>CP125847.1:2500000-3750000 GCA_030408175.1 Trifolium repens
AAATTCCCTCAAAATATTATTTTACCTCAATACATTCTTCCATCCAAACACACTCTGAGAATTATTTTCTTAATTTCTATTCATTTTTCAATAATACACTTTCTATTCTGTTAAGTTCTTTCTGTAATTCATTACAATTTCTAGTTTATAACATAAATCATAAATCATGATAACATCCCTAAGAAGAAGAAGAGCAAACATTGCAACTCTTCATACATTTTCCTTTAACTCCATCCTTACCAACCATATAAAGTGGATTCTTCTCACATTCACCAACTTTAGCCCATCTAGCACAATTCTCATTATCATCAACACAGTCTCCATCCTCCGCGTCAGATTCTAGCCGTATCGGTTTCATAAAGTCTGCGACGTGAATCCACTTTGTTGCAGACCACTTCTCACCTTCAATCACAGGACAACTTCCATGCAAACTACTACTATCTGTAGTTGCATTCAGATGAAGACTGAAGAACAACAAAGCGTCACCCTTACGAGGTTTTACTGAAATGACAGAAACCGAATGCGTTAGAATTAAGATCCTATGCCAAAAAAATAGACAGAAAACTTGTGTTTCAAGTTTATAAACATTTATATTAGTGTCGGTCAGAATACACTTAAAAAAGCAAGTTATAACATGTTTATAAGTTGTTTTTCTTATTTTTATATACTTACTTCCTAGAATAGCTTAGCTCCCTAGAATAGCTTATTGAATAAATACTTATTTAAGTGTGTTTGGTTCAAAATAAAGAATCTAAAAAATTTTAGTTAAAAGCTTATAAAACCATTCTGAAATGCACACCTGCATATCCTTTGTGAGCACATTCGGACCAACTCTCATCTTTTGGCTGCGACAACTTGCCCTGAAAAAGCGAACCAATAACTCATGTATCATGATTTTATTTTCTTTCTTTTGTTAGAGAGAATCAAAGACATGAGAAAGTCTTTACCTCGGCATGAGGAAAAATTGTTTCTCCACCCTTCTCAACATTAGACAAATACATCAGCACCGTTGCAACACGATGGCCACCAAGTCGTTGATTTTCCTTGTCATGGAAGAAATCATAATGCGGTTCATATTTCTCACCATTCTGGTAGTGCAATACTTGTATAGACTCGCCATTCTCTGATGCATAAGAGACAGATCATAAACTTTAAGTGAAACAAAAAAAGAAGCTATAATGAACCAAAGAATGATGGTGTCTACTTACCTATAGGAAGGAATGTCCATGCGGCAATTCGGTCTTCAATGCCAGCAACTATTTCATCCTTAAAGATTAAACAAAAGAAAGAGGAACTAAAAAAGTAAATATCCAAACTCGAGAAAAAAAAAGCATGTAATTCAAGCAGCTTTATAAGAGTAAACATCCAAATTCGACACATAAAAAGCATATATGTCAAAAGTAAAACTTAGACATGGACACTAAACACGACATAGACACATCCACACCGGTAACAATTTGAGAAAATGAATTAACTGAATGAAATCACATGTCGGTGTCTTGTTGGACATACACGGCTTCAATTTGAGGTGTTGGTGCTATAAAAACTTGCAGAGAAAGGGTTATTGCGTAAGGGGAGAGGAGTTAATAGTCACCATTAGATTCAACTTGACACTATATATAATACTATAATTAAAACGCATCACGTTATAGCATGCAAGATGAGGTAAAAAGTTGCATAAAATATAAATATGAAAGTTTCAGAGAAAAATAGAAGATCAACAGAATGAAGAACAAAAACCTCACAAACAAGACAATGTGAAAAAATAGGAGCCAATCAAGTTATAGTGATAATTCAATACGTTCTTTGCAACTGCAAAGGAAGAATCTAGATATGAAAATCTTTCTACACTAATGTAGTAATGTAAAGCAAGTAACTGTTCTGAACTCAAGGATTCATTGACAGCTTCAGAATGTTTTGGATTTAAAAACACATGAATATGCCCATGATTACTTAAAACTTTCGATATTAGGCTATCTTCATTGCAAAGTACAGTATAATTCAATCCACATTTTACATACAATTCCATTCACAATTTAAACAAGTCACTAATCTCCATAGATCAAACTCACAAAAACATGGAAACACCAAACTAATTTCTATAGCACATTTCTCGTCATCAAAATGCATGCCTATATATATAACAAGAACCATGTGTTCAAATATAACACAATACAAAACAAAAACAAAAACTTGAATGCTAGATACTATAGTCACATGAAGTACCTATGAGTTTTGACATGGAAAGAACATAAATTGTCGATTTTTATACCTGTGCCTTGCTGAGAAACATCCCAGAACTTGTTCTGACTTCACTTTGTATACTTTTACCAGATTCATTGTCTGCCACCATGGACTTCTCCAGCTTATCCTTGGCCTAATATCACAAAAATTAAGATATGAAATCTTAGAATTTGAAAAGGACCTAACTCAATCACACAAAATTGGCTTGTAATGTAATCCCCTTATAAACATATTGTAAGGCAATGTGAGACTCTCGAAACACCTTGTCACATCAAAGAATAAACATTTAGAGCATAACTAAAGTGGCCCGATAGGAAAGCCTAACTCAAACCGCAAAACTAGCTTGTACGGTAAGAAATGTCTCCCACAAATAAACATGTTTTCAGGCAATGTGAGACTCTCAACACACCTTGTTACACCCAGTAGTGAACATTTGGAGCATGACTTGAGTGGCCCCAATAGAAGGGTCTAACTCAACCGTAGAAAATCGGCATGTAAGGTGACAAAAACCTCTCACATATAAACATATTTTCAGACAATGTGAGACTCTCAACACATCTTGTCAGGCGTAGTACTTAACATCTAGAGCATGATCTGAGTAGCCCTCATAAAAGGGTCTAAGTCAACCCTACAAAATCAACTTATAAGCATAATTTCAGGCAACACTCAACTCTCAACACATTCTCACACCTAGGACTGATCATCAAGAGTTTAGCCTCAATGATCTGACAGACAGCGAGTCTAACTCAACCATACAAAACTGATTTAAGGCGAGGGATGCCTCGCACTTGAAAACGCGTTTTCAAGGACTCTCAACATGAGCATGATATATATACTATTAATTACATTCCAACACATACACAACGAAAAAAAAAATCCAAAACCAATGATAATTATTGGAAAATAAAAAATCCTAACCAAAACTTTAAGATGATCACATTCTTCATCCGTTAAAAAATTCTTGTACAGAAAAGCCCTGCATAACATAATTCACAAACAAGAAAATTAATATAAAAAAAGTGAAAAAAATATATAAAAATAAACCCTTTTGAAGAACAGAAGAAAAGGGCAGTACCTGGGACTCCATGAGAGCTGAATGACACGTGTGGGATCAAACTTCACTTTAGAATTACTTCCTACTCCAAAAACCGATCCATGCCTGAAAACAGTGAAACAAAAAAAAATGAAATCGAAAACCCCCAACAAAAAAAGATAAGATTTTTTCAACATTTTCAAACAGAGAAACAAAAATGAAGAAATGGGTATGCGGTATTTTACGTTGGTTTATCTTCTTCTAAACCGGGTAATCGAATTGAAGAAACGAAAAGAACAGAGAAAAAACAGGGGAGAGAGAGTAACAATGGAAGAAAACGTGGATGAAACATGATGATGTAGAAATTGACACAGAAACAGAAGCAGAATCAAAACAAGAATTAAGAATGAGTGTTACTCTTATAATGAGAGAGAGAGAGAGAGAGGGGTTTTGTTTTTCTTAATAATTAAATGATTAAGAAATAATTAATTGTTGTTTTTGGAACAAAGACACCCACAGATTTGAGTTTGGCGTCTCTCCTTTGTGTTGTTCTATGAAGCCCCGATACGGGACATCATACGGATACGATACGATACCGATACGTCGATACGTGAAAATTTTTAAAATTTCAAATTCGATACTGCCGCGATACGTTATTTAAAAATTAAAGTTAAAATTAAATATATAAATACACAATATATAAACATACATAAAATCAATAATATTAATAATTAAAAGCAGAAAACATCTATTCTTATACTAAAATTTTGGGACAAGTTCAAACGCTTAACTACCTATTACAGTATATAGTAGGATACCATAGTTTTTTTTTTTTTTTTGAAAAGTAAAAAATTATATTGACAAAGGAAAAACACAAGAAGTGCTAAAGATACAAACAAGCATGTCTGATACAGGAGAATCATAATAACTCAAAGTCAATTAATATTGGAAACTCCCAAGGTCTGATACATGAGAACATCTTAAGTTAGTCCCCAGAACATAATGATTACAGATACATCTTAAGCTATACGTCTTATTGTAGTATATTATACAAAAAGAACACCATTAAAACTATCCAAACAAAATCACAAATATTATCCAAAAAATGATCTTTGTATCGGACACATATCAGATATCATTTGTTTATTTAAAAATAATGATATAACCGATACTTTTCTGATACGTGTATCGGGACGTATCAGACACGTGTATCGGGTATTATTTTTAATTTAAAAATAATGATTTAATCGAGACTCTTCCGATACGAGTATCGAGACGTATCGAAAGAGTATCGATATCGAGGACGTATCGGACACGATTCGTCACCATTTTTTGAGTATCGGGGCTTCATAGGTGTTGTTGTTTCTGTTTTACTTTTCTGAAAACCTCCCTCAATCTCTTTTTTCTGGAATGTTCCTCACAATTTCTTTTATTACTTATTATTTTTTTTAAGTCAATCTTTTCTTTTTTTAATACTAGTGAATAAAATCAGATTTAAATCTTTGAAATTATAATATAGGTGTCATTTTCTCATATATTAATTTAGTTAGTAGAAATATCACATTATATATATTCGAACTCCAAACCGACAAACACCCCACTTTAAAGTGAAATGTCTAGGCTAATTAACTAAAATTTTATACCGCAATTTTAATCACACTCTAGATTTAGTACCACAATTTTAAAGGTTGTATATTAGTGTCAAAATTTGTTGCTGTAATTAATATACATTAATATGCAATTGGATGGCTAAAATAACAAACTATATCATTTGAGTTAAAACAATCTCAGTTGTCAATTTAACATCGAACGGTTAAGGTGAGTTACAACATCTTTCTGTAACTAGATATTACATCGACTTGTCTTTATATAGTGCGTGATAATGCGGTCAATATGTTGATCTTTTATCTTTTTTTTTTTTTTTATCTTCTTGTTTACTAAATGTTGCTCTTTTATCATTTTTATTAAAACTGATATTTTTGTGCGCAATTATGTAGACTAATTTTTTTACCTATAGATAAAACCACAATAGGAGGCTAAGTAGTTTTCTCAGAAAAGATTTATAACATCTTTGCATTCCTATGACCCAAAATATCTTGTTAAGTAGAAAGAGATATCTTACATCTCATTCAATTATTTTTTGAGAGTAACATCTCATTCAACTATTTTTTCATGGTCTTTCATTGATTTTGACCAATCTTTTGTTAAAGACATATTTTGGCTGATGAGCGAATTTTAATGGATAAATAGGTGTTTATCCCTTATAAATTAAGCGAGTTTTGGTTTACTCACCGCAAAAATTTTCTTTGAGATTGCCCCATTGTAATTATTTTTTTGGATTCTCCTCTTGGGTGCAAGAAATTTGCATTATTTAAATTGATTGAACAAAATAACCGATTTAAAAAGTGTATCAAAGGAGGGAAACCAAAAAAAAAATTGCAAGGGGGAATCTCAAGGGAATTTTTTACGGGGAGTAAACCAAAACTCGCCTACTTTATAGGGGGGTAAAGACCTATTTTAATTGATGTTTTTTTTTTTTTAATTTGAGAGATTACTTTTCTATTTTTGTAAATGGATCAAATGATATTCTTTATGGGTGTAATTTTAATTTTACAATAACATTCAATGACATAAAATAATAATATGTTGTTGCATGACCTCATTAGTTTGTAAGAATAGTTCGTTGTAAAATAGTTTTACACGGACATCCAATAAGAAACTACTATCCATCCATGTCATATAAGTAGTTTCAAAATAACCATATAAAAGTGAGTTGATGTGGCAAATTGGTGGATTTTCATTAGAAGTATGTGTAATATTGTTTTACCGTACCTGTGTATATCCATTAAATCCTAGTTAGAATTAGTTGTGTGACGTGAAAAACATGTTGATATTTTATTAGATATTTGTGTTAAAAAATATTTTAACTATTGTGTATGTTAATTTGAAGGACTAAATATTTGACTCATATTTTTCATCACTAAAATGACATTTTTTTTCGTAATCAGAAATATTATCTAAACCTTCATTTGGGACAGAAAAGAAAGAAAGCAAAAAATTATATTTAAACCTTTAATTTGGGAATGAATCATTAAATGTTTAAATCATATTATCAGTCTTTTTTTCTTTTTTGCTTTTAATCTAAATAAGTGATTTTTACATTGATTGAGTCATTATGTTGCTTTCTTTTATACTTGTGATTTCGTAGTCCGAGTGTAGTGTTGTGTTGTTTGTCGTCTTAATACGGTGTTGTTTGATTTTTCGTCTTGTTGCGGTGTTCGTTTAATTTATATTGAAATTAAGATCAACTTCAATCAATTGCAAATTCAATCAATGATTTGAGCATTAATGTTGCAAATCCGAAAGCATGAACATTTCGATGACTTTAATTTTATCATATTATTTGTAGACATTTTGCCGATGTATGCTATTAACTTGGATGTCGTTATTAACTTGGATGTTGTGAATTTGTTTGCAGATTCATTCTTTTTATTTTTAGTGATGTTGAACTTGTATTTGCATATGATGTACTATATCGATTATTGGAATAAATGTTATTTTTAGTGAAAAAAAATCATATTATCCGTCTATTTAGCATAAAACAATTATCCATCTGATAGATTTTATTAATAAAGAATTTAAATATGATTATTTATCTATAGTTTAAATAAAAGTAGTCAAAGAAATTAAATAAATTAAAATGAATGATAACATTTATCCTACTTTTTTTATTAATATTTATGGCTTTAGCCATCGCGAAGCATTTAATTCAAAAAAAAATATTGACTTGTTAAATTTAAAATTTTATAGAAAGAAATCAAAAGAATGTACTAAAAAAATAAAAAGATTAATTGTTATGTACTGACAGTGTAAAATATTTTTACACATGTATCCAATCAAATCACATCATAGTGTCATTTTAATAGGTTTGTTCATAAAATATCTCAATAAATATCTACATGTCATGATTTAATTAGATGCACGTGTAAAAAGATATTACAGTGCACACAAATTAAATTGGAAAAGGCAAAAAAATATGTCCCTAATATGTAATATCCTTATAATTAAGTTATGCTATGAGGACTTATTTATAGATTGTTTAATGTGAATTATTTTGGAAATGGCAAAGAAGATTTATTAGAATCAAAAGGCCATGAGTACAAGGTGTACTAAGTCAAAAAAAACAACCAGTTCAATGAATAGATGATTTAACATATTATTTGTAGATTGTTTAATGTGAATTAACATTATTTGTCGCCAAATATATTCATATTTAAAAGAATTACTCTCTTAAAAGAATCTATTAATATATTTGTAGATGATATTAGTTGAAAGAATTACTCTCTTAAAAGAATCTCAGTAAACTTGAGAGATTAAAGATGCATAAAAAAATAGTTGACCGGGCTTATTAAAAATAAAAATAAAGATTATTCATTCAACCAATCAATGACTATAGAATAAAATTTTACAACTTGTAATCTCAAAGTGACTATTTCTCATTAGAATAGGTCTATTTTGTTAGAAGTTCAACCAAAAGCCATAATCACTCTAATATATAGACAACTTCACAATCACCAATCTATAATCTTTACAAGGTGATTTTAAAAATGCCATAGTTCACCTTTTAAATCTAAGTGTAAACTGACATTAAAATATATTAAAGTTGTGAATATAATATTTTTTGTATGTTCTTTGATGTGAAAGAATGCAATTTGATAATACTTATTGGCGTGCAAGAACCAAATTTTGTACACTAATTTTACTGTGCACAAACTATATGTATCATCTAGACAATAAATTAGGTACAGATCAAAATAGGAGAGTATGTCGAAATATTACAATTACTACAAATATAATCATAGTTTTTATATTCATTTGGCTATTATTAGTAAGACTAATAACACGTATTTTTTTTAGAAAATTAGAAGGATTATGAGAGAATCAATTCATATTGAATAGAGACCTTCTTTATATTCTTTTTTTTTTGGTAAGTTCTTTATATTCTAATAAAACTTAATTATGTGATTCAATTTAATCCTTAAAATAATAAAATTAACTTTTAGTCATTGAAAAAACAATGAGGACAACTTAGTCTATTTCTAAATTACTGTCAGAAAAAAAAAAGTCAATATGGTCTTCAACAAAAATAAAAAATAGACAATTTAATCTTTACAACAAAAAATGTTCATGAATAATTATTTTTTTATAAATCAATATGGTCTTTTTGTCATTCAAACAAAGTCATTCATTCATAACATGGTACAAAATATTATAAAACAAATCACTTTTATAAAGATTCACGATGACGATATTAATTTCAATGTTAGAAATGTTAAAAAGATAATTCCAATAAACCCTTGGCAATTTTAAAACAGATCAATGACACATTTAAAAACTGATGCCACCACACCAGCGTGCCAAGCAAAAAATATACATATTAGATATATATGTTTATTTAGATGGTGGTTACTTGTCAAAGTAGAAAAAAAAAAAAATGGCTTAAGCAAATTAATTAAGGATCTATTTTATTATAAGGGTCAAATTTTCTCTTTTAAATCAATTTATAATCTTTACAATATTCATTTCAATAGTTTTTCTGAAATTTTTGATTTATAAGGGTCAACTTGTGAATTATTTATTATGCATAAATACATTTCCTTCCCATCTCTCAAATCACTTTATTCAGTTCACGTATTCATCAGGCAGTCTACAAAGGCGGCAGTCCTTTTTCAACTTATCTGACTCTTATGTGTTTAGGTTATGTGAAACGAAAGGAATTGGCGCCTATTCAGAAATTCAGTGCAGTCCCTTCCTCAGATGTTAGACAAGGTCAAGCTCCATTCCTACCGATGGTTGAAGACAACAAATATTACTATAGTTTCAAACTACCATAGGTGGTGATCAAGTCCGTTTACTTGTTTGGGCTTAGATTATAACTCATGTTATATTCGTTTGCCGACACTGTATAATTCTTTAGGATCTTCATGGCATATATTGAAGAGATTATTTGATTAATATATGTATTTTATTTTTATCTTTAAAATAAAATAAATACGTTTCCTGCTATATGTTAATTTGAGAGAGGCATGTAGGTGTAGGTGTAGGTGTAGGTGTAGGTGTATCCATATGCTACATTTGACTTGATGTACAAATATTGGTGGTGAATGGAGCATGTTCTCATTAATATGTTAGGCTTAGAAGTACTAGACTTGAAACGTTATGGCCAAGAGTTAGGTTTGAATTTGGGGCAACATTAAATAATCTTAAAATTTTCATTATAAAATAGTTGATTATACAAATTTTAAATTTCATGAGAATATATCTATACTTGACTTCTTAATACATGTTCTTAATATGTTAAGGTACATATTAGTATTTTCTTTTAAAAAAAAATGTTTGGTCGGTGGTAAATATTGTAAGGCTTAATTGCATATTTAGTTTTTCTATTTTATTAAGCCGGCAAAAATAGTCCTTCTATTTTAAATTTGATTTTTTCGGTTTCTCTATTTTTACATTTCTTGCAATTTTGGTCATAAGCTATGCTTTGTGTCCTAAAAGTGGTGACTTTTGATAAAAAAAAAAGGTAAATTTTGGTCCCAAGTGTGTTATTTTATCTTTAGAACCAATTTTGGAGAAAATAAACCACATTATAGAATGTCAAACTCATCATTTTTAGAGGAAAAACATGAGTTGTGACCAACATTTCTACAAATGTGAAAATAGAACACCAAAAAGTTTAATTTTAAAATAGATGACTATTTTCGTGAGTTTGATAAAATAGGAGATCAAAAGTGCAATTAAACCATAGTAATAATTAATATTATATGTGAATTTTGAAATTTATTTTAAAATAAAATAAATAATTATATAAAAATGAGCAAGTTATTATCAATTAAATTGATACTATTTATTGGTAGAAGATATAATTTTATCCACACAAAATCCAAAATGGATGATATTTTTGACTTTCTGGGAGGCCTATTAGCAACATGGGGGTCCTTAGGAGCAATTTTTTTACACATTAAGTCATGTAACATTGTGGGCCTTAGAGGCCCAACCTAAAGAAAAAATATAGATTGTGACTACAATGATCCATTATATAGAAACCAAAGTAGACTCAAATTAATTGGTGTGAAAAAGAGAAAGATTGAGTATATTTAGAATTTGGTTATGAGTTAATTAAATTCTAATCAATAGTTGTTTTCACTACAAATTAAAATCGGGTTCTCCCGGACGATTCATTTTAGGGGATAGTTTATTAACCATTTGCGCGAAATATGTTGGTTCACCGAATCAAGAGTTTAGGTTAAAAGTGAAGCGCAAAACATTGAAAGGGTGGTCAAGAATACCTTTGAAAAATTAGTATTAACTACTTATATCATATAAATATTTGTTTTTACGCATATCATCGTATTATACTTCGTAAATTATTAATGTCAACTTTTGTTAACTCAAGACAGACGCAAAGGTAAGACTACTAGGGTTTGGTTCATTCGCAAAAACAATTACTAGACAATACAACATAAAACATCACATAATAAATATTTAAGAATTGAACTTTTTTTTTATCTTATAAGTTGTTTGATGGATAAAAAATTTATTTTTTTAAACAACTTTACTTGAAATAAAAGTTATCTAGTGATTTAGTGAAATACATGAATTTTCCACGATACACAAGAAGAAACTTGCGGTGCTATTAGCAATATCTTCCACGACACACAAAGATTGATAGGCCCATTTATCTTAACCCGGGTCATAATACCAATCTTCCTCTCAAATTAGGGTTTCCGTTTTCTAGAAACTACCGTACATCCTTATAAATTCACACCGTCTCTCTCTCTTTCAGCCACTCACTTCTCAATTCTCAATTTCTATCAATCTATGTTCTTTTGTTAGCTTTCACTTATAAATCAATCTTAGTTTAGTTTTTTCATTATTGTATTGTTCTAGTTTTGTTGTATCAATCAATGAATCATGTGATGAGAAAATAACTGCAACAATATGATGGATTAGTTCCATGATTCCTAGTATTTAAGTCTCTGATGATTGATTAGTTCCAACAATTTGTTTTTAGTTTCAATTTTATTTTTATACAACAAATATTTGTTTTTGAATTGAATCAAAAGAGAGACATGATGATGTTTACATTGGTCCGTGTTTCTGAATTACTGTGACCGACAACCTTTTCCAATTTCTGATCTCTTTTTTTTTTTATTTTTTTTTTTATTTCAAATAATTTTCATTATATTTATTAATTTTAATTTTATTGTGATTTTGTGGTTATTGCTCTGTGATATTCTGCCTTTGTTGCAGTATACGCTATTCTGATTCAAATTATGAGCAGAAAATTCATTATCGATGAGAGCTATTATATTAGTAATTAGTTTTTTTGTTTAATTTATCAAATTTTAATTTGAATTATATGATTTATCAATGTATTGTTCTGCTGTGATGAATTAGGAACAAATTCACATGTCAGACTTCAGAGATTTTTACAATCAATGAGAATGACAATTCTTATTCACTGAGCAGAAATTTCTAATTATTTTTTAGTATTAATTTTGTTAATGACGGGAGATTTCCGATTAATCTCAGTACTAACTAATTGGGAGCAAATTGAAAAGTGTTTGCATAGTTCTCAAGTAACCGTCATAAATAAATGTTTATGGTGTTGACGGTGCTGCCGTAAAAAGTGGCATCTCCGCCGTATTTGTCTCATATTCCATTGCCTTGTGGAGCGGCGTCGCTGCTTTTACCATTTGGGACTGGCCATGAGACATACATTCCAATTTTAATTATTTTTTGTTTTAATTACTCTTAATTGTTATAATTACCATTGTTAAAAATTTCAATATTTATTTATGGCATGTGTTAATGACTAACTGTTTCTTGTTTACATTTGAGTGGTGCATTAGCATTTGAGTGGACTCCATTGGTAAAGAAAAGTGCCAGGAACATTCCATTGAATGATGATTATGACTTTGTAAAGAAAAGGAAGATTGGAAATTTATGCATTAAATTAGTTTCTGCCTTAGTTGTTTTGCTTGTAATTTATTTTCATTGTAGATTAGACAATTATAATATATAGCGGTGGAATTTGATCATAATTTGTAATTGTTGTTATTTTAGATTGAAATTTTCTTATAATATTATTGATTAAATATCTTAGTTAACAAAAATATCGAACGCTTTTTTAGTTTTTTTTTTATAGACTGTTGTATCCGAAATGATCTGAACATATAGAAATTGGTAATATGCGTCGTACCTTACTCCCTTTATAATTGTGAAACTGCAATTGAATCAAAATACACATGGGATTTGTGTATCATTAGATAAAACAGAACTGGCTGCAATGTTAACAATGTTTTGTTATTACTTTTTTACAATATTTTGTTTATATCTACGAGCTTAAAATGAAACTTCAAAAAAATATATGATAAGATCATAAAATGAAACTTCAAAGTTTGTGATTTTTAGAATTTAAAGAAATATTTTAACCCTTCATTTTAATTTGTCTCATATTTTTTTTTATTAAAAAAAAAGTTTGTCTCATATTTTAGGACTTCTTTTTTGCCTTAAGCTTAATAGAAATTGATTTATCTACCGAATTTAAAGAAATATTTAAGTATGTGGTTTTGTATGTCGATAAGTAAGAGATTAGTCGTGATGGAAAACTTCATACCAATATCATAGTAACAAAAAAAAAATTGATTTATCTTATAGTCTTATGCCTCTATGTGTGAGCTCACTAATAGTCCATTTGTTTTGAAGGAAAAAAACTGAGGAAAAAAAAATTATAGAAATTGATGAAATTATTCTCTTTTCAATCACTTTTCTTCCTTCCAACCAAACGAACCCTAAATCTACTTTATTCCTAATGTTTAAATCAAAATTAACTCGTGGTTTAAAAACCGATTACACCTTAAAGTTGATTTGTTTGGTGCATTGTTTGCTAAGAAAATTTAGGACTCTAGTGTGCACGTGTAAATCTCTCTTTGACCCATAATTATTTATTTCTCTCATTCAAGTAAAGACAATGCTTAAAGCTATAAATCATAGTTATGTTCTCTTTTTCTTAAAGATTATATATCCTCATTGAATCTTTGAGTGCAATCGAAGAACTAAGTCTATTATTTACACCTTAATCCTCATAAAATATATATACTGGATTACTAGATATTCAACATATAACATATTGTCTTAAGATTCAGAATGCAGCTACTAGTGTCTATAACAATTTTCTTCATAATCTCGGCTTGCATTTCCTATGGTAATTTCATATTCATATCATCCATTATTTCTATACATTTCATATGCCAGCATTTTAATTTAGTTTAGTAATTATGCATCACTAAGTTTTGTAAGTGTAGCTCAGATCTTAATAACTAGTTGGGAATTGAGATATTAAGGTTCAAACACTGAATTTTTTACTTCTCCACACTTAAGTGTGTAAATCTATCCACTATGTTACTTGATCAAAAAAACTAAGCATCGATATTGATAGTGTATTTTTTATTTATTTATTTATTTATTCTTACTGTTATATATCATATTGTATATATTTATAAAAATATTTTAAGATATAATACAAAAATGACAACATGCTGAAACTAAAATTGGACATATAAAACATTTTTTACACTTTAAAAATTGATCAACTCTTTTTTTTTTTGTTAAAAAATCTTTATTTTTCTAACACATTTTATTTGTTTAGTGGGACATTGAAACACATAGTTTTATGATGTAAATAAATTCCGCTTTAAATTTGATATCAAATGGTTTAAATTATGAAGTTAGGTTCACACGGTTAATTAATATTCTTAAGGAGAATGTTAACATGTGTCCGTGGGCACATATTGAGAAGATAAATGTAAAAAAAAATTATTGAACTTGTGGTGTATTCAATTATCTATACATTAAATACTTTGTATCATTAAATGTTATATTTCTATTTTTAGGTACTTTAACATGTGCCCTTAAGACATAAGTTAATATGACCCTATTCTTAATTGTTGATTCAAACCGGACGGCTAATTAAGATGCAGTAGTGCGTGGCGCGCAATTAATGTGTCTAATCCAAATTTTTAATTAGTGTGTAATTATGTAGCACCGACACATCAAATTGAAGATGCATCGGATGTTTGACTACAAATGATGTTTTATTTAATCACTTCCATGAAACAATTTGCAGGGAGTGTAGAAGGACATCAAGCAACATTCTATATACACAATAAATGTCCATTTCCAATATGGCCAGCAACAGCACCAAACACTGGTCAACCAATTATAGCAGATGGTGGATTCTATCTTCCTTCAAGCCAAACTAAAAAAATTATAGCACCATGGTCATGGAGTGGTAGAATTTGGGCTAGAACAGGTTGCAATTTTGCTTCAAATAATTGGAAACCATCTTGTGAGACAGGGGATTGTGATGGAAAATTAGCTTGCAATGGAGCTATAGGAACACCTCCAGCTACATTAGTTGAAATCACACTTCAAGGTGATAAAGGAAAACCAAATTTCTATGATGTTAGTCTCGTCAACGGTTACAACATTCCGGTTTCGGTTGTCATCCCTAACAAGGACATAAATTCAAAGTGTAACATTCAAGGTTGTTTGAAGGATGTTAAAAATTTGTGTCCTCATGAGCTTGAGGTTTTTAATTCTAATGGAGAAGTTGTTGCATGCAAAAGTGCTTGTTTGGCTTTTGATCTTGATAATTTTTGTTGTAGGAATGGTTATGGAAGTCCTCCGAAGTGTAAGTAGAGCTGTCAAATGGGCCGGCCCAGCTCGGCCCGGCCCGGGCCCATTGGGCCAAGACATCTATTGGGCTTAAGTGGCCCGGCCCATTAAGGCTCGGCTCGCTTAGCCCGGCCCAATAAAATGGGCCGATGGGCCGGCCCGCAACAGTTTTTCAAATTTTTTTTATCTCAATTTTTTGTAAAAAAAAATTTAATGGACAATAAAACTACATATGCATCGCACACAAATTAATATCCATAAAAAAGTGAGTGTCATGATTTCATGAAATAATAAATATTTCAAAATATCCATGCAAAAGTCGAGAGATTTGTGGATGATGATTCATAAAGTGCATCCTCAAAGCTTTTAACATAACCATTAAAAATACATAAATTATAAATTATAAAAAAAAAAGTAAATTATAAATCACATCTTTTTCCTTAAAAAAAAACAAATCTCATCTTTTGTTACTTATTTTATCTAAAGATTTTATGCTAGCTAAAATTCCTTATTTTTAGGTAAAATTATATTTAGATTTTTTTTTTTAATTCTTTAATGGACCGGCCCAAAAGCCCGTTGGCCCAGCCCATGATGGCCCATAGGCCCGACAGCCTAGCCCAATAAGGTCCAATGATATTTTTGGGAAGCCCGGCCCGGCCCAGCCCATATAAAGCTATAGGGCTACTGGGCCGGCCCGATAGCCCGGCCCATTTTTACAGCTCTAAGTGTAAGCCAAATGTTTATTCTAAAATATTTAAGGATGCTTGTCCTAATTATTTTAGCTATGCTTTTGATACCCCTAGTCCACTTGTGAGTTGTGGATCCTTAGAATATATCATCACATTTTGTCCATATGGATGGGGTGGTGCTACTAGTGTGCCAACAACTCAAATCGAAGGTGTGTCTGATGTTTGACATGTGTTAGTGTCTGATACAATATTATTATATGATTATATTTAATTATTTTATTTTATGACATTATTAAGTGTATCGACACATATCAGTGTCAGTACTTCACGGGTGTTTACGACATTTGTTTTTTGTATTGTTTTGACAAATGATGTATAGGGGAAGTTTGGGACAATCATGTTATATTGCAAGAAAAGAAACAATGATGATTGTTTTCTAAATAAAATAACTTTTTTTTTTTTTGTCTTTTAACACTTTTGTTCTATATAAAAGTGTTTTGTTTTCCTTTTTCTTTTTGATGGATTTTTTTTTTCCTGATAAATGGATTGAATGCATTTTTTTGACAAAAGGATCCATTATTCTATGACACACATTACATTCTATTTGGAAAACAATACCACCATGACCTAAACTTATTTGGACTCTATAAAAAAAAGTTATTTGGACCTAAGTTTTCTCCCATAAAATAATAATATTTCTGTCAAAAAAAAAAAACTAATTTAATTACTGCACATATGTCAATGCACAATTTTGATCATTAATATCTTTAATTCTCTATTAGTAAAAATTATAAAAACTTGATATTTTGAAAATACTCATTAAAACAAATCAAACAAGATCTTATATACTTATATTTATATCTATATATAAGTTATTTGGAGCATAATGTTAATTTAAAGGTCTCTTTCAACGAATGCATATAGGTTAAAGTAATGAGTTGATTCAAGTCATCATAGACTATGAAAAAAATGACGTTACATGCACGCCTAAATTTTTTTACTATATAGTGGCGTGACTATGGATACTAAAAAAAATGGTTTGACTTTAGATCCCAATCACCTTGTTATATTACTTAAAACAAAGAGACAGTTTGTAGTATATGATTAACTCAACCATATTGACAAACTGAACTACACTGCACAAAATAAAATTCAAATTAATTAATTGATTTAAGAATTGAATCACAAATTTTAAAAAGTTTGATTAACCATATTTAAATAGTACAAACTTGATTCCATCTTTTGGAAAAAATAGTACACACATAAATTAAATTTATTTTATACAAAATCTTAAAAGTACATTTTATTTGTAATATATTGGAAAGTTTAGAGCAGCCAATTATAACATGAACAAAAATCTATTACATTACTATATATGCATTCATATATTTGGTCATAAAAAAAAAACTTAGCTTTTTTATTATACATTATTTAGATTACTACTGAAATTAATCTAATACAAATTAATGAATGACACCATTCTCCTTCACTTTTTCCTCCAATATACCATTCTCCTTCACTTTTACTTCCTCTTGAGTCAATTCTTGTTTATCTTTCTCAACCTTGAGCTGAGCTTCCTCATCCTCAGCCTTTTTCTTTGCTTCCTCATCCTTGGCTACTTTCTTTGCAATCTCAAGAGATTGAATCAAATTCTTCAAGCAAGTCTCGGAATCTTCGGTGATTGAATTCGGCATTAAATTCTCAGCAACATCAGCAGGTGTCATATTAGTCTCACCCAACAACTTTTCAATTATTGGAAACAAATCATCATGAGACTTAATATCTAAGTAGTTCTTTGCAAGAACCTTGAAAGCTTGATAGCTACAATATGACATTTCTATGTGCTTATCCATCCTTCCCCTCCTAATGAGAGCAGGATCAAGTTTGTCCACAAAATTAGTTGTGAAAATTATGATCCTCTCTGCTCCACACGCCGACCAAATTCCATCAATAAAATTCAACAAACCAGAAAGAGTTACTTTGCTTTCTTTTTTATCTTCTTTTTCGGCTTCTTTAATAGGATCAGGTTTTTTCCCATCCTCGTCATTATCTTTCTCCTTTTTCTTCTTCCTTTGACCTGTGAGTTCAAGAGAACAATCAATATCTTCAATTACTATAATTGATTTGCTTGATGTTTCAATCAAAAGCCTTTTCAACTCATTGTTATCCTTAACAATTGTTAATTCAAGATCATATACATCGTAGTTCATGAAATTAGCAATAGCAGATATCATGGTGGATTTTCCTGTTCCAGGTGGACCAAAAAGTAGATAACCACGCTTCCATGCCTTTCCAACTTTAGCATAGTACTCTTTCCCTTTTTTGAACTTAACAAGATCGTTTATGATCTCTTCTTTCTTCGCCGGTTCCATAGCAAGTGTTTCAAACCTTGCAGGGTGCTCAAAAGTTGTATGACTCCATTTTGTGCTTCTATACCTCATCCAATCATTGCTTGGATTGTTTGTGTAAAGTTTTAATCGTCTATTTTTCATTGTAATCGCCTTTCCTTGTTCCAACACATGTTGGATGTAAGAGGTGGTGATGAGATCTCGATCTCTTTTATGGAATGTCAGTGTTAAGAATCTTTTCTCATCCGAAGCAGGGTAGATCGAAAATGACTGCGTTCTAGCAGCGGTGTGATTTGCGAACCACCAAACTTTAACTCCATTGAACTCATCTGTGACCTCTTGATTGCTGTCCATGCTTAGGACAAGTGGGTTTTGGCTATCTTTGACAACTTCGGCTTTAAGCCTTTTAGCTCTTTGTGACGAGTTAGCACTGAGATATGTTTGAATGATTGTGTAAGTTTCACTACGTTGGAGGCGATCTCCGGATAATTCATGGAAATTTATTTGGATGTAAGGGTAAATGAGGTATGAGAATTTTTGAGTATATTTTCCAACATATCTACGAATTTGAGATGGGAAGAATTTCTCATACATGGCATATACAAACATTATACTAGCCATAATTGAGCCTAGGTTTGACCATATTTCCCCAATTCCCATATCTTATAATTTGAAATCTTTTAATGTCAGAATATATTGGGCTGTGATTCTAACTTTTGTGTCGTATAAACTCAAAGGGTGTGTGGTATTTATAATGAGGATCATAAGAGTGTTTCAAGTGTTCTTTCACAATAAGGAGTTTCTTTATGAGTTTCTTGGGGACCACGTTTTACTAGGAGACACAATAGTTGTTGATTTTGTTTGAATAATTAACTATTGTTTCACAAATAACGACGAAAGAAAATATAAAATTGGAAATGATATTTAATAGTAGATTAATCTATTGGACAATTGGCTAATTTTTTCTTTCTCAGTGAGACAAAAATTGAATTATATATATATATATATATATATATATATATATATATATATGTGTGTGTGTGTGTGTGTAATGGGCATGGGTGAACAAGTCAAGTGTGGGATGCAATAACGAGATGGAACACATTAGTTGTGATATGAATGAGGTGAAATCAATTCTAAAATTTGTAGATCACTATGTTTTGGCTTTCTAAATTTCATTTTAAACACACACATAGTACATTCTATCAAAAAACTTATTTCTCACAATTTTTCTAACTACATTTATTTATACATTCTTTAACTTAATAATTCACCAAAAATTCAACTTTGTATTTAAGACTCCTTAACATAACTATTTGATGTAAAAGAAATCATATTGAGAACGGGGGAGTGGTTATGGTGCATAAGAATGCATAAATAATGAAAATTGCTTAGCGCACCCCCCAGATTTCTAGCTCACCTCCTAAATTTCTAGCACCCGCCAAATTTCTGGGGGTGCGCTAAGCAATTTGGGGTATTTATGCACGGTGCATAAACATGACTTATGATCTTAATAAATTGTTGTTTAGGGGGTATTTATGCACGGTGCATAAACATGCTTAATTTGGGGGGTGTGCTAGAAATTTAGAGGATGAGCTAGAAATCTTGGGGGTGCGCTAAACAATCCAGGGGGCACATTAAGCAATTTTTATTATTTATGCATGATATATAAGAAAAAAGCTTATGCACCATAACCACTCCCAATATAAACGGATGTTTTTTATATTAACATTAATTAAGCATGCTTTGTCAAAAAAAATAAGCATGCTAACTTTTTATTCTTTTAATTAATGAAACTAAGCACGCTAACTTTTGATCTTCTTTCATAGGATTACAAATATTATTTTTTGGTGCAGCATAGGATTACAAAATTGAGTCTAGTTGCATTTTGTACCACGAATCTAACATATGTTTCTCTTACTTCAAAATTGATGCCTACTAAAATCAAACTTTTTTTTACGACAGAATCGAACTTGTGACATTAAGCCTATCATATATATTGATTTAAAAAATACTGTATGCGTTAAGAATTTACTATTTCTAGCGAAAACATTCACTATTATGAGTAATGAGAACAACTAATCGTGACAGCAAGCAATCGGCCACTATTTATGGAAAATCAAATGTCTTCTAATTACTAATTCAGAACAGTTAATTAACCGATTAATTTACACCCAACAAAGCAACAAAATGCATCATTCAAGTATACATTTTGTTTTTTTTTAATGCTTCACCCAATTATCACCAAGGAACACAATCACAAGTATATAACTAGTTTCATAGTACAAATCATGATAAAAACTAATGAAACAGTCAAATATGACTATAGTTTTATAAAATAGATTCAAAACATCATTCAAAAAACTAAAAACAGAAAATTATTCTAATATAAACTAATGGATTATGGAACCACTCTCCACCTTTTCATCCTCTTGAGCCAATTCTTGTTTATCTTTCTCTGCCTTCAGTTGAGCCTTTTCCTTTGCAATCTCAAGAGATTCAATCAAACTCTTCAAGCAAGTCTCATAATCATCGGTCACCGACTTTGGCATCAAATTCTCAGCAACATCAGCCGGAGTCATATTAGTCTCTCCCAACAACTTTTCAATAATTGGAAACAGAAAATCATGTGACTCAATATGTAAATAGTTCTTTGCAAGAACCTTGAAAGCTTGATAGCCACAATATGACATTTCTATGTGCTTATCCATCCTTCCCCTCCTAATGAGAGCAGGATCAAGTTTGTCCACAAAATTAGTTGTGAAAATTATGATCCTCTCTGCTCCACATGCCGACCAAATTCCATCAATAAAATTCAATAAACCGGAAAGAGTTACCTTGCTTTCTTCTTTATCTTCTTTCTCAGCTTCCTTAATAGGATCGAGTTTTTCCTCATTCTCGTCATTATCTTTCTCTTTTTTCTTCTTCCTTTGACCTGTGAGATCAAGAGAACAATCAATGTCTTCAATAACAATAATTGATTTGTTTGACGTCTCAATCAAAAGTCTTTTCAAATCATTGTTGTTCTTAACGGTTGTTAATTCAAGATCATACACGTCGTAATTCATGAAATTAGCAATAGCTGATATCATGGTAGATTTTCCAGTTCCCGGTGGACCAAAAAGTAGATAACCACGCTTCCATGCCTTCCCAACTTTAGCATAGTACTCTTTCCCATTTTTGAACTTAACAAGATCGTTTATGATATCTTCTTTCTTCGTCGGTTCCATTGCAAGTGTTTCAAACCTTGCAGGATGCTCAAAAGTTGTGTGACTCCATTTTGTACTTTTATAGCACCACCAATCATCGCTTGGATTGTTGGTGTAAATCTTTAACCGCCTATTTTTCGATATAATAGCCTGTCCTTGTTCCAACACATGTTGGATATACGAGGTAGTGATAAGATAACGATACCTTTTATGGAACATTAGTGTTAAGAATCTTTTCTCATTCGAAACCGTGCGGTGAGAAAATAATTGTGAATTTGAGGTGGTGTAATTCGCAGTCCACCAAACTTTGACTCCATTGAACTCATCTGTGATCTCTTGGTTGTCGTCCATGCTTAGAACAAGTGGAGTTTGACTATCTTGTACAAATTCGGCTTTAAGCTTTTTGGCTCTTTGTGATGAATTCGCACTAAGATATGTTTGAATGACTTTGTAATTTTGGCTGTGTTTGAGACGCTCTCCCGATAACTCATGGAAGGTTATTTGGATGTAAGGATACATAAGGTTTGTGAATTTGTCTGTGTATTTTCGAGCATATCTTCGAAGACTACGTGGGAAGAATTGCTCATACATGGCATATACAAACATTATGGTAGCCATAATTGAGCTTAATTGTGGAAATATTGCCCCAAATTCCATCGCCATCTCTAATACTTTGAATGTTAGTATATTGTATTGTTATTCTTAGGCCCCGTTTGGCCCAGCTTAATTTTTACTTTTTATTTTAGCTTAAACGAAATAGAGAAGTATAAAATTATATTTGAAGCTATTTCTCCTTAAAAGTATTAAAGAAATAAAGTAAAGAAGTAAAAAATAAAGAAAAATGAAGTCAAACACAATTTTTTCCTTCTTTACTATTTTTAAGGAGAAGAAAAAAAGAGGAAAATAAGCCGGGCCAAACGGGGCCTTATTCTTTGTGCCGTATTTACTATTTATAAGGAGTGATTAATTTAGGTTCTCATTCACAATTTGTATGTTCTATTTTTTTCCCCTTGTTTCTTGGTGACCAAGTTTTACTTAAAGATACAATATTTGATTTTGTTAATAATTATAGTTTCACATTATCAGCGAGAAAAGGATATATAAACGAAAAAAATCTTTGAACACTTTTTTTTTGACAAAATCGTTAACATATCTTATAAACTCACAATAAGGCATTAACCATCTTTTTTTTTTGATATCATGGCATTAACCATCTTAATTGCTTCTTTATTTCTGTTTATATTTTGCTGAATTTAATTTTTATTTTGATAAGAGAAATGCTAGATAGAGCGAAGAGAATTTTCGGGAAATTAACGCGAATGACATGGCAGCTTAGGTGTACATCATTTTCACCGTTCTTTTGATCAAAAGACCAGTTTCGCCTTCTCTTAGTTTAAAGGAATGAACAACGGATTCGTTTATTAACTTTTATAATAGTTTGGAAAGACAGGGGAAATCGTAAATTTGCAAACTTGATAAGTGAAATCAAGAAAACAATATGTAAATTTGCATAGAAGAATAGAGCCACGCTTCCCCTTGTTGGAATCCGAACTCTGCTACAAATGAAGTTTGATTCACATATGAACAAATTCTGCAATAATCAAGATTGATATTTTTCCCTATTCTCCAAAATTAGCTTCCAAGTATACTTAGGTGTTTCTTGATTCTTGATAATTATAAAGAAGTATACTTGAGTGTTGTCGGTGTTGTTCAGAACTTCATATTACTAGTTTGTAGTGAAAGTGGTGAAAGTTATCACTTATCTGAGTGGATCCTTTTTTTAAAGTTAACTTTCTGCTTTTGATTTATTTTAAAAAAATTACCTTTAATTTGTGAGTTTACAATTACATGTAACCATCTTTCAATTTTGCGTGTAACCAAGCTTTCGTGATTTTTCGTGAAGAAGTGTGTCGCGATATATAGCACTTCTCTTTTGATAAACGTGGAATACTTACGGAGTATTATTTTTTTTGAATTAAAACTGAATTGCATTAAAATTGGTCCAGGACAATGGGTACAATGTCAGGGTGGGTATCTTCTACTTAATTACTTTTTTTTTTTTGAATCATATCTTGTACTTAATTTTGATTGTACAGCATTTTTTTTTATCACGAGGGCCACAAAAACTATACACCAATATTAATTCATTTAATTATAAAAAGAAATAATTCATTTAGGATTTGTTTATATTTTCACAATATATAAAATTTATGTGAGCGTAGCGATTGATTTTTTATCATTTTTTAATCGTGAAAATTAATTTTTTAAATGTTTTTTAGAGTAAAGTATTAAATCAGTCTCTAATTATATAAAATACTTAAATAAGTCACTAACTCAATAAATATTTTTAAAAAGACACACATTCTTTTAAATTTTACTCATATAATTAATAAACTTACGGAATAAATTAAAAAGTGTATAAATAGGCTTCAATGTGGAGCCACAACTATCAATATATGAGGACAAATATAATATCGATGGTCTCGATATTGATAGATGTGGGAATACACTAGGTTGAATACATGTTAGAAAGCTTGGATTAATTAAGTACACCTTTAAAAAGCTTTTGGCATCTTAAGGGCAAAAATGGAATTTGAGAGGAGGGGGGAGAGTAAGGGAGGAGAAAAAATTCAATTTGGTACTGGCTATTGGATTAAGGAGTTGTTAAACCCAAATTCCAATGACAAATACTTCAGCCCAATTAAAAGAAATAGTAGTCCTACTCCTATACTATATACAAGATACGTGAGCTCTTTTTTGCACGTTGTCACCATTCTCACGCCATTCCTAAAATGACAAAATTGCCCCCTCATTATATTTAGGAACTAGGAAGCAAACTGCGTTTGCACCCTAAATAACGAATGACAATTTTTTTTATCTCAACCTCAATGTTTCCACCTGTCACGCCCTCTATGAATGAAAATATTATAAAAAAACACAGGTCGCTATCTTGAATGCGAACTCAAACACAGTTGGCTACTTAGAGTGCGAACTCGAACTCAGTTTTCCATTTCGAGTGGAACCTCAAACACAATTCGCTGAGTAGAGTGCGAACTCAAACCCAGTTCGCTACTTAGAGTGCGAACTCAGTTTGCAATTTAACTAGTCAACCTTATAAAAATTTGACCACTGTCCAAAACCATATTTTGATTGGCTACTGTGCGGTTGTGGCATAGTATCGACCAATCAATCACACACGCACACACAAACAAACCGTATAATTCTATAAATTGAAAAGATATTTTTCTTTCCATTTTCTAATAATGTTATTCCAAATATTTTCTTAGGAGCGAAGGAAGTGTTTGCATTTTAACTTGCGAATTATGTTTCATTCAAAAATATTTTTATGAGAGGTAATGGAAGGGTGCTGAGAACAAAAAAAAATTGATTTTTATAAAGTTCGATGCTTAAAAAATTGATTTTTATTGCTAAGGTTAATCTTTTCTATACCTTTGATACCTTAGTTTTTTTATCACACTGACACTGACACATTTGCAAGTTGTTTGCACTCTCATATTGTTCAGATTCTAATACATTGTTTCTATAAATGTGTTTGAACACATTCATCCTTTAAATTAACTAATTATATGATGAAATTCAAATTCATTTAGCATGATATTAGTGTCGAATTATAGATTGCAACATGAAATGTTATACTAGTTGTGAGAGTGAGTATTAAAATCTCTATTGTTAATCATCTCTATTGCTAGAATATTGGTCATAATATAATATGGGATTGAAAATGAAGTTGAATTAAATAATTTTCTCATCTCTATTGTTATATTAATCGATTGTTGGTCGAAGGAAATTTAATGGAAGTAACATGATAAGTGTTAAAGAAATAGTATATCGACATCAAAAGTAGTCCATTCCATACCATTGAACAACAAAAAATCACAAATATGAAGAAATGGGACCGAAAAATATTCGTTTTTTGACTTTTCGAGGTTTACTAGTTATTAGGAAATGAAACAAAAATTAATCATTTTATTATATGAAGTGAACTCAACTGTTATTTTTTATTTTAAACAAAATAATATATTTATGAGAAAATAGAAGATGCACTAAACAGTATAAAATATATTTACACTATTATTCAATATTAATTATGTATTTCGTCAAATCGTTTTACTACATTACACTTTTATGGTATAATGAGGAGGATTAATAGTTAATTCCTATTGGACGTTCATACAAAAATATTTTAATTGACGTACTATATCAATTATACTGATCTGCTAAAAAATAAGGGACTGGATAGGACAACTTTAGTTGTATTGTGTTTAATTTTAAAACTGTTTCTGATACTGGACAAATTGAGGGCTAAGGGACATGACAAAAACTGAAATTTTTATCCTCCACTGAACCACGAGATAACTTTTTATCCTCTATACAAGTTGTCTAAAATACAAAAATAACATTTTGTTCACCAAAGATCGTACAACATAAAATTTGTTCGATACCATAAATGTTTGTCATGTATTGTTCTGTATTGTACTGTTCTACACAATACTTATATTTTGCAGATCAAACAGACATTATATTTATCATTATTTCTTTTCTCTTTTGTCTATAATGGCAATTACTTGGTGGTTTCCAACATGGTGGTGTTCGGGAATAACGATTTCATGACAAAACGAAAAAGTATAGTATTATTTTTCCTGCTGAATGAATTCAAATTGATTCCACAAGAAACAACTCTTTTGAATAATTTTCCTTGACCACTCAATAAGAACCTTCTTGTTTTCTTCCTAAGACTTTGGATCAACTTATAAATGTCAATATTATTCGGCTGAATATTTTTATTTAGGTTCAAATTGGACTAACGATTGCATATGAGTTTTTGTCAAAGTCGGCTCAACACTAAATGAATTTAGTTTGGAAAATGCTTAATCTCGCGAAAAGTAATTTCACGAGAGCATCACGAACGGACGTGGCATGCACTGCAACCTGTGATTCTGACACTTGTGCTTCTCTATGCCGCTTTTCTTTCCAAAATTATTTACAGTATATCTTTTTCTTCTACAACCACTTGACCGCTTCACCTTCATGCTTCACCTTTTACTCCATAGCATCTAGATTTCCAACATAAGGCCAAAGTAAAACATAGATATCTCACTATCTCAGCTTCATAATTTTTTTTTGGAACGGTTTCAGGAACTATTAAGAAAAAGGTAGATCAACGGTTTCAGGAACTATTATTTTTGGGCCACACCCAAAGAGTTGAAATACTTATATAAAAGATTTCATGAACATCCTCACATCTGATTCCATTTTGCAAAATGTTTGGATGAAAAAATAAAAAAAAGTAACTAAAAGAAGCGGAGTTCGTGATATATTC
The DNA here is from genome assembly GCA_030408175.1 of Trifolium repens. Lineage (NCBI taxonomy): Eukaryota > Viridiplantae > Streptophyta > Magnoliopsida > Fabales > Fabaceae > Trifolium > Trifolium repens. The sequence goes on from CP125847.1 coordinate 2,526,607, forward strand.
GTGAAACGGTGTTCGCTATAAATAGCACTTCTCATTTAGTTTAAGGTGAATTTTAAAGTGAAACAAAAATTAATTGCTTGAATGTTTGAAGAGTTGCAAAGCTGTTGTCTCATTTTTATATTATATTTTTTTGGAGGTCTTTATGTTTTTCTCTAAGGCATTTTTTATACCATAAACTAATCTAATGAACTTATAACTTGAGTTATTTTTTCTTGGTAAATATTTTTCTTTTTCGGAGGCCTAACTAAATACCTTGCTTGAGTTGCCTTACCTTCTGAGCCAGCTCTGATTTCTTTAGTAATTATCACTTCGTCTATCGAAAAAATATGTTTAATTGAATATTTTGTCCTTTATATGTTTATTTTAGATTTCATCAAAGATAAACATGTAATTGAGATAAAAAAAATACTTCTCCTTCGTTGTGTTTTATCAAAATAGAAAAAGTTGAAATTTCTGCAAATCTCTTTCAATATCTTTATAATAATAAATTAAACAATATGTAACCTGCGTGTAAGTTTCTTGAAAGGGAAATGGTGGGGTTAAACTAAACCATCTACGTAGAAATCTAATTGCATCATTCTTCTATAGCAACTTCACAGCAATTCATGCGTGCATGTGAAAGATACTTATAAGTTTTGGCAAGGAGAAAAATTAAATAAAATAAATAAATAAAAAAGACCAAAGACTTAACATTACATTGTTAACATGAAATCCATCTATATATACACATGTTAGCATGAACATAGTTCACACTCACATCATACTAAATCCATCTATATATACATATGTTTATAAGAAGCAAGTAATAATCAAGGAGACGGCAGTAAGAGGTTGACTTGAGGGTGCCCTGTCGCAGGAGTGATGGGACCAAACTACGTACATATATGAATGTTTATGATATAAATATAATCATATGTTGTGGTGCCATCCTCCTGTGACAGGATTCCCTTCAATCTCTAACAACACAATATTTCAATATTTTCTCTTTATATTAGAAACTTTAAATCAATAGGTATGTCATTTTGCTTTTATATTAAATCGTCTGACTCAATATGTTGAACTGGTAATAATTAATTTGGTTTGTCAATTGGTTCAATATTGTGTGAATTGTGCAGTTTAGTCGAACTGAATTGACGAATATGAGTTGTTGTTGGTTTAACATTTTTGTTTTTGCAATTGAATCGTTTAATTTAATTGCAGTTGAATCAAGTGAAAAAGAACTACACTAAAACTATGCGAGGTGTAGAGACACCTCTGATACCATCAACCAAGGGCCATGCGTCATCCTAGGAGGGGGTTGCATGTAGTTAGATATTGTTCGACGATTCTCACATCCCAAATTAGCAAGAATGTCATGCACAATGATTAGCCCCTCGAAACACATGTAAAAGTTTAATCCCCCACTCTAAATCTAGCATTGCTTTTATCTATTTAAGAATGGTCCATCCAATAGCACTTTCATTCTTATTGCTGAAATACTTTCATTAATTTAGAGAAGAGATATCAAACACATATTTCCGTGTGTATTATCAATTGGTTATCTGTAGTGTACATTTGTTGAAAAAAAAGTTCTACTTTGGTCTAAAAAAAATAAAAAATGGAAGTAGCAGTTCTACTTTTCATGTATATAACATTGGTTCGGAACCTGATTTTAGGGTAAAAACAAAAATTTGAAGAACCTGAAAGCAATTTGGGGGTGTAAAGAATAATTTTCAACTTTTTTTTAGTCTATGAGTATATGGTAAGCCCAAAGCCTGTTAAGTTTGTAGGCCAACCAAATCATCTATATTGCCAACAATGCCAAGCAATGATGTTTGTTCCAAGGTTAATGAAGAAAAACAAAGTTTTATTTAATTTTTGGTAAATTATTTTAAATTATTCAATATAAAAGTATTTCCCTCTTGATCAAACTTTTTTATCTTGATAAAGATAATACTACTGCTTACTACAAAAAAATTGATGATAATACTACTGCTCTTTTTTTTAATTGGGCTAGTGCTATTATCTTGATTATTAGTTTTCTATAGCTCAATATTTTCCTTAAATTATTTTTCTGAAATTAACATCAACACTTTGATACAACTGTTGAAATAATAATGAACATAATCACATTTTTTTGTTACTTTCAATGAACATATTTATGATGTTCACGTTATTTTTACATGCACAAGGATACAATTAATCATCTGAAATATTATACCACGGGATTTTTTATATATTTTCCTTTTAGTATTTTCTAACCAGGGGCGAATGCACAAGTGTATGTTATAGGGGCTCAAGCCCCCTCCAAAACAATTTATTTTGTATTACTATAATTATTTTTTTAAGCTTCCATGATTTGGTCATTGTTTTTTTTTGCACAATGACTAGGTTATTTATTCACTCACAATAAATTTATCTTCTTACTTTTTAATTTTTTACTAGTCCAACTTTTAAATTTCTATACACTTTCTCTCTTAAATGTTATTTTCTTCTCTTTTAATTCATCGAAGCATCAATTTCTTCTTTCTCAATTATTTTTTGTCACTTTTTGTTGGTTTTACTTATCTTGAATGATCGTTTAGTAAGAGAGAGTGGCAAATTTTATAATGTTGGTAGTGAAAATATCATAATTTTTTTTCAGAATACAAAATGTCGTAGAAGAAATAGATACACTAATTGTATCGAGGTTTTATGTATCGAGGTTTTTTTTGTCACTAATTATGTATTTTATAAAAGTTTGTAATATATTTTTTAATTCAAAACAAATACACTATTTTTTAGCCTCCTCTGTAGAGGTGGGAATAGGCCAGGCCGGCCTACGAGGCCTTAAGGCCAGGCCTACATAGGTTCAGGCCAGGCCGACCTATTTTTTTAAATAGAGCAGACCAAGGCTTTTTTATAAGCCTATTTAAGTAAATAGGTCAGGCCGCAGGCCATTAAAAAAGCTTTTTAGCCTATTAGGCCGACCTACTTAAATTAATATAAATAATATTTTTAATACTATTATTATTTATATATTAAAATTTGTACTTTGATTAAATTATAAATTTATTAACTTTTTCAGTAGTTTAAGTTTATTAATCTACATTAGTTTTTCACATAAATAAATGTATTATTATAAACTATAATTGAAATATGATGACATATATAGTGAAATTCTCTAAAATATCATGTTAAATATCAAAAGCATGTTGATTTACTAGTTCATAAGTATTTTTAAAAATAAATATAGTTATTTATTTAAATATCTTGATGTGAAGTAGGCTTTTAAACAGGCTAAGAGACCACATAGGCTTTCAAAAGGCCAGACTCGGGTTTAAAAGATAAGCCTATGATAGGCCACAGGCCAGGCTCAGGCCTTCATTTTTTTTGACAAGCCAGGCTTAGACTTGGCAAAGCCTAGCTCGGCCTAGCCTATTCCCACCTCTACTCCTCTGTAAAAAAAATTATGAATTCGCCACTGTTTCCAATTTCCCTTTAGTATTGGGGCGGTATGTTTAAAGGATTTTTCTTTAGTCAATTGGACCCTTTTTAATGAATGGTGAGATTACTCCTCCAAATTTATCGTTCTTTGTACCAAATATCGAATTAAATCTTTTTTTCATAAATCATTATTCAAAAATTATTGTAGACTGTCAACATCACACCAATTAAACTAACATTATTAGTATTGTTTTGTAACATGCAATACTGAACTAAAAAACAAAGAGAAGATTAAACTAAATTAACTTGAAATTGTAAATTAATAAATTAAACGACAATCATTGATAAGCTTCGGCAAGGTGTTTGGGTAAATACCATCACCAAATAGCACCTTCCCTGCACAAGTATAATTATAAAATTGTGAAACTCATACCTAAATCAACCTCATCTCCCTTATAAATATGGCTTTAGCTTCTATGAGCAAAGGACACAATTAACATAGATGCATGAGAAGGATATATTTAGATATAGGAGCATTTATAGGAATGAAAGCTTTATATTGAAGAAATGTTGGGTGACTTCAGTCGCAGGAGAGATGACATTTTCTGCTATTAATTGAATATTTGTATAGTCAATTTTAATGACAGTTGTCATCTTTCCTCGGCCGAAGCTTCTTAACTATTTTCTCTTCCACCAAGTCTATATGCATCCTAATTTGTTCATCAAGAGGTAATTTATTTATTTATATTTTATGGAAGGGGGAATAATTATCAATTATAATTAAAGTGGATTGGATGATCATTTTTCAAATGAGTTGTTTATATATTTCATGAAATGCAAAAAGTTTATGGGGTTTAATTTTTGAAATGTTGTATATCGATCATTTTTTTAAAAGGTTATGCAAAAAGTCCATGAGATTATTTCTCCCTTTCTTAGTAATTAATGATATTGGTTATGTATCGATCATTTTTTTTTATAGGTTAGAGATTTGTTTATAAAACAAAAAGCTTTAAATTATTAATCATATTGTTTACTAATTTAGAAGCTATAAATTTATTTAGCGTGGGCTTAGTTGAGTGGTGTCCAACGACAAACATGAATTTTAATCATCTTTTCGTTTGCCATGATTTTGGTGTTTTCCTAAAAATGCATTTTGTTGTATTTTTATTTTCAAATACCGAGCAAGGATAATAACTCATATAGTTATATTGAATCAATAAAAGTGGTATTATTTATGCCATTTCTTGTATTCATTCTATAACAACACTATATAATAGAACTTTAAGTTTTGCTACTGTTACGTCTTTCCTATTTCACTCTTTCGTTACTTAAGTAGCGGACGGTGTAAGGATGAATAATTTTTGAAAAAAAAAAACACACCCTCCTAACATGAAATCTTTTAGATTTTAAACGTAGAATCCGCTGCGGACAGAAGTATTTTGGTAATTCTATAGGGCGCGTGAGAAATAGAATAGGGTGACAAAAGTAATAATCATACAATAATATGAATCTATTCAGAAACACGAATTTTATAAATATTTTAGGCTCATTAGTATGGTGTGATAAAAATGATAAAAACTTGGCTTGAATATTTTTAACTACTTGAGTGTAGGTTCAATGTATAGTCAATTGCAAAAAAACTATTTGTAAGAGATGAAGTATATATATGGTATATATAAAAGTCTTTCATTATGTATAAATTTGTTTTCATCATTAATTAGATCAATAAATCTCATCATGAAACCAAATAAGATGTAACATATTAATCCTTTTTTTATCGATGATGTAACATACTAATCTAATAATAAAAACATATTGATAAGTTTATGTAACAAAACCTTTGTTAAATAGTTCTTAGTCAAGTTGGGTAGATTAAAAATATTAATCATTCTTTGTAAATTTATTACCGATCGATCTTCTCACTTTTTTAAGATTAGTTTTTTTTTATAGTCATGTTATATATACAAAGTATATATATATACGTAACATTGTTTATAAATGATTAATTTATGTGGAATTAATACACAAAGTGTGGTTCTATATTCCAACATATTGCTTTTAAGAATGAATAAGTTGATGTACAAAAGTTTGAATTTTAATCTCTATATATTATTAAATATAATGTCTCTATCGTCTGAAATATATTTGCAGGAATAGAGATCAAATTTTTAACCATTAATTTAAGAGGTTAACATCTCTTACCATTTAGATCAACTATATACTAATATATTTGTTTTAGTGAAAGTTACTTTCTCACAAGACATTTTAAAGATATTCGCCAAATTTTACATAAGTTCTCTGAATTAAATGACTTTGTCTCAAGCACAATAACAAAACCCAACCATTGTATGCTCAATTTTATTTTCTTATAGTTTTTTCGTTTTCCATATCTACATCATTCGAATGATTTTAGATCATTAAGTTTTATGTCACATCATATAAAATATATCATGTAGTTATTTTTTAACGTAGAATTTGAGAAATTACTAAAATTGAAAGATTATAAAATAGAGGAATCAATATCGTGAGAGGGTAAAAATAGGGGGACACAAATTCAATAATAAAAATAAAAGGTATAAAGAAAAGAAGTACTACACCAAAATTAAGTATTCTCTTTATATCTGGGTCCGTTTGAATTAACTTATTTTTTAGTTTATGCAAAATAAATTCTCCAAATAAAAAGGTTTTTCTGTATTACTATAAGTTTGTTAAGGTAGTTCGTGAAAAAAGTAGCTTACAAAATTGTACCAAAAAAATAGGTTATAAAAATACTATTATTTAGTATGATTTTTAAAAATAAAAAAAAATTATAGTAAGAAATTATTAATCTGTTTCTTTTTTATTTTAATAAAAGGCTTTTTTATTAAAGAAGGAATTCAAATGGACTATGTTTACAATTGAATGGGCCAAATGGGCCTGAAGTACACTTCAAAAGACCATCATTTTTGCCGAAATTTTCTCATCCCACCCCCCAACACTCTTTTTAACCCCCCGGAAATCCAATTTTGCCCCTGAAAAGTCTAGTTCGGAACGTAGAATCCGAAAAGGTTTAAAAGTAATTTTCGTTCGGAACGTACTCCCCGAACCTTATTTCGGGGAATAGAGCCCGAAAAAATACTTAGAAAATTTTTCATGTTTTTCTGCTGCATTGCTTCTGTCTGCTACTGCCTATTTTTTTTAGTTTTCCAAATTTTTGAAGATTAAATGTTTTGATTTGCTTAATGGTTATTATTAATAATATGTTTAATTATTATAGCTTAGATATTTGAGTTTAAGTTCCAAATGTTATTTGATATAAATTGTAGTTGATATTGATTTTTCGTCCAACATCCTCTTCCATGTCTACAACAAAATTCAAATACAAACTATGTCATTCACACATTTTTACAAACACTTGGAGTGCTAAAATGATACAAACTATATCAAAAACCAAATTCAAATTCTAACCAACATGTATTGATGCATACATCAACCCAATGCCACAAACAACACATAATCAACATAATAAACAACATCAACAACATTTACAACAACTCAGAAATTGAAAAATTCCAACAAAAAATGTTACTATATCAACTGAGTTGTTGTAAATGTTGTTGATGTTGTTAATAATAACCATTAAGCAAATCAAAACATTTAATCTTCAAAAATTTGGAAAACTAAAAAAAATAGGCAGTAGCAGACAGAAGCAGTGCAGCAGAAAAACATGAAAAAATTTCTAAGTATTTTTTTGGGCTCTAGTCCCCGAAATATGGTTCGGAAAAGGTGTCCCGAACCAAATTCATGGTTTTCAATTATTTCGGAACGTATTTTCCGAACTTGACTTTTATAAGGGTAAAAAGGGAAATCCGGGGGGGGAAAAAGAATCATGGGGGGTGGGATGAGAAAATTTCATTTTTGCCACCCTATCATTTTTCTCGCGCGTGCTATGAATTTACCAAAATATCCTTGTCCGCTACTTAAGTCGCGGAAACCCCTAAAAACACCCTACCGGATTTTATTTTTATAACGTCCGCTACTTAAGAAGCGGACAACATTTACAAAAATTATTCATTTTTGCAACGTCCGTTACTTAAGTAACGAAAGGGTAAAATGATCATTTCGTAGGGTGCGCGAGTAACCCATAGGGTGGCAAAAGTAATCTTCCTTCAAAAGATGCGAGATTTTTAAGAAGAGAATTACCATTTCTCGCACTCCGTACAAAATTATTAAAATACCTGTGTCAGCTAGTAGCGAATGTACGTTAAAATCTAAAAAATTTCATGTTAGGAGGGTGTTTTTTTTTTTCAATTTTATAAGTAGCGAATGTTATAAAAATGAGAATTTTTTATGTAGGATGTTTTTTCCTCAAATTTTGTATTTTTATAACGTTCGCTATTTAAGTAGCGGACATAAATTTTCATGTAGGTTGTTTTTTTTCCAAAAATTACTTATTCGTACACCGTCCGCTACTTAAGTAGTAGAAGGATAAAATAGAAAATACGCGAGGTGCACGATTAATTAGTAAGGTGGCAAAAGTAAAAGTCCTATTATAGTGTTGTTATAGAATGAATAGAAGAAATGACATAAATAATACCACTTTTATTGATTCAATATAACTATATGAGTTTTTATCCTTTTTTTAAGCAAAAGATGGGGTGCAGAGGGATTACCTACTGCAGCACCCACAACATATATTAATAGAAATAAAAAGTACAAAAGGAGAGGGATATAACCAAAACCCTCAAAGATAAAAAGAAAGGCAGAAAACAAAGATAAAACTGAAAAACTAAAAAAACATAGAAAGAGCATATGAGTTTTTATCCTTGCTCCAAATTTGAAAATAAAAATACAACAAAATGCATTTTAGAAAAATACCATTATCATGGCAAACAAAAAGCCACACATTTGTTTCTAAAAATGACTCTAATAGGTTTAAAATTCATGTTTGTTCTTGGACACTATTCAACTAAGCACAGAATAAATAAAAATAGGAAAATGCTAAATAGTATCATCAGAGTACTCTTTAAGCATCTTAAATTAAATAGTAAGTTTTTATGAAATTTTTATGAAAATGTGTAAAGTCAACACATTGGAAATTGAAATATTTTACCTTTTAAAAAAATAATTTCTTTTAATGAAATATTTAAAGAATACACCGAAGACACTCGTTTGCAAAACCCATAAAAATAAGATATTTTCACGGAGGATGACAGCATCTTAACCGCAAGTTAGCAACCATGCTCAATCCATGATGATTTGTAAAAAAACTAATAACATGATTCCATTGATAGTCATATGTCATAAATTTTCTCATAAAAACGTAGCACTAATTAATTCATTTAGCCATTTTTTTTACCACCAATGGTTGGCTCATTTAGACCGCCTAATTTGATTATGGGATCAGTTTTGATATCAAATAGTTTTAAACTTCTTCCAACTGTAATTACAGGGATCAAACCGTAATCATTCATATCAAATCTAGTGTCAATCACGATTGGATCAACCAAGCCACATCATCACTTCCCACCTTATGTAGTCCTTCCTATTCTTACACCTTTGTTGCAATAAAAATGCCATGACTCTATCAAGCCACATCATCACTTCCCACCTTATGGTTCCATACTACTAATTCCATTCACCTTGAACTATGAACATGATTCGATATGCATTTAACTTGGAAATATTTATGCTACTATACTAATTTCATTGAGTTTTTTCTAATATACTTTGAGATATTTACTCATCAACCAGCGAGAACAAGTCACATAAATAGAGTTGTATGTGATCCCCACAAATTTGTTACAAGTTAGTTGTAGGAACCACATACAAATTTATTTATGTGGTTTGTTTGTTAATGGATAAATACATATCCTTATATTATGAAAGGGTTAAATAGGCCTCACCTCAGGATTCCCTGCTGTAGATATTTGACACAGTTTCACGCAGTAACTAATTAGAACTATTGATTTTTGATCGGGCGGCTGATATTACTCTTTTCCAACATCTGTACGAAATGATCTCTGCTGTTGATTAATGATCGGACGGTTGAAATTGATTACAGCGGCACACAATTACTGGGTGCAATCCTTTTCCCACAATTTGTGAGCTATGCATGACTACCCCTAAAAACACGTATATGGAGGCTCTTAAAAAGTGAAGACTTATTCAAAGTCATAGAAGAAATAACGCAATCAAGTAGGCACAATAGTCTTCCAATATCACCAACCCTACCACATTAATAAAAACAAAACTTAAATTCCAACTATGAACTAAACCGGTTATTAAATATTAGTGGCTAAATAGATCAATCATAGACAATAAATTTGACCTGTTCTACAATTGTTGAAAACTAATTGATGGAAAAAATAAACGACGTAGAGGTCAAGTCAACTAAAGATGTAACCATTTGGAAATTATTCTAATTGGTTTGGCACCAAAGCATAACAAAATATGTTAGATTGATTGAAGAACAAGATAAAAAGTTAGCCATATAAAAAATGATTAAATATCTTTTTGGTGTCTTAACTTAATTTTGAAGTGTAAATTAATCTCTTAATTATTAAAAATGACATTTTAATCATTTAATTTAATAAAATTAATCCCTCTAACAAACTTAATTTAAGTTAACTCAAATTAGTTCTTATATAGTTTCAACCCATGTGTTGAATTTTTATGACATAGTTGTAGATGACAGAAGAACAAATTTATGTTAACTTTATTATTAACGGTTTTGTGAGTATATTTTTAATTGCACACGACATTTATCAACAATAATAAAAATACCTAATTGCCTCTAAAAAAATAAAATAGGTTAAGGAATAGTGTGAACAACTTTTCTAACCGTTTAACGAATGGAACTAACATCTATTAAGAAACAGGTTAAAACTGCGTGGTTCATGAATGGTTTGTTGGTCTAATGTTTATACATGGACTTCACTCATCTTATTTGAAACCGGGTAAGAAGAAGTGACAGCAGAGTTAAGAGACCAAAAAAGTATTTAAGCAAAGAAAAAAGAATACATAAAGTGTATATTCTTTCAATTTCCAAAGTTTAAGTACTTTTATCCAACATCCTTAAATTCTCATCATTCTTATTCATGTCTTGGTTCACATGTAGTAAAAGAGAATATCAAAAGAAGAGAATCAACAATTCAGTGGTCACTGAAATGCTTGATTGAACTCAAAGCAATTGAAAGAGCTAGAGTCATGACTCATATACATCATATTATTATTATTATTATTACATTGTGTGATCCAACAACCTTGTAATAAATTTTTATTTTTAACTTGGATTTGTCTCATTTGTTGCTTCTCAAAATCAAAAGACAAGACAATCATGTATATTTTAACTATGATCTTTCTTCTACTAGAAAGAGACTAATTTTACTCATCATATTAACTAAAATTGCACATATATAAACTAAAAAAGGATGTGGAACGTTAAATAATCTCAAACAAGACAATATTTTTTTTTGCATTTCGGTTTTGTCTCATACACATTGTCTAGGCCGGAATTTTTCAGTCGACAACAATTTGCTGATTAACGTTTCAAGTCTTTTCGAACCGTTGTTTGGCCTAAGGACTGTAGTGTTACCGATTACTGAGCAAGGATCGGTTCCGTTCTCATTGCTTCCTGTGCACCAACCACCAGGAACAGGCATTCCAGGACTTCGAGATAATAATTCAGAATCGATTTTGTCCAAAACTGGATCGTCTCTATGGAACTTCCTTGCGAACGGAGCATTGCTGTCCACCATAACTTTCATATCGGCAACTGTGAGGTAGTGAGGATGTTGCTTTGGAGGATTGTCCCATGCAATGAAGTGTAGATCGCTGTTCACAGTCGTGTTCATGAATTCTTGAGCATTGCAAATAACTGTATGGAAATATCCTTCGGGGGAAGATATGAAATTTGAATAGTACATGAGAACGGTTCGGGGTAAGTTGTCCCATCCCCATATGACATAGTCGACGAAAGATCTTGAGAGTACCATCCAAGCCGAACCTAACATAAGAGGGAAGATTAGTCATGAATAAAAGAATTTCATCACACCAGAAACAGATCTATGATGCATTGTACTACATCAGTTACATTTATCAAAGCAGAAAAGAAATATGTCAATTTTGTACTCGGTTAAATACTGCTAAGCAAAAGATAATTCGTCCTGCATGATATAATCAGCCATTCAGTTCACTATTCTTAGGACAAATGTTATACGCTCTACAAAATAACTTATACGATCGTCAGCTAGTATGTACTTGCACAATGGCATATAAACAAGAAGCTGCAAAGGATATACTATACACCGTTACTTGCTCACTTGAAAGACAAGGCTCGCCTTAGAGAAGTGTTATCCAAGATGAAAATTTAGATTCCATCAATAATTAAATCTTCTAAATGTCCTATCTTAACTGACCCAATGTAAAACCGATTCTTTGTCAATATCCTATCTTAACTGACCCTATGTAAAACCGATTCTTCGTCAATATCCTATCTTAACTGACCCTATGTAAAACCGATTCTTCGTCAATATTTTCATAGGTCTAACAACAGATTGTAAACAGAGAAAATCAACTATAGAAACTGTGAATCACCAGACACCATGAATCAATCATGCTACCTCACATAATCAGAACAGATTATTGCATAGTCACAACAAATGATGCTTTCTGCAATGCATGTAAAACCTAGAACTGAACTGATGACACTATGAAATGAATACACAGAATAGTATCCTAAGCTTTTATTGCCTAGCCCAAAACTGAACTAACGATACCATGGAAGAAATGCATGAAAGGTTACTTCACCTTAAACACTTTAACTGCCCTGCCAAAAACTTAACCGAGGACACTAATGACACCTTCAAATGAATACACAAAAGATTTCTTTAGCCTTAACAATTTAATTTCCTCACAACCTATTCAAAATTAACACCAAAAGGCTAGCAATGTTGAAACAAGTACAAAACCACAATGCAGACATAGAGCAATATATTTATTTATATCCATATAAAGCCACAAGAAAATTGGAAAACCAAAAAGGAAAAAGGAGAAAGAAACCCAGCAAACAAGGAAAATGATATTCACCTGTGAAAAGCTTGAAAGCAGTTGGTCTACTTCTCCTCTGTGTAACCCAAAACACGTCTTGCTTCTTATTCATGTACAACCCTGGATCAACGATTATTGGCCTCGCACGCTGATGACTATTAAACAATAACACATAAAAAATCAATCTCAATCCTCAAACAAAACAATAAGAATCAATAACAAATTATAGAAAAACTCACTCTTTCCATCCAATGTCACTGGTATGATCGATGAAATTAAGATCGCGAGGCAAGTAGCTAAATGTATGAAGTAGATCTATTCATAAAAAATCCACAAAACAAAACAAAACAAAACCAACAATCAATTCTCAAAACAAAACATCATAAAAAACATACAAAATCTTAAATTTCAATCCTCAACCTAAGATTTCATTCTAGTACTAATCACATTAAATCTGTCTCAATTTCAACACATTCAACAAAACAACCTTAAAAATAGAATAAAAAAGAGACAAACCATCTTGAGTAACAAGTGGATAATCAGAAGCACTAAGATTGATAAACCAATCCCAATCACCACATTCCTTCAACAAAATAGCAGCAGCATGAAGAGTATTAGCAACCATAGTAGGACCTCTATAAGTAATGAGATTTGCCTTAGTAATCATCTTAACATTCTCAAATCTCTTAAACAATTCATGATTCTTAACAAACTCAAACAGATCCGAACGTTCTTTAGGTGAAGATTCAAGGTCAAGATGAACAACATAACGGTTATGTGGATGATACATAGCAAGAAGGACCCTTTTAACAGAACCACCATCACCGGTGGAGCCGGAGATAAGATAAGCAAGACGTGGTGGTGGAGGGAGGGTTGAAATTGGTAAAGGGTGTAACTTAGATTCAACAAAAACTGAATATGAAGCTGAAATTGAACGGTAAAAAGGTAGAATGTGTGTGCCTTGTGGTGATGTTAGTGTTGCAATGAAAAGAAGAAAAAGAGAAAGAATTGAACCGATTGCAAGAGGAAAAATCCATTTTCTTTCTGGTGATTGATGATGATGATGATGATTTTTGAAGTGCATGTAATAGTTTTTCAATTTCTTCATTGTGTTTGTGTTTGTGATTATTGTGTTTGTGATTTTGGGTTTCTTTTTCTGTTGTAAATCACAGAAAAAGAAAACCCTTTTGAAGAATTTTTCTACACCAATTTGTAGTTTATGAGATGAAATCTATGAAAAATTGAAAAAGAATGGATTTTTAGATTTGGGGTTTGTGAAAAATTGAATCTTTTTCAGGTTGGTGAGGTTGAGTTTTAGGATGTTTTTTCTGTGGAATTTTTCTGAGAAAAAATGGTAATGTTTGTGTTCTGTTCTTTTTTTGTTCTACTGAGATGTTGGAAATTGTAAGAGAGAGAGGAAGAGATACGATAGATAAGAGAATACAACTTATATAGCCAATCAACAACAAGGGTACACAATATATAAGAGCTTTTTCTTTTAATGTTTTTTTGTTTTATTAATTACTAATTTTTTTATTTTAATGTTGGTGTGCTTGAATGAAGGGGTAATTTGGGTATTTTGTGTGTGAATGTGGACGTGGTGGTGACTTTGAAACACTCTTGTTTCTTATTTGTACGGTTTTGGTTTGGGTTAATCTAAATGGGATTATCAGATTGTATAAAAAAAAATATTGGGTTTATGATTTCATTTAATTTTTTTTCTTTGGTTTTAGTCTTTTATTTCCTGTCCCTTATTTTCTTGCTAAATCTTATTTACCCAAATTCAACCATATTTTTCTCCCAAAATATGTATTACAATGTGAGCTCCGATTTTCTAAAGTCAAATTCATCTAAATGTATTTACACGGACTCCAATTTTTTTAAAGTTATATTAAATACTTTCTTCGACATTATTTATCAGCAAAAGTTAATAAAAATATTTGGTTTTTTTTTTTTGCTTTCACCACCAGTTTAATCTGGTTTGGGGGTCAGTTCTGACATCAAGTGGTTTCATCCCCCTTCTGATCGCAGTTGTGGGGAATCAAACCATGATCCTCTCTACCAAGTTCAGCGCAAATCACCATTGAACCAACTAACGATTGATAAATATTTGGCATTAAATATAAGTAAAAGTCACCAAATTCAACTCTATTTAATGTTTTATGCCAAAAATACCCTTTCATTGATACAAGATACATGAAATTGTATAAGTTTTTCTCTAAAAATAGTATACTTTCATTTCTACTTAGTACTCAAATATTGTATACAAAGAAGTATTTTAAAATGTTAAAAATTTACTAAATTTTAATTTGCATGAATGCATAAAATCTTCAAATGTTTTGTCTATAATACTGATCAGATATTATATATAAGATATATTAATTATTTAGTAAATTTAAAAAGTCAACTGTTTTTATAAAGAATATTAGGAAGAGTAATGATTTTATAAAAAAGCTTATAAAATAATAATTATCCTTAGTTTTGTTTAGTCAAAAAAAAAAAATTAAAAAATTACTATTTTATAAGTTTATTTAGTTTTTGTAAGGTTGACTTAGATTTGACTCAAATTCTAAAGATGGTAAAAGAATATTTTCAAAATTTATTGGATAAGATAGAATTTTGTGTCGGTTATGTCATTTGATACGATAAAATTTTGAAAATATGTTTTCAAATAGAGATAATTTACATCTTACGATATAATTTTATGAGATTGGTGTGCAGCGAGCTCTCATAAAAACGCACTCTCACATGTTCATCAGTTTAAAGGCTTACAAGTTCATTATTGAATATTAAATATAGTTTTAACGTTATCTAGTTGACAATAATTTGGAGGATTTAGAAAGCTCGTAATGATTTATTGTTTAATAATAAATCGTTTGATAGCGACCTTATGTTTGATCAAATAAAGGTCGATGTTTGATGGTGGTTCAAAGTGAAGGTTAAGACTTTCGAGCGTGTCTTGGCATTGTGATATTTAAGTCTGTTGGTCTGTTTGGGGTCAAAGGTAATTTAACTGCTACTCTCTCTACTCTTATATATAAGCAACTTTTTTCATTTTAAGTTCATTCAATAACTAATAAATCTAATCAATATTATAGATTAGATACATTTATTATTGAAAGAATCTTAAAAATAAAAAATAACTTACATATGACACTAGATGAGTATAATTTTAGGCGTTAGTGTACTGTTGTTATGATACGATCAACAAGCAATGTTGTTCTACGTTGTTTAGGGGGATGTGCCTTTTGTACTGAATCTTTTATTTTATTTTTTTTACTGAAGCTTCTTGGTTCTTTGTGACAACATGTTTCTATAATTCATGTTTTTTCTAGTTTATGGACATCTTATTCTTATGCTAACAAAAGTACAAAACTATAATTGTGATTAATATATTTATCTTTTTAGTTGTTTAAAAAAAATATAAGGCCGAGTTAAACTACCCCAAAATTCAAATACTTTGTAAACCGTACGGATATAAATTTCAAGGAAAATGCTAACTAGTGTCTCCAGAGCACTAGTTAAGGATATCCAATATAGTAAAATTATATTGGAATTTGTGCAGTCAATTTTTGTAAAATATAAAAAAATTGTTATTTTCAATGCAAAAATTACCATTTTTGTATCCTCAACTAGTGTTTGGGACATTAGTTAGCATGACCCAAATTTCAATTTCCTATTTTCATCCCTCTTTCTTTGGTTTTCCTTGATTAGGAGACATCAATGCACATTGGAGTTGTAAATTTTGTAGTATGGATTTTTCTCATATTATAGATAACACGGCTATAAAAGTATGTGCTAGTATTTATTATTAAGTTTGTTAATTTGTTACTATCTTTTTTGAGATGAAAACGTAAGTGTTTGACAAAAGGAGCACAAAGGTTGAGAAAATAGATGTTATTAATAGTATATTTAGTTTAGTGGGAGTTATTATTAATCTAAAGAAGAAAACGGTCCTTTAAAATTTTGTGTAAAATGCGTCAAAAAATTTGTGGAAAAAAAGATTAATAAAAATAAAATAGTAATACTACTATTTTGGTGTTTAACAGTTTTAGGCTTTTAGCAAAATTAATTAATTTCGAAAGTAAGAGTTTGATGAAGTGATTGAAAATTTGGGGCATAAGTTATGGTGCATAAGCCATATTTATCCACCGTGCATAAATACTCAAAATTGTTTAGCGCACCTCCCAAATTTCTAGTGTACCCCCCAAATTACTTAGCGCACCCCCAAATTTTTAGGGGATGTGTTAGAAATTTGAGGGGTGCGCTAAGTAATCTAGGGGGATGTGCTAAGCAATCTGGGGGGTGCATTTAAAATTTTTTATTATTTATGCACGGTGCATAAGGAAAAAGCTTATGCACCGTAACCACTCCCAAAATTTGGAATAGTGGTGTATGTATGTATATGTGATGTGTCAATGTCATCCGTTTGTTGAGGAAGGTGGGAGGTGGTTTTATTATGGAATAAATATATTGTCTAAATTAGTAAATTATATTGTCAGAAATGAAAATTGTTTAAATGAGTAAATTATTAGTATATTGTATAAAGATAGAAATTCTTTTTCAACAACAAAAAATGGATATCGATATATTTTCCTCTTGGACAATTAACTACAACACGTCATGTTTTGTGTATATTGTAAAAGTTATGGACTGAATTTGTGTTGTGTAAAATCATCAGTTATAGGTATTTGATTTTTGTCTCATACACATTGTCTAGGCCGAAATTTTTCCATCGACAACAATTTCCTGATTAATGTTTCAAGTCTTTTCGAACCATTGTTTGGCCTAAGGACTGTAGTGTTACCGATTACTGAGCAAGGATCAGTTCCATTCTCATTGCTTCCTATGCACCAACCACCAGGTACAGGCATTCCACGACTTCGAGATAATAATTCCGAATCGATTTTGTCCAAAACTGGATTGTCTCGATGGAACTTCCTTGCAAAAGGAACGTTGTTGTCAACCATAACTCCCATATCGGCAACTGTGAGGTAGTTAGGATGTTGACCTGCTGATTTCCATGAAATGAAGTGTAGATCGTTGTTCACAGTCGTGTTCAAGAATCCTTGAGCATTGCAAATAACTGTATGGAAGTATCCTTCGGGGGAGGATACAAAATTTGAATAGTACATGAGAACGGTTCGGGGTAAGTTGTCCCATCCCCATATAAGATATTCGACGAAAGATCTTGAGAGTACCATCCAAGCCGAACCTAACAAAAGAGGGAAGATTAGTCATGAATAAAAGAATTTCAACGCGCCCGAAACATATCTATGTTGCAGTGTACATACAACCAAAATGGATCACCAAGATTTGGCAGTCATTAGAGAGATTTAAACATTGAAAATATCGTTGTACTACATCGGTTACATTTATCAAAGCCAAATAGTAAGATGTCAATTTTGTACTCAGCTAAATACTGCTAAGCAAAAGATAATTCGTCATGCATGATATAATCTGTCATTCAGTTCACCATTCTTGGGACAAATGTTATATGCTCTACAAAATGACTTATATGATTGTCAGCTAGTATGTACTTGCACAATGACATATAAACAAGAAGTTGTAAAGGATACACTTCGTTACTTACTCACTTTAAAGACAAGGTTCGCCTTAGAGAAGTGTTATCCAAGATGAAAATTTAGATTCCATCAATATTCACACCTTCTAAATGTCCTATCATAAGGACCACATGTAAAACTGATTCTTCGTTAATATTTTTGCAGGTCAAACAACAGATTGTAAACAAAGCAAATTAACTATAGAAACTGTGAATCAGTGAAGTTGAAATCACCAGACACCGTGAATCAATCATGCTACCTCACACAATCAGACAGATTATTGCATAGTCACAACAAATGGTGCTTTCTGCAATGCATGTAGAACTAGAGGTGAGAATAGGTCAGGCCGACCTACGTGACTTTAATGTCTAACCTACATAGGTTTAGGCCAAACTGGCCTATTTCTTTAAATAGAACAGGCCAAATTTTTTTTATAAGCCTATTTAGTTAAATAGGTCAGGCCGCATGCCATTAAAAAAGTCTTTTAGCCTATTAAGCCGACCTACTTAAGTTAATATGAATAATATTATTAAGGGTAAATAGGTTGATACCCCCTTGTAATGTGGGCGAGTTTTGTTTTCCTCCCTGTAATTTTTTTTCTTTTGACTCGCCCCTTGCAATGTTGAATTTTTTGGACTCACCCCTTGGGTGCACTTTTTAAATCGGTTATTTTGTTCAAACCGATTTAAAAAGTGCTGTTTTTTAAAACGGTTAATCTGTTCAACCGATTTAAAAAGTGCAAATTCCATGCACCCAAGGGGGGAAACCAAAAAAATTTACTTTGCAAGGGGCGAATCAAAAGAAAAAAAATTACAGGGAGGAAAAACAAAACTCGCCCACATTATAGGGAGGTATCAACCTATTTACCCTATTATTAATACTATTATTATTTATATATTAAAATTTGTACTTTGATTAAATTATTAATTTATTAACTTTTTCAGTAGTTTAAGTTTATTAATCTACATTAGTTTTTCACATATATAAATGTATTATTATAAACTAGAATTGAAATATGATGACATATATAGTCAAATTCTTTAAAATATCATGTTAAATATCGAAAGGACGTTGGTTTATTAGTTCATAAGTATTTTTAAAATAAATATAATTATTTAAATATCTTTATGTTAATACTGAAAGTTGGAGTGTCTTGTATAAGTTGACATTAGATTTTTATCTCAACTAGTTTTGAGACCCGTGCATTCGCACGGGTCTATTGACTTTTATTTATAAATTATTGTTAAATTATAAATGACATCATTCTGTTATTTTTTGTAAAATATTAAATTAAGTCATTTTTTTATTAAATTAATTGTCCCGTGTATGATTTTTGTGTAATAAATTATAATTAATAATAAAAAATATTTACTATTCAATTTTTTTTATTAAAGCAATTGTTCCGTGTATGATTAATTTTTTTTATTAAAACAATTGTCCCGTGTATGATTAAATTTTTTTTATTAAAGTAATTATCCCGTGTATGATTAATTTTTTTTATTAAAGCAGTTGTCCCGTGTATGATTAAATTTTTTTTATTAAAGCAATTGTCCCGTGTATGATTAATTTTTTTTATTAAAGCAATTGTCCCGTGTATGATTAAATTATTTTTAGTAAAGCAATTGTCCCGTATATGATTAAATTTTTTTTATTAAAGCAATTGTCCCCTATATGATTAAATTTTTTTTATTAGGACAATTTTCCCGTGTTTGATTTTTTATATATTAGTGATCAACACTTTCGTTTTTTTTCACAAAATTATTGATCGACATTTGTCCTGTGATGTTTTAAGTATAATGACAAATATTCACCCCGTAATTATTATAATATATATTCATCAATAATGCACTTCTTCTGTATTTTTTTATATAAGAGTAAACAAAAATAGAGTAGATTTTTTTATAATAAAAATAGAGTAGAATATAATTATTATATAATAATATATTAAATTAAAAAAAAAAATTTACAAAATAGAAGATTTGAAATATTTTTAAGAATTGATGAGGACAAATTAGAATTTTTAGTAGTAATACCTTTTAATATATTGGGCTTGTTTGAATTTGGCTTATTTTTAAGCTTATGAAAATAGTTTATGGTTATAATTTATAAATAAACTTTTATGTTGATTCATAAGTTTTTTTTACGCATGTTAATTCATAAGTTTTCATTAATAAAAATTATATCGTTATAAATTGTTTTCATGAACTACCTTAAAAAACTTATAATAATACATAAAAACTTATTTATTTGCATAACTTATTTCCCATAAACTCATAAGTAAGTCAATCCAAACGGGTCAAATGTGTTTTTGTTTCTATTTTTCTGTTCTTTTATTTTTAAGCTCATAATTAAGTATATTCTTTTATTAGATTATTCTATTTTTATTTTATATATATAAGTTTTTATATGTTAGATCGAGTTACTATTTTTTCATTAAAAAAATTTTACTATTTTTGAAGCGTATCTTTTATAGTGATTTTTGTTCATATTTTTATGTGTAGATTTATTTTAATTAAACTTTTATGGGAAGATTTATTTGATACTTATCTTCTTTTGTTTCTATTTTTGTTTTGTGTTTTTTTTGTTTGTTAAAGATGTGGTTTATGATGCTATTTATATGGGAATGTTTCTTTTATGCTTATCTTCTTTTTTTCTTTTTTTTTTTTAATTTTTTTTTTTAGTTTAGAGTTAAAATTACATTTAAGGGCATAAATTCTGAAATATTATAAACTTGATATGGACAAATTTGGTTTTTTAGTAGTAGTTTCTTTTAATATATTGTAAGTAGATTTTCTCATAAGCTCTATTATTTAACTTCTTCAAGAATACCGATAGACTTTTCGACAAGTGATAAACCGTAAACTTATTTCAATTGAAAAACCCCCATAAGATAGAAGCAAAAACAAAATTAATACCAAAAGGTTAGCAATGTTGAAAGAAGTACAAAACCACAATACAAACTTAGAGCAATATATTTGTATTCTAAAAAGCCACAAGAAAATTGGAAAACAAAAAAAAATAAAAAGGAGAAGATACCCATCAAACAAGGAAAGGGATATTCACCTGTGAAAAGCTTGAAAGCAGTTGGTCTACTTCTCCTTTGTGTAGTCCAAATCAGACCTTGCTTTTTATTCATGTAAAACCCCGGATCAACCAATATCGGCCTCGCACGGTTATTGCTAAAAGTGAAATACACATCAAATAATCATTCTTCATCCCCAAATCAACAAAGCAAGAATCTTTGATAAATGATTGAAAAACTCACTCTTTCCATCCAAGGTTACTAGTATGTTCGATGAAGTTAAGATCGCGAGGCAAATAGCTAAATGTATGAAGCAGATCTACTCATAAAAAACCCAAAAAAAAAAAAAAACAAAAAATCAATTCACAAAACAAAACATCACAAAAAACATACAAAATCTTAAATTTCAATCCTCAACCTAAGATTTCATTCTAGTACTAATCAAATTAAATATGTCTCAATTTCAACACATTCAACAAAAGCAACCTTAAATCATAGAAGCTAAAATTAGTGGTTCAACTAGCAGATAAATGTAAAATGACATAAAATGACATAAAATGACATTCTTAAATAATAATAAAATTTATATTTAAAATAATAATTTAAATCTATTAATGTAATATATCTTTCATATATTATTATTATTAAATTAATTTGTATATGCTAAAATTTTATTTTATTGTAATATAATTTTCACATCAAAGTGTATATGTACACTTGCTTGTAATACTTAAAAATTGACTTCATGCTCTCTCAATGTAAAATTGCACACGTAAAATAATACAAAAGGAGATTCTTAATTTATAATTTTTTTAAAAATAAATTTTATTAGAAATTAAGAGTGTATTTTTATATCAAATTAATACTTAAGATACTTAAAATTAAACATAATAGTCAAACATATTTAAAAAATGTATTATTTTTTATAAAACATCATCCTCCAGAAAGGAACAAAACTTAATATATATTTTTTTAATAAGTCAAGAGCGTCTAGGTATTAAGGATTGATTAGACATTCCAACTGTGTTGGCACACCTAAACAAGAATAAAATTATATATATATATATATATATATATGAAACGAGAGGGGAAAATATTTTTCTTTCACAATTTTATAATGATATAATAACCAATTCCATAAATTTATGACCGCCCAACCAAATCTATAAACTTATTTATCTTACTTATAAAAAAAAATAATATTTATCTTATTATAGATACAAAAATTCGTATCTAGTCACAGTGTATTTGTATTAAAACTTAATTATATATTTGGTCTCTTATGTTTATTTTATGTTTCAATTTGGTCCCTTAATTTTAAAATGTTTCAATTTATTCATTTTAGTCAAATTTCAGTTTAAATCGTCGATATAGCTAACAAAGTTGTATACATGGACACCTTAAGAGGATGTCACATGAAAGTTTTAGACGAAATTAACTCAAAATTTTACAGAAAGTAAAAAAAAATTAGCGCAAATTTAATAAAAAGGATGTGCTTATGTTGAAATCAATAACAGAAGAGATAATATTGAAACTTTTAAAACATAGAGGATCAATTTGAATCCTAAAATAAATATAAGAGATTAAATATGTCATTAAATCTTGTATTAATACATATATGAAACCATCTTTGTTTTTTAATAGAAAAAGATGGTTTCTAATTTCTATTCTAAATAGTAAGTACATAATTATTTTGAATTAAAATAAACTATAAAGGGTAAAAGTGGGTTTAGTTAAAATAACAAGGGTAAGAGTGAGTTTAGTTAAAATAATAAAGCTAAATGTGAAAGAAAAAATGATAAGCTGTGGGCTCATAAGAAACTGGAGATAGCGTCTGAAAAATAAGCTATAAGTTAATAAAATAAATTATAAGCTCGTGATAGAAAAAATGTTATCAATATAAGATATAAAACATAAACTATAAGCTAATTTTTTAGACTCCACTAAAGTTGGAAAAAAAAAAAAGAAAAGAAAAAACACAAACCATCTTGAGTAACAAGTGGATAATCAGAAGAACTAAGATTGATAAACCAATCCCAATCACCATATTCCTTCAACAAAATAGCAGCAGCATGAAGAGTATTAGTAACCATAGTAGGACCTCTATAAGTAATGAGATTTGCCTTAGTAATCATCTTAACATTCTCAAATCTCTTAAACAATTCATGATTCTTAACAAACTCAAACAGGTCCAAACGTTCTTGAGGTGAAGATTCAAGGTCAAGATGAACAACATAACGGTTATGTGGATGATATATAGCAAGAAGGACTCTTTTAACAGAACCACCGTCACCGGAGGAGCCGGAGATAAGATAAGCAAGACGTGGTGGTGGAGGGAGTGTTGAAATTGGTAAAGGGTGTAAGTTAGATTCAACAAAAACTGAATATGAAGCTGAAATTGAACGGTATAAAGGTAGAATGTGTGTGTGCTGATGTTAGTGTTGCAATGAAAAGAAGAAAAAGTGAAAGAATTAAACCAATTGCAAGAGGAAAAATCCATTTTGTTTCTGTTGATTGATCATCATTTTTGAACTGCATGAAATAGTTTTTCAATTTCTTCATTGTGTGTGTTTGTGATCTTTGTGTTCTGTTTTTATTTTGTTCTCCTGAGATGTTGGAAATTGTAAGAGAGAGAAATGAGAATAGAACTTATATAGCCAATAAAAAACAAGGGTAAACAATACGAGCTTTTTATTTCCAGTCTCTTATATTATATTTTAAATTTTTGTTAAGTTTTACTAATCCTGATCTAACTTTATTGCTTCCCCTAAAATGTATATTACAATGTAGGCTCCAATTTTTCCACGCCAAATTTACCTAAATGTATTAACACGCACCATTTGCTCACGAGGATGTTTAGGTAGATAATTCTAGTTATAGGTGCTTAATATAGAAATATTATTAAAAATTATTTAGGAATCTATCAAAATTGTCCATCTTAGCATATATACTGGTACATATTCAAATAAAATTTGTAACAAAGAATTCGCCAAACAATTATTCATAGTTTTCTTTTCTTTTCCTTTTTTTGACAAAAATCCACTGTTATCTTAACTATAATAAGTTTACGGAGACTAAATATAATTTTTTTTTGTTGGTCATGTAGTCTATTGGCTACAAATTCCACCCATAAGGTGGATAAATGGAATCACCAGAGTTCAAACCCCGGATCCTACATATATAATGCAATAATGCAATATCCTACCGACTAAACTAAGTTCACGGGACACTAAATATAATATTCTTCCGCACTTAATTTCTTTTTTAAGATTCATACTTTAAATATTCAGACGTGGAATAGCCTTTAATTTTTATTGTTTTATATTGGTTTCGTATAAAGATAGAAATATATTTTTCAAAAACAAAAAATGGATATAGAAATACTTTCCACTTGGACAATTAACTACTACACGCCAGGCTTTGTGTATTGTAAAAGTTACAGGCTGAATCTGTATCTTGTAAAATCATGAGTTATAGGCTTTTGATTTTAGGCTTGAAAAATAAATTTGGATTTTCAGCTTATTTCAGTTGTTTTTTTTTTAATAGTGGATTATTTTTTCACCACCAGATTAATCTGATTTGGAGGTCAATTCTGACATCCAGTAGTTTCAACCTCCTCCCGATCGCAGTTGCAGAGGATAGAACCGTGGTTCTCCCTACCAAATTCAGCGCCAATCACCAATGAATCAACTAACAATTAGTACTTTTTTTAATGGATTTGCTTATGAGTATTTTTTTCTCACAAAAAATTGATATTAATTTCCAACATAAATTAGATACTAAACACATTTTAAATATATAGTATAATATGATGTTCTTATTGTTATTTAATTAAGACTAACTTTTGTTGAGAAAATTATTGGATATATAAGATGAGTTTTCCCTTTTTAATTATTTTTTTGATACAAAAGGGTCAAAAGTCGAACTATAATACCACTAATTTAAAGGGTTCAAATCTCTTATTACTAGAACTAATTCAATTTTTTTAAGCACATTTGAATAATTTATTGTTGGTATTTTAACAATATTATGTAGTTAATTAGGTTCGGTGGAAGATTACTTACTTTATCAACTCATTTAACAATCAATGACTTGTGGGAGAGGGTTCCATAAATCAACTAAGTTTAATGTGTGGGAGAGGGTTGGTAACTTAACTAATTTTAGCTAAGGGTTGAAACCAAGTGAAAATCTCAATTTATTAAGGGTTGACTTTATTAATCCTAATTATAAAATATTCTCCTTTCTTCCGAGTCGCTTCATATGTAAATTTTGAAAATCACTAGGTCTCACTCACTAACTTTCCATTATTACCTAAGCATGGCAACGAGGCGGGAACGTGTTGTACCACCTTTTTATGTTAAGGTTGAACTCCTTTTCCATGTTATAATTACTATGTGTCGTCGTACAAAGTAGTTAAGGTTTGATCTACTATAATACTTGTTTAAAGAGCTAAAATCTCTTACCACTTCAACTAATTCATTTTTTAAGCACATTTGAATAACTCATCGTTGATATTTTAACTATATTATGTAGATAATTAGGTTCAGTGGAAGATTACTTAGTATAATAAGACATCAACTCATTTAACAATCAACGACTTATGAGAGAGGGTTCCATAAATCAACTAATTTTAACGTGTGGGAGAGGGTTTGATAACTTAAAAATTTTTAGCCAAGGGTTGAAACTAAATGAAAATCTCAATTTATTAAAGGTTGACTTTATTAATCCTTTATAATTTTAAAATATTCTCCTTTCTCCCCCGTCGCTTCGTATGCAAATTTTGAAAATCAATAGATCTTACTCACTGTACTTCCCATTATTTTTTTTCACATATATAAACTAAAAAGGAAGTGGTATGTTAAATAATCTCAAATAAGATTTTTTTTTTCATATCGGTTTTGTCTCATACACATTGACTAGGCCGAAACTTTTCAGCCGACAACAATTTGCTGATTAATGTTTCAAGTCTTTTCGAACCATTGTCTGGCCTAAGGACTGTAGTGTTACCGATTACTGAGCAAGGATCGGTTCCATTCTCATTGCTTCCAATGCACCAACCACCAGGTACAGGCATTCCAGGACTTCGAGATAATAATTCCGAATCGATTTTGTCCAAAACTGGATCGTCTCGAGGGAACTTCCTTGCAAAAGGAACGTTGTTGTCAACCATAACTTTCATATCGGCAACTGTGAGGTAGTTAGGATGTTGATGTCCTGGTTTCCATGCAATGAAGTGTAGATCGCTGTTCACAGTCGTGTTCGTGAATTCTTGAGCATTGCAAATAACTGTTTGGAAGTATCCTTCGGAGGAGGATACGAAATTTGAATAGTACATGAGAACGGTTCGGGGTAAGTTGTCCCATCCCCATATGAGATAATATACGAAAGATCTTGAGAGTACCACCCAAGCCGAACCTAACAAAAGATGGAAGATTAGTTATGAATAAAAGAATTTCAACGCATTGAAAACATATCTATGTTGCAATGTACATACAACCAAAATGGATCAGCAAGATTTTACGGTCATTAGGGAGAGTTAAACATTGAAAATATCGTTGTACTACATCGGTTACATTTATCAAAGCCGAACAGTAAGATGTCAATTTTGTACTCAGATAAATACTGCTAAGCAAAAGATAATTCTTCCTACATGATATAATCTGTCATTCAGTTCACCATTCTTAGGACAAATGTTATACGCTCTACAAAATGACTTATATGATTGTCAGCACAGTGGCATACAAACAAGAAGCTGCAAAGGATACACTATGTTACTTACTCACTTTAAGTACAAAACCACAATACAAACTTCGAGCAATATATCTGTATTCATAAAAAGCCACAGGAAAATTGGAAAACAAAAAAAGAAAAAGGAGAAAGATACACATCAAACAAGGAAAAGGATATTCACCTGTGAAAAGCTTGAAAGCAGTTGGTCTACTTCTCCTTTGTGTAGTCCAAATCAGACCTTGCTTTTTATTCATGTAAAACCCCGGATCAACCATTATCGGCCTCGCACGATTTTGGCTAATAGAGAAACAAGAATCAATGACACATCAAATAATCAATCTTCATCCCCAAAACAACAAAACAAGAATCAATGATAAATGATTGAAAAACTCACTCTTTCCATCCAAGGTTACTAGTATGTTCGATGAAATTAAGATCGCGAGGCAAATAGCTAAATGTATGAAGCAGATCTACTCATCAAAAATCCAAAAAACAAAACAAACAATAAATTCTCAAAACAAAATATCATCAAAAACATACAAAATCTTAAATTTCAATCCTCAACCTAAAATTTCATTCTAGTACTAATCAAATTAAATTTGTCTCAATTTCAACACATTCAACAAAACAACCTTAAATCATAGAATCAAAAAGAGATAAAGGCTCTGTTTGGCAAAAACAACCGATTGCGGATAAGCTAGTTGATAGCTTATAAGTTATAAATGATGGCTGATACTTTATAGATGATAAACTAATTAAAATGTTTGGTAAAATTAATAGTTCAACTAGCTGATAAATAAATGCAAAATGACATAAAATGATATTCTTAATTAATAATAAAATTTATATTTAAGATAATAATTTAAATCTATTAATGTAATATATCTTTCATATATTATTATTATTATTATTATTATTATTATTATTATTATTATTATTAAATTAATTTGTATATGCTAAAATTTTATTGTAATATAATTTTCACATCAAAGTGTATATGTACACTTGCTTGTGATACTTAAAAATTGACTTCATGCTCTCGCAATGTAAAATTGCACACGTAAAATAATACAAAAGAACATTTTTAATTTAAAATTTGTTTTAATATAATTTTATTAGAAATTAAGAATGTATTTTTATATCAAATTAATACTTAAGATACTTTAAGATACTTCAAATTAAACATAATAATCAAATATATTGAAAAAATGTATTATTTTTTATAAAACAGCATCCTCCAAAAAGGAACAAAACTTAATATAAGTCACACTAGTCCTGTATATATACACATATATGAAACGAGAGGGGAATATATTTCTTTTTCACAATTTTGTAATGCTATAATAACCGGTTTCATAAATTTATGACCGCCCAACTAAATCTAAAAATTTATTTATCTTATTACTTATAAAAAAAATATTTATTTTATTATTAATACAAAAATCCGTATCAAGTCACACTGTATTTGCATTAAAACTTAATTACATATTTGGTCTCTTATGTTTATTTTATGTTTCAATTTGATCCTTTAATTTTAAAAAGTTTCAATTTAGTCATTTTAGTCAAATTTCAGTTTAAATCGTTCATATAGCTAACAAAGTTGCATACATGGACACTTTTAAGAGGGTGTCACATGGAAGTTTTAGACGAAATTAACTCAAAATTTAACAGAAAGGCAAAATAAAATTAACGCAAAATATAATAAAAAGGATGTACTTATGTTGAAATAACATAAGAGATTATATATATTGAAATTTTTAAAACATAAAATCAACTTGAAACCTAAAATAAAAATAACGGATTAAATATGCATTTAAGTCTTGTATTAATACATATATGAAACCATAATTATTTTGAATTAAAATATACTATAAAGGGTAAAAATGAGTTTAGTTAAAATTGTAAGGGTAAAAGTTAAAGAAAAAATGATAAGCTATAAGCTCATAAAATAGTTAAAATAACATCTGAAAAATAAGATATAAGTCAATAAAATAAGTTATAAGCTCGTAATGAAAAAAATGTTACTTAACAAATTTTTTAGCTTATAAGCTATAAAACATAAACTATAAACTAATTTTTTGTACTTGACAAACCGAACCAAAGTTGAAAAAAAAAAAAATCACAAACCATCTTGAGTAACAAGTGGATAATCAGAAGAACTAAGATTGATAAACCAATCCCAATCACCATATTCCTTCAACAAAATAGCAGCAGCATGAAGAGTATTAGTAACCATAGTTGGACCTCTATAAGTGATTAGATTTGCCTTAGTAATCATCTTAACATTCTCAAATCTCTTAAACAATTCATGATTCTTAACAAACTCAAACAGATCCGAACGTTCTTTAGGTGAAGATTCAAGGTCAAGATGAACAACATAACGGTTATGTGGATGATATATAGCAAGAAGGACTCTTTTAACAGAACCACCGTCACCGGCGGAGCCGGAGATAAGATAAGCAAGACGTGGTGGTGGAGGGAGTGTTGAAATTGGTAAAGGGTGTAACTTGGATTCAACAAAAACTGAATATGAAGCTGAAATTGAACGGTATAAAGGTAGAATGTGTGTGTGTGCTGATGTTAGTGTTGCAATGAAAAGAAGAAAAAGTGAAAGAATTAAACCAATTGCAAGAGGAAAAATCCATTTTGTTTCTGTTGATTGATCATCATTTTTGAACTGCATGAAATAGTTTTTCAATTTCTTCATTGTGTGTGTTTGTGTCGGTGATGTTTGTGTTCTGTTATTTTTTGTTCTCCTGAGATGCTGGAAATTGTAAGAGAGAGAAAAGAGAATAGAACTTATATAAGAGCTTTTTCTTTTAATGTTTTTTTTTTGTTTTATTAATGATTAAATTTTGTTTATTTTAATTTTTGTTTATTTCAATATTCAAACTTCGGTTTCTGCATAAGAAGGATAAGCATTATGATAATTTTAAGTAGGACTGGGTGGGGCTAGAGTAAGCACATCCCATCCTAGCCCCCGTATTTAAAATTTGGATTTTCCCTGTACTCGTCCCCACACCTATTGGATCAGCTTTTCTTCCCTAAATTTGTGGCGTGTTCGGGCAGGTTTGGGTCCATTGGTCATGCCTATTATTACCCACAGTGACCTTTTGATACTAATGGGAGTAGATTTAGGGACTATATTATGTAGATAATTAGGTTGGGTGGAAGATTAGTTAATATAATAAGACATCAACTCATTTAACAATCAACGACTTATGGGAGAGGGTTCCATAATCAACTAATTTTAACGTGTGGGAGAGGGTTTGATAACTTAAATAATTTTAGCTAAGGGTTGAAACAAAGTGAAAATTTCAATTTATTAAAGGTTGACTTTATCAATCCTTTATAATTTTAAAATATTCTCCTTTATCTCCAGTCGCTTCATATGCAAATTTTGAAAATCACTAGATCTTACTCACTAACTTCCCATTATTACCTAGGCATGTCAACACGGCGGACACATGTTGTACCACTCACGCCCCCGTCTCCGCCACCTTGTACCACCACTTCACCGGCCCCCAAACCCTATCATGGTTAACAATTGACCACCCACCCCCAGCGGGAAAGGGTCCACGCCCCATCTCCACCCGCAGAAACTATCATTTAAAAGAAAGCTTTTTTAGAAGAAAAAAAAATTACAGTTTGAAATCTCCTTTTTTTAAAAAAATAATAAAAAAAAATCTTGTTTCAAAGTTCATTCTCTTTTTATGTATGTGTTTGTTTACGCTGATTTTGTGTTACTATTATAAGAAGGATAAGCATTATGATAATTTTAAGTAGGACTGGGTGGGGCTAGAGTAAGCACATCCCATCCTAGCCCCCGTATTTAAAATTTGGATTTTCCCTGTACTCGTCTCCACACCCATTGGATCAGCTTTTCTTCCCTAAATTTGTGGCGTGCTCGGGCAGGTTTGGGTCCATTGGTCATGCCTATTATTATCCACAGTGACCTTTTGATACTAATGGGAGGGACTATATTATGTAGATAATTAGGTTGGGTGGAAGATTACTTAATATAATAAGACATCAACTCATTTAACAATCAACGACTTATGAGAGAGGGTTCCATAATCAACTAATTTTAACGTGTGGGAGAGGGTTTGATAACTTAAATAATTTTAGCTAAGGGTTGAAACCAAATGAAAATTTCAATTTATTAAAGGTTGACTTTATCAATCCTTTATAATTTTAAAATATTCTCCTTTATCTCCGGTCGCTTCATATGCAAATTTTGAAAATCACTAGATCTTACTCACTAACTTCCCATTATTACCTAGGCATGTCAACAAGGCGGACACGTGTTGTACCACCCACGCCCCCGTCTCCGCCACCTTGTACCACCACTCCACCGGCCCCCAAACCCTGTCATGGTTAACAATTGACCACCCACCCCCAGCGGGAACGGGTCCACGCCCCACCTCCACCCGTAGAAACTATCATTTAAAAGAAAGCTTTTAAAATAAAAAAAAAAAATTACAGTTTGAAAGCTCCATTTTTAAAAAAATAATAAAAAGAATCTTGTTTCAAAGTTCACGCTCTTTTTATGTATGTGTTTGTTTACGCTGATGTTGTGTTACTATCATAAGAAGGATAAGCATTATGATAATTTTAAGTAGGACTGGGCGGGGCTAGAGTAAGCACATCCCATCCTAGCCCCCGTATTTAAAATTTGGATTTTCCCCGTACTCGTCCCCACACCCATTGGATCAGCTTTTCTTCCCTAAATTTGTGGCGTGCTCGGGCAGGTTTGGGTCCATTGGTCATTCCTATTATTACCCACAGTGACCTTTTGATACTAATGGGAGTAGATTCAGGTGGATATTAGTGTCCCTATTACCCGACCCAGTCTGTTAAAATCAAAATAATCTCTAACCCAAACTCAAACTTAGCCAATTCTAGTTTTCTTAGTCAAAGAAGGGGCGGTTTCAGGTTGGTATCCCATATACGGACTTTGTTATTATGTCGTTGCATTTTAAAATAGATAGCAGACTAACTCCATTTTCTTGTTATATTCACTCTGTGTCATCATACAAAAAAGTCAAAGGTCGAACTACTATACCACTTGTTTAAAGGGCTCAAATCTCTTATCACTTGAACTAATTCATTTTTTTAAGCACATTTGAATAACTCATTGTTGGTATTTTAATTATATTCTGTATGTAATAAGGTTAGGTGGAAGATTACTTAATATAGTAAAGCATCAACTCATTTATCAATCAACGACTTGTGGGAGAGGGTTCCATAAATAAACTATTTTTAACGTGTGGAAGAGGGTTTGATAACTTAACTAATTTTAACTATGGGTTGAAACCAAGTGAAAATCTCAATTTATTAATGGTTGACTTTATAAATTCCAATTTTAAAATATTCTCCTTTTCTCCCTGGTTGTTTCGTATCCCAATTTTAAAAATCATTAGATCTCACTCACTAACTTCTCATTATTACCTAGGCATCGCAACGGGTAGAGCTGTCAAAGGGGCTGGCCCGGCCCAGAGGGCCAAGACATATATGTTGGCGCAGCGAAAAAAACACACACAGCACTTGCACAATTCACTCTTGTCACAAGTTTTCTACACACACACACTAGTTCTTGTTTTATGAAAGAAATTGAATTGAAGAAGAAGATGAAAAATGGAAGAAAGATAAGAACAATTATGAATGAGATATTGAGAGAGAATGATAGAAATTGAATAAGGGAAAAGAGAAATCTATTCATCCACTACTGGGCCAAAAAATCAAAGTTTACAATTTATAGACCTAGTTTTAGCACTAACTCACATGGTTACTTCACATACAAGTGACCATGGTTAGTTTGCAACTAACTTTCTAAAACTAACTCTAACAACCTATTTCTCTTATTCCTAACTACTAACTAACTTGATAACCAACTAATAAGTAACTACTTATCAGTTTCTTGCTCAACAAGTTATCAAGTGTTACACCTAGACTAGTTGCTTATCACACAAGCAACTGCTTATTTACACATCAAAATGAACATGTATTACTACATTATCTTAACACCCTCCCTTAATACATGTTCTTAACACATTCAATCCCCATTTGATCTCTTAGCCTCTGAAATACCTTCACAGTCACAGCCTTTGTAAACAGATCTGCCACTTGATCTTCACTCCTGCAATGCTCTAAAGTTAGGTTGCCATTATTAACCTGCTCTCTAAGGTAATGGAACCTCAACTCAATATGCTTACTTCTCCCATGTGCAATGGGATTTTTAGCTAGATTAATTGCAGACACATTATCAATCATGAGCTTTACACTTTCAATCTTTGCTTGACTGATTTCTTCAATTAAGTTTTTCAACCAAATTGCCTGACAAGTGCTAAGAGATGCAGCAATGTATTCTGCCTCACATGATGACAAGGCAACCACAGGTTCTTTCTTTGAACACCAAGAGATTGGAGCTCCTCCATAGTAAAACACATAACCAGCTGTTGATTTTCTGTCTTCAATATCCCCACACCAGTTTGAATCAGTATAACCAACAAGCTTTACTTCCCTTCCTCTATCTGATGCTGGAAATAGTATTCCACATTCAATGGTGCCTTTGACATATCTCAATATTCTCTTAACTGCAATTAAGTGAGATGTCTTAGGCTTTTCCATGAATCTACTTACTATTCCAACACTATAAGCAAGATCTGGCCTTGTATTGCACAGATACCTTAATGAACCAATTAACTTTCTGTAATAAGTTGAATCAACTTCCTTTTCATCTACATCACTTGACAACTGCAGCCTTGGTTCAGAAGGTGATAATGCACTATTGCATTTTTCCATCTCAAATTTCTTGAGTATCTCTCCTGCATATCTAGATTGATGCATTAGAATTCCATTTTCAGTTCTTAAGAATTCAATGCCTAGAAAATAAGACATAAGGCCAAGATCTGTCATTTCAAATTCTTCCCTCAAATCATTTTTGAAATCACTGATGTAGCTATCATTGCTACCAGTTATTAGCAAGTCATCAACATAAAGGCACAGCACTATAATGCCTTTGTCTACATCTTTCTTCACATATACTCCATGTTCAGTGACACATTTGACAAAATCTATATCACATAAAAACTTGTCAATTCTCTTATTCCAAGCTCTTGGAGCTTGTTTCAATCCATATAAAGCTTTATTCAATCTATACACCTTAGATTCCTGATTCTTCACAATGAAACCAGGTGGCTGTGTTACATAAACCTCTTCCTCTATAGGCCCATTCAAAAATGCTGATTTCACATCCATTTGATACATATTCCAACCATTCAAGTTAGCAATTGCAGTTACTAACTTGACAGTCTCCATTCTAGTCACAGGAGCAAAAACTTCACCATAATCAATTCCTTCTTTCTGAAGAAATCCTCTTGCTACTAGTCTTGCCTTGTGTCTTGTCACATCACCTTTAGAGTTCACTTTTAGCTTGTATACCCACTTCACATCTATTGCTTTCTTCTTATGAGGAAGGTCAACTAACTCCCAGGTTTGATTACTTTCAATTGATTCCAACTCTTCCTTCATAGCATTTATCCACTTCTCATTCTTCAATGCAGCATTCACATCAATTGGTTCAGATTCAGCCATGAAAGCTAAATGAACTAAATCACCATCATTTGTCACTTCATTATCTGCATTCAGTTCACAATCAAGTAATCTTGCAGGCATCTCTCTCTGCCTTGTAGATCTTCTTACTTCAGTTATAGTTGGTGTTGATTGCTGATCTTCAACTTCTTCAATCATAACACTAACTGAGTTTCTCTTGTCATGCTTGTGCCAATCCCATTCTCTTAGTTCATCTACTACAACATCTCTACTGATCACTATGCACTTGTTCACAGGATCATAGAGTTTGTACCCTTCTGTTTGATGATAACCAACTAGAATCATCATTGTTGATTTATCATCTAGCTTTTTTCTTAACTGATATGGCACATGTCTATAAGCTAATGAGCCAAACACCCTCATATGACTTATATTTGGCTTGTTCCCAGACCAAATTTCTTCTGGTGTGACTCCATTCAACCTCTTAGTTGGACACATGTTCAAAGTATATGTAGCTGTAGACACAGCTTCACCCCATAGCTCCTTAGGTAAATTTTTACCTTTTAGCATACACCTTACCATATTCATGATAGTTCTATTCCTCCTTTCAGCACTCCCATTTTGTTGAGGAGTATAAGGTGGAATTACTTCATGAATCAACCCTTCACTTTCACAGAAATCAGCAAATTCATGTGATACATACTCTCCACCTCCATCTGTCCTTAAGGTTTTGAGTTTGTTACCACTTTGTCTCTCTACCATCAGCTTAAACTTTTTGAATACACCCAACACTTCACTTTTCTTACTAATCAAGTAAGTCCACAATTTTCTACTAAAATCATCAATAAAACTGACAAAGTACTTATTACCTCCATAAGAGTCAACTTGCATTGGGCCACAAACATCAGAGTATACCACTTCAAGAGTTGATTTTGTCTTGCTAACTGCATCTTTGCTAAAACTACTTCTATGTTGTTTAGACTTCACACATTCTTCACAAATCTCTTCTGGTATATGAATTCTGGGCAAACCAGTCACCATGTTCTTCTGATGCAGTGAACTTAGGTCTTTGAAATTCAAATGCCCCATTCTGTAATGCCATATCCATTCTTCTTTATCAGTTGCAGACATCAAACACTTATGATTTAGTACTTTCAATTCCACTTTGAAGGTTCTGTTCTTTGACATGGGTGCCTTCAGCAACAAGTTACCTCTTGTGTCAAACACATTCAGCAACTTCTTCTCCATTACTATCTTGTAATCTTTCTCAAGCAGTTGCCCTATGCTTAGAAGATTACACTTCATGCCAGGAATATACAGTACATTAGAGATTAGAGAGAGCTTACCATCTTTTCTCTTGATGGAAACATCACCAACACCCTTCACTGCTACAGTACTGTCATCAGCAAATCTCACATTGTTATTCTTAGTGCTTGTGACATTAACAAACCAATCTTTCCTTCCTGTCATATGAGTAGAACAACCAGTGTCAAGATACCACTTATCTTTGTTGTCACTTTCATCTTTAGTGGTTACAAGCAGCATAACAGAATCATCATCATCACTTCCTCTAGCTAACTTTGCCTCAGTGTTGTTTGAATCATCTTTAGCCCTACACTCATCTGCAAAATGACCAAACTTTTGGCAATTATAGCACTGCACATTTCTTTTATCAAATTTCTTCTTGCCACCCTTGCCTCCATTATAACCACCAGATTTCTGATTTGCATGGTAACTACCCTTTCCACCATTGTTACCATTGCCCTTTGAATTTGTGCTGCTTGATTCTTGACTGTTTCCACCCTTATTCTTATTACCATTCCATTTTCCCTTACCTTTCTTATCTTTACTACTCTGCTGAGCCTGCAATGCCACTTCTTTCTTTGATTTCTCAGAATTTCTCTCATCCATTCTTTGTTCATGTGCTTCTAAAGATCCTTGTAACTCATCAAGCTTCATACTAGCAAGATCCTTAGATTCTTCTATGGCTACCACAATATGATCAAATCTTGGAGATAAAGATCTCAAGATTTTCTCAACTATATTCTGAGCAGATATAGTTTCACCACAACTCTTCATAGCATTTACAATCTTTGAAATTCGGGTAAAGAAATCACTTACAGTTTCCTTGTCCTCCATTTGAATCAATTCATACTGCCTCTTGTGAGTTTGTAACCTCACCTTCTTGACTTTCTCATCACCTCCATATGCAGCATTCAAAGTATCCCAGGCTTCTTTTGAAGATTGTGCATCACTAACCTTTTCAAAGATATCTGGGCTAACACATTGATGAATGATGAACAAAGCTTTGAAATCCTTCTTCTTTAATTCTTTATGAGTTGTTCTCTCTGCATCAGTTGAAGTAGCAGTAATGGGTACAACACCATTGGTCACTTGTTCCATCACATCTTGATACCCAAACACTACCTTCATTTGCTTGCTCCATCTATCATAATTCTTTCCATCCAAGATTGGTAGATTCGCAGGAAATTGAC
Organism: Trifolium repens; assembly: GCA_030408175.1. Classification (NCBI taxonomy): domain Eukaryota; kingdom Viridiplantae; phylum Streptophyta; class Magnoliopsida; order Fabales; family Fabaceae; genus Trifolium; species Trifolium repens. The sequence goes on from CP125847.1 coordinate 2,563,407, forward strand.
CATTGCTGAACGTTGCCATGGTTGATCAATAACCAGGCTCTTGATGCCAGATGTTGGCGCAGCGAAAAAAACACACACAGCACTTGCACAATTCACTCTTGTCACAAGTTTTCTACACACACACACACTAGTTCTTGTTTTATGAAAGAAATTGAATTGTAGAAGAAGATGAAAAATGGAAGAAAGATAAGAACAATTATGAATGAGATATTGAGAGAGAATGATAGAAATTGAATAAGGGAAAAGAGAAATCTATTCATCCACTACTGGGCCAAAAAATCAAAGTTTACAATTTATAGACCTAGTTTTAGCACTAACTCACATGGTTACTTCACATACAAGTGACCATGGTTAGTTTGCAACTAACTTTCTAAAACTAACTCTAACAACCTATTTCTCTTATTCCTAACTACTAACTAACTTGATAACCAACTAATAAGTAACTACTTATCAGATTCTTGCTCAACAAGTTATCAAGTGTTACACCTAGACTAGTTGCTTATCACACAAGCAACTGCTTATTTACACATCAAAATGAACATGTATTACTACATTATCTTAACAATATAAAGGGGCTTAAGTGGGCCGGCCCATTAAGGCCCGGCCCACCTAGCCCGGCCCGATAAGCAAGGGCCTACATGGCCCGATGGGCCGGCCCGACAAATTTTCATATTTTTTTTAGAAAAATTGACAACTTTTTTTTTTTTAAATTCAATGGACAATAAAACTACATATGTGCTAGATACATATATCTACACAAACTATTTGATATTACTTTTTGTACCATTTTTACAGCTCTAGCAACGAGGCAGTGACTGGTTGTACCACCCCCGCCCCGCCTCCCGATACCATCTCCACCCCGCCCATAAACCTTGTACAAGTTAACAATTAATTGACCACCCACCCCCGCCCTAGAAGGGAACCGGTGCCCGCCCCCCACCCGCATCAACTATCATTTAAAGGAAAGTTTTTTTAATTTTTTTTTAAAAAAATATTGTTAAAAAAGTGAAGAAAAAAATCACGTTTCGAAACTCTTTCTTTTGTATATGCGTGCTGTGTCACTGTGTGTCAAAGATGTTGGATATTACACAAATAAAGTTGTAGAATATTAATTCTGTAGAGTGCAGCAACGAAATAAAATTTGTAGCATAATTTAAAATTAATTATGAGAAGTTGATATACCATTAGCAGATATTATTTCACCCAAAAAAAACTACTATATAATACTACTGTATTTTATTTGACGGAATACTAATTAAACCACTTTCACTCTTTTTTTTTTGTTAACAATGTTAATTAATTAAACCCACTTGAATAAACATTAATCCATTTTTATTGTTTGAGGAAGTTTGATGGCTAGATGAAGTTTGATGGCTAGGTAGTGAACTGGACCCATACCCCAGACCTTTTCAAATTTGTAATTACACCAATTGAAATTAGATTCTCCTCGCTCAAAATTTCGCGCTTTGACCGTCCCATTTAAATTGGATAGTATAAAAATATGCAAATGTATATTTAAAGATGACGTTTTAATAGTGGTAAGTACAAAAATATTTAGTGGTTAATAATAATATACATATATATATTTTTCGTAAGACATATGCATATGTATGAATATTATCTTACGAAAAATATGCATATGTATAATTAAAGATGACATTAGCAATTTTGAGTGAATTCCTATATATATTTAAAGTTGACGTTTTAGTCTAAAAAGATGACGTTAAATTATTAACCTAAACAAAATTATTAATTAAACCTACTCGAACTATTAAACCATTTGTTTGAAGGAAAATTGATGGCTGGACCCATTCCTCCGACCTTTCCAAATTTGTAACTATCAATGAAAACTGGATTCACCTAGGTCAGATTTTTCAGAATTCACAAAATTGAAATATCATTAGGCATCTGATTTAAATTGAAAAGTTTAAAATTATGCATATTTAAAGACAATATTTTAGTAGTAGTTAAAAGATACAAATAATTTTGTTTTTTTTAAGTAAGTGGCTAGATGTTTGATCTAAGACTCCTATATGTGTAAGAAGTTCCATTGATAGAAAGAATTTATTTTGTATGCTATGCTCTAGATATTGCTCAACAGAGATTAATTATGTCAAAAAAAAAAGAGAATAATTATGTTAAACGGTTGAAAACTTTATACAACTTAAAATAAATAAAAAATAAATATGATGTTTTAATCTTTTTCTTTTAACAAAATGATGTTTAAATCTTTAATTTAATCTTTCAAGCAATATTATATTTGTTCATTTCAATTATAAGGTACGAAGTTTTTACCGTTGTTTAGCAGACAGGGCTGGCTTGCATATATGTGCAAGGTGTGCAATGGCATTGGGCCTCAAAATTTTGAGGGCCTCAACTTAAAATTTTGAGGCTATATAATAGTAGTTATATATTTGTAGTACACATAAAATATCAGATGTGTATCGATAGATTAATTTTGAAGTCCTATAATAATAGTTATATATTGTCAATGTTCATAAAATATTATATGTGTATCAATAGATTAATGGTCAATTATTACGTCTGTATGTGCAAGGTTATTATTTTAACAAACTTCTACGCATAATTCTAGTCGTTTTAAATTAAATTAAAATAAATGCTTTTTTTGATAAACTTAAAAATTGAAACTATTATATGTTAAACTCATTCACAAATTCAACCACTAGGTCATTTTAATCTTTGCAACAAATTTAATCTTTGATTATATTATCTCTTTTAATATTATATATAATAATTACTTTTTATGTATTTCTAATGTTATTTACAATTTAAATAGGTGACAATTCTTTTTAATTTTTTTTTTATTTTTTTATTAGGTGTCCATTTTTTAATATTGAACCGGACCTCCAAATAGTCGGAACCGACCCTGTTAGCAGAGTGACTAATTTCTAGAGGAGAATCTGTAGGGTATGTAAGGTGAATTTTCCCCTTTTAACCTAATTATTTTCATACTCATGAGTCAATGATCGAATCCCTAACCAATTCCTTAAGAAGCCGATAGTTGTTATCAATTGGAACAATTCATATTTAGTCGAATATATATTACTCCACTCTCTTAAATTATAACCCGTTATTATCCTATTTTATTTTACTTTTATTGTGTAGTAAAATTTGCATTTTTTTTAATGGAAAATAGATAAATATAAATATAACGGATAAAACGGACAGAGTACAGAGCATAAGTACCAGAAATATAAATAAGTGAAACATTTTCTATAAGATGTTGAAGTATCAGTAGTTAGCTTTACTAATTAATGTGTAATTAGCATAGTGTAATTAGTTTAGCACTTGTAAATAGTTTACTGGTATTAGTTTAGCAGATATGGTTGTACACATATACAATGCAACTATAAAATACCTTGTAACCTCATTTTTACATAATTAATAAAAATTGACTTTCCCTTTTACTATACTCTCTCTCTCTCTGTAATTGATTTACAACAAACTTAACATGGTATCTTCGCTACCGATCCATTCGCTTCCGCTCTTCACCGTAACCGTTCCGATAGCCACCGTAACTGTTCCGATAGCCACCGTAACCGTTTTCTGATCATCTTCTTTCTTTGTTCCGATCCTCTTTGTGTTCCTTCACAATGCCACCGCGAATTGCTCCTCCACCGCCGGTGGATCCTGCTTCCGATCCGTCTAATCCTTTCTATGTCCATTCCAGTGATGGTCCGTCGTCTGTTAAGGTTACGCCGCTGCTTAATGGTTCTAATTACCATGCTTGGGAACGATCGATGCGGCGTGCACTCGGAGCAAAGCTCAAATTTGAGTTTCTCGATGGTTCGATTCCAACGCCGATTGATCCTTTTGATCCGTCGTATCGAGCTTGGAATCGCTGCAACATGCTCATTCACAGTTGGATCATGAACTCCGTCGATCCATCCATTGCTCAATCGATCGTGTTCATGGAGAAAGCTTCCGACGTTTGGCTTGACCTTAAAGAACGGTTTTCTCAAGGGAATCTTGTTCGTGTTTCAGAAATTCAGCAGGAGATCTATGCTTTGACTCAAGATTCTCGTTCGGTAACTACTTTTTACTCTGATTTGAAAACTCTTTGGGAAGAATTAGATATTTACATGCCAATTCCCAATTGTACGTGCCCTCAGCGCTGTTCTTGCGCTGCAATGCACACTGCTAGGCATAACCATCATATTCTTCATGCTATGCGCTTTCTTACTGGATTAAACGACACTTTCAATGTCGTTAAGTCTCAGATCCTTCTTATGGATCCCTTACCTCCAATGACTAGGATATTTTCTCTTGTGCTTCAATATGAACGTCAATTAGCATCTACAGTTCCTGTGAATCTTGATGATTCCAAGGCCTTGGTCAATGCCTCTGATAGTCGTTCTCATGGTTTTGGTGCTGGTAAACCTAATTCATCTTCTTCTGGTGGTAATTCTAAAGGAAAATGTACTTATTGCCACAAATCCAATCATGTGGTAGAGAATTGCTTCAAGAAATATGGTGTACCACCACATATGTTGCAGAAATATCCTGGTTATGCTCATCATTCTGCAGCTGAAGGGGGTGATTCTAGTTGTAATTCTTCAGCTGCACCACAAGACACTATGAATGTGTCTACTGCTCCTTCCATTACTCAAGAACAGTATGATAAGCTGATGAATCTTCTTCTGTTAATTCTGGTTCTACTTCTGCTACTTCTCATCAGGTTAGCTCCTTCCAATTTGCTGGTCATACACCAACAGATAAAGGTAAACAAGGTAAAAATTTAGCTCAATGTCACTTTTCTTTCATTTGTCACAATATCACTCTTGACACTTGGATCATAGATTCAGGTGCTAGTCACCACATTTGTGCCTCACTGCACTGGTTTCACTCTTACAGTGAAATCACTCCTATGGTTATCAAATTACCTAATGGTAACCATGTTACTACCAAATATGCAGGCACAATTAATTTTTCCCCTGAGTTCAGTATAACAAATGTTCTCTATGTTCCTTCTTTTAGTGTCAATTTGATTTCTATTTATCAACTTTGTCACAATGCACAATATTCTCTTGAGTTCACTGACACTGGTTGCTTCATTCATGAACAGAAATCACTGAGGATGATTGGTTCGGGTGAAAGTAAAGATGGATTATACTACTACTCAGCTCAGACAAACAAGCAGTGCATCACTTCTAATCACAGTTTTTCTCAGCCTTTTGTTTCTGCAAATGATACTACTCTTCCTGATAATGCATTGTGGCACTTCAGGTTAGGACATTTGTCCCATTCTAGATTAGCTTTACTTCAGTCTAAATTTCCTTTCATTGTAAGTGATTCTCATGCAGTATGTGACATTTGTCACTATGCAAAACATAGGAAATTACCCTTTGTAAACAGTTACAGTAAATCAATAAAACCTTTTGACTTGGTTCATTTTGATATTTGGGGACCCATCTCCATTACATCTTTACATAACCATTCTTATTTTCTTACTGTTGTGGATGACTTTACTAGATATACCTGGGTTATTCTTATGAAAAGTAAATCTGAAGCTAGAGTCAATGTACAAAATTTTATTCAATTCATTGCTACCTAACACAATTGTGTTGTCAAATCTGTCAGAACAGACAATGGCCCTGAGTTCATCATGTCTGATTTCTATGCCTCTAAAGGTATTTTCCACCAAACAAGTTGTGTAGAGTCTCCCCAGCAAAATGGTAGGGTTGAGAGAAAACACCAACAAATTTTGAACATAGGCAGAGCTCTTCCCATTCAATCAAATTTACCTAAAACTTTTTGGTCATATGCAGTTTCTCATGCTGTGTATATCATGAATAGAGTTCCTATTCCTCTCTTGAAAAACAAATCTCCTTATACTTTACTGTATGGTACTGATCCTAACTTGCATACACTCAAAATATTTGGTTCTCTTGCTTTTGCCTCTACCCTGCATGCTCATAGAACCAAACTTGACCTTAGAGCCAGAAAGTGCATCTTTTTGGGTTATAAATCAGGAGTTAAAGGTGATTTACTTTATGACATTTCCAATAAAGTTGTTTTCCTTTCTAGAGATGTGACACATCATGAACACATCTTTCCCTATCAATCCACCTCACCGAAAGTACCCTGGTCATATTACCCCTCTACTTCACCTATTCTTGATTCATCTTTATTACCTGCCAACAATATTCCTTCAACCTCACATGATAATCCAATGGACACCAATACTGTCCCTTCAGCCTCACCTGATTACCCATTGGATATTACTCATGATTTATCTCCTTCTCCACTTTTGTCTACCTCCTTTCCATCTTCTGATCCTTCATCTACTCCCACAACTCCATCTAATTCTGATACTCCTTTATCTACTGAGGTATCTCTCCCATCACATAAACCACCCATCAGACAAAGAAGGGCACCAATACGTTTGTCTGATTATGTGTGCAATAATTCATCCATACTTTCACAAGAAACAAACACTTCAGGTAACTCCAAATATCCTTTATCTTCTTTTCATTCACTTACACATTTGTCTCCTTCACACAAGGCATATAGTATGTCTCTCACACACTGCACTGAGCCTAACTCTTATGAAGAAGCTAGCAAGAATGAGAACTGGGTGACAGCTATGAGAAATGAATTAGATGCTTTAGCCAAAAACTGTACTTGGAAAATAGTTGAGCTACCCTCTCACATTAAACCAATAGGATGTAGATGGGTATACAAAATTAAACACAAGGCTGATGGCACTATTGAAAGATATAAGGCCAGATTAGTAGCCAAAGGTTACAATCAAGTAGAAGGAATTGACTACTTTGAAACCTTCTCACCTGTAGCAAAACTAACCACTGTCAGAACTTTATTAGCTCTTGCTTCCATAAAGAATTGGTATTTACATCAACTTGATGTAAATAATGCTTTTCTACATGGGGACTTACAAGAAGATGTGTACATGAAAATACCTGATGGTGTTAAATGCAGCAAGCCTGGCCTTGTTTGTAAATTGCAAAAGAGTTTATATGGCTTAAAGCAGGCTAGCAGGAAGTGGTATGAAAAACTAACTGCTTTACTCATTAAGGAAGGGTATACACAATCTTCATCTGACTATTCTCTGTTTACTCTCTCAAAGGAAAATAGTTTTACTGCCCTGTTGTTAGTATACGTGGATGACATAATTCTTGTAGGAAATTCAATGGCTGAATTTGATAGAATCAAAGTTGTACTTGATGCAGCTTTTAAAATCAAAAATTTAGGACAGTTAAAATATTTTCTTGGTCTTGAAGTGGCTCACTCCACTCTTGGCATCAGTGTATCTCAACGAAAGTACTGCCTAGATTTACTAAAAGATTCAGGTCTTCTTGGCTCAAAGCCAGTTAGTACACCACTTGATACATCAATCAAGTTACACAGTGCTGCAGGAATCCCTTATGCTGATGTTTCTAGTTATAGAAGGTTGGTTGGAAAATTGTTATATCTCAACACAACTAGACCTGACATTGCTTTGGCTACTCAGCAATTAAGCCAATTTATGCATGCCCCTACTGTTGTTCATTTCAATGCTGCATGTAGAGTAGTGAGGTATCTGAAAAATAGTCCAGGTAAAGGTATATTTTTCAGCAGAAAGTCAGAGTTACAACTCACAGGATATTCAGATGCTGACTGGGCAGGGTGTATGGATACAAGGAGATCCATATCAGGGTATTGCTTCTTCATGGGTGAGTCTTTGATCTCATGGAGAGCAAAGAAACAGGTCACAGTTTCTAGATCTTCTTCCGAAGCAGAGTACAGGGCATTGTCTTCAGCTGCATGTGAATTGCAATGGCTACTTTATTTGCTTGCAGATCTGAAAATTCCTTTGGTCAGAACACCTACACTCTACTGTGACAATCAAAGTGCAATCCACATTGCCTCCAACCCAGTTTTCCATGAGAGGACTAAACACCTTGACATTGATTGTCACCTGGTGCGTGAGAAAGTTTTGAAAGGAATACTCAAGCTGCTGCCAATTTCAACAGAAGATCAAATGGCAGATTTTTTGACTAAAGCTCTAGCACCACCAAAATTTCTTGACTTTGTTTCCAAGCTTCACATGAAAGATATCTATCATGTCAAGCTTGAGGAAGGGTGTTGAAGTATCAGTAGTTAGCTTTACTAATTAATGTGTAATTAGCATAGAGTAATTAGTTTAGCACTTGTAAATAGTTTACTGGTATTAGTTTAGCAGATATGGTTGTACACATATACAATGCAACTATAAAATACCTTGTAACCTCATTTTTACATAATTAATAAAAATTGACTTTCCCTTTTACTATACTCTCTCTCTCTATAATTGATTTACAACAAACTTAACATAAGAGAATGAAGATACTTTGTACGAAAGAAAAAGAAAGTGTAAATCATCAAGTTAATCTTTATCTTTGTAAGACGCTCTCAAATAAATCTATGACTATTTGAATATTTTAAAATGATTAACTGATTAAGGATCTTGCTCCAAAATGTGAACGCATATTTGACTTATATATTAGAGACTTTATAGTCTCATTAGTAGGATCATCTTACAATCTAGTCGCATTTAGGTATATTTGCATCTCATTGGCAGAAAACTATATATTTTGCATAGGCTGCGATGGATTTTGCCTAAAATGTTACAGGTGCAGTGAGACAAAAAACTTATCAAATAGCAAAAGAACATAAATTAATTAATAGAACAAAAATTGTAACGGATCAACTTTTTTCCTTTATTATTATTAAGTTTTTAGTAAATTAAAAAAAAAAAACACTCTAAAGTTTTGTTAATATCATCTATCAAGCTTTCTTTCATAAACCCTCCACCAAATATTAACCCTTAAAAATTAACTCTCCTCTTCATAAACCCTCCACCAAATATACCTTTAACTTTGTTAGTAAACCAAGGTATCCCTAAGTGCACTACATATTTTATAACCTTAATTTATGCCAAGCATAAAGACCAACCATACGTACCTAATTAAATAAATCCAAATATAAATAAATTGCCCAAACGAATATCAAAAGAAAATAAAAGTAATCATAATGATAACGATGAAAATAGAAAAAGGGGTTTTGGTTTTGCGTAATTGAGGCTTGCCAATGATTTATTATTTTCTTTTGCGGTTTCTTTATTTTACAGGGTTTTAAAAAGAGAAAAATGTAAATACACCGATGGTGTAAAATAATTTTACACAGTCAACCAATACCAATCGTGTTTTCCGCCACGTCACCCCACTATACCCCACCTTTTTAATATGACATGGCAAAATGATGGTTTTTTATTGGCTGATCGTGTAAAACTATTTTAAACCGTCAGTGCATCTCCATTAAACTCATTCTACCAAATCACTTATTAACTACATCCATTTTAATTGTATAGTATAGCAAAATGTTTAATTTATATTAGATGTCAATATAAAATTATTTTACACTGACAAAACATATCCGTTAAACTCTTTCAAAAACCTTAGGGAAGCTAATGGTTCCGTCTGTTGGATTGGAATACATTATTGTTTTATGATATAAATTTGGCCATTTCTCAAGAACTAAAGTTAGAAGAAAATTATTTTTTCAAAAATAAATTAAAATAGAAGAAAAACATTATTAAAATATAAATTACGAAATAGGTAATATTATATCATACTAAATTAAAAATCAAAATATATACATTGTCTATCTAAGTTGCGCATTTATTTAATTTTAAAAAAATTTATTAACAAGATACAATAATATTTGATCTTTATTTATCCACCTACTATAAAAAAAGCTAAAAGTTTTATCAAACCCTCAATCCTTTATTGATCGATATTGTTGCTTCGACTCATTCTTAATATTTGTGGACATGCGTCTAATTTGTATCTAAGGATAATAGAAGCAAAGGAAAAAATCTTTTCGGACACTTGTGCGACATATGTTGCATGAGTCTTTTACAGGTGTCGAACACTGTAACTGTCCGGGCCCCACCACCTTAGGTGGTCCCGACACTGCCACCTCACGATCTTTTCCACCCCATCTCTAGTAGAGTTTTTGCATTTGGTGATCGAACTATGTACCATGAGATTTAAGTACATGTTCAATTCATTCACACTACTAATTGAACTAATAGCCCAAACTTTATCTTAAGTTCGTGGGCTACGAATTAAATGGATCGGTCCGCGAACTTTGACCCAGCTCAAAATAGGAGTATAGGAGTTTGTTGAATTACTGCATTTTGCATTATTCACCAAGTGACATGCAATATTTTTTTTTTTGACACAGACATGCATAACTTTATTCCGTCAGCTCAAGATAGGAATATAATTTGTTAATTTTATTGTTTTTTTCAACAATTTTTTTTTGTTATGTAGACTAATGGCAAAAATTCCATCTATAAGGTGGATAAATGAAATGACCGAGGTTCAAATCTCGACCCTCTATATATTATGTAACGTCCTATCAACTGAGCTAAGGGACAAAAAAATTAACAATTTTTAATCATTCAATCAAAAACAATCTATATTCCAAAAAAAAACTATTTTATTGATGCTCACACACTTATAAATAAAATCTATAATGTTTTTTTTTTATATAGAAAATCTATAATGTTTATTCATTTTTCAAAATATATTCTATATATTTGTGCATGCTCACTCAGTGATAGTTTAGAGAAACTTGCTCACAAAAAAATTCAAAATGTCCTTCTCAAGTTCCCACTCTCCATTTTCAAACGCAATATTTTTTTCATAGTTTGAAGTTTCAGTTCTCCTATTTATTTTATTTTTACTCCTTCATAGTGAATATTAATAGAAGAAGAAACAAAACTTGTGAAGCCATAGGAACCCTCTTCCATGGCTATAGAATTTATATTTGGATTATTTACTGCCTTTACATACATAATTATAGTTCATGCTGCAATGGAAGTTGTAATGTGGTTAATAATTCAAATATGCATTATTCTATGGATACAACAAGACTAATTGGTTTTGATGTCTATGCTTTATTGTGAAATTCAATATTTGATCAATTGGAGAAGAGATCATCAGTAATAAGGTTTGTGTTTATACATATTTAAATATGGGTTTTTGTTTTGTGGACTATAACATTGTTAGTGAAGTCAATTTTTTTTTATTCCATTCCAAAAGTAGTTTTGATGAATTCACATAGCTTTTGTTAGGAGATTCAGTGAATTGTTTTTACTAGAGGCTTCAATGAATTGTTTCACAATTTCCAGAAATTAAATTCCTTTATGTGGTCTTTATTAATTAATTAATAATTTTATTTCAAGAAAATACTCTTAATGAATTGTATTTATTTGTACCATTGTCGTTGCAGCTAACATCTTTTGTGGTTGTTTCGTATATGAGATGAGTTCCAAACTTCGCAGCTTCTAATATAGAAAAAGAGAAAGAACAAAAAAAAGTAAGTGTGCCCATTTACATTTATTTAGTGGATGCAGATTTTAATATTCATTGCACACATCTAAGGATGACAATCTAGAAATTCATGTGCAATGAATATAAAAATCTACACCTACTAAATAATTGTAAATGCGCACAACAAAAAAACTTTTTGAAACAAATTCATGTGATTATCTAGCTTGTAAGAATTAAAAACAAATGGCAACTTTTTCTATAAACGGCAAATGAAATATATATTATACTGTATAAGAAGTACGAAAGCTAAACTACTTGGAATAAACCCAACTAAACAATATCACCTAAAGTACATGTTTATTTTATTTTATTTTTGTAAGCCCTTTTTCATTTTTTGTTGAACAAATGTAAAGTACATTGAAAACTATCGTTGTAGTTTCAATTCAATGGTAACACATCAGAGATATATTTGGTTTCGATTTTTTTTTGGACCAAATTTGATTTCAAATGTTGTGTCCCATTACTGCTTAATCTTTTTTTAACCCTTCTATATCATTTTTGGTAAAAAACAATCACAAAATTTTTGTTACACCAATTAGATTCTGATTTTTTTTTTAAAAAAAACTTTAATTTCTAACGGATGTAAAAAATATTGTGATTGGTTTGTAACAAAAGATGACATAGAAGGGATCAAGAAGTAATAGCTAGGGACATGAGATGATGGTGAGAACTAGAAAGAAGAGATGTTTACAGACAATTTGGGTGCAAAGGACATGTACAATATTGTTTTTCAAGAGTATGAGAAAATAGAAGAGGTGGTCTTCCCTAGCTCCAAAGAGAGACAAGAGAGGAAGGAGATGAATTTTTTTTGAGACAAAACTAGACAACATTATTATTTGAAGTAAAAAGTTATTTGTCAATGTTCCTAAATATAGGAGATCTGAAGAAACAATATCAAAATGGTGAATGCAACCAGCAAAACAAGAGGCTGGTTGGTGAGTCACACATAGTTACCAGGAATGACATAAAATGTGGGAGGAGGGTCAGTGAGTCACACATAGTTTGTGATAATATTGGAAATAAAGAAGTTGGTTTGGTTCTCGTGAACATAGTTAAGTTGACAGAGATATTGCATGTAATATGCAGTTTCTTTGGTGCTTTTATTTATTCATCTACCATATCTTGCACGCTAAACTGGCCTTAAAAGCCACTAGGTTACTTAGCAAACAAAAAGAGTTGGTTAGAAGTTTGAACTCTTAAAACATGCATCACCATTAAAACTCTTAGAGAGAAATTTCTATCTACAAGGTTTAATGGTTTGGTCTCTGCATTTACGTGCGGAGGATATCCAATTTTTGTTTAAAAAAAGTTATATGAACATTAATTTGGGACCAAAGCCCTTTTAGGGTGAATAGTTGTTGGTTAGAACGGAGCCGAATTTTCTGATGCAGTAATTGATTTGGGCCGTCCGATCTAAAATTAATGCCGAGATTGTTTTAATGTATAAAACTTTTTGTAATATCACAATCGTCCAATCTTAAATGAAAGACTGAGATCTAGTATTGCATGAAACTATGTGAAATTTCTACATCACGGAATCTCTGGATCCGATTTGAACATAGAGAATAATTGTTGAGAATAGGTGTGTAGGCCCAATATGAAAGAAGAACAATAAGGCCTAAACTAAATAGATGAATGAATACTTTAGGATAGTTATAAAGTTAAATATCTATTTTGTATATTATTGATGTATTTATAAATTAAAAACAGGACTATATATTCATATTGAATTTTATGCAGTTTTTTATTATTCGACCTGGATAGTGCGAATGAGCATGAACGCATTTGATAGAAATACAACCAAACAAGGTGCAACATAAGGCATTGCTAAAAAAGTACAACATAAGGCATTCATAATGTGAAGGGGATACTGTGGACAACAGATTTACCGGTAAAAAGTAAGAATATTGTTACAACATAGTCTTTTATGTTCCATTTACAAAAAATTTAGTTGTTTTAGCATTTATCTAGGAAATAAGGTTTATACTTGCCACATGTCAACACCTGATACTTTTGTTTATGTAAATTGATTATGAACAGGCGACTTATGCAATGCAGTCAGAATTCAAATAGCTCAGGTTTTAATGTGGTTTTGATTTTTTAAGATATTAACATTACAATCTTAAATTTATACCGTCCAATATTCGATCGAACGGTCTTAATTTCACTGATTGCATGTAGTTATGGGTGCTTACTGCACCGGACCTAGATCCTTTGTTTCTAGCTCAAAATAATTCCTTTGATCATCCATTAGTTACTTTTCCCTTGTTGTATTTCATATATGTTTGATGCATTTTGCTTATTTGTTCTTTCCTCAACTAGTCACTTAACCAAGCATCTTTCTTTCTTTGATTTACTTTACATTGTAGTTATGGTTTACTCCAGTGTTGTCGAACACTGATCACAAAAAATAGCGATTTTTAAATTTATGCTTCACGAAATTGCTATAACACCACTATTCGAAGTACTAAATAGTTGTTGGGGCGTATTGCTAAACTATTGATAGTTCAAATTTTACTACATGCCTACACTATATAGAGCCACTGTTTGACAACACTTCACTCTTTTGTTCCTTAGCTTGAACGAAGAAACACAATTTGAGTTTGGACCTCTTCAGTTTTATGCTATAAAGGCATAAGTTATTGTCTTTTTTTAGTTACATTTTGCTTGAACAAATCATGCTAGTGTTTAGCTATTTTTCACTAATGCTTATTAAAGGACACGGAAAAGAGAGTCATACAAGAGTGTAGCTCTTGAAAAATCACGGTGACTCGCAATTTTAAGGTTTGTCAGAATCACGGTGGATCATAGTGATTCTAGCATATCCACGTGATACCAAACATACACTTAGTCTTTGTTATTAAAATGTTATTCGAAGTAGCTAGTGAATAAATGTTATAAACATGTAACAAAATAATCACTACTAATAAGAGAGTATTTGACATTGCAAAATCGAAAGTATATTAGCTAAAAATGCTTTTCTTTTAATTTCTTACATTTTACTATACACAAGCCACTAAGAAATATAACACTAAATAATACCTAAAAAAAGAAACAAGAGATACCACTAAAGTATCAAAGTAAGCTTGATCTTGATCAATTGGTCATGAAAATACAGAATGATTTGGTCACTTAAGATGATCCTTGGGAATGAACACACCACCATGAAAGTCCAATTCATGATCATGATCAGATTCTCCCTGTGCAATGTTGTCACCACCACTAAATTCTGCAATCATTGTTGTATCACTTGTAGTATTGTTAACATCATGAGAGATGATGTCACCAACATTGTTAGATATAGGAAAATTGGGAATTTGAGAACTAGTAGATGGTACCGAAGAATGATTCATCGAAAAGTAAGGTACAATATTGGGAATTTGAGAACTAGGAGAAGGTACCAAAGAATGATTCATCGAAAAGTAAGGTAAAATATCGGAAATTTGAGAATTAGTAGAAGGTACCGAAGAATGATTCGTTGAAAAATAAGGTAGAATATTTTGTTGCTGCAAAGGATAATTTTGCATACAAGAAGTGTTGTTATCATCAAGATTCCCAAGAACTTGATTGTTAACATCAAGAGAGAGGATGTTACCATCATTGTTACAAATTGGAAAATTTGGAATTTGAGAACTAGTAGAAGGTACCAAAGAAGGATCCATTGAAAAGAAATGTAGAAGATTTTGTTGTTGTAATAGCTTACATAAACTTAGTAACTCTTCTACATGATCTAACTCTTGCAAAGACTCCTTTATCATACCTTCATACATCTTAATAATGCCAAGACATCCATGAATCGGGTATCTTGCACGCATATCCGATTCAAAAATAATCGATTTCATCATATTATTTTTATCACGATCATCCTTGATCTCCTTTAGTGTATTTCGTATGTTCGAAATACCAAACAAACGAACAGCATTGAGAAGCTCTTTTGGTTTATCGGCCGGAAAATACGGAGCTAAAAGACAATTTCTTGAACACCCTCTTCTTTGATATTTGCATGCAGCACAAGCCTTTCTTTTTTGTTGAATATCCATTAATAGGAGTGAAAGTGTTAGTATCAAAATTAAGAATCAAGAGAGTGAGAGAGAGAGAGTTTCTTTGGAAATGATGAGTATGAATAAAAAAGAGAGAAAGAAAGAAAGAGAGGATTTATAATTTGGAAATGGGGAGAAACAATCAAGATTCAAACATTTGTCAAAAATAAAATAAAATCAAGATTCAAACAAATATATAAGTGTATTCATTTTTCGGTTGGTTTAGTCAATAACGGTATTCATTTTGTTTGTTGAAAAACCGTTAGGATCAACTCAGTAACCTTATCATTATCAATTATCTATACTAAGCTATTTTTTTTTTCTTTCTTATTTTGAATAAATCTATACTAACTCTGTGTTCCTTTGTTGTGTGACAAAAACTCAATCTATGTGGGATGAAAAGTATATCTTACTATCTTTTTACATAAAAACAAATATCCATACGATAAAAATAAAAATGGATTACCAAACTTAAGTGTAACTTTTTCCTTCAAATTGGATATATACTAAGGGAGATATTTTTATTGACCCTCCTTTTGGTAGATTTTTTAATAAGCATGGCTGTCCTATTTAGTTATTATGTATAAAATTTATTCTAAACTAAATATATAAAACAAACTTCCAATTTCTAAATAGTTGAAATTGATAAGTAGTACTAGTATATGATAGCGGCAAGAATATTAATATCTAAAGTTTGAGTTTAAATCTAAGACTCACTAGATTTAAAATGTGAGTTTAATTAATTACAAGACTATTTGAGCAAAAAAGAAATATTATATGGCAAATATGATAATAATAATAATAAGAATTGTTTTAATTTTTTTATAATGAAGCCAAGGATCAAACAAAAGACTTTATATATACTACTCAAATCTCTCACCATTAGACTAAATCTAATAACTTATAATTTATACTAGTAATAACGTTCTAAATGAGTCGATAGTTTATACAAATTAAATAGCTTTTTTTAAATCATTACACAAAAAAAAAACAAGTTTTTTTAAACAAGATAATTAATATTTAAATTAATATTAATTAATATTTAAATTTGTTCAATTAAATATTTACTAGGCCAAACTACAAATATTAATGTTGAGCTTTGAGCTATTTCGTATAAGTTAGCTTATCTGGGATTATGGATTCAGCAACATTTGTGAATCAGATTCTCAAATAGTTTGATTTTTAACAAGGATGGAGTTCCATCTGTTCATTCTTATGTTTCGCTTACCGATAACATTTGTTCTGAAAGCATCCACTATAAGTTTGGCGTTGCAAAATAAAATTAAGATTTACCTATATCACTTCTTTCTGTTTTTGTTAAAGGTATAAATTTAAATTTGCAATTTAGTACTAATTATTCTTAATATATTTATTTGAAATAAAAAAAAATACTAATTAATTCCTCTCGGAAAATTCGTAAGATATATAAATTTTTCTATATATCTTAATCGCATTTTTTCTATACACATGTACATTTCTTTATTGTAACAAGGGATTGCTATTGATCTCTTATCATAATATGTACCAAACACTAAGAAATACATTAACAACACACTAAAAACCATTAAAGAATCAAAATAAGTTTGGCTTGTACATTTGAATCTAGAAATAACATCATGCACATGATCTTCAATTCATCAATTGTTCATAAAAACAGATATATTAATCGACTTAAATAACTATTCACAATGTTGACATAAAAATCATTTCATTTACTCATTACTTAAGCTGGAATGCTAGTTTCCATATCAAATGCATCCATTATGTTCTTCAACTGGTCATTCTGCGTTTGGTCAATTGAAAAAACACTGCAAAAGTGCAAATTAAAGTCACCAAAAAATTGAGTAAAGTATAATAAGCTTTCTTTCACTTATAAAAAAGGCAAAAAGTATGTTACTTTTTCTAATTCATTTCATCATATTGGATATAAATAGGTTTTTCACATATTTGAATGACGGTTTAATCTTAATTCAATGTTAATATTTTGATACTCAATTATAATTGATGTAACATATATATTGATTAAAAGATATGCAAGGAAGGATATATGTAGCATCTATACAAGAACAAGGTAAAAATAAAATAAATAAGTTAATTAAAAGAACAAATTAATACCTGCTGAATTGAGATGCATCCTTTTCTTCAAATGGTTGTCCAAAGTAAATAAGATCATCAATATCAATATTATAATCTGAAAATATTTCCTCTTTCCCCGAATCAAAAGTTGTATCAATTTTTGTATCAAGAACTAATTCTTCATTATGGGATAATCCTTTTGTTCCCATTAAATTAGTATTGTCTTCCATGGCATAGTCACCATCAATAGGAGGGATGATATCACCAATATTGTGATTACTAGTAGAAGGTACGGAGTGACAATTTAACTTACAATAATCTAGTAACCTTTCTACATCATCTAACTCTTTAATACACTCCTTTAACGCACTTTCATACATCTTAATAACCCCAAGACATCCATGAGTTTGAAATCTTGCACGAATATCCGATTCAAAAATAATTGATTTCATTGCTTCATTTTTATCTTCGTCTTTAACCACTTTCAATATTGTTAAAATATTAGAAACACCGAACAACCGATGAGCATTAGCGAATATTTTAGGTTTATCGCCCGGAAAATAAGGAGCTAACGGACAATCTTTAGAACACTTTCTTCTTTGATACTTGCAAGCTGCACAAGACTTGTATGCTTTGATGATATTCATTAGTAGGAGTAAACGGTTTTTCAAAAGAAAAAAATAAAGAGAAGGTTTCTTTGCTTGAGTCTTTAGAATTAGGTCTATAAATTGGGAATGAGAGAGGGAAAATTTAAATCAACGAAATTAATACGTAACAAACACACCTATATTCCCTAGATAAGCATAAACAAACACACCTTACATTTTTCTTTTTGGGTAAATTATTATTACTTTTTTGAATAATATTTTTGACTAGGTCAAACATTTTTTTTTTTTGGTCAAGTAGCCTAATGGCTTGAAATTCCACCCTTAAGGTGAATAAGTGGGATGACCGAGGTTCAAACCCCGACAAACTTTTTTTTTTTTTACCAAAAAAATAAACATTATTTTTTTATATAGAAATTGACTAAACTATCATATACACGCTCCTTCATATACGTAGTATTTATCTATATTTTTTACTGAAGTATTTATCTATATATATTATATTCTTTTTTAAATCAATTATCTTATTGGAAATGTTCATAAAATGTGGCCACGTGATGACTCCCTTTAAATCTAATCTCCGTAAATTACTTATGTTGTGCGGTTTTATTTTATTTTCGGTACATATTTTTGGTACATAAATGAAATGACAAAGATATTATAAACTCACATATAAATGAGAGAGATCTGAAGTTCAAATGCTGGTCATGTCGTCCGATCTAACAATTTTGACGGCTTTTTTACCAATTGAACTAGTTCTTGTGCAATTTTGGTTTTTAAGATTGGGTCATGCTGACGACTGCCCTTGAGGTACTTTTTAAGCATTTCATTTAAAGAAATGATTTGTTTAAAAAGTAAAATATTTTAATTCTCAATGCGTTGACTTCACACATTTCATAAAAAATTAATAAAAATTCACTATTTTAGATACTTAAAAAGTGCCCTGAAAACACTCGTTAACATTTTCCTTCAAAATTTTATTTCACTCACATTTTGGCCAAGTCTTGTTGACGTGGCCTCATTTATTTATTTCACTTCAACGTAATTTGAGAACATATTTTCCAAATATGAATGAACTTTTATGGCTACTATATATAATATAGAAATGTAGAATGGGTAATGTACCAAAAAAAAGAAAACAAGAATGTAGAATGGGTAGTGAAGAAAGCTTTAAAGTTTAAAGGATGACCCTAAATAAAGAGAAAAATATGTGTGGATTTTGAAAACATACTTGCTGTCCACAACTATTTGAAAGCTCTGTCTAAATATATATTAAAAATAAATCCTAATAAAAAATACAAAATAATAAAACAAAATCATCTTCTATTTAAATTATGCATAAGAAACACCATAAAAAATAATAATAATAATTATTATTATATATAACATCAAAAGAGACATTTAAATCTAAGATTAAAATAATGCCAAGACATCCAAGAATCGGGTATCTTGCAAGCACATCCAATTCAAAAATAATTGATTCCATCAAATTATTTTTATCACCATCATCCCCGATCTCCTTTAGTCTATTTTGCATGTTCGTAATACCAAACAAGCGATGAGCATTGAGAAGCGCTTTTGGTTTATCGGCCGGAAAATAAGGAGCTAAAAGACAATTTCTTGAACACCCTCTCATTTGATATTTGCAGGCAGCACAAGCCTTGTTTTTGTGTTGAATATCCATTAATATAGGAGTGAAACTGTTAGTATCAAAAGAATCAAGGGAGTGAGAGAGAAAGGTTTCTTTGGAAATGAGGAGAAACAATCAAGATTCAATCAATATATAAGTGTATTGATTTTTAGGTGATTTAGTCAATAACTGTATTCATTTTGTTTGTTGAAAAACCGTTTAGGATCAACTCAATAAGCTTATCATTATACTAAGCTATAATTTTTTTTTAATAAATCTATACCAACTTTATGTTCCCTTGTTTTGTGTGGACAAAACTCCATCTAGGGGATGAAAAGTATCACAGTATCTTACTAAATCTATTTTCTTTAACCAGAATTTCATTCTTTCTGATGTTTTATATATCCCTAATTTTTCATTCAATTTGATATCTGTCCCTAAATTGACTCACACACTTGCTTGTAATCTCTTGTTTGATAAGTCTCAATGTCTTATACAGGACCTTTACTCCAAGATGATGATTGGCACAGCTGAACTAAAGCATGGATTGTATATTTTGACTACACCCTCAGTTAGCTTGCCACACACTCTACCTAGGCATAGTATCAATTCTATTACTTCTACTTCTGTAAATAAACCAAATGATCATGCTTTATGGCATATGAGATTTGGACATGTATCAGATGAAAAATTGTTTGAAATAAATAAAGTTTTTCCTTCTGTCAAATTTCAATCTTCTTCTTTGCCTTGTGATATTTGTTTCTATGCTAAACAAAAGAGATTACCATTTCCACATAGTCAACATATTTCTAAATCCATTTTTGATATTGTGCATATGGACATATGGGGCCCTATTGCTACACCCTCTATGTTAGGATATAGGTATTTTTTGACTGTTGTTGATGATAAAAGCAGATTCACTTGGATTTTCTTAATGAAATATAAATCTGAGACCTCTAATCTCATTAAGTCTTTTGTAAAGATGATACAAACCCAATTTAGCATTACTATTAAGTGTATAAGATCTGACAATGGCAATGAATTTTTACTAAGAGATTTTTATGCTGAAACTGGTATTTTGCATCAAACATCATGTGTTGGTACTCCTCAACAAAATGGAATTGTTGAAAGGAAACACCAACACATCTTGGGTGTGACTAGAGCATTACTTTTTCAATCCAACTTACCTAAGAGTTTTTGGTCTCATGCTGTCAGTCATGCCATTCACATCATTAATAGATTACCAACCCCTTTCTTACAAAACAAGTCCCCTTATCAGGTTTTACACAATGCTTTACCTGATTTTTCTACTTTAAAGGTTTTTGGTTCTTTATGTTTTGCCTCTACTTTAAAGGCACACAGATTAAAATTGGACTCTAGATCTAGAAAATGCATTTACTTAGGTTCTAAGGCAGGTGTTAAAGGTCACATTCTTTTTGACTTGCACAACAAGGAATTGTTTTTATCTAGAGATGTTACTTTTTTTGAGCATTTATTTCCTTATAACAATATTTCTTCTGATACCACTGCTCATAGATCATCACCAACTATTCCTGATCCTGCTTACTTAGATGACCTATTTCAATATTCTTCCTCACAAAATTCACATACAACTTGTAATCCTAATCCACCTCATTTACCCAATCAGTCACTGATGATATCTCATCATTCCTCTAAATCAAGGTTCATTTCAAAGGTTTTTAGTGGTTTTTGCAAATAAAAGTAGCTACAAGTAATGAAGAATGAAGGTTTTAAGAGATAACTTGAAACACAAGCCAAGGTCAAAAAGGAGGGAAAAATAGCATAAAAGTGGTTAAAAAAGGTGGAAGCCCTTTAGCTTGCGCGAAAACTGGCTAGCTTGCGCGAGAACTCTTTAGCTTGCGCGAGAACTTGCTTCGCGTGCGCGAGGAAGCTGTTGAGAAGTTGCAACCATTCTGTTGATTTAGCGTGCGCGAGGTGCATGTTAGCGTGCGCGAGATCTGTGCGACACCAGGCTAGCGTGCGCGAGACAGTGCCTAGCTTGCGCGCGTTTCTGCGGGAGAAATGCTTCGCGTGCGCGAATCGTGAGAAAACTATAAAAGCCAAACTTCAACACTTTGCTTAGGTTCGGATTTGGAAGATTGGAAGCTTAGTATTGAGGATTTTCTACCTCCAAGGACTAGATCTGAGAAGGTTGGAAGAGAAGATTGATGATGATGAATGAAGATGAAGAATTCCACTTCAATTCCACCATGATCATTGGCTAAGACTCCTTAAGATTGAATCTCCATGTAACTTGAACTCTCTTATGTTGTAGCTAATTTCTTGTATTGAATTCAAAGTTTATGCATCTATTAATCTTGTGTTTAATGCCTATCTTTCCTTGATCAAGTTAGATTTGAATTTAGTAATTGAGTTTCTATGAGAATAGCACTTGAATTATTGATCTAGATTGATAGAACACATGTTTATGCTTAAGAGATTTTGTATGAATGTGTGTGATTGCATGATTAACCGTTCTTAATCCTCTATTAATGTTGAATTAGTTAAGAGATTAAGTAATTGGCATTCTCTAGAGAGTGTAACTAGCAAAGAGATTTGTAGTTGCAACTTAGGATAATCAATCTTGCATGAAATTGATTCAATACTTGTGAATTTAGCTACTGCACTTTAATGAGTTCATGGAAGCATGGAGGTTCAATCGTTTTCCATTTCGCATTCGAAAGATTTGTTGATAATTGCATGTGTTTTGAACTTGATACTTGAAAACCCCCCAATTATGTGTATGTTAGATAATAGTTTTATAATTCTAATTGCCTTGAAATTCGATTAAAAACAATCTCCGTGGATCGATAATCTTTTATTACTTGCGACATTCGTATACTTGCGAATTATCTCATCAAGTTTTTGGCGCCGTTGCCGGGGATTGTCGTTAATCGACAAGGCAATTGGAACCGTATTTAGTTTTAATTTGTTGTTTTTAGATGTAATTTTCATTTAAACCAAAAACCAAAAGAAAAATTTAGGATAGTCTTTAATTTTCTATTTTACTTGTTGCTTGTTCGGAATTACCCTTTCTTTGTTTGAATTGTGTATGCAAGGTAATAGGTCCTTGATAGCAACAAAGAGAGCAATTCGTTCGGCACACTTAGCTCAAGGAGAGATAGAAGTGGAAGTCCTTGAGATGGGAGAGCCGAATCCACCACCACCACCTCCACCTAGGAGGACTCTAGGCGACTATGGTCAATGGGATGACGGACAACTAGCAAATTTGGGATTCCAACCGGCAAACCCGGTTAACTTTGACATCAAGAACTCCGTGATCAATGCTTTGAAAGAAGACCAATACTCGGGGGCGGAAAGCCAATGTCCGAACCTCCATCTAGGACGGTTTTATGAGGCTTGCGATTATACGGACCCACCGGGTGTTACCGATTCTCAAAAGAGATTGAGGTTATTCAAGTTCTCGCTCACCGGGAGAGCCAAGGATTGGTTGGATACTTTGCCAAGTGGTACCATCAATACATGGCAAGAACTAGAGAGAAAGTTCCTTGAGCGGTATTTCCCGATTCACAAATTTCTTGAACGAAGGGCCGATATAGTTAATTTTGAGCAAGGGGATGCCGAGTCACTATATGATGCATGGGAGCGATTCAAATTGTGTTTGAAGAAATGTCCCAAGCATGGTATTGATACACACGCTCAAATGCAACATTTCACTCAAGGATTGAGAGCTCAAACAAGAATGTTGTTGGATGCTTCGGCGGGTGGATCCTTGAAAAATAAGGATGAGCAAGAAGCAATGGAATTGATTGAATCTATGGCTCAAAATGAATATAGGGCCAACAATGATCGTGGAGCCAAGAAGAAAGGTGGATTACTTGAGTTAGACACTCAAACGGCGCTTCTAGCCTCATCAAAGCTTATGAACACTCAAATGTCGACATTGCTCAAGCATTTGACATCTACTCCCTCTACTCAAGTTAATCAAGTGCAAGGACTCCGATGTGATTTTTGTAAACAAGCCCATGAGAATGGGGAATGCATGCCTAAGGGGTCCGAAGAGGCAAAGTATATGGCAAATTTTAGGAGAAGTAACCCCTACAATCAAGGGTGGGGTGAAAACCAAAATCAACCCCCGAATCTACCTCAACAAAGTCGTGCCTCACCATTGGAAGACACTCTCACTCAATTCATTAAAATGACGCAAAGCAATTTTGAGACTATGAGGATTAACCAAGAGACCTCCAACGAGAATCACAAAGCATCTATAAAGAACTTGGAGGTACAAATTGGTCAATTATCCAAGCAAATGGCTTCATCATCTAGTGGAGGCTTTGAGGGCAACACTTGTGAAAATCCTAGAAAGGAGAGTTGTAATGCTATTGAGTTGAGATCTAGAGTGCTTCCTCCACCACCGGTAAGAGAGCCAAGAGTGAAAAGAAAGGTTGAGGGAGAAGTTGAAAAAAATGAAAAAGGTAAAGAAAAAGAGGGAGAAGTAGAAAAGGAGAAAAAAAGTGAGCTTGAGGTAGAAGTTGAAAATGAGAGTGATGAAGAGAATGAGGGCGAAGTTGAAAATGAGAGAAAAGCCTTGAGGAAGGAGATTGATAAACGGAGAAAGCAAAAGAAGAGTGATCTCATGAACGATTCCGGTCCTAAGGAAGTGTCTCCATATGATAAGTTACCTTACCCTCGTGCACCAAAGAAAGAAAAGAACCAAGAGGAAGCTTTCGGGAAATTCATGAAAATGTACCATAGCCTTCAAGTTGATATTCCTTTTGCCGACGTATTGGAGCAAATGCCGTTGTTTGCCAAATTCATGAAGGAAGTGTTGACGAAGAAGAGAAAGCTCAAAGAAGATGAGCCGGTGTTGTTGAATGAAGAGTGTAGTGCTACTATCCAATCCAAACTACCTCAAAAGAAAAAGGATCCCGGTAGCTTCACAATTCCTATTTCAATTGGGAATTTGCATGTAGGAAGAGCCCTTTGTGATTTGGGAGCTAGCATAAATTTGATGCCTCTTAGTTTGATGAAGCGAATTCCCGGTGCCGTGGTCAAGCCAATTAAGATGCAAATCACCCTTGCCGATCGATCCATCACACACCCTTATGGAATACTTCAAGATGTATTGGTGAGATGTGCCGAATTCGTATTTCCGGCCGATTTTGTGATTCTTGATATGGATGAGTGCGTGGATACACCGGTTTTGTTGGGAAGGCCATTTTTAGCAACCGGTCGTGCACTAATTGATGTTGCCATGGGTGAATTGATGTTAAGATTGGAAGAGGAAAGTGTGAGCTTCAAAGTCTTTGAAGGAATGGAGCCCTACAAAAGAGAGAAGCCTAAATGTTTCCAAGTGGAGGCAAATGAAGAAGTTGTGAAGGATAGCTCTAGTGATGAGGCACCTATGCCTACCGTTCCGGAATTGAAAGAACTTCCACCCAATTGGAAGTATGTGTTCTTGAATGAAGATTCCAAGGATCCGGTTATCTTTAGTAGCTCTCTCACTCCCTTGGAAGAAGAGGTTTTGTTGAAGAAATTTAAGGAAGGTCAAGGTGGCCTCGGTTTTGATTTGAATGGTGTTATTCCGGTTCTTTGTGTGACACCGGTCAAGAATGAAGAGAAGCCCAAACCGGGTAATGTGCCACTTGAGCCTCCTAACCCATCTTTGGAGGAATTGGTGCGGAAAGAGGTAATGAAGCTTGTTGAGTCCGGAATGCTTGATTCGGCTCAAGTTGTCCAAAGGAAGAAGAATGTTGTGAAAAAGGCCAAAAAGGTTCTTCCCAAAGCCAAAAAGAAAACTAGAAACAAAGGGGAGAACAAGTGGGAAGAATTCATAAGTCCTCCGGTTCTTGAAAAAATTTTGTGTGTTGCTCAAGAGGCGATCCTTGTGGAGAAGCTCAAGAGGAGCCGGGTGGAGTCAAAGATGAAGTATCCTCCCTAACACGGTGATGATACGTCAAGCTTGAGACGTCAACAACAAGCGCTTCATGGGAGGCAACCCATGGTTTGGTATCTCTATCTCTCTTGTGGAAATAAGTTGAATGATGTTGGTGAACCATGACTCTTAATTTTGTCTTGCTAATTGTTGTCTAGGCACAAATTTATCTTTTGGAATATCTCAAACTTTTGATATCATTTTTGAATTGCTTTGATGTATAGTTTGTTTGGTTTTGACCTTAGGCATGGATTTGTGATGCTTGAAGTGCAACGAATTTTTGCAATGCATGGATTGAAGCACAAGCTAGGGGACATTCACGTATTTGATGATCTAATGATCCGAGCCTTTAAACCGTGAGGATTTGAGCCTATACACTCTATTTGCTTGAATATGTGAGTCCACTATCTCTCTCGACTCTAGAACTTGCTTTTATTCTCTTGATTTATTGAGTAGCATTGATTAGCACACGAGGCAAGTTTGTTGGTACCTAGAGCCTTTGTAGCCTACATTATCATGTTATATCCTTTGCTAACCCACTTTTGAGCCTAAAACAAATTTTATTGGTTGATTGTCTTCTTACCCCTTGTTTTTTTCTAAAAAAATTGTTTTCTTGGAGTTAAGTTGATTGTTTTTGTTTGTTCCTATGGCAAATGCATAAGTTTGGGGTTGCTTTTGGAACTAGCAACAAATTAAGTTTGGGGTGGGTATACTAGAGCAAGCAATGTTATGAAAATTGTTGAAAAAAACATGAAAAAGAAAATGTTGAAAGTGAAAAAAAAAAATATTGTGAAAAGTTGTGAGAAATAAGAAGTCCAAAAGTTGAAAAGAAAAAAAAAAATATATGACTTCTTCAAAAAGATTGTGAAAAGAAAATCTTTAAAAAGTTTGAAAAAGAATGTTTATGATTGTGGAAATAAAATGCTCTCTAGTATAGCCTTGAAAAATGGAAGTTTTGTGTTGAAAGTTGTGTGAAAAGATTGTCCTTAACTCCAAGTTTTTAACTCACTTCCCAAAAACATCCACCTTACCTTAAGCCCCGTTACAACCTTGAAAGTCCTCTAATGTGTGTGTTTCATATGCTATTTGATTTATCTTTAGAATGCTTGCAAGCTTATGGTAGAAGAGTTAGGTATGTGTTGATTGAGTGACTATCCTACTTAAAATTGAGTGAATGTGAGTGGTGTGAAGTGATCATTGTTTATCAAATATTGTGAATGTGTCCATGGTTGTGTGAATTGAAGTCATTGTAGGGAAATGTTGCATGGAAGGTTGATCAATTGAAGTGCTTGATGAAAAGATCAAATGAATTGTGTGTTGAAGTGATTTAAGAAGGGTGTCAAAATTTTGTGATTTTTCGTTTGATAAAAGTGTTCCTTGAGGACAAGGAACGAGATAAGTTTGGGGTTGTGATGATATCTCATCATTCCTCTAAATCAAGGTTCATTTCAAAGGTTTTTAGTGGTTTTTGCAAATAAAAGTAGCTACAAGTAATGAAGAATGAAGGTTTTAAGAGATAACTTGAAACACAAGCCAAGGTCAAAAAGGAGGGAAAAATAGCATAAAAGTGGTTAAAAAAGGTGGAAGCCCTTTAGCTTGCGCGAAAACTGGCTAGCTTGCGCGAGAACTCTTTAGCTTGCGCGAGAACTTGCTTCGCGTGCGCGAGGAAGCTGTTGAGAAGTTGCAACCATTCTGTTGATTTAGCGTGCGCGAGGTGCATGTTAGCGTGCGCGAGATCTGTGCGACACCAGGCTAGCGTGCGCGAGACAGTGCCTAGCTTGCGCGCGTTTCTGCGGGAGAAATGCTTCGCGTGCGCGAATCGTGAGAAAACTATAAAAGCCAAACTTCAACACTTTGCTTAGGTTCGGATTTGGAAGATTGGAAGCTTAGTATTGAGGATTTTCTACCTCCAAGGACTAGATCTGAGAAGGTTGGAAGAGAAGATTGATGATGATGAATGAAGATGAAGAATTCCACTTCAATTCCACCATGATCATTGGCTAAGACTCCTTAAGATTGAATCTCCATGTAACTTGAACTCTCTTATGTTGTAGCTAATTTCTTGTATTGAATTCAAAGTTTATGCATCTATTAATCTTGTGTTTAATGCCTATCTTTCCTTGATCAAGTTAGATTTGAATTTAGTAATTGAGTTTCTATGAGAATAACACTTGAATTATTGATCTAGATTGATAGAACACATGTTTATGCTTAAGAGATTTTGTATGAATGTGTGTGATTGCATGATTAACCGTTCTTAATCCTCTATTAATGTTGAATTAGTTAAGAGATTAAGTAATTGGCATTCTCTAGAGAGTGTAACTAGCAAAGAGATTTGTAGTTGCAACTTAGGATAATCAATCTTGCATGAAATTGATTCAATACTTGTGAATTTAGCTACTGCACTTTAATGAGTTCATGGAAGCATGGAGGTTCAATCGTTTTCCATTTCGCATTCGAAAGATTTGTTGATAATTGCATGTGTTTTGAACTTGATACTTGAAAACCCCCCAATTATGTGTATGTTAGATAATAGTTTTATAATTCTAATTGCCTTGAAATTCGATTAAAAACAATCTCCGTGGATCGATAATCTTTTATTACTTGCGACATTCGTATACTTGCGAATTATCTCATCAGTCACCAAGTTCCCCTAACCACAATGTCTCTTACTCTAATCCTGTTAATCCCAATTCTCCTATTCCCTCTCAAAATATCTCCACTACCTCCTTACCTGTTACTACTTCAACTACATCACTCTCTCAACCTGTTGTTGAACCTCTTAGAAGATCTACTAGACAAACCACCAAACCAGCTTACCTTCAAGATTTTCACTGTAACCTTGTCAATAATACAATTCATGATTCAGCTTCATCTGTGACTAATCCATCATCTTCAAGTAAGTATCCCTTATCTGCATCTCTGACTTATCAATCTCTTTCTCCTGCACACACACACTACATCATGAATTTGTCCACCATATCTGAACCATCTAGCTATGAGGAGGCAATGAAAAATGAAAATTGGACTAATGCTGTCAAAACTGAACTGTCTGCCTTGATGAATACCAATACTTGGAGTCTTGTGACTTTACCACCTCACAAGAAAGCTATAGGCTGCAAATGGGTTTTCAAACTCAAACTACATGCTGATGGTTCTGTAGAGAGATACAAGGCACGTTTGGTAGCCAAAGGGTTTACACAGACTGAAGGATTGGATTATCTTGACACTTTTAGTCCTGTTGTAAAAATGACTACTATTAGAGTCCTTATGTCTATTGCAGCTTCACAAAACTGGCCTCTATTCCAGCTTGATGTTAATACAGCTTTCTTGCATGGAGACCTCAATGAGGAGGTATACATGAAGCCCCCACCAGGTCTTACCCTTCCTCATCCTGACTTGGTTTGCAAACTTCAAAAATCTCTCTATGGATTAAAGCAGGCTAGCAGACAATGGAACACTAAACTTACTGATACCCTTGTTTCTTCTGGTTATATTCAGTCTAACTCTGATTATTCCTTGTTCACTAAGCAAACACATGCTGGTTTCACTGTCATCTTGGTCTATGTAGATGATTTGGTCTTAGGAGGGACTGATATGAATGAGATCAAAAATGTTAAGACCCTACTAAATGACAAGTTCAGCATCAAGGATTTGGGTGTGCTCAAGTACTTTCTAGGTTTTGAAGTAGCAAGAACAAGTCAAGGTATTTCACTATGTCAGAGAAAATATACCTTAGATTTGTTGTCTGATTCTGGCTTACTTGGAGCAAAACCTTGTTCCACACCAATGCAGCCTCATCTACAGCTTCACAAAACTTCTGGAACCATCTTATCAGAACCTACAGCTTATAGAAGACTTATTGGTAGGTTACTCTACTTGACTCACTCTAGACCAGAAATTGCTTATGCTGTAAGTAAGCTAAGTCAGTTCCTCTCTACACCAACAAATGAACATATGTTAGCTGGTCTCCATGTCCTTAGATATCTTAAAAATAATCCTGGCAAAGGGTTATTTTTCAGTTCTTCTTCATCATTATCTGTCAAGGGTTTCTGTGACTCAGATTGGGCCTCTTGTCCTGACACAAGAAGATCCACCACTGGCTATTGCTTCTTCATTGGCACATCACTTGTGAGTTGGAAAAGCAAGAAACAAAATGTAGTCTCTAGGTCCTCATCTGAAGCTGAGTATCGTGCCTTAGCCCAAGCTACTTGCGAAGCTCAATGGTTACTCTATCTGCTGAAAGACTTACACATTTCTCATGATTCTCCTATAGTCCTCTACTGTGACAATCAATCAGCTCTCCATATAGCTGCTAACCCTGTCTTTCACGAACGAACTAAACACATTGAGATAGACTGCCATGTGATAAGGGACAAAGTGCAACAAGGCATTATTCATCTGCTGCCTATCTCTTCAAAAGATCAGCTAGCAGACATATTGACTAAATCCTTACATCCTGGTCCTTTTGATAGCCTTGAGAGCAAGCTTGGATTGTTGGATATACATTCCAGCTTGAGTGGGGGTGTTAAACATAGCAAGAGTGATGAAGGAGCAGTTACTTGTAACTCAAGCAAAACAGAATTAGTTAAGCTTGACTCTAGTTAGCTTCATTTTTCAGTTATGAGTTAGTTAGAGTTAGTGTAGAAGTTAGTTACATTCATTTTGTATATAAGGTAACATGCACATTGTAATAAACTTAGATTGGTGAATAATAAAATTTCATTCTCTTTTCTTTCTCTCAAGCTCCATTGATTCTTCATCTTCTACAAAGAGCTTAAGATTCAAGTTTGATCTTAACAATGGTGATCTAACTTGAGTTTTCACATATCTTTTTACATAAATAGTTGAAATTGATAAGTTTATGATAGCGGCATGGATATTAATATCTATAAGTTTGAGTTTAAATCTAAGACTCAGTAGATTTAAAATAATCTAAGACTCACTGGATTTAAAATGTAAGTTTAATTAATTTATAGACTATTTGAACAAAAAAGAAATATTATAGGGCCATTTAGATTAGCTTATTTTTGAGTTTATGTTAAATAGTTTATGCAAATAAATAAATTTTTATGTATTATTATATCTTTTTTAAGATAGTTTATGAAAAAATAGCTTATAAAAACACAATTCTTGTTAGTAAAAACTTATGAATTAACTTAAAAATTTATTTGTTTGTATAAACTCTTTTCATAAATTAAAAAATAAATCAAATCCAGATGGACTTTAAATGGTAAATATGATAAAAAAAAAAGACTTCACTAACAATGTTATAGTCCACAAAACAAAAACCCAAATTTAAATACAATTACACAAACCTTATTATTGATCGATGATCTCTTCTCCAATTGATCAATTATTGAATTTCACAATAAAACATAGACATCAAAACCAATTAGTCTTGCTGTATCCATAGAATGCATATTTGAATTATTTACCACTATTACAACTTCGAAAGATTCTCTTCTCCATCCCCATGACTCTTTTTAACCCCTCAATATTCCGATTTTACCCCTGTACAAAAATTTCGGAACGTGTTTTCCGAAGTTTTTCTAGTTCAAATTCATCAAAAATTTCGGAAAATACATCCCAAAGCTCGTATTCAAGGCAAAAAAGACTTCGAAAAACACGTTCCAAATTTTAAAATCAAGGGCAAAAAAGGAAATCCGAGGGGGGGGGGGGGGGAAGAGGTGTGGGGGTAGGATGAGAATCTTTCTACAACTTCCATTGCATCATGAACTACAGGCTCGGCCCAACCACATCTGCAACATGTGTTGTGGCAGCGGACCTCTTAAAAATAAATGCCTCAAAATTTTATTTACAAAGTAGTAATATTAGTAAATTAAGGGGTGTAAAACTTAATACATTACACTAAACTGTAAAAGTCTAATTGTCAGACCCATAATTTTTTTACATAGTAATAGTATTAATAAATTAGGAGGTACAAGTTTTCAAAAATAAACTAGGAGGTATAAAATTTAATACATTACTTGAATGATGAATTTTTTTTGAAAAAATGTTCGAAGAATATCTTAAGTAACTAGAAAATATTCTATCATTGTTGATTAGAATATAATTTTATTTTTACATTAATTACAAGATGATTATTTTTTTATATTTGCAATTTAAATCAAAGATAATTTTGTTTAAAATGTTGTATTTTTTTAATTAAGGGACCACTTTTATTATTTACGCATGGCATTCGAAAACTCAGGATCTACCATGATGAACTATAGTAAGGTATATATTTAACGGAAGTAAACAATCCAAATATAAATTCTATAGCCATGGAAGAGGGTTCTTATGCCTTCAAAAGTTTTGTTTCTTCTTGTTTTAATTAATATTCATTATGAAGGAGAAAAGGGTTAGGAAATATATGGATTTTTTTATAAATTTGTTCAAACTTTAAACTATCAACACATTCCCTATATATAGGGATTCATCATATTAACTTTATCTAATTAAATTGTGTAAAAAAAAAACTTTAATTAATACTCCCTCCGTTTTTTTTAATTGTCTTTTTAGAATGATAACACCAAATTAAGGAAGTGTATTTTTGCACGTTATCTTCCTATTATACCCTCGTTTTAATCCACCAATAAATTCATATTTTTTTGCCCACATTTTTTCTTTCCAATAAATTTAATATATTATATAAAAAAAAAAATTTAATATGTTATGTACCAACAAAAAAAAAAAAAGATTTATTTTTCCAAATACATAGCATTAATTGGTTTTATGGAAAAAGATAAGAGCAATTGACAAAAGGTATAATTGACAAATCATAACCATAAAATACAAAAAAGACAATTAAATAGAAACGCTAAATATGATAATAAAAGACAATTAAAAAGAAACGGAGGGAGTATAAATTTTATAAAATCGACCGTTAGTTTGAAAGTTTACATTATATGGATCATCTACGTTAAGTTTTACAGAACACAAGGGAATAACGTAGACGTTTTAAAACATAAGGGATCAAATTGAGAGCTAAAATAAACATAAGGGACCAAATTATGAATTAAGCCAAGAAGATAAAGATGAGGTTGAGTTGCAACTCTTAATTATACATTAGATACATCATACACTAGAGTTTGGTATTGGATTGAAATTTTGAATTGAAATTTGAAATACATTACAAAATAAATAAAAAATAAAATTATAACAGAGAAAATATAAGGGAATACAAGAAGGGTGATGGAGTCGAGAGAGAAGATAGAGACTCAACTACAACCTAACAATCTTCAATTTAAAAAAAAAAAAAAAGGAAGATACAAATTCAATTTATTGAATCCTTCCAAAATCAGGTAAGGAGACACCACGAAGACAAGATCTTTCTAACAAAAGAAATCGAAATTGCACGAGGATAAAGTCATTGGACATATGTCCCCATGAGTTTAGCTCAATTGGTTGGGACATCGCACTATATGTGCAGGAGCCAGAGTTTAAACCCCAGACACTCCACTTATCCATCTTTAATGTGGAATTTCAAAGCCACTAGGCTATCTACCAAAAAAAAAAAAAGTCATTGGACATATCATTAGCAATAAGATACATCATTCGATGTAAATATTCACAATGTGGATGCCAAATTTTTAAATGCCAAAACCTACCAATTAAGTTATTTGCTCACTTCAGATGGAGTGCTTGTTTCCATTTGCGTCAAGTTCTTCAACTGATCATTCTGCGATTGGTTTGATTCCACACTGTAAATTAAAGTTACCAAATATATTATATTTCATATATAAATAGAAACACACAGTTATATTTACAATTAGAATTTAATTTATATTTATATACACTGTGTCAGTGTAAAACTATTTTACACACACATCCAATAAAATAACAACACATCATGTATTGTGTTTAAAAACACATGATGTGTCACATTCATTAAATGATGTGGCAACACATCATTAGATGTATGTGTAAAAAAATTTTACATTAACAGTGCACAACAATTAAACTCTTAAAATTAACCAACAATGAGCAAATTTTTTATTAAAGATTCACCTTTAAACTATTATTAAGAGTTCCATAGATTAAAATATAGTTAAGTTCAATAGATTATAGATGCCCATAAACATAATAATCTATGGAGTGTGTAACCATTTTTAAATAATTGAACAAAGGTAAAAATAAATAATAATTAAAGTGAAAGAACAAATTGATACCTGCTGAATTCAGCTGCATCCTTTTGCACAAATGATTGTCTACCATAATTAATAAACATATCAAGTTCATAATCCGAAATGGCTAATTTATCACCATCTAATAATCTTTCTTTTTTCCTAAAATCAAAATCAGTACTGATTTGTGCATCAACACCACCATCAAGCTTTAATTCTTCATCATAATTATCTTCCATGACATTGTCACCACCACTATTGCTTAGATCACTCAATTGTACAACCCTTGTTGTATCTGTAGAATTTATTATATTCAAATTTGTATGATCAATTTGAATATTCTTAACATCATGAGGTATATTTATATAAGAAGAAGAAGCTCTCATCATTGTATCATGATTATTTTCACTATCGTGATAATAATTAGAAGCATCACCAATATTGTTTAATATTGGAATATTTGGAATTTGATAATTAGTAACCGAAGAATGAAGATTTTGTTGTTGTAGAGGGTAATTTAGCTTACAATAATCTAGTAAACTTTCTACATCATCTAACTCTTTAATAGACTCCTTAATCAAATCTTCATAGTATTTAATAACACCAAAACATCCATGAACCCGAAATTTTGCGCGAATATCCGACTCAAAAATAATTGATTTCATTGCATCGTCTTTTTTATCATCGTCAATATCCTTTAGTATCTTCAATATGTTTGAAACGCCATACAAACGATGAGCATTGCCGAACATTTTTGGTTTATCAGCCGGAAAATAAGGAGCTAAAGGACAGTCTTTAGAGCATTTTCGTCTTTGATATTTGCAAGCAGCACAAGCCTTGTTTGTTTTGATGATATTCATTCGTAGGAGTAGATGAAATTTCAAAATTAACAACAATGAAAAAATTAAGGGTTTCTTTGTTGAGAAGAATTGGTTAGGTTTGAATTGAGAATGAGGGGGAGAAAGATATTTACATATTAAAAGTTTTTAAAAATAATGACGTCATATTAATTTATAATGATTTACGTAACAAACTTGTGCTATAATCCCTCATTGGTCGATAAGCATGTCCATGCATATCAACTATATTTTTAGTCAAAAAAAAAAAATCTATAGTCTATTATACAACGCTCCTTCTTCTTCTTGTTTTTTTTTTTCCTATTCTATTATATAACTAGTGTGCCCATTTGTGTAAAAAGAATTTTTTTTTTACTAAAATTAAAAATAAATAAAAAACTGAAAATCAACTTTTGTGTGGAAGTTATTTTTCAACATGTACAAATATTTGAATTCAAAAAAATATATTTAAAAATAGAGTGAGGGCTAAAAGTGACAATAAGAAAAGTCTACACCAAAGGAGATATTCTCTTTACATAGTATTAATTAATTAACTAGCGGACAAACCGTGCCCGTTTGTGTGATTGACATTCTCTATTGTGCTCATATAGATAACTACTTAATCTCCTTATTTATCATGCTTAGTTAATTGATAACTACTTGACCTATTGTTTGTTGAGCTTAGTTATTAAGAAAAAAAAAGATATTTTTTTTTACTAAAGAAAATTGTTAACCTCCTTTTTTGTTGCGGTTAGTTATTAAGAAGAAAAAATATATATTTATTTTTACTAAAAAAACTGAAAACCTACTTCTACGTGAAGTTATTTTTTCAACATATACAAATATTTGAATAGAGTGAATGACAAAAGTGCCAATAAGAAAAGTTCATGCGAAAGGGACATTCTCTTTATATATTGACTAGCCGCCAAACCGTGCCCGTTTGTGTGATCGATATTCTTTTTTTTTTTGTTTGCTGTGATCGAAATTTTCTATAATAACTATTTAATCTCCTTTTTTATTGGACTTAGTTAATTGATAATTAAGTAACCTCCTTTTTTGTTGTGGCTAGTTATTAAGAAGAAAAAAATATTGTTTTTTTATTATAAAAAAATTGAAAACCCACTTTTATGTGGAAGTCATGCTTAGTTATTAAGAGAAAAAAAAAATTGAAAATCTATTTTAATAATGAAAAAGCCATCCCAAAAATTTGTATCTTCTTTATATATAGTAACTAGTTTTGAGACCCGTGCATTCGCACGGGTCTATGGACTTTTATATATAAATTATTGTTAAATTATGAATGATGTTATTCTATTATTTTTTGTAAAATATATTAAATTAAGTTATTTTTTTATTAAATTAATTGTCCCGTGTATGATTTTTGTGTAATAAATTATAATTAATAATAAAAAATATTTACTATTCAATTTCTTTTTTTATTAAAGCAATTGTTCCGTATACAATTAAATTTTTTTATTAAAGCAATTGTACCATGTATGATTAAATTTTTTTTTAAAAGCAATTGTCCCGTGTATGATTAATTTTTTTATTAAAGCAATTGTCTCGTGTATGATTAATTTTTTTTAATTAAAGAAATTGTCCCGTGTATGATTAAAATTATTTTATTAAAGAAATTATCCCGTGTATGATTAATTTTTTTTATTAAAGCAACTGTCCCGTGTACGATTAATTTTTTTTTTATTAAAACAATTGTCCCGTGTATGATTTTTTATATATTAGTGATCAACACTTTCTTTTTTTGACAAAATTATTGATCAACACTTGTCCCGTGATGTTTTAAGTATAATGACAAATATTTACCCCGTAATTATTACTATAATATATATATTCATCAATAATGCATTTCTTCTGTATTTTTTATATAAGAGTAAACAAAAATATAGTAGAATTTAACTATTATATAATAATATATTAAATTAAAAAATACAATTGTTTTTACGAAATAGAAGATTTGAAATATTTTTAAGAATTGATGAGGACAAATTAGAATTTTTAGTAGTAATACCTTTTAATATATTGAGTCTGTTTGAATTTGGCTTATTTTTAAGCTTATGAAAACAGTTTATATTTATAATTTTAAATAAAATTTTATGTTAATTCATAAGTTTTTTTTACGAATTTTAATTCATAAGTTTTCACTAACAAAAATTATATCTTTATAAATTGTTTTCATGAACCACCAAAAAACTTATAATAATACATAAAAACTTAGTTATTTGCATAAGTTATTTCGCATAAACTCATAAATAAGACAATCCAAACGGATCGATTATGTTTTTGTTTCTATTTTTCTGTTCTTTTATTTTTAAGCTCATAAATAAGTATCTTCTTTTATTAGGTTATTCTATTTTTATTTTTTATATATAAGTTTTTATTTGTTAGATTGAGTTACTATTTTTTCATTAAAAACAAAAGTTACTATTTTTGAAGCGTATCTTTTATAGTGATTTTTGTTCTTTTTTTTTTTGGTAAGGGATTTTTTTTTGTTCGTATTTTTATGTGTAAATTTATTTTAATTAAATTTTTATGGGAAGTTTTATTTGATGCTTATCTTCTTTTTTTTTCC
The DNA here is from genome assembly GCA_030408175.1 of Trifolium repens. Classification (NCBI taxonomy): domain Eukaryota; kingdom Viridiplantae; phylum Streptophyta; class Magnoliopsida; order Fabales; family Fabaceae; genus Trifolium; species Trifolium repens. The sequence goes on from CP125847.1 coordinate 2,600,629, forward strand.
TATTTTTGTTGTTTTTTTTTTTGTTTAGAGATGTGGTTTCTGATGCTATTTTTATGGGAAGATTTTTTTATGCTTATCTTTCTTTCTTTTTTTATATATTTTTTTTATTAGTTTAGAGTTAAAATTACATTTACGGGCATAAAACTTGGAACACCGTTAAAAGTAATAAGGACAAATTTGAATTTTTAATAGTAGTTTCTTTTAATATATTGTAAGTAAATAGATATAGTACATAACGATCTATGTATAATACTATACTACAGTATTATTTTTGTTATGGAGTTTTTTTTTTTTTTAGTCAAAGAGATATATACTATAAAATTAAATAGAGATAAATGCAAGGTGTGGTTAACTTCTTTTTTTTGTTGACAGAAACAACGTGTGGTTAACTTAAAACACGAGATTGCAGAAATACACCAACGTCAATATCTAGAAATCAACCAAGAACCCAAGTAAGACAATGAATTTAATTAACCACCACATATTCAAATCACAACTAAAATCTTTCTTTCTTGTCTTTAGCCATAACCACGAATACAATAACCTTTTCACCTTGTCAAACAACATCTCCACCGAAGAATCTTTTTGAGCAAAAATTCTAATGTTTCTTTCCTTCCCGAGAATCCAGCAACATGTCAACCAAACCACTTGTAAACCTAATCAAACTTCTTTACGAAACACATAAGCATTACAAAATTGCGAAGCGTTGTCACTTACAATATTTGATAAAGGACCACACACACCTAACCACTGAAGAATTTTATACCAAAGAAAATGAAAAAAATTGCAACCCAAAAACAAATAGTTGAAAGTTTCAACTACTCCACAACCACATGCACATAATATCGAGTCCAAATGAATCATTTCTCGACGAATCAGGTTATCTTTTGCTGTCTTATGGAATTCTTTGACATTAATTTATTCGCTTTTTGAAATAAATAAATTATCTTATTAAAACAAATTCAATTATTCAAATGTGATCATCCAGCTCCTCTAAAGTAAACCATTTTATTTATAGAATAATGTAAAATATAAACTTGTTTGGATGAACAACTTATTTGAAGCATGTAATACAAATGTTTATCATAATAAGCATTTATGTATAAGTTTTGTATATGCTATTTTTATAGTAATTGATAAAATAAGGATATATTATTTTATATGAGCTATTTTCATAAGTTATATTAGAACTTAAAAAATAAGTTGAAAAATACTTCTAAAAAATGTATAAGTTGCTTTCATACAAATTATAATTTTATTTGTTATGAAAAAGAGGGACATCTGTTTATCTAAATCAACAGATTAGACTACTAAAAACTAAACTCAAAAAACGTCTCGGGCTTGTGATCCTTTTTTTCTCTCCAGTAAACTAAAAATATCCTCCACCCAAGTGACTAATCCTCCGAAATAAGGAAGTATATTTAAAGGGTTGGTATCACCTAACAAATACTTTTTTTTATAGGCACGAACTAAAAATTGAACCAAAGATCAAATAGTTAAGTGGTTCAAGTATCTTCTAGTTATACCACACTATGTTGGTCGGACTTATGACCCTTCTATAATTTGTTTGCTATGATTTCTTTTTATATAGTTTACTATTTTTTAATTAAAAAATTATTTCAAATTCTATTTTATTTTTGGCAAATGCTAAAGTGAACTTCTAGAGCACTTTTTAAGACCTTAAATAGTAGTAAATTTTTATAGAAGTTTTATGAAAATTTGTAAAGTCTAGCATTGGAAGTTATAATATTTAACTTTTTAAATAAAAAATTTCTTTAAATGGAATGCTTAAAGAGTATTCGGGGGCACTCGTTAGCAAGACCTTTTAGTTTTTTATAAAAAAAAAAATTAAATTTAATATTTAGATTTTTTTCTATAAACTATTGAGATGTTTGTTTGTTTAGATAGACGAATTGACAAGCTTGAAAATTCAAACTTACAAATTGGAGGGTTTGAGATTCGAACTCCAGCATCCGACCAGGCAATTTTAACATTTTTTTCAATTAAACTAGGATTTGAGGATTGTTCATATTTAATTGATGTATATGTTGAGATTACTCAATATTTAATATGTTGATGCAATCCAGTAAAGCTCCTCCCTCACAGCCAAGAGTATATTATGTATTATAATCAACAAATGAACCAGATGTTGTACATGAGAGATCAACTTCTTGAAACAAACTTTGATAAAAAGAAAACTTCTTGAAACAAACTTTTAAACCATTTTAGAATGACTAATTTATATTTGCTACTCCAATTAGACATGATTAGTTTTCTTACGCGCAACAAACACGTCATATATACAAATATTCTGATTAATATACAGCCTTTTTACTGATTAAGTTAACAAAAAAAACTAATTTTAGTTAATAATAATTTTCTATTAAATTGTTCTATTTTATGTCCAATTCTTGATATTCCTATCACAGTTAATTTTACATCATATCCTCTAATTCTCTCTCCCATTATTTAGAATCACATTCTCTAAATCACTCAATTCTCATTCTGATTTTTATTTTATCAAATTTCTCTTTAAATTTTTGTCTTGATCTCTATCATCCTCTTCATCTGTCTCGATCCTCTCTCCGTCCAATCCAGGTCTTTCTGTACCTGTGAGGAAGGAGAGACACGAGAGATCTAATTTACTCCTTTATTTCATCCAATTCTTTTGCATCTTCATCAAATTCACACTAATTTTTTCTCATTATCAACCAGCATCATATTATCATTAACTAGTCCAAATTTTGTTAAATGGAATTCTTCCAAAAGGCGAAAGTTGTGCGCCTAAGGAGCCACCATGATAAATACATGTTGGCGCATGAAGATCAAGAAAACGTCTACCAAGACCGCAATGGTTGCTACGATAACGCAAAATGGACGGTTGAGTTATTAGAGAACAACAACAGTAATGTAATAAGATTGAAGAGTTGTTATGGTACATACTTAACGGCATCAAATATGCCATTTCTTTTGAAAAGCACGGGTAAGAAAGTGTTGCAAACTTTACCTAAAAGGCTAGGTTCATCGGTTGAATGGGAACCTATTAGGGACGGTGTTCAAGTGAAACTAAGGACACGTTACGGACAATATCTTCGCGGGAATGGAGGATTACCACCTTGGAGAAACACAATAACACATGATGTTCCACATAGAACCGCAACGGCTAATTGGGTTTTGTGGGATGTTGATATTGTGGAACTTAAGCCAAAAGAAGCGGGACAGGTTCCTAAACCAAGACCAAGGCCGACACCCATTACACCGCCAAATCGTTGTTTGAATAATCCAATTACAACAATAACAACAACACCAACATCGGATATTTATTTTCCTTCTTCTTCTCCTTCATCTTCTCTTTCACCGCTTTCAGATTCAGATAATGGTCCCCTTGTCAAGATTGATCTAAGGTCTCCTCGAACACCCGAGGTTCGTTACATGAAAAAATTTCTCCAACTTATCGTTCGTAGAAAATCTAATGAGAAATTGTGCGCACCCTAATCTTAGCATGGACCACACATATGTATGCACTCAAAGAGTTTCTCATATATGTAGATATGTAATGGCCGGATGCATGTAATATATAATGTGTATATGAAGTTAATTATTAATAAAAATGTCTTTTCTTTGTAAAGAATATGTGTATTGTTATCCATTTGATCGATCTTTCACAAGATAAACAAATTTCTTATATTAAAACTTGCTATTCAAAATATGAAAATGTTATCATGAGTATGGTAATTAATGAATAATTGCAATATACCAAAGAAAATAACAGGATTGAAAAGTATGTTATACAAAGATTTTATTCTTTTCGTCTTTAGAGGGGAAAATACGAATTGGTGTATAAAAGAAAATTTATTTTATAGCTTCGTTAAAATAAAATAGGCAAAAACATGTATATTAGTTTTGTGCCTTGTTCTTTTTATTTTCCTTGAAAAATAAAAAAAAATGTGTCTTATTCATTGGTACACTTACAGCTGAGTTAATGTTAGTTGATGTTTTTTTTAGCAATGAGATATTGTTCAAAATTATTTGTTTGTTATTATGAAAAATGTAAATTGAATTAGTTAAAATAGTATATAGATTACTTTTCTATTTAATTTGTGCATATTATTTGGTTACTTTGTGTAGTTCAAGAATGTTTTCAAAACACATTGTGTGTTTAGACTATTTTTGACACATTAATTTATTTTGTGCAAAAGGTTGGCAATAAAGAATTCATAAATTCTCGCTTAGCTTCCTTCTAAACCCTATTGATTTTTCAAAAGTCTATCTTAATTATGAAATTGGCAAGTTAAAAAAAATTAAATTTTGTAATTATAAACACGTTAGGCAATTATCATGTTTGAAATATTTTGTTGAGCTAACATTTTCTTCTTATAATCGCAGGAGCATCTTGAATTTTTGGATGATCCATCTCCATCACCGATGAAAGAAGGGAGGGTTATATTTTATGATGTTGGTAATGAAAATGGCGAGGTTGTTGATGCAAATAAAGGGACATTCTTTACCTTCAATGGAAGTTGTGTGAAGGAGTTGAAGGATAAACTGATGGACGAAACTGGACTAGTTGATATTCTTGTTTGTTGTCGTAATCCATTTAATGCTAAACTTTATCCTCTTCTTTCACATCTACCTCCTAACAATACTGACATGCATGTCGTTGTGGTTCCATCTTCATTTAAAGGTAAGATTTTATGAACTTGTATATTTCTTCGAGAAGTAAAATTTTATTAATCTATTACTATATATAAAAATGATACAAATTTTTGGGATGACTTTTTAATTATACCTATTTTACCCTTAAAAAATAACTACCAACAAAAAAACTAAATATTTGTATATGTTGAAAAATAATTTCCACATAAAAGTAGATTTTCAGTTTTTTTTTTGTAATTTTTTTTTTTATCTTAATAACTAAGCACAACTTCCACATAAAAGTATGTTTTCAGTTTTTTTATAGTAAAAAAAAATATTTCTTCTTAATAACTAGCCACAACAAAAAAGGAGGTTAAGTAGTTATCAATTAACTAAGTCCAATAAAAAAAAAGATTAAGTAGTTAATTATATTTGCACAATAGAGAATTTCGATCACAGCAAATATAAAAAAAAAGAATATCTATCACACAAACGGGCACGCGTTTGGCGGCTAATATTTAATAATGTCTAGTTACAATGTTAGATGTGCAAACTTCATCCACCTTTTAGGAAGGCATGCGGGAGAGCACAATCGACCATATATGCTAGAGAACTAAATTTAACCTTTTTTATGGAACCATTTGCATGTTCAACACAGTTTATGATGATTACACCAATTAAATAGAGATTGATGACTTTAACTAAAAAATTCAAGGAATATTAGGTTTTTTTCTTTCTTTCTTTCTATTCTAGAGACTAAAGAGCAAAATCCCTATATTTGCATTAGCATGGATTTTATACCGTTTTCATTATGGAAGTTTAACTTTCCTTTGTTTTATGATTTTGTCCTAACAAAATATGTATATTGTCACCAGCCTAATGAAGCCAAGAAGTTCACAATACGTCAAGACTCAAGAGTGCTAATGAGGCAACTTTTTTTTGTTGGTTACGCTAATGAGGCAACTAATCAGACATTCAAACCACAGGAAAACAAGGCCAACCAAAAAAAAAAGAAAATTCAAGACGTACTTAGCCATTTGTAATGTAATATGCAGATTGATTATTTCATTTTATTAAGTTTTAGTTAATTACTTGGAATCATGTGCTCTTGCCATAATAACCAGCTATTGTTATAACTAAATTTTTCTTAAAACTTGTATTATATGAATTGTACTATATTTCCTTTGTGACAAAGGGAGATGATGAAATCGAATGGAATAAATCACATTATGCAATTATTCCATTCAATCCATTTGTAAAAAATCTAAGCAAGCGAATGTTATTCCATTCCATTCTGTTATCCCCCTTTACTTTATTTCTCCTCCAATTTGGGAGGTATAGGATGAAATCACTTATTATAATTAATCTATTACTAATATAACCTTTGTTTTATTTTTTTACACTCAAACAAAGTTTGAATGTTTTTCAAATAATGGTTAAAATTGGAATAAAAAAATTATAATTCATTTTGTTTCAACTGAATTATCTTAGTTAAAAATTAAAAATTGTAGGTTAAAATTGGAATAAAAAAAATTATTAAAAGTAGTAATAAAAAAATGCAAAAAATTCAAAAAAATTATCATTGATTTAAATTATAAATAACATCAATAACACTAATTTTTTTTCACTAATATAATTTTTTTTTATAAAAGACACCTCTATTACATCCTCTCGATCCATTTAATAAAACTATAATATAACAATAAACTATAAACCTTCTATTGATTATTCTTATAAAAAAAAAAAAAAACCCTTCTATTGATTAAACTATTTTCAATTCAAATGATTAAACTATTGATTAGGTCTAATTTTAAAAAACATATATCATTTGAAATCCTAATTCAATAAGCTCGCTAAATCAGAGAAAGTAAAAAATAAAAAAGTGATTTTGATTTTTTTTTTCCGACTAAAAAGTGATTTTGATTTAAACATAGATAATTGCAATTTCCCCCTTTGGATGAGAGTGAAAGTGAGAGCAGAGCATGTGTATGGCAGCCGTTATACCCATCGTATGTCGGTCTCAGTATAACACGCTAACAAACTGCTTCAACAACCTCTGTCTTGGGTTATCCTCTCATGTTCTTCACAATCCTCATAAACTCACAACCCTTTTCTTAACACCCTGTAAAAGAACCTGCACTACCCATCTCATTTGTCATGCTAAAAAGGTATCTTTCATTTTTTGTTCTTAACATCGTTCACTTGTTTTTTTAATAAATTTCTGATTTTTCTTTTTCAAATTACCATTTTTTGTATTTACTTAAATTAGCTTTATATTAGGCATGAGTGGTGTTTGGATTAATGTTTGTATTAGTTGAACTATGTTTGCAATTTGCGTTTGTGTTTACAAATGTAATGTGATAGAATTTGAATCTTTGAGAGAGAAACTTTGAAAATTGTGTTGTAATGTGTGAGGCACCAACAACACTGGATACGACATTGACACTGAAACTAGTAATAATTTGAGAAAATATGTTGCAATTGGATTAGGAATAGTGGTTGAAAGAAAGTAGAGGAGTTAATTTTGTTTGAGCTAAAAAGATTATACCTTTCATTGAGGCTCACTGGCAAACTCAATATGTCTTAGAATTTTTGTTGGTTTAACTCAACCTTATAAAACCGACTTGTAAGGTGAGAACTACCCTCACTGATAAACATATATTCAGACCATTTCTCATGCGATGTCCGACTCTTAACACATGGCTTTGTAAGTTTGAACTAGACCTAACTCAACCTTATAAAACCGACTTGTAAGGTGAGAACTACCCTCACTGATAAACATATATTCAGACCATTTCTCATGCGATGTCCGACTCTTAACACATGGCTTTGTAAGTTTGAACTAGACCTAACTCAAAATTCTAAGATGGTATCAGTCTATCAGAGCCTATCCAACATTCGTTGGGCCACCTGCTATCAATACACACTTCAGATGTTCATCCCTGGGAGGGGGCGAGTGGGTGGGGAGTTAAGGGTCCCACATTGGAAGAGATAAGGTTTAAACATGATTTTATAACTAGAGGCAATCAACACCTTACAAGCCGGTTTTGTAAGCTTAATTAAGTTAAGCCCAACCAAAATTCTAGTAATATGCAAGAGAGGAAATACAAACTTGTAACAAACTATCACTACTCATGTCACCTCACTAGAATATACTAACAAGTAACAAACTTGAAAGGTAAAATGCTTACAAACCAAGGTTTTTGCGAGATTAAAAGAGCTTGAGAAATAACCCAAATCAAGAGTTAAAAAGTTAAAACTGAAGATGCTATAGCAGAAAACATTCATATTCATGTTGTCACAATTAAATGTAAGTTTAAGTAAATTTCATATTGCAAGCTTTGGTTTGGTTAGTTGGGTCTGCCACAACTGATTTATGTTTGGTACTTTTTTTTTTTACCTCAAACATATGTTAGATAAAATGAAATTTGTTTGGTTGATACTTGATACTACACAAAAGTACTTTTATATTATAGTATAGCCAGATATGAGGTAAAATACTATCAAAAAGAAAATATGAGGTAAATATTGAATGGAATTCCCTAACGGTAAAACAGATAAAGCAAAGTGGCAACCAACGTTTGAAGTCAAATTTCATAATTTTGGCTTGAAAAAGTAATTTTGCTCCTAAAATTGTGAATGATGAAATTAACACATGCACTAACAATGTGTTGTTTTGTCTTTTGTTCACTTAAAGGAAGAGAAGTTAGTGGTTGTTGGGGGTGGAGCAGCAGGGGTGTATGGAGCAATTCATGCTAAGACTATTGCACCTCACCTAAATGTGGTCATTATTGAGAAAGGAAAGCCGCTTTCCAAGGTCCGTGACTGTATCATTTTCCTTTTGATTGTATGTGAATAGTACTTTTGTGTTGTATTCATCAATGTCACTGTTTTCTTGTTCTCTTTTTTTGTTTTGTTCTTCGTCTCATGGTTTTATTCGCAGGTGAAAATTTCTGGAGGTGGCCGGTGCAATGTGACAAATGGGCATTGTGCTGACAATTTGGTATTCGTCCTTTCCTTGTTATGTAAAAAACACATTTAGGTTTTAGTGAATAATAAGTGTTAAACTTTTTAAATTGTCAACCAATTACAAACTATATAGAACGGTTATGATTGACTCATATGTTTTATTGTGGCATAGTCTCTTAACTACCTTTTACTTGTAACACAACACTCCGCTCTAGTCATCGGCATTGTTTTGTTTGTTTGCTTAAGACATGTCAATCGCTGCATCAGAATACGGTGGATGAACTAGATGAAAGTTTCGAGTGTGGCATGTGAGAAAAAGTATCTCTCAAACGTAAAACGAAAATTCTATCGCGTAACATTGTTGCATGGAGAAACCAACAAGTAAACGTAGTGTTTTTGTCCTGTCACTTGTATAGGATGGATGAACTAAAGTATCTCTCTAGAACTTTAAGGAAAATTTTATCGCACAACATTGTTGTATGGAAAAACCAATAAGAAATTAAACTGAGTTTAGGCCTGTTAGTTTTATTATTGTTCATTTTTGTCATGCATCTAATTGCTTTATTAGTCTTTAATGTAATTATAACTCGGTGTTTGGAAGATGATTAGTTTGTAGATTTTGGCAGAAAACTATCCAAGGGGTCACAAGGAACTGAGAGGATCATTCTTTAATGTGCATGGTCCAGTGGATACCATGTCTTGGTTTTCCTCTCATGGAGTGGAACTGAAGGTTGTTCATTGAAAAGCCTCTCGTTACTCGTTACTCATTACTCGTTTCTGTTTCTAGTGTATGTTTCTGATTTATGATCAACTTCGTATAGATTGAGGATGATGGTAGAGCATTTCCTGTCAGCAATAGCTCTTCTTCAGTAATTGATTGTCTCATGTCTGAAGTAAATAAATTAGGAGGTATGTTGACTTGGGGCCTGTTTCAATTGGCTTATTTGAGCTTATCAACTTACATAAATATTTGTGAGATTATTTGGGAGAGTTATAGAAGCAGCTTATGACACGTTCATAAGTTGTTTTTAGCTTATTTCCGTAGCTGATATGAAAATAGTTTGATTTTATTTTATCTTTTTTTATTGTCATTCAAATTATTCTCTGATCACTTTTATGTAATGATTTCCGTTTATATGAATGAAGTTTATATTTACTGTAAAAAAAGATATATGTTCCAAATTGGAAGTGTTAAATTGCATAATCCCTATCATATAAATGTTCACGATTTTCCCTTTTTTATTTCAGTTTTACATCCATTTTATATCAGAATTTATAATGATGAACTGTTTGTTCTCAATTAGTTTCTATGCAGACCAAAAAAAATGTAACTGCGGTGTCTGTTTTATCTGATGGGAAATTCCTTCTTGAGATTAAGCAACTACCTTCCGGTTCTGCCGAACACGTTGAAGTTGATTATTTATTGATTGCTACTGGCAGTAACCGACAGGTTGTGGTCAAAAATTGATTTATTTGATTTGAATTAAGATTCATGAATTACATGAGTTTTTAATTCAGTTTCTTTCTATCATAGGGTTATGAACTTGCATCTCAGCTTGGTCATTCGATCGTAGAGCCAATGCCGAGTTTGTTTACGTTCAAAATTGAAGACTTGCGTTTGAGGGAGCTGTCTGGGGTTAAGTATCTACCGATCTTTGAACTTCTTGCATTCTAATTTGAAGAAACTTTCAAGTTCTAGGCCTTTCCTATACCTTTTTTTACACTTCTTTGGACATAGCAATACTTCTGTATAGTTTTTCTATTGAAGTTGCCATAATTTGTCAGTGAATGATTTAGAGAGGATAGGGCTGAATGAATAGCAGTCATGTTTGGTAGGTTACAGGTCCAAAAAGTTCAATATGTGAATGACCGAGAAGCTAGAAAAGAGACATATTTGATATTTCCATCCATTTGGATGTGACATTTGAAAAGTCACTTTCACCAAATTAATTACCGGTTGCTAATTTTGCTAACTCGGATAAAATCTGATACATTTTGTAACATTTGTTGAAGAGTATCGGTAGCTAAAATCATTATGCTCAATGGACAAGCTGAGAATGTTGTGCAATGAATGGCTTACATTATACCTTCCGGATGTTTGTTGATAATACTTCCCTTATTCAAGATTTAGTTTATGATTTATCATTACATGTACTTACCAACCATTTTTAATAACCAAGATTGAGCCATTTGGATTGTGCTAGTCTATACACGTGATTCTTCATTTGGTACATGTTTTGATTAGCTTATTTGAGCTTACCTACAAACATAAACACGTGTGAGACTGTTTTGGAGAGGTTACGGAAACAACTTATGACATATCCATAAGTCGTTTTCAACTTATCTCCATAAGCTCCAAGATAGCTTATGAAAACAGTTTATAACTTACATCAAATTAATTTGACTTTACTTTTTGTCATAGAAATAGCTTATATATAAACATTAATATTGATAAGGCTTATGCTATAATTGGTTTAATTAAGTTGTTTATCCAAACATAGCCTTGGTCATCTTACTATCTACATCACATAGACAATTTAAACTCGTTGTTAGGACTGGTGATTGATTATATAATTATTTCATAATAATTTGAAGTTTCTTTTATTTAATTCAGGTTACATTCCCTAAAGTTAAAGTGAGACTAAAATTGGATACTCTCCAAAGGAATGTACCTCAACTTACACAGGTATGTTTTCACTTTGTCATTGCGACAGATCAAATAGTGAAAAAATTTATGAACAACATTTTGAAACTCTACCAGGTCGGTCCAATGTTGGTTACACATTGGGGACTCAGTGGGCCGGCTATTCTCCGGTTGTCTGCATGGGGTGCTCGCTATCTGTTCAGTTCAGGTTACAAAGGTAAACGAAAGTCTTTCATAGGAATTTTCATTTTCCCTTTTTTCCTGTTACAGATATTGTTGTCATTTGGATGCAGGGAAACTTGTTGTAGATTTTATCCCTGACGTGCATGTCGAAAGTTTGAAAACCATGCTTTCCCGCCACAAGCTTCAATTTGCGGTAAGTTATAGTTCTTTATGAAGTTGCCAAAGAAAAAGGTCCTTTTCACAATTTGTTACTTATGTTCAGAAGCTACCATTAAATTTTAACGGTAAAAAATTTGATCATAGACTATAAGTACTTGCATCTTAGGATATTACATTGTAAATTTCAACTACCACATCATTCACTTAAAGATTGCGACCGGTTGCATTTGGAATGATTGTAGTAAGTTGTTTTGCTTGTACATTTGCAGAAACAAAAGGTGATTAATTCGTGGCCGCTTGAATTTGGCATAACAAAAAGATTCTGGAGCTATGTGTTGGAACGGCAGGTTCTATAAATATTTCTATTAATTTTTTTTATAAGTGTACATTTTATTAAAAAAGAAAACTTCATTAGAAACTATATAAAGCAAATATTTCATTTGCAGGGTTTAAGTGGAGATATCTTATGGGCCTCGATTTCAAATAATTCATTGATGTCCATTGGTTCTTTGCTAAAGGAATGCACATTTGAAATTACAGGCAAAGTAAGATTTCCTAATATTATTTAGTATTCATTTTAGAGCAAATATCCAATTTGGTCCCTCATATTATAAATATTTCAAAATGATCCCTAGAATTGCAAAATATTAATCAGGTTTGTCCCTCTATCTGAATCTGTTAGATAATGCATCCTTGACATTATTCACTTCGCTTCAAAATTCAAAGCATCCTCGAAATTACTAGCTTAATGTCATTAATCATTATAGTCCTCGCAAATACTAAGAAGGGACAAATCTGATTAAAGTTTTACAATTTCAGGGTCATTTTGAAATTTTCCTAACGTAGGGGACTAGTTTGATAGAGTACTATATCATGGATATAACATGTTTTTAATTTTGTGGTAATAAAGGGTCCATTTAAAGATGAATTTGTCACTGCTGGTGGTGTTCCCTTATCTGAGGTTCTCTTTCTTTTCTCATTGTTTCTCTACTTCACCCCTTACATTTCCATTGGTTAGAAATTTCATTCGGCTAATTTATTTATTTTTTACCTTGAAGATTTCGCTTAATACAATGAAAAGCAAAATTTGTTCAAATCTGTTCTTTGCTGGAGAGGTAACCTATGTTTTTTCATTTGAATTTTTCGAGAAGTATCACGTGAACACATATGCCGAACATGATATTGGTATAACCACATGTGTCAATGTCGTGTCAGTGTCAGGCACTATCATGTGTTTGTCAAAACAATATAACTCTATTTTATTGTGATCTAATTGATGTCTATGTTGCAGATACTGAATGTTGATGGAGTAACTGGTGGTTTCAATTTCCAGGTAAAATACATGTGACTAAAATGATGCAATTTTATTTGACATATGGTTGTTAACATGTCATTATTCCAATTTCAATGGTGTTTAATAATATATTCTTGTATGTCATATTCTAGGGTGTGTTTTCTTACCATGGATAATATTTTTATGCTTGTTGCAAATTCTTTTCTTTATGAATAATAATATAGTTTTTTATCGGATTTATCCATCCGGACATTATGAAAATAAAACGTGATTTTTCGATTTCCAGATCGACAAATCCGGACATAGGTTTTATTGGTATTCAATTTTTTTGGTATTCACCTGCCTCTATCAATTGAATGATCGGAAGAGATAATTTACGTAAACATTTTTTTGTTTGTTAAGTAGCCTAGTTGTTAGAAGTTTCACCTTAAGGTGAATAAGTGAGGTGTCCAGAGTTTGAATCCCGATATCTGCATATATAACGCGATGTCTCTACCAACTGAACTAAGCTCACATGCAATTATGTAAACTTTATGTCATAAGAAAAGAATGATTTAACATTCAAAATGTAGCATAACTTGAGGGTCCATATTTTTCATAAACCACTAGCTCAATCACTCTATTAATTGATTGATGGTATACTCAAAACTCAAGAGCTTCATCCATTTTCCTTTGTTCTTTATACAGAATGCTTGGTCGGGTGGATTTACTGCAGGAACCACAATTGGTGGATTAGCACTTGATTCTTGTATTATAGGTTCTAAGTGAAAGCTAATTTGTAAGCTTCTAAACGGTTTGTGTTGGTGTTGCATCATGCTTTTTTAGGCCAACTTCTTTTTTCCTTTTTGGTATGTCGAAGAACAAGTATATTTATTGTATTCTTTTTAGATTTTCTTCTTTATTCTCTTTTTTTAGTGATTTTATCTATTGCATAAATTCAATTAGCATATCTTTTTTAATCTATTGCTACCTTAGTGTAGCTTTTTTTTAGAAAAAATATCTATTTCAACATTTAAATTATGTTTGGATGTTTAAGTCTAGCCAAGAACCTCCAAACGTAACAAAATAAATTGAAGTCTTTGAAATTAATTTTTTATTCTTCCAAAAGTAAATTCAAAGATGCATTAGTCTTAGACAAAGAGAGAGCGGGTGTATTACAAAAAAGGGTGTGCAAATAAATAACTTGGACTGCGAAGAAACTATACTTTTGTTTCAAGTCTTCAACGAGTCCACAAATTGAAAATTTCTTTCCCCACCCCCCCGTCTCTTTTTAACCCCCCTAAAATCCAAATTTACTGAAATTTTAAAAATTTTGAACACCAAAACTCGGTAAATGCGTACCGAGAATTTGAAATTTCGCGGTAAACGAAACCCGAAACCTGTTCTTATATACCTGCAGACCTGTCATTCCCTCTTCATTTGTTCATCTTCTCAAACACACTAACAAAAGTTCCACACGTTTCTCTTGCGCGATTCCGTCCATTGGAGGCTTGAAATCAAGATTGGAACCTTGGCTAACCGTTTCTACACGCATTGAAGCTCAAAAACAAGGTAAATTTCAATCTCTACCGTTTAGTTTACGCACACCCACTTTCTAGCTTACTAGGTTTCTGACACATGATCGCTCGGGTTTTGTCTACCGAGAACGAGGACTCTGCAATACTTTGTTTTTTAACAATGGCAATAACATATGATTTTCCTGTGGAGTTCCAAGGTATCGACGAGGTTTTAAGTGTAAAATTGAAGAGTAGCATCAGTTATCTTCATTCGTTGAAATTCAGGGTTGAATACGCGTATGCGCAGAAATATGCCAAAGTTATCAAAATTCACAAAATTTTTTATTATGAATCATACCTTGATCTTGGGAGTGAAAGTGTTGGGTTTGACGACGCAGAAAAGAAACACCATTGGAGAGAGATACAGAGTGACGACGATGTGCAATACCTGTTTCGCACCATTGAAGATGATTCATCTCAAGCTCGTTTGTACGCGACCTTATCTACCGTATAACCCTTTTATTTTTATTGTATTCGACTTTTGTATATGTGTTTTAGTTTTATCCCTCTCGTAGTCGTCTTTAGTTTCCATGATAAATGTGTTGTTGAGTTATTAAATTTAAGCGCATAAGTGTTGTATTGTGTTTGAATGGAAATAAAACATATATTTTGTGTTCAATGGTCATCTTTACCAAGTGCTAGCAAGTCCCCCCTACCCAGACAAGCCAAGTGCTAGCAAGTCCAGCCAAGTGCTAGCAATCCCCCCCTACCTAGACAAGCCAAGTGCTAGCAAGTCCCCCCCAAGCCCCCGCAGCTCCTTGCAAGTGCGCGCGTACAAACTCGGTACGCATTTACCGAAACCAATGTTTCGGTAAACGTTCACCGAAATATTTAAAAAAAACAAAGTTTCGGCACGCGTTTACCGAATTATAAGATTACAGGACCAGAACAAACTGGTTTATCCTGCACCAACTCAGAATGAGTTCAAAATTCATGAACTCATAATTCCTGAGTTCAAACCTGCCAAATACTTTCCAGAAACAGTTTCTTAACATTTTAAACTAAATGCAACAGAAGCGCACATATATTTTCAAACTAACAAACATAATAATACAATTACGCATTTATATTACAAAACCATGTTCACGAAATCACCATAACATAATGAAGCGCTAATCCAACCACAAGTCACATGTTTAAGTTACAAAACTACGCGCTCAATACCAAAAGATATAATACTAGGTCAAGTTACATAATAGATGTTCAAAGTTAACAAAATATGCACTCTAACAAAATAAGCCTAATGAACCCACACAAAGTCTACTGAGTCGCTTTGAATCGACCTCTAGCTCCCGGTTGTCGACGCCTTGTGCGCGTATATAGGAATGCTGGCTCAACAAAGCCTAGGATACGGGTCAAGGTTGCATGCACCGGCGTTCCCTCTGGCGCCTCACCAGCATCAAGTGACCTCCGCACCTCTCTTCTCACATCCTGGCCAATCTCCCATGTATCCGCCAAATTGTTTCGAGCCTGCTCCTCAATCAACACCTCCAAATTAGGTGGCCTAGGCGGTTGCTGCTCCGCAATAACCGGTCGCATAACAGGATGCGACACTCTATAGAACCGTGCAATATATCCCGGATCACAGTCTCATGGGTTTGTCACGACTCTCCCCTGCATGTCTTCATCAATCATCTGCATTTCCAATTCCTCCAGCCACACCCGATCAATCATAGCATGTCCCAGGCCAGGTGTAGCAGACACTGCTGGGTCTCTCGGAATGCTTTGTACATGTCCGAATTGACGAAGCACCCGTTCCGGCAAGTGTTTACCCAACACTTTTCCACTCCTTAACCAGCCAGAAAAAAAACACTCATTAATCAACGGCCGAACTCCACGATGGCTATCATATGGAGTGAATACAACATCCGACATCTGAAGGTTATCCAAACTGAGTCTATAAGACGGTGGATCCTTGTGACCTTGTCCAGCGGTATACTTGGCCAATCGTGGCATGGTCTTGTTCCAGTTTTCTGCGTAGGTCCATGCTCCGAGAGTCGGAAAATGCTCAGTTATCCATCCCTACAAAATTATAAAATTAAAATTAATTATACCCGTAAACGTAAATCGCAAACAATCTTAAAATAGATACGGTGTATAATTATAACATGAATGAACTTTACGCATATGAATTTTAATTTATTTTTTACCTGGACTAAGGATAGGTATCCAGCCATCTGACTTGTCTCCGCATCAGATGCATTGTCCATATACTCTTGCATATAAGCAAGTGCTGCAGCACCCCAATTCCACTCATGGGTGGTTGTCAAATCTTGAAAGAACTGAAGGTAAGAAGCATCGACGTACCAAGCACTTTTGTTGGAAAATATTGTGCAGCAAACCAAGAACAAACAGAAAGCCCTGACGCACATCTCCCTAATAGGTTGCATCTCCTCTAACGTCGAGTGTTCGTCATCCTCCATTTGCTGACATCTCTCCAACAACTCGACATATACATGCTGCAGGCAGTTGAACCTCAGGTGCATCCCACTCGTCTTACCAAATTCATATTCGACATCTTCCTGTGCCATACCCAAGTAGGTAGTGACCATATCAACCGCCTCAGTCTTCCTCATCTTTTCATGGTTCACAAACTTCCCTTTAATCGACAGATGCAATAGGCATTGCACATCATCCAATGTGATGGCAAGCTATCCTACGGGAAGGTGGAAAGAACTAGTTTCTGGATGCCATCTTTCCGCAAATGCCGTTAGGAGTCCATGATTCAGCTTACTGAAGCTGGTATGGCAAAGCGGCTCCAATCCAGTTGCCTTCAAAGTATCCCAAAACCACAACTTATCTTTATCCGGTTTTGGGATATTTACAATCTTTTTTCCGTTGGCAATGGAACGCATAGCTTCCTTTAAAAGCTGTAAAATACAAAACATAAATTGTGTTAGACATTTTTGAGTTTAAAATTTAAATACGGACAATAAATTTAACTAAATAAATAACCTAATAATTTCTAATAATTTAGATTTATACCAAGTCATTAGGCCGTGCATTCCAAATCAAAATTGCCCTATGCTTGTGGTAAAGCGATAATAGGGACAAATCAGTCGGTCCTCCTCCGTAGAGACCATCTTGCGCTTGTGGTTCATGTGGTTGAATTTCTTCTTGTGTCTCAGGTGGTTCTTCCTCGGGCTCAGGTTGTTGTTGTTCTGGCTCAGGTGGTTGTTGGGCTGCCTGTTCCGGTTGTTCTTGCTCCAACCAATCTGCATTCTCATCTAGGTACTGACTCGGGTCATAAACATCGTCATTCACAGGTTCATCAACCTGTGATCGGCTTGTGCGGGAAACTGACCCACCTGTTTCAGCATGTTGGACTTTCTTGCGACGAGTTCTTTTTGGCGCAGGAGGAATTTCTCTACGAGCAGAACCATGCGTCCTGCTATCCCTACCATGTCGGCCTCTACCAATATTTTCGTCCATACCTAAACAAACAAAATAAATTCATAATCCATAAGCTAATACAATTGGTTTCAATCGTAATCGAACATAGTTGGTAGCTAATGTGAGCCACAATTTTGCATAAACTTACATTATATCTCTAATCAGTTCAAAATTCAGAATTTAACCGAAAACTAAACCTATTGAAAATTAACATTACAACTTACCTACATTCATCATAACAACCAGTAATCAACAACTTAAACAACAATATTCACAATATAAACAGAAAACCTAACAAGCATTGAACCTAACCAATTCAAAATTTAACCAAAACCTAAACATAATCAAAATTAACATTGAACCTAACATGCATTCATCCTAATAACTACTAATCAACTATTTAAACTACATAATCTAAAATAAATCGCAAATCAGAGATGATGATTGAAATGAAGATTGAGATGAAGAAATAAAAAACTCATTTGAAAGAGATGAAGTAAGAGGAACACAAATTAGGAACTAAAATCGAAATTAACTTACTTGATGGAGTAGGAGTTGATGAAATTTGTTGATTCCGGCCTCAAAACGAGTTGATGAGCAACAATGGTGAAATTTTTCCTCTTAGGGTTCGTTTGTTTTCAAAAACGCAGAATGAAGAAATGGGAGGAGGGAGTTACGTTATGTTTCTATAAACATCTACTTCGGTAAACCTTTACCGAGGTTTTTAAATTTCTCGGTACGCGTTCACCGAATAAATTGATGTTATAAGGGGTGTAATTTTCGTGTAATGGTGGGTAACTGAACCATTTATTCGGTACGCCATTACCGAAGGTTTTTCTTAGGGGTAAAAAGGGAAACCCAGGGGGTGGAAAAGAGTTAAGGGGGGTGGGGAAAGAAATTTTCCCACAAATTTGCTAATGATACCAATGAATCAAATGCTACTCGATCCGTCCCTAATTATAACCACTCTTTCAAAGATAAAATTTGTTTCTAAATATAAACTCGTTTTTAATTTTCCAAGTGGAAAATGCAGATGCGATGCGAGGACATATTTTTCAGTAACATTTATTGACATCTATACGTGAAGCCATACAGTATTCTTCAAAACAATTTAAGATGAATTTTATTTAACAAGTCGGTTAAACTAATATTATATACTTCATTCTATAAACAAAGTTTTGTGAGATGAATATTCTTGTGAAAAAAATATATGGAATATTGGACATTACATCAAAATAAATATAATAAAAAAGAAGATGGAATATTCATTATTTTTTTATGAAAGATGGAATATTCAATTTTTATTTTTTTATTTGATAGAAAAAAGATGGAATATTCATTGTTCACAGGACCAATTAATTTAAACACATCAGGCTGCTAATTAAGTAATCGCCAAGAAGAAGTCCAGACATAAGACTACACAAATCCATTTAAAATATTTTAGTAGAGCTTTATTAAAATATTAACACTATAAGCAGGATAATCAAGTTCCAAGTGCGACACAACAACGTACCATTTTAAAAAAAAAAGTAGAGTACAACACATGTTAAATTAAGATTTCGAGTCTATATATCAAGAACATATCCTATATTTTTTAATATAAAAAATTACAATTGATATAACAAAACAATGGAAGATGATTGGTTTGTCACTAAATTATATTGTAAATTATCATCAAAATTTGTTGGTTTTTTCTGACTTTACATGATATGTTTCCCTAATATAAAATTTTTACCAACTACAAAGAGATTGCAACATGATCCAGAATAATATTTATCAAGAAAACAAAAAAAGCAAAATGGTAGAAAGGGTTGAGAAACCTGTGGACTTGAGTCAATGAGCTCATATGTAGGGGACCTTGAAAAGAAAATGGACATCTAATATTTGGGTGCTTAACAAATCACATATCATACCACAATTCCATTAGTGTGTGCTCTTATCCAAACAACAAATATTACCTCATTTTTTATTATGAAAATATATTAGATCACTTTATAAATTATTTTTTCTAATGAGTCTCCTCTCTCAATCGAATTTTGTTAATATATATGAGTTAGAAAGTAAACCCCTAATTAGGGGTGTTCACGGTTCATAAACTGCACTGAACTGAACCATATAAATGGTTCAGTTTAGTAACTGAAACCACTTTTTATAAAAACTGATTTATTTTTCAAACTAGTTTCAGTTCGGTTCAGAACCAGTTTAGAACCAGTTTACATTTTTAAACCGGTTTAGTTTCAGTTAACTGGTTTAAAACTAGTTTTTTAGTAAAACCGGTTTATTTTTTGAAAAACTGGTTTTAAACCAATTTTCTGTATTTTTTTTAAAAAAAAACTGGTTTCCGATAAAAAAAAATCGGAGTTTTTTTTCTTTCTGAAAAACAGTTTCAGTCTATTTTCCTGGAAAAAAGTTCCGATATTTTTTTGGAAAAAAAGTTTCCGATTTTTTTTTGGAAAAAAAGTTCCCGATTTTTTCGGAAAAAGTTTTGATTTTTTCGGACAAAAAGTTTCCGATTTTTTCAGGAAAAAAAAGTTCCCGATTTTTTTCGGAAAAAAGTTCCGATTTTTTCGGGAAAAAAAGTTCCCGATTTTTTTCGGAAAAAAAATTCCCGATTTTTTTCGGAAAAAAAATTCCCGATTTTTTTCGGAAAAAAAGTTCCAGATTTTTTCGGGAAAAAAGTTTTGATTTTTTCGGGAAAAAAAATTTCTGATTTTTTCGAGAAAATAAGTTATCGATTTTCTCGGGAGAAATTTTTCGAGAAATTTTTCTGGTCTTTTTTCCGATTATTTTTTTAAGAAAAAAGTTCCCATTTTTTTTGGGAAATTATTAAATATTTTTCTTTTTTAAAAAAATAAAATACAGTTCATGAATTCAAACTGGTTTTGAACCGGTTATAAACTGAATTGTAACTGTTTTTAAAAAGTGGTTCACTTCAAAACTGTATTAAATGGTTCAGTTTAAAATATGGTTCAGTGCAGTGCGAACCATAGTTTGGTTCAGTTAACTGGATTTTTGAACACCCCTACCCCTAATTACTTGTTTATAAGATTCAAATATAAATGTATTGAAGACAACTAGTAACAAAAGGAAAAAAAAGTAACGAAAGCAAATAATAATAAAACACAAGAAGTTTTAATGGAGGTTCATGTAGGTACGTCTCCACGGTAGAATTCGCTACAGTTCATTTTGATTGAATTAGGATTTCAGTATTATAAGCAATATTTATAATAAAAGCTATTTTGACAACTTAAAATGAACAACCGACTGATACCATACTCAAATGCACGCAGCCCGAGATGCATAAAAATTGGTAAAGTAGATAGATAGTACATATAAAAGTTGTCCGACAACTAAACAGTTGTCAAAATGGACAACTGATCAAAATGCATAATTATAAGAGCTATTTTGACAACTCAAAATGAACAACCGACTGATACCATACTCAAATGCACGCAGCCCGAGACACATAAAAATTGGTAAAGTAGATAGATAGTACATATAAAAGTTGTCCGACAACTAAACAGTTGTCAAAATAAACTTTCTCTTATAATAATAATACTAATTCACTACCAAAAAAAATAAAAAAAATAATACTAATTCGATCCATAATATCCCTGAATCGCTTTGCTCCGCTAATTCAACTCCTCGACCGCCTCTAACCTCTTCCTCATACATACAAGCCATTCTCAACAAAATGACAATTACAACATATAATGTGTCCTAATTTTTAATATAACAAAACAATGGAAGATGATTGGTTAATCACCAAATTATAATAAATTATCATCAAATTTGTTGGTTTTTGCTGATTTTGCATAACATGTTTTCCCTAATATAAAATTTTCACCAACTACAAAAGCGATTGAGACATGATCCATCCATAGCACGATTTATGCATTTAAAATGGCAACAAACAAAAAGAGCAAAATGATAGAAACTAGAAAGGGTTGGGAAACCTTGTGGGACTTGAGTCAATGATATCATGTGTGGGGACCTTGAAAAAACAACCAAATATCTAATATTTGGTGCTTGACAAATCACAGATCCTATCACATTCGATTGGTATGTACCTATCCAACCATAAATATTGGCTCTCATCTTTTTATTATAAGAATAAGAATATATTAGATCACTTTATTTTATTTAATTGCAGATTAGTTTAGGTAGCGGCGATATTTTCTACTATAATTTCTTCTGTATGAAATTCGAACCTCAACTCCTCCAATTATATTCCTAATATCTTTTCTATATTATGTGGTATAGTCGCGTTCGAAGTGCCAAAAGAGAATCACAATCGATAATTGTTAGCTCGGACAATTTTTCAAACAAACACATGGTTAGTTTTAATTTTTCAAAACAGTTAATCAAAAATAGATAATCATCCTCACAATGACACATAAAGCAATTTCACATAAACCTAAAAGTTTGTTTCACTTGGATGCTTCCTTACAAAAGGAATCAATAAATCCAAAAATTCAATTCAACTTGTTCACCTTTTCCCTTTCCTTTTATGTTTTTCCCATAGTTACTTACAGGAAAAAGATTACCACCCATTTTAGTTTTTTCTGTTGCATATTCAAGAATATCAAAACGTCTATTTCAAAACTTACATGAAGTGATGAAGACCATGACAAAACCATGTGACGATTCAACATGAAGAATACTTTATTATTCCTACTTTTTTTATACCATATAAATATATAAGCCGTAACCGTACACGAAAGGAAATTTCAATTTGTAAGATATTCTTTTTTTCTTCTTATAGAAACACTTTATAGAATATTGTTTTAAGAATTTAACTTAATTAATGAACAAATATTTTAATTATAGCAATGGAAAACAAATGTGTAAAGGTAAAAGTATTCAATTTTTAAATAATTGATTAATCTTAAGTGGTTTTTTTTTAAACTATCTTAAGTGGTTACTATGTTTAGAATAAAATGAAAGCTCAAATGTAAGTGGTTCCTTATTTATCTTAAAATACTTCAAATACAAAATAAAAAGTATTCAATTTTTTTCTTGAATTCTCCCTGTTGGAGATGATTTTACTCAAAATATTTCAAACACTAAACATGAATGCTTATGGGCTCCTTCTAAGGACGTACCCGGAGAATACCGAGTTCGATTCTCAACGGGAACAATACTTGGTGTGAGGAATTGCCTTGAAAACTCAGAAACAGGAAAACAGGTACAAGCAGAAGTGCTGAGCGGGGCTCAGGAACCCCTGAGCGGGGCGCAGGAGAGGCTTGACCTCCTGCCTGCTGCGCGGGGCGCAGATGTAGCTGAGCGGGGAGCAGGCCCGTGATCAGCATGCAGATTTTGTGGAATTTTTTGTTTCGGAGTGTATCTGTTTTGGATTCTGTTTTATTTTATAAGATAGATTTGTTTCTGATTTTTAGGCATGTATTTTTCTATAAATAGGGAACTCTTTATTCATAGAAAAAATAAGGTTGAAAGCAATTAGGATTAGGGTTTGCCACACTAGAGTTTTAGAGGATTATTCTTGGTATAATTCTAGGGGTTTGGGCGAATCATCCTTGGTTCACCTTGGGTAGCTAGGTCAAATTGAGTCTCTTCATCACGGAAGAAGGGATTCGGGATTTGGGTAGAATTAGGATTAATTCTTGTAACCCAATTTGGGATTTCCTTGTGTAAAGTTTCTCATTGATCATAGTGGAACGGTAGGGTTGCTCCCTCCCCCAGACGTAGGTCTTTATTTGGCCGAACTGGGTAAACAATATTCTTGTGTTCTTTCTCTTGGATTATTTATTCTTCATCATCTCTATCAACTATTTGGTTACTTGATTAATTTGCTCCACACACTAAAATTCATTGGTGTGACTTTTTCAAGCGAATTCACAACAATTGGCGCCCACCGTGGGGCAAGGATCAAATCTACAATCAGGTACCATGGGTTCTAAGTTCGATATTGAGAAGTTTACCGGTAGCAACGATTTCGGGTTGTGGAAGGTAAAGATGAAGGCGGTGTTAGTCCATAACAATTGTGCAGAGGCTTTGAAGGGTGCAGCGATGCCGGCGAGTCTTTCCGATGCGGAGAAGGCTGTTCTAAATGAAAAGGCAGTCAGTTGTATTACCTTGTGCCTCGGAGACAAGGTGTTGAGAGAAGTAGCAAGGGAGACCAACGCTGCAGGTATGTGGGCCAAGCTTGAATCATTGTACAAGTCGGTGGCACATAAGCAGTTTCTGAAACAAAAACTCTACTTTTATCGAATGGTGGAGTCGAAATCCATAACGGAGCAACTGGCGGAATTCAACAAAATTATTGATGATTTGGCCAACATTGATGTGAAACTAGAAGATGAAGACAAAGCCTTACATCTACTTTGTACGTTACCTAAGTCCTATGAAAGTTTCAAGGATACCATGCTCTACGGCAAGGATACACCAGTTACCTTGGAGGAAGTTCAATCGGCCTTACGGACGAAAGAACTTACTAAGTTTAAAGACTTGAAGGTGGAGGACGGTTCTAATGCTTTAAATGTTTCAGGTGGAAAAGGTGGAAGTAGAGGTAAGAAGGCTAAGGTTAAAAGTGTTGACAAGTGGACTTGTTTCCATTGTCAAAAGAAAGGTCACTTCAAGAGGGATTGTCCGGATTTGAAGGACAAGGGGGGTTCCGTGCATGTTGTGGATGGTTCATCCGGTGATGAGAATTATGAAACAGCGGAGGCACTTGTGGTGTCGAGTTGGGAGTCGGAGGAGTGTGAGACTCTAGATTCTGGTGGTTCTCATGATGTTCTGGAGTTGTGGGATGTCGGGGTTGTTTCAGATCAGGTGGAGTGGTTTTGCAAATTGCAAGGTGGGGTTCATAGGGGAAGTACCGAGTTCGAGACTTTGGTGGAGGAGTTTCATCTTAAGGTGGAGGATTTTCAACTTGAGGTGGAGGCTTCCGATAGTGATACTAGAGGAGGAGAAACAACACTAACTCTTGGCTATCAAGAAGGAGATAGGGTGGAGAGTGGTAGTGGTGCATCAAAGTGGTACGACTGTGAAGACCTAGTGGGGTATGTTCCAATTGAGGCTGAAGAAGTGCAAAACCTATTAAAGAACTTCAGGGAAGCAATTGGGAACACCGACAGTAGAACTTGGGAACTTGTAGGGCTACTTGAGGTAGTGGGGCACAAGGAGAGTTCATTGTTGGAGCTTGAACAACAACCTAAAATTCCAAGGTTGGTTGAGGACAAGCAAGTCTTCGAGAGTACGGAAGGCATTCCGGGGTTCGAAGAGGGGGTGGTGGAGCTTGTAGGACTATCCAAAAGGCCGCTGATAGTTGGATGCAAGCGTATCTTCATGAGGACGGGTTTGATCACTCCGGGGTTTGAAGAGGTTGCGGTGAGTCTTGTGGGTGCTACCAAAAATCCTATGGTAGTGGGAGGCAAGACCTTCATGAGGGCGGAAGGCATTCCGAGGGATGAAGAGGTAGAGGTACAGCTTGTGATTCTAGCAAGAGTTGTTGGAAGCAAGTGGAAGAGGTCAAGGTTCAAGTGGGACTTGGACTTGGCCAATGATCTTGAATAGTAGTTCAAGATGGAGGGAGCAACACGGTGGTTGATTGGATCACCATCGTTTTAAAGGCAAGGTGGAGAATTGTGAGGAATTGCCTTGAAAACTCAGAAACAGGAAAACAGGTACAAGCAGAAGTGCTGAGCGGGGCTCAGGAACCCCTGAGCGGGGCGCAGGAGAGGCTTGACCTCCTGCCTGCTGCGCGGGGCGCAGATGTAGCTGAGCGGGGCGCAGGCCCGTGATCAGCATGCAGATTTTGTGGAATTTTTTGTTTCGGAGTGTATCTGTTTTGGATTCTGTTTTATTTTATAAGATAGATTTGTTTCTGATTTTTAGGCATGTATTTTTCTATAAATAGGGAACTCTTTATTCATAGAAAAAATAAGGTTGAAAGCAATTAGGATTAGGGTTTGCCACACTAGAGTTTTAGAGGATTATTCTTGGTATAATTCTAGGGGTTTGGGCGAATCATCCTTGGTTCACCTTGGGTAGCTAGGTCAAATTGAGTCTCTTCATCACGGAAGAAGGGATTCGGGATTTGGGTAGAATTAGGATTAATTCTTGTAACCCAATTTGGGATTTCCTTGTGTAAAGTTTCTCATTGATCATAGTGGAACGGTAGGGTTGCTCCCTCCCCCAGACGTAGGTCTTTATTTGGCCGAACTGGGTAAACAATATTCTTGTGTTCTTTCTCTTGGATTATTTATTCTTCATCATCTCTATCAACTATTTGGTTACTTGATTAATTTGCTCCACACACTAAAATTCATTGGTGTGACTTTTTCAAGCGAATTCACAACAATTGGCCAGTACACATGCCTCTACGCACGAACTGGATTAATCGTCTACCTTAGATGGGTCGAAAATCGATGCGAAAGCAA
Organism: Trifolium repens; assembly: GCA_030408175.1. NCBI lineage: Eukaryota > Viridiplantae > Streptophyta > Magnoliopsida > Fabales > Fabaceae > Trifolium > Trifolium repens. Next base: position 2,626,864 of record CP125847.1, read on the forward strand.
AAAAAATAAATATAAATGCTTCTTATCTTAAATTAAAACCTTAGCTCATCTGCCATAAAAAGTTAAATTAAATACTTTTGTTAGACCCCACTCCAATTGTGCACACATTGTGTCGTCAACCTATTATTTTCTTTTTTGGATAAAATATATTTCATCCGATTCTTTTTATAAGAGACAATTTACTATTTAGATTCATTAAATAATTGATGTATTTGGTCTATATTATAGCTTAAATATATTTATTATTAAATAAAAATCTTTAAAAGTTAATTGTCTCTTATAAAAAAAAGACCGGAGGAATTCCCTTGAGTGAGAGGTTTGCCAGTTTATTTGATTTGGCGGAGAATAAATGAAGTACTATAGTCGAGATATCTTCTTTACGGTGGAAAGCCAGAGGGAAAGCGTGGGTGTGACGGAGACAGTTGTGGGTGTGGGAGGAGGAGATGTCGGGGGAGTGTTAGACTTTACTTCACGATCTCTTTTTGCAGGCCCAATATTCATATATGCGACGTGGCAGCGTATCCTGATCGAGATTGCTCAGTTCATGGTGCATATTCAGAGTTGTCCCTATCTCAACTGTTGAACAATGTCAAACTTTATTCTTGTCAAAAAATATTAATTATTTATCTTGTTACTTCGACTGTTATTTTATAATCTTTTGTAGTCTTTTCAGCACACTTTGTGCTAGAGAGATTATTCAGTTAATATATATATTTCATTTTTTATGTTAAAAAAAATACTTATTATCAATTAAATTTTTATTTTTAATTTAGTCTATATAATATGATGAATATTAGAATGTCTCTCAAATATGTTTAGCGTGACTACTTTTTATGGGTGTAGATTAAAAGATTAAAAAATAAGGAAAAAATTATACGCATTTAGCCCAACATGTGGATCAAATACATTTAGTATTTACTCTTTTTTTTGGTTTCATACTTGTTTATTTTTAATTTATTGATGATAGGAGTATAAAATAAGATTAGCAGTGAGTCTTGTTCACTGAAACAGTTTGCGTCATTTTCTCGCTTCCATCTCACGTGTTTTATAATTTTCCTCTTACCTCAAAACGCGGCGATTCAGTTAAGCCGATTGATTCATTTCCGTTATTATTTGCTACTACTACTTTCTCGCATTCGCGCCATTTGACTGCTAAAACACATTAACGACACTTTCTTTCTTCAACTCAAACGCAAAAGCTTCTCTAATAAGCGATTAATTAATTAATCAATCAATCATTCAATCAATCGCATCGTCGACCGTAAAAGTAAGTAACTGATTCCGTCCGTTTCTTTCATCGGAGATCATGGCGGTTACCGACAAAATCAAAATCGGCGTCTGTGTTATGGAAAAGAAGGTGAAATGTGGCTCCGAGGTTCTCTCTTTCTTTGCTCTTCACATTCCACCGTTTCTTCTTCTTCACACACTCCATCTCTGTTATTTTGTTTCCGTTTTCGCTTTTTGCGGTATAAAATCGCAACACTTCAAATTGAAGCTGTGTCTAGTTGTATTAGCGTTGATACATTGATACGAATAGATAACAATTATATGAAATCACTTCTATTTCTTAAAATTATTACCGTTGTTTATGTATCAGTATCATGAGTTTGAAAGATTGAAGCGAATTGGAAATAAGAGAAATGTGTATGCACTATTTGATAAGTTATGGATACATGTGATTACATTCAATTATTTTTATTTTTGATAAATCATGGAAGTGTCTACGTGTTAGTGTTCTTGTCTTGATCAGTGAAGAAGTGACTGATACTTTATATAGTGTTTGATTTCAGTGGCTCTGTTTTTCAGATTTTTAGTTTTGGATTTTTGCAGGTATTTTCGGCGCCTATGGGTCAGATATTTGATAGGTTACAAGCGTTTGGAGAATTTGAGGTGAGTTGAATGTGTATGCTTTGCTTATTTCAAGTTCTGTTTCGTTGATTTTGGAATTTTGGATTTGGTTTGTTCATGATTCATGAATGAATCTTTTGGAAACAATCAGGAAACAGAGTAGAATTTGGATTATTTTTTTTCTTTTCCTGCATAAAAGTAAATTTGTTATAGACTTAGAGTTAGTTGGTGATTTATTTTATGTTTTTCAAAGATTGTTTTATTTATTTATTTATTTATATTCATTTACAATGTGATTCTTGTTACTTTATAGGCACTTTATTTAGTAATGTTCTGACTTTTTTTTATATAATTTAATAATGTTGTTATTTTGTTCTTCTGTGTTTGTACCAATAAATAAAGAAACTGTCCATAAGTTTTAGTTCAACAGTTGTTAGGCCAGACACTTTCACCCAGGTTCAACCAGGGACCTCGTAGTTGTGTGTGTGAGTTTCAGTAGTGCTTGAAACTATAAAGGAGTAATGCTTTTTCTGAGTAGATTAAGTTTATGAAATTTCATAAAATTTGAATATAACTAATCTTCAATTGATAATTTTATACACACATGCACACACACATTTGTTTTGCAAAAGAAATAGTACAGCTGGTTGGTCTGTTATAGTGCATTCATTTTTTTCAAGTATTTGTTGCTAATTTGTTTCTCTTGATATTTTGTATTATTTATATTTATTATTTATAGGTTATACATTTTGGGGACAAGGTGATCCTTGAAGATCCAATAGAGAGGTATTTTCAATTGCTGGAAACATTTTTTTTAACTCTAAAAATTGTGGCTAACAACTGTACTTAACTTGCATTACAGCTTCTATTTAAAATCTTTGATTTACACTTATAAATTTGCTGCTCAAAAGTTCTAGGACTTCCATTATAAGCCAACGATTGAGAAGGTTGTAATGTGATAGCATAGATTGTATTTGCACATGGCATATTCGAGTGATAGCGGAATTATTTTTATTTGTGCCGATGCCCTTTCAGTAATAAAATACTGTGTTATTTCAGCTGGCCTGTATGTGATTGTTTGATTGCTTTCTATTCCTCTGGATATCCCCTTAAAAAGGCTGAGGCATATGCTGCTCTAAGGAAGTAAGTTTGTTTACCAGCTTTTTTGTTGATTTTTGCATGTCCTATATCTTTATACTGATCAGCTCTATAGGATATATGGTAGTCAAATACTGGTTTTGTGGACAAGAGAGCTTAGTTATATTTTTTAGTAGTTTTTTGTATTGTATGCTTTTAATGATATGCACAACTTTATATTGTTTACAGCATACAATTTGTTTTCTGATTCTATCAATCTACAATCATTCAATTTTGCCGAGCGTATTTTCAGAAGTAGTCTTCAATCTTGATTGTACTTTATCACTAACAACCATGATAAAACCTTGGAAAAACTGTGTTTACTGTCAGTAGGTTTAATGTCTTAATGGCAAATTCAAATGCTATGCATTTGTAACTGTTGTTTTAGCAATAGTAACTGCTATTAATTAGTATATTGTATAATAAATGTAGATATGACAGTTAAGGTTTATTGGGCTGAGAATCAGCCTCACAGCTTGTAAAGTTGTAATCAAATTGCATATATATGAGACTTCTCCCTGAGGAGAACATACAGTTTTCAGATATAAACTTCTTTGAGTTTGACATGGTATCAGTCTAGGTCACGATCCAAAATCTAGTCTGTGTTCTTTAGTGGTGTCTTTCACCCTTGGTCAAGTTTCTGGGTATTTTTCTTCCTTTTCTGGTTATTTCTTTTTCAAACCAGATTGTCGTCTCGTGTGTTCAATTTTCTTCGATTCAATGTCGATAGAGAAACATGAAGTTTTCATGGTCCGCCTTAATGGCAAAAACTATTCTGCTTGGGAATTCCAGTTCTCGTTATATGTACAAGGAAAAGATTTGTGGGGTCATGTTGATGAAACAACTCCTGCCCCTGACAAAGACAAAGATAAGGATGAACATGCCAAATGGAAAACCAAAGATGCTCAGGTCATGACCTGGATCACTAGTTCGGTTGATCCGACCATTGTTCTGAATCTTCGCCCTTACAAGACTGCAGCAACAATGTGGGCTTACTTGAAGAAAATCTACGGTCAGAACAATGCAGCCCGTAGATTCCAGCTTGAGCACGACATAGCTAATTTTAAACAGGATAGTCTCTCTATATCTGATTTTTACTCTCAATTCATGAATCTTTGGGCTGAATACACTGATATAGTTTATTCAAATTTGACTGCTGATGGACTAAGTGCAGTACAAACAGTTCATGACACTACGAAACGAGATCAATTTCTCATGAAATTGAGATATGACTTTGAAGGTATGCGCTCTAGTCTAATGCATAAAGACCCAATACCCTCATTGGATGCGTGTCTCCATGACCTGTTACGTGAAGAACAACGCCTTCTCACACAATCCATCCTTGAAGAACAAAAAGCATCTACTGTTCCAGTGGCATATGCGGCACAAGGGAGGTCAAGAAACCACGACATGAGCACCGTTCAATGTTTCTGTTGCAAGCGCTCTGGACATTATGCCTCTAACTGTCCAAACAAATTCTGCAATTATTGCAAAAAGGATGGACACATTATTAAAGAATGTCCAACAAGGCCACCGAAGCGAAATGCAACAGCCTTTGCAACTTCAGTTGATTCATCTATTCCTACTGCTGTCCAACAAAATACTCCTACTGCTGTCCAGACTTTGACCCCTGAAATGGTTCAACAAATGATCATTTCAGCATTCTCTGCTTTGGGATTCTCAGGTAAATCATGTTCACCCTGGTACTTTGATTCTGGGGCTTCCAACCACATGACCAACAATACTCAATTTCTTAATAATATCACCAAATATTCTGGAAATCTCAAGATACATACTGCTGATGGCAATCAATTGCCTATCACAGCAACTGGTGATATTTCTTCGACTCTAACCAATGTTTTTGTCTCTCCCGGCCTTACTAGTAATCTCATTTCTGTTGGACAGTTAGTTGACAATAATTGTAAAGTACAATTCACAAAATCTGGTTGTCTTGTGCAGGATCAACACTCAGGGATGACAATCGCGAAGGGGCCTAAAGTCGGACGTCTCTTTCCACTCAATTTGAATTTGTCCCCAAGTCTTTCTTTACCTTCTGTTTTGTGCAATTCTGCAATTGTTGATTATCAAGTGTGGCATAAGCGTCTTGGACACCCAAACTTCAATGTGCTTCATGACATGCTAAAATCTGGTTTTCTAGGAAATAAACACACTCCATCTCTTGATGTTATTCGTTTTGATTGCATTCCTTGTAAGCTTGGCAAAAGTAAGATTCTTCCTTTTCCAACACATCAACCGAATGTAACACAACCTTTTGATATTATCCATAGTGATGTATGGGGAGTGGCACCGATTATATCTCATGCTAATTACAAATACTTTGTAACTTTTATTGATGATTATAGTCGTTTTACATGGGTCTATTTCTTGCGTTCAAAAGATGAAGTTTTTTCTACTTTCAAATTTTTTAATGCTTATGTTCAAACCCAATTTTCATCTAAAATCAAAATTCTTCGCTCTGATAATGGGGGGGAATATACATCAAACTTTTTCAAGAGTTCTTGCAATCTAATGGGATTATATCTCAAAGATCATGTCCTTCAACTCCCCAACAAAATGGGGTAGTTGAAAGGAAAAATCGCCATTTGCTTGATGTTGTTTGCACACTTTTTCTAGAGTCTCATGTGCCACCACGATTCTGGTGTGAAGCCCTTTCTACTGCAGTTCATCTTATAAACAGTTTGCCATCACCGTCATTAAATAATGAATCTCCCTTTAGTCGGTTATTTGGTAAGCCGCCAGATTACTCCACTCTCCGTGTCTTCGGTTGTGTGTGTTATGTCCATCTTCCTCCACAAGAACGCACCAAACTCAGTGCACAATCTGTTAAGTGTGGTTTTCTTGGATATTCTTCTCATCAAAAGGGCTTTCTATGTTATGATCCTAATAACCGTCGAATTCGGGTGTCTAGAAATGTCATTTTTCAGGAAAATAAATATTTTTTTGCAACACATCATGTCACTCCTTCTACAGTTTCTCTTTTACCATTTTTTTCTAACTCTTTTATAAGTCAGCCGTCTTCTAAGCCCCTCTTGACCTACCAAAGACGATGTGTTGTCACTCAAAACCAGCCAGCTGACTCCCACGGGCCCCCTCAAGATAGTTCCTTGGCTGCTGATCCGATCGAAGAACCAGAACCAGACCTTTTACGACGCAGCTCACGCATTCGTAAGCCCCCAGAAAAGTATGGTTTCTCTAGTCCTTTATCCTTGACAGCAACATTATCTAGTGTTCCTATTCCTTCTTCTTATAAACAGGCAATGGAGCATGGTTGTTGGCAAACCGCTATTGAAAATGAACTTCTGGCCTTGGAAGAAAATCAGACATGGGACATAGTGCCTTGTCCTCCTTCTGTTAAACCATTGGGAAGCAAATTTGTGTTTTCAATCAAGCTGCGTTCAGATGGATCAATAGATCGTTACAAGGCTCGTCTAGTAGTGCTTGGAAATAAGCAAGAATATGGACTAGACTATGATGAGACTTTTGCCCCGGTCGCCAAGATGACTAGTGTGCGCACTATTCTTGCTCTTGCTGCATCACAGTCTTGGCCACTACATCAAATGGATGTGAAAAATGCATTCCTACATGGTGATCTTAAGGAAGAAGTTTACATGAAACTTCCCAATGGTATGCCCACATCTTCCTCTAATACTGTTTGCAAACTAAAACGCTCTTTATATGGTTTGAAACAGGCACCAAGAGTATGGTTTGAAAAGTTCCGATCCACACTACTTGGTTTTTCTTTCATTCAAAGTCAATATGATCCATCACTTTTCCTACAAAGGACTGCTAAAGGCATTGTGGTGCTTCTGGTTTATGTGGACGATATAGTGGTGACAGGTTCTGATCAAAAAGGTATCTCTAAAATTATAGAATTGTTGCATTCATCTTTTCACATGAAAGAGTTGGGTCGCCTTACTTACTTCTTGGGTTTGGAGGTACATTATCAATCTGAAGGCATTTTTTTAAATCAACAAAAGTATATTAAAGATCTTGTGCAACTTGCTGAACTCACAAATTCAAACTCTGTTGACACTCCCATGGAAGTTAATGTTAAATATCGTCGAGATGAAGGTGAACTTCTTGATGATCCAACTCTTTATCGCAAGTTGGTTGGTAGTCTCATCTATGTAACAATTACCCGCCCAAATATTTCTTTCGATGTGCACACTGTAAGTAGGTTCATGCAAGCACCACGACATTTACATTTTTCAGCAGTACAACGAATCATTAAGTACCTACTTGGCACTTCAAGACGTGGTTTGTTTTTTCCTAATAATTCGACACTCCAACTTCAAGCATATAGTGATGCCGATTGGGCTGGATGTCCAGACACAAGGAAGTCTACTACTGGCTGGTGTATGTTCTTAGGAAATGCTGCTATTTCCTGGAAGTGTAAGAAACAAGATTCAGTTTCAAAGTCATCCACTGAAGCAGAATATCGTGCAATGTCTGCTGCTTGTTCTGAAATAGTATGGCTGCGCGGTCTTCTAACAGAACTTGGATTCTCTCAAGGACAACCAACTTCATTGCATGCTGATAATACTAGTGCTATACAAATTGCAGCAAATCCAGTTTATCATGAACGAACAAAGCACATCGAGGTTGATTGTCACTCAATCCGAGAAGCCTATGATCGTAGAATCATCAATCTACCACATGTTTCCACATCGGATCAGACAGCTGACATCTTCACTAAATCATTGACACGTCAGCGACACAATTTTTTGGTTAGCAAATTGATGCTAGTTAATTTACCAGCATCAATTTGAGGGGGGATGTCAGTAGGTTTAATGTCTTAATGGCAAATTCAAATGCTATGCATTTGTAACTGTTGTTTTAGCAATAGTAACTGCTATTAATTAGTATATTGTATAATAAATGTAGATATGACAGTTAAGGTTTATTGGGCTGAGAATCAGCCTCACAGCTTGTAAAGTTGTAATCAAATTGCATATATATGAGACTTCTCCCTGAGGAGAACATACAGTTTTCAGATATAAACTTCTTTGAGTTTGACATTTACCATCACTAACTACGTGTGAGAAGCTCAAACACTCCCCAAACATTTGTCTAACTTGGAAGTGTTAGAAATATCCATAGGGTATTATTGACCCTCTTTGGAAAGAAGAAAAGAGAATTTGTTAGGGAGACTTAAGCAATCAGCTAGTCAGTTAGGAGGGGATGTAAAGGTAAATGGGTCATTCAGGTTTGTTAACATTGGGTGATCATAGTCATGGCACAATTGTAAGGGGAAAACACTTGGAGGAGAGTTTATTGTAAATTTTTTCTGTTTTATTTGGTTTCTGTTTTTTAGACAATGGTTAGGCTCAGTTTATCTCTCCGCATTTAGTATATCTTTTTTTTTTTTTTTGTGCTTTCATTTTGAATATTTGGATGTGAAGGTTTATTGATCAATCTAAAAACTACTTATGCCTGTAATTCAGACCTTTCCTAGTAAATGAACTGGAGCCCCAACACCTTCTTCATGACCGAAGGAAAGTATATGAGGTAAGTGAGATGCATAATTTTTGTGCTTTAAATTCTATGTTAAAAGCAATTATGACAGACCTGGTAAGTGGTAGGTCACCCACTTAGAATTTAACTCACTTAAAATCAACTATTGTAGCTTTCTTGGTCATGGACTATTCTGTTTGTCATTTCTGTCCCACCCCCTTCTCCCAGGATGTGCATCTAAATATGGGAAAAGATTATTTCTTTTTATTATTGTTACTAGTGAATGTAAGATAAATTACAAAATGCTTTATGCTATTTTTTTTTCTGATATATAATATTTTTTTATTATGTTTGATTTGGGCTTCAAGCATCTCGAGTTGTTTGGAATCCCTGTTCCAAGATATGCCCTTGTAATTAGGGAAGTCCCATCCCAAGAACTTGATTACTTTATTGAGGAAGAAGATTTTGTTGAAGTTCATGGCATGCGCTTTTGGAAGCCATTTGTGGAGAAGCCTGTTGATGGTAAGCTTGTGTATACGAGATTGAAACTCTTCAATTTTTAACTTGTTTCTTTCATTTGATTTCTACAAAGCCACCTGTGGACATTACATTGTTTCTATAAAAATTACTTTTTTTGTAAGCATAATTCTTTTCGCCTTTTGTTTTCTTTCTATGGAGCACAAATGTCAACACAAGATATGAAGAGTGGGGATGCAAAAATATTCAGAAAATAAATTATAAGTATTACTACAAAACCAACATGGACATTGATTTGATATTCCAAATTAAGCACAAGCAATTTGAAATAGATAGCATTGACACACAATAGCTGGAATTGAGTGTGATGTAAATGTTTGTACACCATTGTGTCGTCTAGTATGCAAGACCTAGAAAAAGGATAATATAGTTTGCATCTTTTAGTCACAAATACCAATTCATTTCTAATCGACTATTGCATGTGTATTTACATGACTTGAAATAAGGGAATTCATCTACATGACTGTATAGCATTGCTGAATTTTATGTAGAATAAAACAAATATCAGGTAATTGAATATTAAGTAGAGTGGATATATTATTGAAATAAAACCCAAGTACATTTATGGTATTAGATATATATGAAACATTAGAACATGTACATTCATCACATGAGTCCTATGCAGCGGTTCCTCTTCAGAGATGTGTGGTTTTACAACTTTTGATGCTATGTTTTTTGGCATAACTTCCTATTACATTGGTATTTAGTTATGGAGTGCTTAAGTGAGTTTTGTTATTGCAGAATAAAGTCAGCTAACATAGTTTCTTTTTGAATCATATGTTAAATGAATGAAAATTTTATCCTCCAAGATGCCCTTACTGTGCAAATATTTGGGTTTTACATGCATACCGGATGATTGGAAATATATATTTTCTCGGAAATGGTAGTAACTTTTTTTTGTGTGCCTTTGTGAAGCTGATAACCACAGTATAATGATATATTATCCCAGTTCAGCAGGTGGAGGTATGAAGGAATTATTTAGGAAGGTGAGCTGTAGGCTGAAAACTCACTCTCCATAAGTAGGTGGCTCATGAATGTAATATGTTCTAGAGGACATCCTTTTCCTTCAGATTTGTTGAAAAGGTTGGGACTAGGCTGTTTTTGTTTTGGTTTGGCTACCTTCATATTTAATAAACAGAAGAGTTGGATTTTATTAGCTTAATCAACGTAATAAGAAGCCATTCAAAAAATTAAAAATCAACGTAATAAGAAGCCATTCGACGTAATAAGAATAAACTTATTATAATTTTAAGTGGATGGGTTAACGTGGTCGGATTATTCTTGTTCTATTCTATCTCCTGTGATTATATATTTCAATACAATCTTTGAAAAACAGATATGCTTTGTTAACAAATTAAAAACATTTATTGGTCTTCTCACAATAACATGAGTTTTGAGATAGTTTATTGTTCAACATACTTTTTTATCAGTTTACTTTCTTTCTTTTGAGTTGTATGACTGAAATATAATTAATGGACTTTGTCTCTCTTTTGGTGTTCTACAATCATAGGTTGGTAATAGGTCCAGTGAGTTCCATTCAGAGGTGCGAAGAGTGAGGCGTGAAGGGTCCTATATTTATGAAGAATTTATGCCAACTGGAGGGACAGATGTTAAGGTTTGGCAGTTTTAAAATTTATATTGCTTTTATGTTCTTTTTTATTTTGTTGCAAAGTGTATTTCAAATGTTTCTGAAAACCTTCAACCTTATTAGATGGTCTTTCTGAAGTTTAACAAATGACTGTAGGTGTATACAGTAGGTCCTGAATATGCTCATGCTGAGGCAAGGAAGTCTCCTGTTGTTGATGGTGTTGTCATGAGAAACCCTGATGGGAAGGAAGTGAGTAGCATTTGAAACATTTAATGGTTGTCTTAGTTAAAGATTTTAAGTTAATTTGTAGAAAGGGAAAACATAAACCATTGCTGATTTTATAGCCAGTTAGAATCTTTCTCAAAACAGAAATTTGACTTTTATTGAAGCATGTTAGAATCAAAGAACCAAATCATATATCTTTTTTGTGGTGCATCCAAACCATATATCTGTTATTAGAATTAGAATTTATGAATGGAATGTGAACCCTATTGATTGTATCCGTAGGTTGGGGCATGTTTCGTTTTCTTTTTGTGCTGATGCAGTACTGCCTGTACTTGGTCCCATTTCTTGGGCTTAGTACATTTTGTAATTTGATCCTATTGTAATATATTTTGCCATTTCAAAAAAAAAAGAAAAAGAGAATCATATATTAGGATTTGTACTTATTCTAATATGCTTTTAGAAATAGAGGTGAGTGTGGTTCTGATATAGATAACAAAGCACAAATTCAACATGGCACCAGAGCTGATTTTGATTATGTGACCAGAGGGCTTCATCACAGCCTCCAGCCGTATCGCAAAATTTTCCACTTTTCCAACAAGTATTTATATTGTTTGAGTGCTTCTGCATCTATTTTTTGTGAACCTTCTAATCTGTCTTCTATTTCAGTTTCTTTTGGTCATTGTCGTCATTGCTGGCCACCACCCGCCACTATCGAAACATTTACTTAGCAAGTTTTTGGGGAGAATCCCACCATCAGGAGCTGGAACCGAATATCCTGATCCATTCAACTTGAAATTGCATGTTCAGAATCCTTATCATATGCTCCATCATCATGTGCCTCTACCAATTCCAGCCACCGACCTCACTGGAAGCATGTCTGGTGACATTTTCCTTCATTTAGGCTGAAAAGTTGCGACCATAGTTTGGTTCTAGATCCAGCATTGTTTTTGTCTTTCGGAATGTTGTGAAATACTCACTTGTGCAAACAACCCTTTCTGGCACATTTTCTTTCTCCTCTACAAGGATTAGTCCTCGTTTGGTTCTGTTGTGACCTCCTCCTTTTAGCTTTTATCAGCCAGTCATTTACATCCTGCTTTGTGCATTCACATTTCTTCATCCAGTGCTGCTCTTTCCCGTAAGTCTGTTTCTCTCTGCATGCATTTGTGGTTTGACCGGTCACACTTTCTCCTGCAAGATCCTTTCCTGAAAAATCACCACAGCCACGTTTGGAATCCTCCGGCTGCAGTACAACTTTCTGGCCGCTGCTACAGCCCTGTTGTTTCCATTTTTTCGACAATACATCCTTGTATTGTAACAAACTTAAAGCTTAGTATGTTTTAGCTTGACGGGGTGTTTGAATCACTGGTTCAAATTCATCTGTTGATTATTAGATTTTAGAATCACAGATTAGGATTTTAATTAGCAAAGCATGTCAATTAGTTTTTATTCTATACTCAACAAAGCACATTTATAATCTCATTTGGCAGGTTAGGTATCCTGTGCTACTTACTCCAGCTGAGAAAGAAATGGCGAGAAAGGTTTGCATTGCATTCAGGCAATCGGTATGTTGTGTGAATCTGATAACTGCATGATACCGTGTTTTATTTATTTGTGGTTATCTTCGGAAACATGTTTTCTGGATCATTTTTTGTTCAATTAAATTTATTTATGTTTACTTTCATGACTGATCAGTAATCTTATTGTTGAACTGAAGTATTCATATTCTGTATTTTAAAACTGTTACTCTGTCTTACTAATAGTCATATTTCCATTTCTCTTTTCATCTGTAACTTGTTTTTCATGACTTCATTGCCTTCTAACTGACATTTGATCATTAGCTTGGAAAATATATTCTAATTCTTCTTGAAGACAATTAACCATCTTGAGAAGGTCTAACCTAGATTTCATAATGTTTTGTAAAATGAATCTTGTTTCATTTAATTGAAAAAATGTAGCTCCTTGTTCTTCCAACAAAATCTAAGTGAGAAATTTTTATTCTACTTTTTCACTTCATCTAAATTTTCAAGTCTTTGGACAATGGTCCTCGAGCTAAAGTTTATGGTTGGTAAGATGTAGGCGGACTAAAGAGTTGGTAAGATGTAGGCGAACAAAAGAAATTTCCACAATGTTTTATAGATATAAGTCTATTACATGTAATATTATTTTGACAATATGGCTTGAAATGACTTCTTCTCTTTGTGAGTAAAAATGAAGTAATTTATCTGTTCCTCTTCATGTCCTTCTATAATTTTTCTTGTTAACTGCAGGTTTGCGGGTTTGATCTCTTGAGAAGTGAGGGACGCTCATATGTTTGTGATGTGAATGGATGGAGCTTTGTCAAAAACTCACACAAGTAACTCTCCGTAATTAGATCTTTTGGGAGTTTATTTTTTTATATTGGCCGCATGGTTCAAAATAGTATGTTATTAGTTACTTTCTTTTTGTTAATCAGAATATCTCTCCCATAGGAATTATTTGAGTTGGCGATTTTTTTGGGTCTTCTATCCTTAACCTATATTGGGAAAAAAGTCTTAGATACTTGAAGATGATAAGGCTAAAGTGAACGATAAGCCGGAAACTTTTCAGAATTATCAAGTTCTCTCTTTTCTCTCAGTCTCACTCTCTGATTCTTAATACTCTTTAAGGAAAATTTTGCTGCAAATTATCCTTTTTTTAATACATCATTTTTATGATGCATAGTTTGTTTTAACATTTTCCTTTGCTGAAACTTACATTATTTTCTCCTGTTGCTATTAAAGGTATTATGATGATTCTGCCTGTGTGCTGCGGAAGATGTTGCTAGATGCAAAAGCTCCTCATCTTTCTTCAGTGATTCCACCTACTTTACCATGGAAAGTAAACGAGTCGATGCAGCCTCCTGAGCCACTAACTCGTCAGGGTAGTGCTATTAATGGAGCTTTTGGACAAGCTGAGGAACTACGATCTGTAATTGCTGTAATTCGACAGTAAGTTCTATTTCCTTTTTCATTCAATTAGTTAGTTAAATGTGATATTGTTTCCTATATACTCTTCTCTTTCTGCAGTGGTGATAGAACTCCTAAACAGAAGGTGAAGTTAAAGGTTACTGAGGAAAAGCTACTGAACTTAATAGTGAAATATAATGGTGGCCGGCCAAGATCTGAGGTAACGCTGTTTTGTGGAGTTTCAGAACAGTTTATTAAATTGTATATGAACCACTCTGAATTCTTAACCCCCTGCGGATCATCTAATGTTCTTCTGTAACAGACCAAACTTAAAAGTGCAGTTCAGCTGCAAGATCTGTTAGATGCCACACGAATGCTGGTTCCTCGCACTAGGTATTTTACCTGCATAGGCTTCAATATTCATTACATTAGTATCACATGCAACTCACCTTCAACTTCACACCCAAGATTAATCAAATTTCAGATGTTGTGAATGGTCTGCCACATTCTGAAAAAATTTATATTGAGATTGCCCTTGCTTTCAACAAGAACATGGTTTGTTCAACTTTCTATTTTCCCATTACTGCCTTTACTCACACTTTTAAATAGTGTGTGTGATTGTGATGATGAGACAAGGAGGAAAGGAAAGTAGAATCTACCTTTTCCTCCATGAATTAAGAATGATATCGTAGAAGAGAAATACAAAGGAAGGAGACAAGGAGCGGGAAATATCATAGATATATTACCTTTCTTTTGCCATGATTGGATTCAAATGTATCCTCTTCTGCTTACAAGTTACAAGTAATAGTTGCTAACATTTTTTTAGTCGATACAATGTATGTTATGCTGGAACCAGTTTTTTAGTCGATACAATGTATTTTAAGCTGGAATTTTGAATGGATAATGTTTCTGTGTTTATTTAGACCAGATCCTGAAAGTGATAGTGAAGCTGAAGATGTTGAGCATGCTGAAAAGCTACGTCAAGTTAAAGCAGTTCTTGAGGAGGTTATTTATTCTCTTGACAGTATTTCTTCTGTTACATCATGAGTATGTTTTGTAGTATGAACCTGCTAGTACCTAAAATTTGAAAACTAAATTTCTGTGGATCATAACCAATTTTTCCTCCAACTTCTCTGCATTAAGTTATACCTCCCTTTAGCTGGTTTTATTTTTAGATGTCACAAGAAATTTTAATTCTACATCAGCTGCCATATACAGCTCTACTCAGAAACGTTTATAATCTATATCCACCTTGGAATTTGCAAGGCATACACTTCGGTGCAAATGAAAAATTGTTTTCTTCATAGTATTTGTTATGTCTTCCTGCATGGGATAAGGAAAACTGAAGAGAAGTGCTTCTCCATGGGTTGTCATTGTCAATCATGAAAAATGAAATTAATGATGTTTGTCTTTTAAGCATAATACAAGATATAGTTTGTTTATCCAAAAAAAAAAAGTTTGTTAGCTGTGACATGCCATCCCAAATATACTCCTGTGTGTCCTTTTAAAGTCTGAATAAAAGCAGTCTTGATTTTTTTTCTTTTTCATTAATAAGTCTAGACTCCAGTTGTTTTATTTGTTTGCCTTTTCTGCTCATTATCAGGGAGGACATTTTTCTGGCATATATAGGAAGGTTCAATTAAAGCCACTAAAGTGGGTCAAAGTGACAGACAGCAATGGTGAAGTTGAAGAACGTCCAGTTGAAGCTCTTATGGTTCTTAAATATGGCGGTGTTCTTACGCATGCTGGCAGAAAGCAGGTTCACAATAAGAGTCATATAAGAGAAAAACATTTTCTACCCTGTTTGAGAATTGAGTTTGATTGTACCGCTATTATGGTTGAGAATAAAAAGTAAACTTTAATTTATAATCTTATTTCCCAGTCATGCTAATTTTTTTTCTCTTTTTTAGGCTGAAGAACTGGGAAGATATTTCCGAAATAAAATATATCCAGGTAAAATTCAAATAGCTCTTCTTCAAGTAATTTGGTTCTTTTTTGGTTTCTTTAATAATCCAAAATTTTCATTGTTATCTTTAATATCTAAAGTGTCTACTTTGAAGTGGTTAATTTTACCATTTTTAGTCTACTCTATTATTTATTTATGTTTCCTATTATACACATCTTCACATTTGTAAAATACTAGGTAAGGAGTTGTACCTATGTTTTCAACGAAGTCTCTCATAATCCTACTGTTCTATATTACCCAAGCAAGGTTGTGTTGTGCGGTATGTGAAAAAATTGACAGTATCAGTAATTGTGTTATAGTCCATGTAATATAAAATTGACATAAAAAAAATTGACAGTATCAGTAATTGTGTTATAGTCCTGTAATATGTTACAGTTACAGACAAGATATTGCATTCTTATTTCATGAACATCTACTTGACAGTGGCCGCACTATGCATAACAAACTGTGTGATTTAATATTGCAGGAGAAGGTACAGGGCTTCTTCGCCTCCACAGTACATACCGCCATGATCTTAAGATTTATAGCTCTGATGAGGGTCGTGTGCAGGTATGCCCCAAGTAGCACTCACGTTTCCTGCTAATCAAAAGAAAGCTATAAGTGGTTTTAATTAGTATTTGTTATTTATTTATTTATTATTCTGTTCGATATATGGAGTATGTACATTTTGTTAATAAGCCTAATTTGCCCTTTGGCATCATATGTGAATCATTTTCTCATAGCCTGTGTTTACAGATGTCTGCAGCTGCTTTTGCCAAAGGTCTTCTTGACCTAGAAGGGCAGCTAACACCAATCCTGGTTTGTGTTTTTCCTCTGAAGAAAATATTTGATCCTTTTTTTTGGTGAATATGTTTGACTTATTTTGTTATCATTTTTAAAGGTTTCCCTTGTGAGCAAGGACTCCTCCATGTTGGATGGGCTTGAAAATGCAAGTGCTGAAATGGAACAAGCCAAGGTTTTGAATCTCTTTGGTTTTACATTAACCGCCGTCTAGATTATAGATACTTGAAGCAGTTTTGTTATCTATTAACTATTAATTAATTACTTCATTGAATCCCACAACCAAAGAAACTGATCAACTAATTTGAACATGATTTTATAATAATCAGCATGTGGTCTAAAGAAGGTAGGTAATACTAGCTTCCTATGGGAGAATCAAAATGGCATACTAGAAATTGGTCAAAAATATTGTACATGTTGATATTTAACTTCATAAAACATTTTTTCCACTATGTTGAACTTAATACCTGATTTTGCAATTTCACCTCAAACTTTATGTGATCGATTGGTTAACATGAAATTAATTTTATTATTAAGTATTTGTGAAATATTAAAATCAGTCACATATTTTTTATTGGTTACCATAACGTGTGCATGTGTGTGTGTGTGTATCAAAATGTAGAGAATAATATAACAACACTTAGGGGCTAAATCCAGAAATTAATCAGAGTACAGAAAAAGGAAAAAAAATTAGTAATTATACAGGGCTACATAGCACATACTGTTTGTGTGTGTGTGTATAATACTGTGTACACACATTGGATCTTGTCTCAAGCAATTTACTGGTAAAGACATAGCGTAGCTAAAGAAGGGGTTAATTTTCAGGCCAAAGTTGACAAGTCCAAATTACTAACATTTGGTGTGTACTGCTCATACACTTCATGATCATATTTGTGATAAGATTTAAGTATCACTGGAACACTGATGCCTTTTATTTGACCTATTTTCCATATTGTAATTTTTTAGGCTCGATTGAATGAAATGATTACCTCTAGTGAAAACATAGTTGATAGCAGTGGATCAGAAGAATTTCCTTGGACGGTTGATGGGGTTGGAATTCCACCCAATGCATCGGAATTACTTCCTGAGTTGGTAAGTCTGTAAATTTAGCTTAGTCTCAGTTCCTTAAACTTCTTTCACTATAATTGGAATGGAAGGCTAATGCATTCTGTATTAAGAAAGATAGTTGATTCTATGATTTTATAATTTTCACATAAGACATGGATAGATCGCGAAATCGTCCTATTCAACGACTCTATGATTTTATATGGAAGGTGATTTTGAGAACGATTTCTCTCGGTAAGACATGGATAGATCGTGAAATCGTCCGATTCAACGATTTGAATCGCGATTTTGATAACACTGAACACGACTATTAAATACTTATTCTGTATGATTGCTTTTTGAGTTTGTGTTTGGTAGGATAAAATCAAGATATTTCTATGCTACTCTACATCTATTTATTTATGTTTGTGCATATCACTAATGCAATTCATATAAATAGGGTTGGTTTTGTTTTTGTAAAGAACACGAGAATATACAGACAATTTTGTTTTAGCAAAGTAAACAGACGATGTTGACCACTAAATTAAAGGAAATAGTTTGTTATGTTTCCTATTAATCCAGAATTGTGTTCTCTCCAACAATAATCATTTCCTAATTTCTTGTTCTTCATTCTAAGGTTTACAATATTAACAAAAAGTTAGTGTTCTTGTTTAAATGCAGGTAAAGCTAGCCTAGAAAAATAGCTAACTGTAACCTTTTATTTATTTCTCAATTTTTGCCTTTACCTAGGTAAAGCTGACTAAGAAGGTTACTGAACAAGTTAGAATACTTGCAAAGGATGAAGATGAGCAACTTACAGAAAGAAGCTTATATGATATCATTCCTCCTTATGACCAAGCAAAAGCCCTTGGCAAGACAAATATGGATGTTGACCGTATAGCTGCTGGATTACCCTGTGGTAGTGAGGGTTTTCTATTGATGTATGCCCGTTGGAAAAAGCTTGAAAGGGACTTGTATAATGAACGCAAGGAGTAAGCATTTTTATTGTTTGGTTTAATCTTGTCACCTTTCGTTTATTTGTTTTGTTTCTGACATTAGATATTCGCGTTGTTAGAATTTGAATGCCATTAATATGAAAGAAAGGTTTGTTACATGCATGACCAAAATCGCATCTAATTTCTTAGAAACTATTTGAGAAATTAAAACTAGTTACTTACTGGTATGTTTTAAATAAGTCATTCTTATTCTATTTTTTTAATTCATAGGCGAAGACATGAAGCTATTCTTAAATCTTAGAGATACATGCATCTACCATTAAATCAGCTGCGTTGAGTTTATTTGTAGCATGCTAAACAACTGATAAAATGCTTTCAATGAAAATTTATTAATTTTCTTTTATTTTACAAAATGTTACTAAATGTTTGTAATTTTAATTTTCAAATCACATTTTCCCTTGATAATTTCATGAACTCATGAATATCCGTGCCTTACAAGTTACATGTTTGTATGTATAATGGATTAGCAGACCCACTGACAGTATGTTTCTTGCGCAGACGCTTTGATATCACCCAAATTCCTGATGTTTATGATTCATGCAAGTAAGTTGCCTCCATTATATTGTGCTTCATGAATATTTCATAGATATAGCTCTACAGTGTTTATGCATCATTGCAAATATGAAGATAGACTGAATCTTCACTAGAGATTAGTCATCGTATGGTGGCAATTGAATTTAAAACTGTTTTCATTGCTTTCAATTTCTGGGTTCTTGTTCTTAGATTTCAAGAGAATCACTCAACCCAAGAGTCTTATGTTTCCTGATGGCTGCTATAATTGTATTCAACATTTTTTTTTCTTTACTGTCCACCTCACCCTTCTTGGACATTGTTTGCATTGGGTAACCCAGAGCTTTGTTCGGCTAAATATGACCAAACATTTTGTATAGGTATAATATAATTGGCATAAAGGCATGTTGTCTTCACATTCAATTTTGCGATGACAGTTTTTCAAATATTCAAGTTAAATCTTTGATGTCACTATAATAATAGCAACCTAGCCTTATAATAATTGACGTCTAAATTTTGACTAGGCAACAATCTTTGAATGTGAAACTGACTGTTTGTTGAGGAAAATTTACCTGTTCAGCTATTGTCAACTGGAACACTTTAAACTCTTGTGTGTTTTGTGCCTGGTCATCAGTATCAGATATGTGAAAAAGTGAAACTAATCTGTGTTGCTGTGAGTTTGAAGAAAATATTGGAGGTTTCATTTAAATTATGTTGTTATTGTTCTTTTGTGTGATTAGTTAATATTAACATACTTATTGCAGATATGATCTCTTGCATAATGCACATCTTAATCTTGAAGGACTGGATGAGCTTTTCAAAGTTGCTCAGGTACATAGAAGCGTGTTAGGGAATATACTTCTCAACTCAATATAATTGAACTAATGTTAGACATATATTAACAAGGACATTTGAATCCCTTTGATATACGTTTAAAATATACATGTTGATGATTCCTTGATGGTGTCATGATGGCATGTCAGTAGGCTGTTCAAGTTTCATGTTTTGTAGCACGGCTGATATTTTTACAGCAAGTGAAATACTCCCACTTTGGGTTCTGTGGAACAATGAGATCATTTCCTGTTTGGAAAATAGTACAATTTGCTTCCATGAGCAACTTGGGAATTCTTTATAGATCCCTTCCTCTTACAATAATTGACCTATCTGTAAAAACAAATGTTCCAAAATAATTGTCACTTTCAATTTTCAAGGTGATATTGATTATATGTTTCCAATTCTACCCTCTAATTAATACTACATGCACCACACCACTCCTAAGTCAATATCTTCCACTTTGTATTTATAGTAATGGTAAATACACCAATATTTGATAAGGGCCATCTGGTAAAAGTATTATTCCCTCTCTCTCTCTCTCTCTTTCATTTATACAGTTTTCTTAATAATTGTGAAATGGTCAATTATGTTGATTTTTGTGGGACGGAGAGAATACTTTATGGTCCAGTGAGAGCATTCATCTTAATAAACCTATCCAAAGCAAATGCACTGCTTTCCTCTGTATATTTATCAACTATGGCTGCTGAGTTCAGTCTCAGTACTTGCTTCCCTGATTACTCTACCAATTTATTTGCAGGCACTTGCTGACGGTGTGATTCCAAATGAATATGGAATTAATCCAAAGCAGAAACTGATAATTGGCTCAAAGGTAAACTCCTGTTGTAAGAAAACTCCCAAATGTCATTTAACATTGCAAATTTTTGAACAGTTATTTTATACTTCCCTTCTGGAGCCTTGTTGCAACGGTTGAAGTTTATGTCATGTGATTGAAGGTCAAGGGTTCAGATTACAGAATTACCATCTTGCTAATGCAAGATTAGACTGTTAATGTTAGGAACGTTGAAATTGAATGGAATTGAAAGAATGCTTTTATAAGAAATGGGAAATAGTAGGAGTCTCCACCAAGGGTTTCCCTTTCCAATAGAGTCACTACTACTCTATTCACTTTAAAAGTATTCAATTGATACCCTTTCTAACTCCAAATCATCCCTATTTATGCAAATACTTCTCTAACTAAACAAATAACTAACTAACTTCCTAATTAATTCTACCTATTCTATATCCTAATTAATTCTACCTATTCTATATCCTAACAGCCTTCAATGATCAGTACTCTAAAGTCTTTGGTACTAGGTTTCCTCTTCTATCCAATACTTCCCTTCTATGTAGCTTTTTTATTGTGCTTAAACAAATGCAAAATCTTAGAACCAGTCACTCAAGTAAGGAAGTGAAGAAAACCATATCATTATTCATTTAGCACGGATACCTATTGAGAAGGAAAACACACCAGAGGCATGTTAACTACACACTAGAGGATATTATATATACAAAGAGTCACAAATACAAGCATTACATTTGTTTAGTTATCATATTTACGTAGAATCATTCCATAATTACCTTATTTACCTTATTCCTGACAATATTTGCTGTTTTGCTCTTATCTGGATAGATATTTATACTAGAAACAACCTCAAAAATTTGTATGCTAGGTTAAGGACCTTCTATAAATGTGTATTTAGTTTCATGCAAATCATGTAATATAGTATTATAATTAACTGTGTTGTTTGCACCTATGTGTCAACCCCACTTAGTGGGATAAGGCTTGCTTGTGGTTGTTGTTGTTTGCGCCTAAGTACTTAAAACTATATGACCACCTACCTGCTTAATTTGTTTTTACTGTTTCTGTTCAGGTAGCTCGTCGGTTATTGGGAAAACTTTTAATTGATCTGAGGAACACTCGAGAGGAAGCAATTAGTGTCGCCGAGCTAAAGCATAACCAAGATCATCCATTATCCATGAACATTGAAAAGGAAGATACAGAAGCCAAGTCAAAAAAAATCCATAAGAATGAGGAAATACGAAAATCCAGTAGTATGAGTGATACATCAATGGATCAGGATGATGATGACGATGACAAAGAGACCAAATATCGTTTAGATCCAAAGTAATTATCTGGTCATCTTATTTTTTATTTTTTATATATATTATTATGCTTTATTCTAATCTATTTATTTTCCACCAGGTATGCAAATGTGAAGACACCTGACCGCCATGTGCGAACACGCCTATACTTCACATCAGTAAGTGCTTTAGTGTGTTATAAAACCTTGTGGATACCAAAATAGGATTCAGTGAATTGCTCATTTGTGGAATTGTTGCTCTGCAACTTTCAATCCTTTTATTGATTGGAATATTAATTCTCTAGTCCATCTTTACATAGGATCAGAATATATAGTTTAGACTAATCCTAACAGACTCAATCAAACAGTTACAACTGTGCAACTGCATTAGCTAGCTGGCTCAAACTAGTTTGCCAGCGTGGCACAGGTTGCCAGTTTGGCATTGACTAAGACTACTCTATTATTCCATTAATACTTAATCCTCTACACTCCTCCTGTGAGTGATTTTAACTGGGTAAAAATTATATAAATATTATACAAAACCATTCATTGTAGTTTAGTTTGTTTCATGGGCTTCAACCCTTAGTATCCAAAAAATATAAAAATTATACAAATATTTCCAATTTACAAATAAGTAGCCATTGGGCTGGTTTTTTAAATCAGCAAACATTGGTAATGCAGGTGGAATAATAGACTCTGATACCATCTTTAAATTTGGGTTGGGTAACTCAACCCTACAAAATGACTTGTAAGGTAAGGATTGACCAAGCTTTATAAGAACTAATAGGCCATATCTCTGGTCAATGTGGTATCCTCAACAATTTCAATATAATTAGGTGAGGTTTTCCCCACTGGTAACCACTATTTTAGTCCATCATCTCATGTCAATGTGAGATATTATGCTTAGGACTTGACATCTAGAGCGTGCAAAGTTTACAGGAAAAGACATTTGTAGGTGCCTTGATAACAAATTGTCCAATAGTAGATATGGGATAGGCTCTGATATCATAATAGAATTTAGTTTTGGGTTAACTCAACACCAAAATCTATCTCATTGTTAGGATATGATTTGATAGTATTAGGATATAGAATAAATGGAAGTTAGAGGAGTTAAAGTAGTTATGAATTGTTAGAGTAATTAGTTGAAGTAAGTAGTTATGAGTTTGTTATTTGAGTTACAATTATAAGCTGTTAGAGAAGTTAGTTAATTGGTTATTTAGATTAGTTAGAGAGTGTGTATAAATAGGAGAACACAGGTTAGAGAGTATCTTTTGAATATTGTAATTGTGAATCGAGTATTTTCTATTGTGAAGTGGAAACCCTTGAGGAGAGATTCTATCCTATTTCTTTAATAAAATGGTTCTATCTTTGGAATCCAATTTTTGGGTTCCTAATATATAGCCTCTTAGAATTTGACTTTTGCCTAACACAACCTAAAAATCTAGCTCATAGGGTGACGTTGCCCCCGACTTATAACCTCTATTTAGGCGATATCACTATCCAATGTTGGACTCACAACAGATATACTGTATATTGGGCCTTCCAACTTTGCTTTGCTCAAACTTCAAGACTAAAGGAATATCCTACTAAGGGGATGTTTTAGATATGTATAAAATTATGCTTGGGCTATCACACACTGGCTTAAGCTTTAAGGAAAATTGGTGTTTGACACCTGCATTGGTGTAATTTCACTAAAAGTTCTACTTTCTTTGTTATATAGTGGCAATTGATGCACAAACTTTTCTGAAGATGTTTCCTGCTGCTTTATGAGATTATGTCATTGACATCCATACTTTGAAGTTAAGTAAAATTTGAAGTCCCCGTAGTATGAATCCATTTGATTAAAGATATTTGGCCTACAGAATATAAATAAACAGAGCTCTTATGACAGAACTGATTTTAAATAGTCGAATAATGTGAAACCTCGTGCACACATTTATATATTTATGAAATTTTATTGCAAAAAACTATGTGCTCTTTATTTTCATACTTTGTCTGTCTCTGGGGATTTTTTTGACAGGAATCACATATCCATTCTCTCATGAATGTTCTTCGATACTGCAATTTGGATGAATCTCTTCAAGGAGAAGAGAGTCTTGTTAGCCATAATGCTCTTGATAGACTATGTCAAACGAAGGAGCTCGACTACATGAGCTACATTGTGATGAGGATGTTTGAGAATACAGAGGTGTGTCATTTTGGCCACAAATTTATTACTATATTCCTAAGTGGTGGGCGTTGTATGAATGGATTAATTTATTGCAAGCCCTTATTTGTAGTACTAGAAAATTAGTCCTAACAAGTCATGTTTACCAAATTACCGTCTATGACATGGACCTCCAGATGTTTTACAACAGTTCCTAGATGCATAGTTATGCATGTGGTCATATTTTAAAGTGTTCTATCTATTGAACTATGTAATAAGATTGGTTCGCTCTGGACTCCAGCTCTCACTGCAATTGAGATAATATAGAATGGTCAACTGTGTATAATGGGACATTGGAACTTGGAAGTGACATATTTTGTCAAACACAATCCTTTCAGTATCAACAGTTATAATATTTCAACAGTGAGAACAGGTTGTTTAGATTTATGTTATGTGTTTTTTCATAAGAAAGCATTAGTAAATTAATGGTTAATAGATCTCAGTTTGAATACTTAACCTCATAGTCAGAACCCTGTCAGTGTCGCGCAGCTCACCAACTAAGCTGTCTGCTTATGACCATTATGCAATATGTATTTTAGATTCTAATTTGTATTTATCTAACTTTGTTCTAACTTTAAATTCACAGGTGGCTTTAGAAGATCCTAAAAGGTATCGTATAGAGCTGACCTTCAGCCGTGGTGCGGATTTATCCCCCTTGGAGGTAATCAAATATACGTAAATATATTTTGCCTAAAAGTGTAAAGGGTTCAAATTTTGTTCATTCGTCATGTGAAATTGAAATTCTATTCAAAGTTCAGTAGGCTAAGGATGATTATGTGCATTGAATTTTACCGTAACTTTGTGCAATTCGAGCCTAAGAAGGTAGTTCCATACTCATATTCCTTACTTGTTGCTGATGAAAACACGCAGTGAAGATGCTAAAATTTTCTTTATGTTAAGAAGTCCGACATCGGCTACGAGATGGCCTTAAAATATGTTTATAAAGTAGAGGCAATCCTCACCTTACAAACTGGTTTTGTAGAGTTGAGTTAGGCCCAATACTCAATTCTAAGACTACAATTTTATGTTCCCATTATATTTCTATGTGAATACCATTTATTGATATGATAAAGTTTCAAAGAACATGCTCATTTTACACGGCGTACTTGTTTCTCAACGGCTAAGCATATTGTTGTGTTATATGTTTGGCAGAAGAAAGATGATGCGGCAACTTCACTGCATCAGGAGCACACATTGCCTATTATGGGTCCAGAGAGGATGCAAGAAGTAGGTTCATATCTCACATTAGAAACTATGGAGAAGATGATTCGCCCGTTTGCCATGCCTGCAGAGGACTTTCCACCGGCAACACCTATAGGATTTTCTGGCTATTTCACAAAAAGCATGCTTGAGCGTCTGGTAAATCTTTGGCCTTTCCATAAGAACCACTAGTGGAAAATAGTAAACTTTGAAATATTCTTCCTCCCTCTCTTTGATCTTTCCTGTATCATTTTTATGCATGAGGAACATGTTGTTCATCCAAAATGAGCTCTAGGCTCTTTTGGATATTCTTTTGGAACAACTTACAACTTCCAACAACCAAAAAATATTGTTGGAAGTAGTAGAAACTAACCATTAATTAGTAATAAAGTACACTTTCTTCTCAGCCTTTGCAATTCTCTTATTCTAATTTCTGTTTATTATTATTATTACTATTATTTTCGTTTTCTCACTTTGATATGATGAAGATGAAAGTCATTAATTTGGTAGGAAATTTCGTGAGGTAGTTTTATTTGGTGTTTACTTGTATATTGATGTGACCCAAATAAATTTAAGTATAGAGAGAATTAGAATATGATTGCCTAATCTAAAATGATTGTTGGACCTGAAAACAAAGATTTAAAACAAATCGTCAAATGCCTAATCTAAATTTAAGTGGATCATGTATAGAAATGAATGCCACTTTGATACGAAGTTATGTTTATCATTTGATTTGATTGTATGAGTTTGACACTTAAACTATACTGGTAATTTATTATTTTTTTTAATAATTATAATGCTATGGTACGTATCTTCAATGAGTAATAGTATATCAATATTTCAGATTCATTAGGTAGAAAATAAGGTTTTGTCTGATGTATTGCACAAATGTGTTTTTTAAAATTAGATCAATAAGTCACATCATATCTCATATTTTGGTCTAATGATCTGATTTATTAATTTATTGGTGGATAGAAATCAACTTATGTATAATGCAAGACATCTCTCACCTGTGTACTATAGAATTAGCCATTTTAGTTAGTTTATAATTTATTGGATAAAATGTACTAGTTTTATAAGCGAGTTTATGTGTTTGTAACATTTTTTAATGCAACCAACATGGTATTGGTACTGTTGACAATATCATTCTCTTCAAGAAAAAGAATCTAGGTTCTTTTTTTTTCTTTTGAGTTCTTCATTTAAGAAGTAGTTCAACTTAGTAAAAAAAATAATTAAATTCCTTGTTGCCGCTAGTTACATAACGACACCAAAGGTATAAGTTGTGAGGGATAATTTGGAGCACTTTTTTAAGAAGCCAAATGATATATTGAAATAAAAACTCGATTAAGCATGAGACATGTCTAATTAGAAAAATTCGAAGTCAGCTACTAGTCACCCAAATCAACAAAAAAACAATGATGAGACTCGACTTTTAATTATAACATACTAATTATTCTTAATTGTTATTTCAATAAAGTTCTTCTTTTACTCTTTTCTTTTTCCTTAAGTTCTTCTTTTACTCTTGATTCATAAAGAATTGTAAGAGTTTTTTTCCTTTTATATTTAAAATCTATAAATCTTCATATATAAAACAATTTTCACGTAAAATATTTGACCTAACAAATTGAAATTTTACGGGGTTGAATATTTATTAATTAATAATAAATTAATCTATCAAAACATGAATGGAGTGAAACAATTGTTTACTTGAAAAAATCTTCCCGGTAACAATTGAAGTTTTTGCTGTTCTTGTGTAAATTTTTTCAAATCATAATCAACTAACAGATAGCAAAATACTTGTTGATGAGATTTGCACTAATTATACAAAAAGAGATATGACATGATGAATTTTTACACATGTCAATTGTATTTCAAAGTGCTTGTCAATTTTTATTTTTTTTTGTCTCAAAGTGAGAAAGTTGATGTTGATATAATCAAATAAACTATGTTATAATAATTTTTTTTAATCTTTTTTAATCGTTCTCCTCTTATGGATAAAAGATTCTTATAATTCGAAATTCAGTCACAAAATAATTAATGTCTAATTAAAAAAGAAATTTTTTTTTAGGGATAGTTAATCTTTCGGTTCTTAAATTCTTTGACTAATCTTCTTAGAGAGAGTAGGTTAATTACTTACTTAAATCTCAAGCAAAGCCCATGTCTACCATCCACTTACCTTGATAATCTTAGACTTTGAGTAGGTAAGTATTTTGATTATAGTCTATAGACCATTTGAAATAATAAACCTGAATTTGTTGCTTACATCATGCTATTAAAACTATCACGCAAAAATAAGGGATTAATCTTTTCTTAAACAATCTAAAAAATGGAAGAATGATAAAATATAAAATACTATGAACGTGTTTCCCTCGCATCCTTTGTCCTATGTAAAGATGGATTTGAAGGAACCTACAAGTCTCTAGTGATGTCACATTAATTTTCAGTGACTTGTAATAGTCAAGTTTCCACTTTGTGGTCACTACGTTATAGTTGGCATTTTTAGAAATACAAATCTAACACGACATCATATTACTCCTATATGACTATAAAAAAAATTCTCAAACAAGAATATCCTAACGTGCAATTGCAAATCATGTGTTTAAATTTTTCTTTATTCACTAGTTGTCACTGGTTGGTTGGAGCAAATATTTATTGTTGAGGCACCATACTGAAGTTGTAGAGAATTATGTTTTTGTCAATTGAGTTAAATTTATAGGATAATATTAAAGAATTTCAATTGGATAGATTGTTGAAATCAATCCCTCGTAATTTTAAATAAACTAAGAAAATAATTTCATTCGATTATTAAGGTCTAATTAAAGAATTAACATGTGTTTTTTATTGGATGTATGTAGAATTTTTTCTTATTGTAAAAAAAATATATTAAAGAAAGTTTTATATATTTCATAATTTTTAAACTAAATAAATCTTCTATTTTTTGCTCTTTTTAATAATTTTTTTTCCGTCGCTTTCTTTTCTTTTTTTTTTATTACCCCGTCGCTTTCTTTTCTTGATCTTACAATTGTGTAAGAGTTCATTTTCTTGTTTTATCACCGAATTAAAATTTGGTCTCAAAACTAGTTCAAAGAATATGAAACTTGTGCAGCAAAGCCTATTTTTTAAAATCAAACCTAACTTTGATTAGGATATTAATTTAAGTATATGAATATGATTAATCCAATAGTGATATGCAATCAAAAAAATTGAATGGTCATATCCATATATCATATCTCACACTTTGTAATACAAGCAAGCTATCAATGAAGATTGCACACCTTTCTTTGTCTTAATTAATGGTAATTTATCACCAAAATAAGTAGTGGAAACATTTTGATTAAAGAAGTTTGTTTTTTTCTGTTTGTCTATAGAGGATAAGCACCATTTAAAATTCACATACAACTTTAAAATCTCAAATTTAATCCTTGGTGATAATATTTTTTTGGGTCATGTTAACATGTGCCCTTAGGGCACATAATAACTACCTAAACAAAGAAACTTAGCATTAAATAATATAAGGAAATTAATGTCCAAAAAATGTATTACTTAAGTATCAAGAAAAATATTTTTATATTAAACTCCTTAACATGTGCCCTTAAGGGTACAAGTTAACATTTCCCTATTTTTTTATATAAGAATCCTTGGTGATAATTTAAAGATATTTAATCTAACAACATTAATTTTATCAATTAATTACTATATAGCTTATAGACAACTATACCTATTTTATTTGCCCTTTGTAATATCCAACCATCACCATCTCTATCTCCCATTCTTTGGGTAACCATTTTTTTCTTTTTTGGGTTAAGCTTTGGGTAACCTTTTAATAAGCTCTATATTGCTTTGAAAGGCTACTCATATTATTCTTTTCTTATTCTTTTTTCAGCATTATGTATAATGAGAAAAAATAATTCCTCTGTCTCATCATAACTTATAATTGTCATATTTGCGATGGAAAATAATTGTGTTTTAATCTTATACGTTACCAAAAAAAATACTAGAAAGACTAGTATATATAGTTTGTTTCTTAGAAAGACTAGTATACTATGTTTTTCTCTCAAAAAAATAATTAAATACCATCTCTTTCTTAGACTATAGTTTTTTGTTGTTTCCTATGATACATAGATTAATTAAATACAATTTTTTTCGGCAATAATTAAATATAAATCAAATACGACACTTAAAGTATGGATTTAGTTGTAAATTCAATGTACAAAGTTTAAGGATGCGTTCGATCTGTTAAAAAATTAGGAATTTGACAAAATAACTTTAATTGTACTGTGTTTAATTTTAAAACTGTTTTTTGTACTGGATAAATTAGGGGTCAATGGACATGACAAAAATTGAAATTATTATCATTCACTAAATCACGAGACAACTTTTTGTCCTCTGTACAACTTGTTTAAAATATCAAAATAACTTTTTATCCACCATTTTGTCCATGAAACATCGTACAACACAAAATTTATTCAATGCCTTAAACGTTTATTATGTATTGTTCTATCTTATATTGTCCTATGTTATTCTGTCCAGTACTTATATTTTACAGATCAAACGAACCCTAGGTTTCTTCTAATATTGTTATAAAATAGTTATTGATATCACTATAAGGACAAAAATATATTATTATATTATATGAATTTAAACAAAATAAGTTGAACTTAAATAAATATATAGGTACTTTTTATAAAAAATAATTGATTTTTTAAATTCATTAAATAACTAATATAATTTGCTTTATAGTATAGTCTAAATGCTATAAAGTAGCATGTCATAAGGTGAATACTCTAGTACATATCTTATTTAGACATGTAGCATTCGATCCATTTTTATTTAAATATATATCGGTATATTTACTGAGGTGGACAATTTTGATAGTTTATAAAAAGTGTTTATTAAATTTTATATATTAAACACTATTTATGGACCTATTAAAATTATTCATCTTAACAATGTACCGATACATGTCCAAATAAGATGTGTATCAAGATATTCACCAAAATTTAATAAATGGATTACGTTCATCTGAATTCTTTGGTACCTATTTATTTAAATGTGTACCGATACATGAAATTTTCTCTTCCCACCCCCTGTGACTCTTTTTCCTCCCGGATTTCCATTTTTACCCCTAGTTTTAAACTTCGGAACGCGTTTTCCGAAGTTTTTTTTGCCTTGAAAATGAACTTCGGAATGTATTTTCCGAAATTTTGATAAATTTGAACTAGAAAAACTAATAAAAACACGTTCCGAAGTTTTTGTACAGGGGTAAAATTGGAATATTGAGGGGTTAAAAAGAGTCATGGGGGGTGGGATGAGAAAATTCCCCGATACATTTGCTGAAATGGACAATTGTAATATAGGTCCACAAATAATATTTATTAAATTTTTATATTAAATAATTTATTAGAATTATTTTATCAATACATATTTAGGTAAGATGTATGAAAGTATTCACCTAGAAAATTACTTCACTTCACGCCAAAAACTCCTTATCCTAGAAACAAACCAAGTGCATATTTCAACAAACTTTATATAAATATTTTAAAAAACCAAATATAAATAATAATAGTAACTGTGGAGTAGAATATTGTAGAAAAACAGAGTGTACCTGCAAGTACATAAAATCTTTATAGTGAAATGCTTACCATGTTGTCCTTCAAAAGCTGCCATTTTAAGAGTCAAGACAAAAATACTAAAGCAGTGTAAACAACACATCACATACATGTATTACATGTGTGTCAGTGTCTCCTCTATATCTATATATTTTGGAAGAAGAAAATAAAAACAGAGAAATTGCTCTGTTTTCTCTGTTTTCTTTGTGTAATTTATCACATAAAGCTTACACCTTTATAGCTTCTAAATTTTGGGTTTTGTTTATGATGGCTGAAAAAGAAGAAGCCATGCATGCTGTTTTGAAGGAATCTGTGGATTTGGTACAAAAAATCACCCATTTTTCTGTTTTCAATTTTTTTTTTTCCATTTGATCATAGAATTTTTTGAACTGTTTGTGTGATAAAAATTAAAAAAAATATGATTTTTTTTTATTGAGTTACTGAGTTTTGTGAGTGTTTCTGAGTTTAGTTTTTATTTTTTATTTATATTTTTGGTATTTTATTTTAATGTTTGCTGCAATTTTATCTAGTTTTTGTTTTAATGATGGTTTTGCTTCAATAAAAATGAAATCTTTTTTCTTTTTAATTAATTATGAAGTTGGTGATTGCTTCTGGGTTTAGTTTTGATATTTTTGGTGTTTTCAATTTATTGTTTCTTTTTTGTAGTAACTTTGTCTAGTTTTGGTTTTGAGTATGGTTTTGCTTTGTGTTTTGTTTTTGTTCTTAAGTTACTTGAATTTCTTTGTAGGAAAATGTACCAATTGAGGAAGTGTTTCAATCTTTGAGATGTAATTCAAATGGACTCACAACAGATTCTGCTAAGGAGAGGTTGGCCATCTTTGGTCACAACAAACTTGAGGAGAAACAGGTCTTTCCCTTCAACCTTTTTTCTTTTTTCACTTAAAAAGATCATTTTTTTTTCCCTTATATTAATGTTAGTAGATGTCATACTATGAAATGAATCTTATCTAGAACCGACACTTCAGATTGAAAGTTTGTCACGTGTCCGACTTGTGTCGGCACAAACGCATATGATTACATTTAATAAATTCAGTTTCTCAAAGTACTATCTGTGTTGACGTGTCAGTGTCAATTCCTCTCCGGTATTTGTGTCAATGCTTGCTATATCATTCTATAAAGTTTGATTGATAAAATTGTCTTGTATTGTGGATTTTACAGGAGAGCAAGTTTTTGAAGTTTTTAGGATTTATGTGGAATCCACTCTCATGGGTGATGGAAGCTGCTGCAATCATGGCTATTGCTTTGGCCAATGGAGGAGTAAGCTGCTGCATACTTTAACTCACTTTTTTAGTTGAAAATTGTAGTTGAGATGTCGTTGCAGAGACTTCAAAATATTTTATATTGCGGCCACAATTGCGATTGCGGACCGTAATTTAAGACCATGATTTTTTACTTTCAAGTGTGAGGATGCACATAATAGACCAAAAACTTCCAGAAATAATTAAGCTTTTTTTTTTTCTTTTCGGCATTTTATCATTAAAATTTCTTGATTTTTCAGCATAAACCTCCTGATTGGCAAGACTTTGTTGGAATTATCACACTCCTTATTATCAATTCAACTATAAGTTTCATCGAGGAGAACAATGCTGGTAATGCTGCCGCTGCTCTCATGGCTCGCCTAGCACCTAAAGCTAAGGTATTACTCCCTTCGTTTCTTTCTAACTTTCGTTTTTGAAGAAAAAACTTGTTCATATTTATTTGTCGTTTTCAAAGTTCTGTACAATATTAAGTATTGTTTTGTTAATAATACTCTTAATCATATATATTCAGGTTCTTCGAGATGGTAAATGGGTGGAGGAAGATGCTAGTATTCTTGTTCCCGGCGATATAATTAGTGTTAAGCTCGGCGATATTATCCCTGCAGATTCTCGTTTACTTGAAGGTGATCCATTGAAGATTGATCAGGTGAACCTTGCAGCCTTTGCTATGCTATCTTGTTTTTCTATATTTGTTTATTTGTTATCATCTTTAATTTGTTCATCGCTAAGTTTTCGGTTTTCGGATGGTTGTAGTCTGCACTTACAGGCGAGTCTCTTCCAGTAACGAAAGGACCTGGCGATAGTGTTTATTCCGGCTCTACATGCAAGCAGGGAGAGCTAGAAGCTGTTGTTATTGCAACTGGAGTTCATACCTTCTTTGGCAAGGCTGCTCATCTCGTAGACTCCACAAATCAAGTCGGGCATTTTCAGAAGGTAAATTGAACACGAACCTGGGTGGAACTAACCATGTATTTGGTTCTACGGTGGCGAAAATTGATTTTGATATAATTGATTTTAGTTCAAAGTAATTTTAAGGTAAAATGATATATGTTGACATTATTTTGGATTCCTTAAACAGGTCCTAACTTCAATAGGGAACTTTTGCATATGTTCAATTGCCGTGGGAATGATAGTTGAGATCATTGTCATGTATCCAATTCAACACCGGAAATATCGTCCTGGGATTGACAATCTACTTGTGCTCCTCATTGGAGGAATTCCTATTGCCATGCCGACTGTTTTGTCAGTGACAATGGCAATCGGATCCCACCGCTTAGCTCAACAGGTAGAATTAGTTCTTCTTTAGAAGTAATTACTTCAAGTTTTCACTTGTCTTCAACTAGACTGTAATCTCTCGAGAGCTTATGAAAATTATCGGAAAACAGTTTATGGACATGTTATAAGTTGTTTTCATAAGTTCGTCGAAAGAGTCTCATAAGTCAGTAAATAAGCTCAAACAAGTCAATCCAAATAGGTCCTCTAGTAGTTATGCTTTTATGATTTTCGCAGGGTGCTATAACTAAAAGAATGACAGCAATAGAAGAGATGGCGGGAATGGATGTATTATGCAGCGACAAAACTGGAACTTTGACTTTGAATAAACTATCTGTTGACAAGAATCTTATTGAGGTTAGCAATAATCAAGTTTTGTATTGTGGTGGTTTCTGATTTTTGTTGTTGTAGTCCTACACAAGTGTTCTTCATGTTTTGTATAGATTTTTGCTAAAGGAGTTGACGCAGATACCGTTGTTCTCATGGCTGCTCGGGCTTCTAGAGTAGAAAACCAAGATGCTATAGATGCTGCTATTGTGGGGATGTTGGGTGATCCAAAAGAGGTATAATAATATCTCTTTTTTCATGCTACCAAATGCTCGCATAAAACTTACTATTTGCTATTTTTCTTTCTCGAAAAACCTATACTAGCATTCCCTTTTGTCATGGTGTTTGTTTTAATCTATGTAGTATAGACAATTCAAGCTGAAAGTGTTTTCGAGTATATGACGCGTGTTGGTGACACTCGTATGATACTGACATATGTGGTTACATTCAATTACTTTTGTTTTCTCTGTGTTGGTGTTGTGTTTAGTTTCTTTATCAGTATTTCATAAGGTTCTAATACTCCTTCATTGTAATTGTAAATATGTAAAATCGGTTAATTACTCGCCTTTTTGGACCATTAGTTAGTTACTTTGAGATTTTATTTCAAGAAAATGTAATTAGATGCATATAATGTTTTACAGAATTACGTACTCAGTCCATTAAATTCAATTTTTCACCTCAAATATCTTGATTTTAAACCTGCTTTTGTCGAAAAAATAGGCAAGGGCCGGTATTCAAGAAGTTCACTTCCTTCCTTTCAATCCAACTGACAAGCGAACAGCACTAACTTATATAGACAGCGACGGTAAAATGCATCGTGTCAGCAAAGGTGCGCCCGAGCAGGTATCTATCTTTCTTATGATCCAAGTAATTGTTTATGTTTAATATTGCCACATGACAATGAAAGTTATTTTAACCTTTTTTTTCTATTAGATTTTGAATCTGGCACATAATAAGTCAGAGATAGAACGTAGAGTTCATGCCGTCATTGATAAATTCGCAGAGCGAGGGTTACGGTCTCTTGCAGTAGCTTATCAGGTACATGTTTACTATGCTCTTTCTTTTTAGCTTGAGCGAGAAAATTCACTTTACGTTGTTTATCATTATATCCTATATATCAGGAAGTTCCTGATGGACGGAAAGAAAGCAAGGGAAAACCTTGGCAATTTGTCGGACTCATGCCTTTGTTTGATCCACCTAGACATGATAGTGCCGAGACAATAAGAAGAGCGTTAGACCTTGGAGTAAATGTTAAAATGATAACAGGTGTGTGTCCTCAGCATTATATTTATTCGGACAATTCAATTATTCGGACATTTGAAATTAATATGTTTCGCACTCGGTTTTTATAATGTGAATGATTATTTTATGTGATTAAATATCTTCTAGGTGATCAACTATCAATAGCAAAAGAAACAGGACGCCGTCTTGGAATGGGAACTAACATGTACCCTTCGTCATCTTTATTGGGACAGAACAAGGATGATGTAATCGGTGCTTTACCAGTTGATGATTTGATCGAAAAAGCTGATGGATTTGCCGGTGTTTTTCCCGGTATAATATTTTAGTTACTTCTATTTATTTACATTTGATAAAATTGTTCAAGTATTCTCTTTCTCGCTTGTTTGACATGATGAGTTTATTTATTCCAGAACACAAATATGAGATCGTGAAACGTTTGCAAGCTAGGAAACACATATGTGGAATGACCGGTGACGGTGTTAATGATGCTCCTGCTCTTAAAAAAGCAGATATTGGAATAGCTGTTGATGATGCAACTGATGCAGCTCGTAGTGCGTCAGACATTGTTCTAACTGAACCAGGTCTAAGTGTTATCATTAGTGCCGTGCTAACGAGTCGAGCAATATTCCAGAGAATGAAGAATTACACAGTGAGTCTACATATAGTTCTAAATATTCAATGAAATTCTCTTTGAACACTTTGAAGTTAGGATGAATTACACGAGTCGCACTTATGTGTTCATTTATTTTATTTGTTTCCTTTCGTGCAGATCTATGCAGTTTCGATCACAATCCGTATTGTGGTAAGTTTAATAGTCTTCGCATGAATATGAATCATTGTTCATAGAGAAAACTTCCTATTTTGTTCTTGCTGACTTCGGAATTTTTATGTGACAGCTTGGTTTCATGTTACTGGCTCTCATATGGCAATTTGATTTTCCACCATTCATGGTGCTGATTATTGCTATTCTTAATGATGGTAAGTACCATATTTTTCTACGCCAAATTTGATTTTCATGTTTACTTGTAAAGTCATGCAAGTAAATACTCAAATTGGTTCCTGAAACTATATTTATCGTCGGTGTCACCAACTTAACATGATTATCGTCGATACTGTTCTACAATTTTGAGGGCTAAATTATGTATTTACTCGAAGACATGGATATTTAGGTCATCATTAGAGACTAATTATCGTCAACAACCATATTTCTTGCTATACTTTTCTGTCCATAAACTTTTATGATTTGTTGATCATGTTAGGAACCATTATGACAATATCCAAGGATAGAGTAAAGCCATCTCCATATCCAGATAGCTGGAAGCTGGCAGAAATCTTCACAACTGGAATAATTCTCGGCAGTTATTTGGCTATGATGACAGTTATTTTCTTTTGGGCAGCATATAAAACAGATTTTTTCCCGGTAAGGAACTTATTTTTTTATAAAAAAATAAATAATCAAATCAATGATATATCAGCATGTATGTTCAATCAATGAAGGACCATATGAATCGCAGACACGGATACACACACTGACACGTCGACTTATGCTTATTATGAACTTTTCAGAGCACGTTTGGGGTGTCAAGTCTCCAGAAAAAGGATACGGATGATATCAGAAAGCTTGCATCAGCAATATATCTACAAGTTAGTACAATTAGTCAAGCCCTCATATTCGTCACGCGGTCACGGAGCTGGTCTTTTTTGGAGCGCCCGGGTTTATTACTTGTAGCAGCCTTCATTATTGCACAACTGGTGAGTGCAATCAACGCTAATTTTGGCATGTATTCATCGTGACTTGTAAATATAATTCTGTTCATGCAAATAATATTAGATTCACAATATGGAAACTAGGTCTTCGAATTCACGATATGAATCTCGATTTGATAGCCATGAATATAACAACAATGTCGTAATATCTTCTTTGGTTTTCAGATAGCTACATTGATTGCAGTTTATGCAAATTGGAGTTTTGCTGCAATTGAAGGGATTGGATGGGGTTGGGCTGGAATTGTTTGGCTTTATAATCTCATCTTTTATATTCCGCTTGATTTTATCAAGTTTATAACCCGATACGCATTGAGCGGCCGGGCTTGGGATCTTGTTATCGAACAAAGGGTATGTACTTTCTTCTCTCTCAATTGAATTAGCTTATTTACTGAATATAATCACTTGTGAGATTGTTTGAGAGAGTTTATGGAAATAGCTTCTAACATGTCATAAGTTGTTTTCAACTTATTTCCATAAGCTCTCCATGATAGCTTATCAAAACAGCTTATAGTTTATATAAAGACTAGTATGACTTAACCAGTAGAACCGAATCTTTTTCAGATTGCTTTTACAAGAAAGAAAGATTTTGGAAAGGAAGAACGTGAACTTAAATGGGCACATGCGCAGAGGACACTTCACGGTCTTCACCCTCCAGAGGCCAAGATATTCAACGAACGCACAAATCATACTGCGCTTAATCAGATGGCTGAAGAGGCTAAAAGACGGGCAGAGATTGCAAGGTATGCAAGCATGCTCTCGCATTATCTTTATAATGTTAAATTGTTTCCAACTCTACGTAAAATAGAAATAGCTTAAGCTTGTAACAAAGAAGGGCATATGAAAATAAGTTGAAAAGAATTTAAAGACCTATCATAAGCTATTGACATAATCTCTTTCTAACACTTATGTGATGATGCTTTTATCATAAGCTTGTGTGTGAAATCAAATATAAAGAATCTTTAGATGAAGACCTATGTTAACATCATTTTTTGGTTTTGCAGACTAAGAGAGCTGCATACACTGAAGGGCCATGTTGAGTCAGTGGTGAGACTGAAAGGTCTTGATATTGACACAATACAGCAAGCATACACTGTATGAAATGTATCATTATGGTATGCTTCTGTTAGTGGTATGGATGTATATAGAGTATAATATGCCACCAACATTTTAGATTAAAGACATGTTTGGGGGTCTTACATGTATCGGTGCTAACGCAACACCTACACATGTGATTACCGTTATTTAGTTCCATTTCTCAATTTGTTATTGGTGTTAATGTGTCAGTGTCGTATCAGGTTTATGTGTCAGTGGTAGTGCTTAATGTTAGGCGCATCTTGTCCTTCGTCTTGCAATCTATATGTTTGTTCCTTGCAATTTTGGTCTATTGTGTGTTTGTCTTTGTGTCAACTCTTGTAGATATAAAATAATTTATGGCATTTTCTATAATAATAATGTTTATTTTGTCATTTCCTTTTTAAATAACTTAAAACATGTAATAATAAAATGAAAAGTAAATAACATATCATCAAGTTTTTTTTACGTAGATAAAGTGACAATCACCACCACAAACTCACACAACTGTGAGGTTTTAGGTTCAAATCCAGATAAATATATTCAGCCTAATAATATCGACATTTGTCAGTTGAACTAGGTCTATCTTACATACGGTCTATAAAAGTTTTAATATGAGAAGAAACTTAGTTCTCATTTCTTGGTATTCATACAATATCCAAACCCTTAACCCCTAATAAGGGTTCATACTGATCCTTATATTGTGCATTCTTATCAATGCAATAACTATAATGAACGGAACAACCTTTACTACAACAACTCTTACAACCCTCCCAAATAAAATAAACATAAAAAACCAAAGAATTTCCTAAAATAATAATTCCAAAAAAGCATAAAGATTCATTGAAACTCATAAAAGTTGAAAATTCACAAGCAAATCCCAACATAATGCTACTCAACAAAACCCATGTTGCAAATTTAATTTTACGACCTTTAGAAGAATATTGGTCAGGTAGAGATAATTTTTTATATAATTTTGACCAATAGTCCAATAAAATGGAACCAAAGTAAACAAAAATAATGAACATTATCATAGTAATGTCATTTTTGTTGTATGCACGGTAGAGTGTTGTTCCACAACTTATTGTCATGTTGAGGGAACAAAAAAATGGTAGCATACTTTGAAAGTTTTTGTTGGGATGCATAATATTAGAAGACAATAGTTGTGATGAATTCATATCAATACCTTCTTTGTGAGTGTTCATCGTGTATAAGTTAGATATTCTCTGGACGTAACTGCAAAAACTAATTTTTCGAGCTGAGTAGGACGATGATTGGCAGCAAAATGTAATTGTGAATGTTGATATATGGAAGGTAGTATAAAAGAAAATATGGTTGTGAATTTGTGACTTAGATTGAGTTGGGGAAGGGTGGTGATGAGACGAATTAGGTGTTGAGGTTGCTTAAATGTGTATGAAAAGTGAACAGAACATGTACAAAGGTTTCTTCCTGGAAATATGAAAGATGCTTCAATCAATATTTTCATGATGTTATACCAAGAAACATCAGAGAAATTGCTATGTTAGAAAACTACTCCTAATTTCTTGTGAGAACTATGAAATGTCTAGGAAGCTTCATTTTAGACTTTGGAAAACTGAGCATGTCCCACACGATTTTATTTTAAAAGAATTGGTTGATTTTTACAACGTAAATAATAAGGAAGTAAGTATATACAGATATTTTAAATGGTCATTTTCACCAAAGAAATTAGATTTGGTCACACTAATAAATAGTGAAATAAATATTTGAATAATAATTAAATAATATTTATGTTTTAAATTATTATATAATATAATATTTTTTGTAAATGTGATCAAATATAATTTATTTGGTCACGTGACTATTTAAGTAGAAAAGGCTTATTTATTATAAATATCAAATCTATAGTACTTAGACACATATAAAAAAAATTAAAATACATAAATCAATTTTTTATTAAATCTTTTGACCAACAATAAATTAGTTCATCTTTCCGGCGATTGTGTGAGAATTTATCTTGTGTCTCACATATATTCCGTAAAAAATTAATCATCGTTACCAGAGGTAGAAATTTCATAACTATGGCAATAAAAGAAAAATACTTTTTGTGTGTATCTAAACAATATAGTATATTGAATCTTATTTAGTTTATTTTGAATTTTATTGAAATAGTTTATGTAAATAAATAAATTTTTGTGTTAATTCTTAAGTTTTCGTTAACAAAAATTATTTTAATTATTAAATTTTATCTTCTTTTAATGGCAATTATAAATAAAATTTGATTTGTCCCCAAAAAATTGATTAGTAAAAAATAGATTGAATTGGATTATTGTACCAAAAAAAATATTAAATTTATACAAAATTACACGTTTGGTCTTTTATCTTATTTTTTTTGTAACATTTTGGTCCTTTATCTTTTATTTGTAATACTTTGGTCATTTATCTTATATATTTGTAACACTTTAATCCTTTATCTTTTATTTGTAACACTTTAGTCCTTTATCTTTTATAACATTCACATATAAATCCTTTTTTTTATATTTTTTTACTAAAAAATTACTGAATTTTATTTGTTAAGAAATTTTTTTTATTAAAATTAAATAAAAATCATAATTTTGATGAATATGTTCATCATCTTCGTCAATTCTTTCATATCTTCATGTTCTTTAAAGGATCAAAGTGTTACAAATAAAAGATAAAAGATCATAGTGTAACGAAAAGATAAGATAAATGACCAAAATGTTACAAATGAAAGATTAAAGTGTTACAAAAAAATAAGATAAAGGATAAAGGTGTAATTTTGGTTAAATTTACTATTTGTTGACTCTCACCACTTTCTTAGACGACGTAATCCCAGCGCCGCTACCGTCGCACACAACCGCCGATCAGACGAAGTCATTAATCTTAGGTAATTTAATCTTAGGTAACATAATCTCTTTGTTCTACGTATCAAATTACAATTCTGAAATCTCATCTTTGAATTATAGTGCTAGTAACAGTGGTTAATTTTGCAGCTTATAGTATAAACGCTTATCATATAAGTGTTTACAAATAAGCTATTTTCATAACATAAGATAAGATAAATTCAAACTATTTTCATATAATATATGGGTCCCATTTAGATTAGCTTATTTTTGAGCTTATGCAAAACAACTTATGCAAATAAATAGATTTTATGGTAATTTATAAGTTCTCACTAATGAAAACTGTATTTTTATAAGCCATTTTTTCATAAACCACTTTGAAAAACTTATAATAATACATAAAAACTTATTTATTTGTATAAGTTGTTTTTCATAAGCTAATCCAAACGGAGCCATGAGTTGTTTTCATAGGCTATTATCATGGAGAGCTTATGAAAATAGCTTATGAGCATGTCATAAACAATTTTCATAAGTTCTCCCAAACAGTATCGCAAGTGCTTATGTTATTAGATAAGCTCAAATAAACCAATTTAAATTGGCATTTAGGACCCTTTTTTTCCCTTTCATGTTTGCTGAATTGGTGACTTTATTGTAAGTTTCTTTGTTGATTTGTTTAAATCTGATAATTCTCTCCATAAGCTAAATGTGATAGAAGGAGGAACTATTTTAAAACTTTTGAGTAAATGTGATAGTTGGTTTTGATGGTGAGGAAAAATTAGAGGAGCCAATGAAAGTATGGTTATCAAATTAATTTTACTTATAAAATTGTTTCTGTGTAAATTTGTCCAGACTCACATGATCATAACACTACTTTTAGTGTATTTTTACTGTATGTGTTATTTCTACTTAACCTGTGTTCTTCACTCCATCGCTGCAGCTCAACCTCGCGCCATTTAAGCGCTGGTACTACTCACAGCATTTGTCATCCATCCCAACTAGCAATCCATCTATTTCTCCGTATTCACCAAATTTGAAAATCGTAACAATCCAAAGGAGAGAATACACAGTATCAAGTCCAATTCAATTCGATTGATTGCTAGAAAAATAAAAACAAAGCCAATCTCTAACACAAAGTCACATTTGAGAATTGAACACTTGAAAAAGCTTACGGTGTGAACCGCGAGTGGCCCTCATATATGGTCTTTGGCTGCTTCATTTGGTCACTGTTTCAGAGGCTTCTGGAGTACCTCCTGATTCTTCTTTACTCACTTGCCAAAGGTTTGTATTTTTCTTAGTGTTTTTGCTTTCTCTTTGCATAGTTATCCTCGCGTGTGTTTCAGTGTCATTATTAAGTTTAAGTAGTCACTTTATAGCACTGACACCGGACACCATACCGGCATGTTGACATTGGTAATCATTTGAAAAGTGGAAGTAATTTAATGTAAAACTAAATGTATCCCTGTCGTGTCGGACAGTGGATATGCCTTTAATATTAAGTATCAATTCTACATACTTGTTTGGCCTTCTTACCATATGTTCTGAAGGGTTGGAATTAGCATTCATGTGGTATTTTTTTGAATCATTTGTTATCTGTCATATTTCATTTCAAAACAAAACTGAAAGTTATTGATATGACTCTCTATCATATGTTAATTTAGACATGAATCGAATTCATTCTGATGAGTCTAATCTTGCTCATGAACTTCGTGTATCCAATCACTATCTTTGTCCCCTATGTGTAGGCAGCCATTTTTCTTTTGTTATTTTGATTTATGACTTAAATCAGAAGTTTGTATATGATGTAAGTATGAGCTTATGTTTTTGTGCATATCACTTGTTTTTACTTAAATTTGCATATTTTATCAGAATTTCTTCGTAAGTAATCTTTTAGTATTTGATACTTGGAAGTTTCGTAAGATTCATGAAACATGTTTATCATTATTTGATTTCTCAGCAGGTGCAAAACTTACATTGGGGTATAAGATTGACTTGGTAGTTGGAGCAAGGGAATTAAAGAGTAGAGTGATAAGAAAGTCAAGAGTTAAATCCTCATTCGCAACATAATACTAACATTTATCGTTAAGAAAAAAAATACACAAGTAAAGCTGACGTATTAGTTATGATTTAGTGGGTGTGTTTAGAGGCGATTGAATTACATGTCGCGGGGATTCTGTTACAAGTTTGTTAAGCTTTTGTTTAGAGGCAATTGAATTATATGTGAGAGAGTTGTTTATCTCAATACTTGTATTGTTGATCATTGGTTAAGAGTGTAGTTTGATTGTATCATTTGTTGATTTGTTTGAGTATTTTATA
Organism: Trifolium repens; assembly: GCA_030408175.1. NCBI lineage: Eukaryota > Viridiplantae > Streptophyta > Magnoliopsida > Fabales > Fabaceae > Trifolium > Trifolium repens. The sequence goes on from CP125847.1 coordinate 2,669,959, forward strand.
AGGTTTTCTTGTTAGGTTCTGTAAAGATTCATGAAATATGTTTATCATTCTTTGATTTCTCGGCAGGTGCGAAACTGTTCTTCATCCCGGCTTTAATTCAACCGTACGAATTGAGAAGAATAGATCAAAGGTCAGGCATAGGCAAAACAAATTCAGCAGCATCGCCCAAAACAATGTCGTGTACAAGTGCCATTTATGTTCACATCATAATGTCAAGAGAGGTACCCCTAAGGGACATCTAAGAAAAATATTCCTCGCAAACGATAAATCATCCTTAGACTCAACATCTGCTACAAAACCCATCGCTCGTGAATCTTCAAAACTAGAGAAACACTTTGTATGCAAAGAAGAAGCCGGTGAATTACATGTGTTTGCTTCAAAAGTTGTAGTTAAGGATGTCGCCAATCTGAATGGAATGGAAACTCCGCCAAGAACAATCACGCCAAACTTGTTCGAAGGAAAGAAGAGAATGAGAAATAGTTCTATTTCGAAAAACGCAATTGGAACTCCGAGCATATCTGCACGAGTAGAAGAAGTAGCAAAAACTCATAGCACAGCAAGAAAAAGACGAAAAAAATCTTGGACCGGTCTAAAAGAAATTGCTCAGTGCAAAGAGCATTTGACAATCCCATTTTTTTAATAACTAGGAAGGTTTATGCATAGATAGTTTCTCTCTAGATTGTGCCAAAAGTTGTTTTTTTCTCTGCCAATTTCACTTTTACACAAGTTTGATTTTATTTTTTTTGGTGAAAACATTTTTTGGTTCTATCTCTTTAAGCACTTTGTTGATGTATCATGTATGTTCCTTGTAACTCTAAGTTAACTTCTCTGCATTTATTATATTAATTCATTTCAAAAGCTTATATTTGTTGCATTGGAGTTATCAGTTAGGTGTAATGAGTTTGGTAATACATTATGTGCTCTCATGCTGGTTTGGCTGGTGAGGATATACAAAGATGTATCATCTTAGCAGCCATGGTTTATAGGCTTAAGTAATTGAATTGATTCCCTCCCTCACTCACATTGAGGAAAAGTGCTTTCATTGCACTTATGGTTTGTTTCGATTCGGGTTTGACATACTTTAATCGCGCCTCCGATTGAAGCTAGGGTTCAAAGCATCGTCCTATCTGCGGCACCGTGAATCAAGTAAAGCTATCATTTGAGGTTTAAGATTGAGTTGGTAGTTAGAGTGAGGAAATTAAGGAGTAGAGTGATAACAATATTAATAATAATACCAACGTTTTTTTATTTTAGACGGAGAGACTTTATAAGAATATATGTTGTATATTTTTTAAAGATCTAATGACTTAAAAATGGTCTAATCTAAGTTCGGTCGAACTCTAGATTACTACTATCTCTTCCTCCGATAATTAGAGGATTAACAAAAAAATAATAATAATATTGTATGTATTTTCTTATATTCTCACAAAATATTACTAGTAACAACCAAGTTTTTAAAAATTAGTTAATAATTAATTAAAATATTGGTCTGCATGCATAGGTAGTATAAATACATACTACATTATTTTTGATAGAACATACTACATTATTATATGTTACCAAAAAAATATATAAAATACATATCATATAATAATGACATTTATCGGCCACATAGTGACTTTAACGAACCTTTTAAAGGTATAGGCACCATGACAATGATTGATTCCAATATCTATTCCTTTGTGAATTGGATTACATAATATTCAAAAAAGTTAGCCTGCAAATGAGTGCTATTGTCAATATATGGAATAGTTTTCACCTAATAATTTTGAATTCTTGTTTTTATCAAATTATTATTGCGTGTTCTTTCTTACTACTATGTTACGGTACAAGTTATGATGCATAAGTCATGTTTATGCACCGTGCATAAATACCTAAAATTGCTTAGCGCACCCCCCATAATTTTAGGGGGTGCACTAGAAATTTGAGGGGTGCGCTAGAAATCTGAGGGTGCGCTAAGTAATTTGGGGGGTGCACTAAGTAATCTAAGAGGTGCATTAAACAATTTTTATTATTTATGCACGGTGCATAAGGAAAAAGCTTATGCACCATAATCACTCCCATTTTATTTTTTTGGTAAGCATCAATATGTATTGAATATAACACGATAAATGAAAAGTATCATAAATTTTTTTTTTGATAGAGAAAAGTATCATAAATTTTATTAGTTAAATTAATATTTGAATATATCTAATCATAATTTTTTTATATTAAGAATAATAAAAAAAATTAATTGTAATTAATCACAATTCTTAAATCTTTTAAAACATTTAAGAATTACTCCTAAGGAGGTATTTGTTCATCGACTCAAAAATTACTCCTAGAAACAACAGTATTTTTTATATAAAAGTGCTTGACAAATAATTAAATATTCCTAAAAAAATTTACTATTATAGTTATTATTCTTAAAAAAAAATATATAAAACTTGATGGGAATGCACATTGTCACCTTCTCACATAAGAATAAATCCATGTGAATTGTGGAAGTTATTCCATTCTCAAGAACCTTTATATACTTAGAAATAATTTTCTCAAACTAATAACAAGCATGAGTATAATTAAACTCGACAAAAAATATTTCATTCTTTAAGTAAATTAACAAAATAAAAATTATTTTTGTCTATCTATAGTCAAAATGACAAATATCATCTAAAATTCATAAACATAACCATAAATTTATTTTTTTTACTTTAACCATCAGTTTAATCTGGTTCGGAAGTCAATTCCGACCTCAAATGGTTTCAGCCCTCTTCCAATCAAATTCATAAACAGGAACAATATCTATAAAATTCATAAACATAACTATAAAATTTGAATTTAAATAAAAATATTTAATCAAACAAGTAACAATATCTATATTATCAATTGAATAAGCTAACTCATAAGTAAATAAATAAATCATAAGTAAATCTAATTTTCTCTCCTTAAAAAAAAGTACATCTAATTTTAATAATCTGTTTTTTTAATTATTATTTTGGCTTTTTATAAACAGTTTTGCCACATGGAAATACTAAGAACATTGTGGGTGGAATAATTCAAAGTGCAAAATCAAAGTCTTAGATTATGAGTTGCAATAAACTATACAAGTAGCATTACTGTTTCCAAAGACAAAAAATAATAATATGAAATTCTCTCTCTTGCCCATACTGCCCAATTCCCCACTTTTCATATTTCAAGCCTGCCCGAACTGCCCCTAGTGGAAAAACTTTCCCTCTCTTACAAGCACTCTCTCCCGCTTTCCCCTTCATCTCTCTCTCTCTCCCCAAAATTCCACTTTGCTTTGGAGTTTGGTCTCATTTCACAAATGGGTTTGTTTTGTTTTTGTTGATTTTGTTTTACATGTGTTCATTGATCCTTAATAATAATACCATGTTTCAATACTATGATGTTGTTCTTTTTCTTTTTGTATAGTGGATATGATGATGATGAGTTTCTTTGAAGAAATGAATTGAAGTTTTTTTTATTTTATTTTATTATTTTTAATATAAAGTTTGAGACTTTTTATATGGAAAATTGTTTGTAAGAGATTTTAGAAGATGGGGTTTAGAAATAAAAATGCAATCAAAGCAGGAAGTTTGAAATTTGATAAGTCAAAGGATGATGTTGCAAAGAAAAAGAGAAATTGTTGCTTTAGATTCAGTTTTATTAGATGCTGCATACCTTCAAGATCAAAATTTGATAGCTCAATATGTTGCAATGGCACTGCTAATACACAAATTGGTAAATTTTCTTTCCATATGATATAGTTTTTCTTATTTAGAAATTTATGTTCTATTTGGCATCAATTTTGGTAGCTACATAAAAAGATATATTATTTTGTTCATTGGATTCATTATTAAGAGGTTGTTTAGATTTCAATGAATTTGGCAGAATCAGTGTGTCACGGTGATTATGTCAAAAGAACTACATTTGAGCTTCAACAAGATCACGGTGTCATTGTAATTTTACCAGACTCACCGTCAATCTAAACATGACTAAATCATATAAGAAATTGTAAAAGTTGTTTGACCCAAATTTTATTTTTCTGAATTGTGATGTTTTGGCTATAAGCATGACCTTAATAGATGCTATCTACGCCACTGTTCGGATAAGTAGCTTAATTAAGTGTTGTAGCTATAAGCTATAACAAAAGATAAAATGAAGTCAAATTGTTTTCATATAAGTTGTTTTCATATGCTAATGCTATCATAGAGAGCTTATGAAAAAAAGATGAAAACAACTTATAAACATGTCATAAGCTGTTTTGATAGTTCTCTCCTAAATAGTGTCGCAAGTGTTTATGCGAGTAGACCCTATATAGTTATTGTACAAGTAAATTGATCTTGTAATGAAATTGTGTAAAATCAAGCATGCTATAGTCAAATAATGTAACATTAGTCTTTTTTCTTCTTGTTTTTAGGTGATAAAGATAATACTAAGTCAGTAATAATTCAATCAGAGGAAAATAAATCTGCATCTGAAACAAATACAAAGGAAACAAATGGTCTTGTAGATTCCTCTACATCAACTAGTAATGGGGAAAGTATCTCTTCGACATCGAAATTCAGTGAAGAATTGAAGGTTGCTTCTTGTTTAAGAAAATTCACATTCAATGGACTTAAGGTAGCAACTAGGAATTTCAGACCAGAGAGTCTTCTAGGTGAAGGAGGGTTTGGTTGTGTTTTCAAAGGTTGGATTGAAGTGAATGGAACTGCACCCGTGAAACCGGGTACCGGCCTTACGGTTGCTGTGAAAATCCTCAACCATAATGGACATCAAGGTCACAAAGAATGGCTTGTATGAAACTTTTATATATCCTTATCAAAATTTTCCTTTCAGATGTTTTAGTTTTTCGCAATTATCATTTTCTTTTCTCTACTTCTTCCACAGGCTGAACTAAACTATCTCGGCGATCTTGTTCATCCTAATCTCGTTAAGTTGATAGGTTTCTGTATTGAAGATGACCAAAGATTATTGGTTTACGAGTTTATGCCGCGAGGAAGTTTGGAGAATCACCTCTTCAGAAGTACATTACTAACCTTTTTATTTCTATTGTGTATGTCTTCACTGCTTTATAATTCCATCATGTCTTCGCACCTGATAAATATACTCTTGAGTTGAAATTTGGCTGATATATTTTTCGATAGGCAAATGTTTGCAGTTAATTTGTTAGGGGGGGAACTTATGACATGTCCATAAGCTATTTCCAGCTTCTTTGCATAAACTATATCCAGGATAGCGCTTATGAAAATAGTTTTTTTTTTTTTGTTTTTTGCAACAGTTATGAAAATAGATTATAGAAAAGCTTATACATCAGTACTTATATATGATAATTGTCTAATTAAGTTGTTTATCCAAATAGAGTCTATTAATGCAGTAATTGATTCCCAAATAATTTTTGGAGTCCAAAAACTAGAGTATAATGGTCCTCTTCCAATAATGCATTTGTTCTTTGTGATTTTCTCTATGATCTTAAAATAATTTCATACACGAGGATTAATTGTCTGTCAAGTAACAACCATGTTCTATGATGAAGGACCCTTGCCTCTACCTTGGTCTATCAGAATGAAAATTGCACTTGGTGCTGCTAAAGGTCTTGCTTTTCTCCACGAAGGAGCTCAAAGGCCTGTGATATATCGCGATTTCAAGACATCTAATATTCTATTAGATGCGGTATGTAAGTAAATAAGTAAGCAAGAAGATTCTAATTAATTTCTTATTCATCTTTCAACACAAAAACTCAAAGTTGAAATGCTTTTAGGAATACAATGCGAAGCTTTCTGATTTTGGACTTGCCAAAGATGCTCCTGAGGGGGAAAAAACACATGTATCAACAAGAGTTATGGGAACGTATGGTTATGCTGCTCCGGAATATGTGATGACGGGTACGTTTTGAGCCTTCCTAGTTCCTTTCTGAGTATTAGTGTTTCTTGAACTGAATACTTTACGACATAATTCTGACTGATATGTTGTTCATTTAGCTTAATTAAACTCTTGCTTTTTATAATCATTGGTCTGTCATAATTCTTTTATTCGTATAAAATATTCATACCTTGTAATTGATATTTTGATATTTATTTTGTGAAGGTATGCGCATAAACTTTTAATATTAACCTGAAACGGCTTATTTTGTTTAGGACATTTATCATCGAAAAGTGATGTCTACAGCTTTGGAGTAGTACTACTTGAAATGCTTACTGGTCGACGAGCTATTGACAAGAAAAGACCAAAAGGAGAGCATAATCTGGTGGAGTGGGCAAGACCAGTACTTGGAGACAGGAGGTCGTTCTACCGAATAATCGATCCCCGTCTTGAAGGTCACTTTTCAGTCAAAGGATCACAGAAAGCAGCACAGCTGGCTTCTCAGTGCCTTAGTCGCGATCCAAAATCCAGACCTTTGATGAGTGAAATTGTTCAAGCTTTAAAGCCTTTGCCAAACCTTAAGGATATGGCCATATCATCTCATCAATTCAAGATTGCGCGTGTTGATCGTACCATGTCCATGCCGAATTCTAAAAACGGTATTAGAACCGATATAGTATCTTTACCAAAGGGTCAGCCGAAAAGGACCTTGTCAAGTTCACATTATGGACATGCTTCTCCGTATCCGCATCATAGCAAGTCTCCAAAACCTATTGCGTGAGAATGTTGTTCAATAACTTAAATTCACTATCCTATTCATTCGGTTCACTCAAATTAGGCCATCATTTCAACATCAACGGTTTTTTATCCTGAGAATTTCTCTGAAACCTAACGGACTCTACAGATTGAAGGTGTGTCCAAAGTTCGACATGTGTCAATGTATGATTCCAACACGACATCAACACATTTAATTACATTAATCACTTTTATTTTTTCAAATTATTACTGTTGTATGTGTCGGTTCTTCATAGTATATTAAGTGCTGGATTGATAGAATGGAAAGAGTAAACTGTCATGTATATTTAGCTTTCAAATGAGAAAATGTTATTCTATGAACTTACATCACTTTTCTACCTATTATTTGTTTTCTTCATTTTCATGATGTATTTTTGCAAAGAAGAAAAAGGTGGTGTTAACCAAAGTATCTTCTGCATATAAGTGCAAAAATTAATCCTTCAAAATAATTACTAATGATCTATTTAAGGCGTTTATCTCTTTCAACAAAGTGTTTTCCCGCCAATAGTATTACCTGCTTCTAATGAGCAATTCGACAGTCATCCCCACAAGACTTTGAGGAACCGATAGTTTCGTTGCTTATTGAAGTCTTGCAGAACACTTTCTTGATTTCCAAACACCAGCCCTAAACTTAGCAGGATATTCATGAAGAAAACTATACTTCTCACCATAAGGACATTGCTCACCATTGTAAAACTTCTTACACAGCTTCATCTTGTGGATGATTTTTTTATCATCATTGCAGTTCCCCTCCTGCACCGGTTCCTCCTTGTGCTCATTGCCCGGACTAGCAGCTCCTTCCAATTCGGCTTACTATGGTCACTCCTATGAACCATGACATATTGTAGTTACTATGCATGCGCCACATTTGACATTTTGTCCTCAATAATAGTGACCATGCTAGATTAATGACTCAAAACCTTCCGCCATTAATGATGAGTCGTAATAAGATAGAAATCCATCAGTCACACTATGTTGATTAACCCTTCGGCTGCTAGACGATTATCCAAAATTGGGAACCTTGGTATGGTCCCAGCCACAAAGTATCTTAGCTATCGAGATTTCTTTGCCACTTGCTTAAATTGATTCAGTCACACTTCATTCGTTCTAGGTGATAGAAATTGATTCCTCCAAAGATAAATATGAGTTGCTTCGTATCAGAAAAGTTACGAGCATTGAGAGAACCTCGACTTGAACCTTTCTGGTCTACCATTAGAAAGCCCCCTATAAATCATTCAGAGTGCGCAACTGTGGTTTAATGATTTATTATTACAAAAACAATATTTGACCAATATTGTGGATTATGGGCCTAAGAAAACAGAGGCCGTAGCCCGTAGGTTGAGGACTTGATTGCTCTGCCTTTGGGCCGGCCCTGACAAACAAAGCATGTGATGTGCTGAGAAATAGGAAGATTTCTCATCACACCCCTCATGATTCTTTTTCCCCCGGATTTTCTTTTTTACCCCTGTAAAAGTCAATTTCGGAATCTACATTCCGAAATTTTGTAACCTTTAATTTTGGTTCGGAAAACCTTTCCGAAGTAAAATTTCGGGCTTTAGTTTCCGAAGTTGGACGTTATAGAGCTGAAACCAGCTCACTTCCTCTCATTCATGTCAACACTCAATCTCAACTTCTCTTTGGAACCAAAACGTTATTTCTTCATTTGTGGCTCAATCTCAAGTTTTGGAGGTTATCTAACGGAATCAACACTCATTGATGCATTAACATAAGGTAAATTTCGATTCTAACCGATTAGATTTTGTTTATTTTAGCTTAGAATAGATTGTGGTCACCTAGGTTTCCGAAATTTCTGACAGGTAATCATTCGAAAAATAGTTTCCGAAATCATGTAAAACTTGAGTTCGGAAAACACGTTCCGAAATAATACTTAGTTGAAATTTCCATGTCTTTCCTGCTGCACTGCTACTGCATAATTTTTTTTTGTCAAATTTAGGAAGATTAAATGTTTTGATTTGCTTAATGCTTATTGCTTATAGGTTACTCATTATAGCTTATTGATTATAGGTTGTTGGTTATTTTTTATTGACCATATCTTATTTCTAATGACTTGTATTTGATATGGATTTTAATTTGTTGTAGTTATGGATCATAAATCTAGACAAGTGGTGCTTGGTTTACGTGTCCATGAAGTCGTGGCTGATGTTGATCCCGTCAATTTTCATCCACCGGACCAAGCTCCTCCTGCTCTTCCCGCTCCTCCTCCTCCTCCAATTGGTCCTCCGGCAATACAATTTGATACTAGTTCGAGTTTTTTGACGGACCAAGCTTTCGAGACTCGAGATGCTTTACTCAAGTGGGTTCGCGAGGTAGCTGCTGGGTTAAGGTTAGCAATTGTGATTGTAAATTCTGACTATGGTGATGAAAAGAGGAAGCAGAAGTTGGTTTTGGGTTGTGAAAGGGGAGGTGCTTATAAAAGAACAAGTAAGAAGATCAAGTTTGAAGAAACGGGAACGAGGAAATGCGGATGTCCGTTTAGGCTTCATGGTTATTTTTATAATACAACCAAGGACTAGCATCTTAGTGTTATGAATGGCAAACACAACCATGAGTTTGATAAAGAATTAGATGGACATCTAGTTCAGGGGCGGTTGAAACCGGAAGAGATGAATTTGCTTGCTGAATTGACAAGAAATTTGGTCCCGCCTAGGAATATAATGTCTACAATGAAGGTGAGAGATCCGGATAATGTGACCAATAAGAAACAAATTTACAATGCACGTCATAAATTGAGAAAGAAAGAAAGGGGTCCGAGGAATGAAATACAACAATTGTTTCATTGTTTGGAGCAAAAGCAATATGTCTTCAAATTTAGGCCCGATGATCTTGATGATGATTCTACTGTTGTGAAGGATATATTCTTTGCGCATCCTACCTATATGGCGCTTTTTAACAGTTTCCCTAGTGTTTTGTTGATGGACTCGACCTACAAAACAAACCGGTATGGTAGGCCGTTGTTTGAGATGGTGGGTGCGACGTTGACCGGCTTGACATTCAATGTTGCATTTGCCTTCCTGTCTAACGAGAAAGAGGAGAATTTTACATGGGCACTACAACAGTGTCGAAGCCTTTTGAGGAGTGAGGGCCTAAGACCAAAGATAGCGGTGACGGATAGGGATCTCAGACTTATGAATGCGATTGTTAGTGTATTTCCAGACGCAACACCATTGATTTGTCGCTATCATGTTATAAAAAATGTCAACGCAAAGGCCAAGACCTTGTGTAAAGTTCATGATGGAGATGAAATGAGCCACACGCAAGTCGTTAACATGGTGACAAATAGCTTTGTCGCTGTATTGGACGCGCAAACAAAGGAGTCTTATGCTCAGGTTGTTGTGGGGCGAGGGGCAACAGCTTCACGCGCAGAAGCATGTGCGCGTGTCTCCCTGCCTAGTCCTGTTCTTCCAACCTCTTCTTCCATTTCTACAATATAATTCAAAAACAAATTCATAACCTAAATAACATTTAACATACATTCCAATCCAATTCAGACATATTCATGTATTACAATCATGCATACAAACACTTACAATACCAATTATTTCATTCAAACATTTTTTCAAACAATTAAAGTGCTAAAATCATACAAACTATATCAATACTCAAATTAAATTTCTAAGCAAAATGCATTGATGCATACATCTACCCAATACCACAAACAACCCATAATCAACGAAATAAACAACATCAACAACATTAACAACAACTCAGAAATTGAAAATATCAAAGAGAAATGTTAAAAGTTCAAAAACAATGAACAAAATAGGAATGAATGATCTAAGATGCATAGAAGTTACTTGTTAAATTAGAGTGATTGAATTTGTTGAATTAATGATCAAAATCGCAAGTTTCTTTTTCTACCCTTTTCCCACCCAACCCTATTTTCAAACTTAAAAATATAAAATGACAGAAGTAGGTGCGTTTCTGTTACTATATAACATTATTTCGGAATCTAGTCACCGAAATACAGTTTCCAAAACTACGTTCCGAATGAAAAATTCTTTTAAACTACTTCGGAATCTATGTTCCCAAGTTGACATTTTAGGGGCAAAAACGGATTTTTGGGGGTTAAAAAGAGTGGTGGGGGTGAGATGAAAAATTTTCAAGAAATAGAGGCCAAACAGTTTCCACAAGATAAAGCACAATTGCCCCACATGATATACAGTAAAATGAAACAGTATCCTAGTTATAAACCAACAGATCAACTATCCCACATAAAAGCACAAACCATATTAGTTTGTGAGAAAGAAAATAAACCATGAACCCTGCCACAAACATGGTCATAAACACCAAAAACACACCACCCTTATTTATTAGTTCTCTATTTTCATTCATCTCAAAAAACACTCATTATGACCGATAGAAAAAGTGAAGGTAGTTTTTGTCTTTTTGTTTGCGGTGAATTCTTTGTTTCTTCATTGTTTTGTTCTATTGTTCTAGGGAATAATGGATTCCCTTTCAAATGTAATAAAATATTACTGTAATTCATTGATCATGTACTAATTAATCATGTTACTCATTTTTTAATTGAATTCTTTGTTCATGTTTTGATTAAAGTTTGGTTTTTTAATTTTGCATTTTTGTTGGATTTATGGGTTGCTTAAAATTTAAAATTGGATTCATCAAGTTTCTTAAAAATCAAATCTTTATCAAATTTTAGTGTTTTTTTAATTCCTTAAACATTGTTGCTTTTTTATTATTTTTGTTTGTTGTTGAAGACAAAGTTGTTAGGTGTCACACACACCCCTTTCTCTTGTCCAAACTATCTTTTTATCTGGTTTGTTTTTTCATGTTTTTAAAATCAAACTACGTAAAATTGAATGACTGTGGATTAGGAAGCTAAAATAATCCCATTAGTTCTCTAGTGGAAGTATGCTTATATTTATCCCTATATGAATAATTTATACAACTCGGTATATGAATAATTAAACATTCTAAATTAGAGTTCTATTGTTCTAGGGAATAATGGATTCCCTTTCAAATGTAATAAAATACTACTGTAATTCATTGATCATGTACTAATTGATCATGTTACTCATTTTTTAATTGAATTCTTTGTTCATGTTTTGATTAAAGTTTGGTTTTTTAATTTTACATTTTTGTTGGATTTATGGGTTGCTTAAAATTTAAAATTGGATTCATCAAGTTTCTTAAAAATCAAATCTTTATCAAATTTTAGGGTTTTTTTTATTCCTTAAAAATTGTTGTTTTTTTATTATTTTTGTTTGTTGTTGAAGACAAAGTTGTTAGGTGTCACACACACCCCTTTCTCTTGTCCAAACTATCTTTTTATCTAGTTTGTTTTTACATGTTTTTAAAATCAAACTACTTAAAATTGAATGATTGTGGATTAGGAAGCTAAAATAATCTCATTAGTCCTCTAGTGGAAGTATGCTTATATTTATCCCTATATGAATAATTTATACAACTCGGTATATGAATAATTAAACATTCTAAATTAGAGTTCTATTGTTCTAGGGAATAATGGATTCCCTTTCAAATGTAATAAAATACCACTGTAATTCATTGATCATGTACTAATTGATCATGTTACTCATTGTTAATATGGTGTGGTCTTGTTTCCATGGCTGCCTCTTTGGCTATCTCAATTTCTCTATTTTGTTTTACTATAGTATTATTTTTTTGGTTTATTTACTGGTTTTTTAATTCGGTAGATAAATGAAATGATAAGTCATTGAAAACTTAGATATACAAAGTAGAAGCAACTTTTTTTTTTGCTTTAATTTAATTAAATAGGTGGTTTTAAATCTCACAATACAAAATACAAAAAATTTATCACAACCATCAAGACGCACCACTTTACTTTAAGATATCATCAATATGACTATTTATAAATAAATAAAAAATTAGTACACTTTGATCCGGATATCAACAAGGGTATCAAGATTCAATCAATTCAATAGTTTTAACATTATTTTTAGGATTGTGAGTTTGACCTAACTCAATCCTACAAAATTGACTTATATAATGATGATGATTATCTACTTTATAAACATATATTCAGATTATATCATAACCACTTATGTGAAACTTCTGACTAATCATAATATATAGTATTCCCATTCAAGAATTGTTAGGGAAGATAATACTCATGCCTGGATCATTCACACCCTACTCTTTTTATGGCTTTGATTAGAGGCACATTAGTTCACCACATGACCATCCAATCAATTATGAGATGCCTCAACCCTTATGAAAATTACTTTTGTCATACTATATGTTACTCACGCGTCCTACGTGTTTTCCATTTTATCCTTCTGCTACTTAAGTATCGGATGTTATAAAAATGAGAAATTTTGAAAAATATCATCCGCTACTTAAGTAACGCACGTTATAAATGTAGGATGCTTTTGGGGGTATCCGCTACTTAAGTAGTAGACGGGGGTATTTTGATAAAATTGTAGGGCGTGCAAGAAAAAGTATAGGGTGGCAAAATGATATTTCCAACTCCATATGACCACCTAGTGTTGGGCCTAGTTTTGGAAGCCTTGGGCTTTAGGAGTGAGGAAATTTCTTACGTCCACACCCTTTTTTGGGTATAGTGTTAAAAGCAAACAAAAGATAAGAAAAACAGCGAAGCAATTGCACCTTTAGAAAGACCCCACACACATCAACATAGAATAAGTTGCATGAATTTATTCTGAAAAACTAATAATTCTATAAAATAGTAAGATAATACTAGTAACCATCATAGAAAACTTAAAGATAATAACTATCATAGAAGAATAGTAGATGTAATCAATGGGGTTGCTTTCTCAAAGGAAAAATAAAATATAAAGGTTTAATTTGATAGAGATAGATTATTTTTCCATGGATTTCCTCCATATGCAAATAATCATATTTAAATATTTATCGGAGACTAAACATAAACATCTTTTTTAATTGAAATTTCAACATTGGTTCGCTATGTCATGACAGATTAATCTATTTTAGTAGACTCGTCTCTATTTTTTAGTTTCTTGACCCAAAAGATTATAGATATTTTAAAAAGAGTGCAAATAGTTATGCATAGCAACATGATGTCTCTTAAATTTCTAGATGTAGTATTTAAAAGGATTAATTTTGTCATCCAAAAAAAAATTAACAACAAAGCTATTGTCCATTTGTCTTCCATTAAAATATAATTATTCTTATATATATAAAATTTCCTTTATATCGAGTTAAATCTTACAAATTATGGTTAGACTTTTATTTGTACTACTTATGACTTGTATTCAAATTTTAATTATCATATTAAAGTTTTGTAGATGAGGCTTTATCTAATATATGTGTTTTCCCTAATTCATTTTCTTATATTAAAATAGTATAAAATGGGATGACTTGTAGATTAGTGCTCCTCCTCTTGTTTGAAAGTCTGCCGAAAATAATGAAAGGATATGTTGCTGTTGGCATCGATATAGCCTAGAGTTAATATACGGTATATATTGCGATGTATATTATGTATAAAACGCGGTTAATTCAGTTAGTATATATATATAATTAAATCAATTAATATTTGAACTTGTGATTAATTCATATGATTATGTTAGCTATAATTTCAACTGTCAATTGAAATAATTGTCTATTTAAATTATCTATTTATATATTTTATTCTTATAACTTAGTTTAGTTGATAGAAATTAAAAATATTATATTATATATATATGCCGTAATTCAAATTTTGAACCTATCATTTTTTCTTACAAAGTAGCTTAGTGACCAAAAGTTCTACTTTAAAATGAATAAATAAGATGTTCAAAATTTGAACTCTAATTTCTTATGTATAATATAATACAATATTCCTACTAATATACTAAACTCACGAGACTAAACACATCATTTATTCACCATATAAATTTGATTATCATTATTATTTCTATATAGTGGGGAGTCCTCCAGTGCCAATTGGCAACATCCTTGTGACATAATAGTAATCCAAACACGCCACCTAAGGTCCACTTGTATATTCATTTTTTTTTTTTTTTCTTTTAATAGACTTTTCAATTTTTAGTTTATTTTGTCAAATTAAATAGACTTTTCAATTTGAAAATGGTTAGCTTGAACTCTTGAAGAAAACTGTTGGCAATATATAAATATTCTCATTCCGGCATTCTCAATTTTATAGATTAGATAAATAAAAGTCATGTGGTCTTAGGTTGGCCTAATTATAATTTTTAATAATAAATGTGATTTAAAATAAATTTTAATATCTTAAAAGCCTTTTCTATCGTTATATTTGTGTCCAAAAAACGATATAATAAAAAGAAATTGTTGTTTGATATAAAAGTAGTTAACCTTTAATATCCGTCTAGCCGCACAAGAATTGGAATATCCATGAATGAAAATAAGTAATAAGATACGTATACATGTTATAGATGATGACAAAACGTGATATTTCCCCTTGGGTATCCATAAAACCATGTCATAACTACAACATGACCCAACTTTGCTCCATGAGTTTTTTTTGTTAGATGAGTTTTTTTAGTCGTTGCTCCTAGGGTTTTGTGCCGCCGCCAACCCTTTGTGAGTGTTTTGTTGTCGTTCGGTTAGGTCCTTCCTTACCTGGACGTGTTTTCTAGCTTACTTGCCAGGCTTGTCTTTTGTCTTTCATCACTCAATTACCATCCTAATTACTCAATCATCATCCTCACATATATGTTTCCTATATTTCACGTTTCTATAATCACCCCTTACAACTAGTTGGCCTTTTCTATATTCCAATAATTATGAGCATCTGTTCGCCTTTATCCAATGTCACCATGGCTATTTCTAGTACCACTATTTCATAACTATATTCATCGGCAGTGTATAAAGTTTAGGACCTATGATAGTGCTCAGTTGGAACTGTCAGGGATTAGGTAGTCCAGGCGCGGTGTTGAATCTCCGTGACCTTGCTCGTGATCATAAACCAGATGTTATTTTTCTGTTTGAAACTTTAACTATTGCCAGAAGGATCGAAGAGATCAGGGTTAAGTTGGGCTTTGTATCTCGGTAGATGTCCAAGGTAGAAGTGGAGGACTGGCTGTTTTTTGGAAGAAATCGAGTAATTGCAGATTACTAAATTATTCTAGAAATTTCATAAATCTTATTGTGGAGGACAACAGTCGAGGAGAGTGGAGATTGACTGGTTTTTACGGCTTCCCAGAGCATGGTAGAAGACGAGATTCGTGGAATATGCTTCGAAATCTCCGTGATATGTCACCTATCCCTTGGTGTATTATTGGAGATTTTAATGATCTTTTGTCTCAAGATGATAAAAGAGGAACTCACCTTCATCCTAACTGGCTTTGTCGTGGATTTCGTGATGCAGTCTCTGATTGCGGCCTTGTTGATATCAGACTAGAAGGTCATCAGTTCACTTGGTGCAAAAGTTTGGAGACACATAGAAGGGTGGAAGAGCGGCTTGACAGAGCTATGGCAAATAGTGATTGGATGTTACTTTTTCCGGAAGTTCGGTTGATTAATCTCCTTGCATCTCACTCTGACCACAGCCCTATTCTACTACAAGGAGTGGTTCCCTCTACTACTCGACCTAATCGCCCTTTTAGGTTTGAAAACAGTTGGTTGAAGGAGCCGGATTTGGAAGACACTGTGAGGGAAGGTTGGATCGAAGCTGGAACCATGGATATTATGGACCGTGTTGATCACTGCTCTCATAAGCTACAAAGATGGGGCAGAAGGAAGAGGACACGTTTTAAGCTTGATATTGAAGCTAGCAAGAAGGAGATGGAAAATCTCAGGGGTATGGGTGAGGTTGAGGACATTGTTCGATTTAAAGCCGCCCAACATACTCATGCTAAGCTCCTAATGCAGGAGGAGGATTTCTGGCGTCAGAGGGCAAAAATGCACTGGTTGAAAGATGGAGATTTGAACACAAAATTCTTCCACTTATCAGCCTCGGTGAGGAGTAGATTTAAACGCATTGATAAGCTGCTAAATGAGGACAATGTGATAGTGAGGAAGCATGCAGATCTTTGTGAAGTCGCTCACAGGTATTTTGATAATTTATTCAAAGCTAATCACGGTGCTCATGATCTGGTGCTCCAACTTATTACTCCAAAGATCACTGATGAAGATAATATTGCTCTTACGGCACCTATCACAAAAGAGGAGCTGAAATGTTCACTTTTTGAGATGCATCCTGATAAATCCCCAGGTCCTGACGGTTTCAATCCAGCATTTTTTCAACGGTTTTGGAATTTATGTGGCGATGATGTGTTTGTTGCAGCAAAGTGCTGGCTTGAGAGAGGATATTTCCCGTCTGCTCTTAATGAGACTAATATTTGCTTAATTCCTAAATGTGATGATCATGTGTCCATGAAAGACTTAAGGCCTATCTCTTTGTGCAATGTTCTTTACAAAATGGTCTCGAAGCTTCTTGCTAACAGATTGAAGAAATGTCTATCTAAATGTATCTCTGAGGAGCAATCAGCTTTTGTGGAAGGTCGGTCCATCCTTGACAATGCTCTTGTGGCTACTGAAATCATACATGCTATGAAGAGGAAAACTAGAGGAAGGAAAGGAGATTTGGCACTCAAAATTGATATTAGTAAAGCGTATGATAGAGTGGATTGGGGTTTCATGAAAGGGATGTTGGTCCAACTTGGTTTTGATGACAAGTGGGTCCAATGGATGATGCTTTGTGTGAGTTCAGTAAATTACTCAGTTTTGGTGAATTTTGATAGAGTTGGTACGATTTATCCGGGAAGAGGCCTTAGACAAGGAGATCCCCTCTCACCGTATCTTTTCATTTTAGTGGCTCAAGGTCTTTCTGCACTTATTCATCGCTCAGTGGCACAGGGTGACATGCACGGTGTTAAAATTTGTCGAGGAGCCCCAGTGGTTTCTCACCTATTGTTTGCCGATGATTGTTTCTTATTTTGCAGAGCGAATATCGCGGAATCTAATCAATTGCTAAAAATTCTTAAGATATATGAGGAGGCCTCGGGACAAGAGATCAATCCCCAGAAATCTGAAGTGTTTATCAGCAGAAATATTAGTCAGGCTGGACAAGAGGATCTTGCTCGCATCCTTGGAGTGAGACATGCTTTAGGTACTGGAAAATACTTAGGCTTACCTTCTATGGTGGGTAGAAGTAAAAAGGCAACATTTTCTTTTATCAAGGATAGAGTGTGGAAGAAGATAAATTCCTGGAGTGGTCGAGCTCTATCTAGAGCGGGTAAAGAAGTTATGATTAAATCGGTGATCCAAGCTATCCCCTCATATATCATGAGTATCTATCTTATTCCTCAAGCAATTATTGACGAGATAGAAAGAATGATGAATGCGTTTTGGTGGGGTGGAGGAAGTCAAAAGAAAGGTATTAGGTGGCTTTCATGGGAACGTCTTGCTTGTCCTAAATCACAAGGGGGAATGGGATTTCGAAATCTTAAAGCCTTTAATTTGTCTATGTTAGCTAAGCAAGGATGAAGCTTTATTCATAACCCCGATTCTATGGCCTCCAAAATTTTCAAAGCCAAATATTTCCCAAATGAGTCTTTTCTTGAATCAAAACTTGGTCATAATCCGAGTTATGCCTGGCGTAGCATTTGGTCCTCGCGATCCATTCTCATTCAAGGGTGTAGGTGGAAGATTGGTGATGGTTCTTGTGTTCGAGTTATGCATGACCCGTGGCTTCGACATGGGTGCAGTCGCCTCAATCTGCTGCAACACATGACATGCGAGTCAGTAATTTAATGGTAGAAGGGAGCAAAATGTGGAATTTCAGCCTACTTAAGAATATTTTTCCTCCACATATTGTTGATCTCATAACCCAGGTACCTTTGCACTCTTCAGTCACTGTTGATAGCTTAATTTGGCATAATGATAAGGGAGGTATGTACACTGTGAAGTCTGGTTATAAACTTTGCATGGAAAAAATCTTGCATAACTCTCACCATTATGTTTCGGGAGAGTGGAAGAGGATGTGGAGCATGAAAGTCCCACCTAAAGTCCGTAATTTAATTTGGCGAATTTGCCGTGAATGTCTTCCTACGCGTAAGAGACTACAAGGGAGGGGTGTTAATTGTTCCTCTAGCTGTCCTCTTTGTGATGGTGACGAGGAGGATGATTTACATCTTTTATTCAAATGTCAGTTGAGTATGGCAGTTTGGACTCTAGCAGGTTTAAAGAACATAATTGATAGCAAGCTTGCTTTGTCTTTATCTCCTTCCTATGTGATCATGCAAATTTTGTCTACTGAGAATGAGATGACAAGTAGCTTGGTTATTATGATTATATGGAGCTTATGGCTTAATAGAAATGATTGGATATGGAATGATAAAAAAAATTCTGCAGCCCATATTTTATCATTGGCAAGAGTCACGTTGGAAGAATGGAGAGTGGCCCAAGGTTCTGCTCAAGATGGATACAACATCCATGTTACGGGTCCTAGTAATGCAAATTTATTGGGAAGCTTAGTTTGGAGTCTCCCTCCCCAAGGGTGGATTAAGTGTAATGTAGATGCAAGTTTTCATCAACAATATAGACTTACAGGTGGTGGTTGTGTGTTAAGAGATACTCATGGTGCTTTTGTGATGGGGTTTACTATGTGGACAAAACCCATGATGCAAGTACATGAAGGAGAAGCTGTAATCTTGTTGGAAGCTATGCATTGGGTTCAAAGTTTAGGTGTTCATCATGTTATATTTGAGAGTGACTCAAAAACTCTCGTTGATGCTATCCTTGCAAATAAGGGAGGTGTAGGTGAATTTGGTTCTATTGTTTCTAATATTAGAAGCATGATTGTTAGTAATTCCAACTTTGTGGTAAAGTTTGTCAGGCGTCAAGCGAATATGGTTGCTCATACTCTTTCAAGGGCGGCTATTTCTTATGCTAGTCACCATACTTTTGATTCTCTACCATCTTGTATTGAACATCTTTTAATTAATGAAATGAATTGAGTTTCCTTTTGTCAAAAAAAAATGTTATAGATGATGACAAAATGAATCAAAGCGAGAGCAAGGCGAAGAGAAAGACCACACAAACACGTATATTAAAAACTAGTGTATTGATAATCCCAAAAAAAAAAAAAAAAACTAGTGTATTGATAATATTATAAAAAAGGGGCATAATAATTGATTGATCTTATCCAGTATTTAGCGATTGTGCTCTGCTCCGTTGGAGTGAGTGGAAAGGGGGTTGTGTTCTTGCAGACGCTCAAGTTAGACAAGAGTATGAAGCGAGGTTTTCAGAGTTAGGATATAATGTATCTGACTTCTTTGTATGAGAGGAGTGTATATATGGCCCCTAGCGTTGCACCAAAACCATTGATGGATGTCATCAATGATTACCAAAAACGGCTGAAGAGCCATGATGAGCAGTAAATGTTCATCATTTCGGTGTCAGACAATACGATTCGCAAGAAATTTGTCCGTTGACTAGCATCCTCGCGCAGTTTGGGCTTCGCCCCATTGGGTCTTGCTCGACTGAGGGAAATAGACTTTCCCTGATATATTGGGCTTCTAAGTCTAGTTCAGAACAATAATATTACCATTTAAATGTAAATGCATGATTCAATTAAAAGAAAAAACAAATTTCCAGATGTACAGGATATTAAAAAATATAAGTAAATATTTTCTCATTGGAATTGACATTTAAACCTAATAATATAATATACCACTAAAATGCAACTGATAATAACACATTAACAAAAACAAGTCAGGGGAATTAAGTTTTTGCATTAAAGTAAATATTTATGACAGTACAAAGTAAGTCATTTTGTTATTTGATCTTTGTTCTATACACTAAAATTGATCGAGGAGTATTCACCAAAAAACAAAATTGATCGAGGAGTGTTTCAATATACAAATTCATCGTAATCTTATACTCCCTCCGTTCCTTTTTATAAAAAAACAGTTTGAAAAAATTACACATACCAAAGAAATACATTGTAAATAGTTTTTTTCATTTAATACTCTTATAAATTTAAACTTATTCCATCTATATCCCAATTTAATTACTCTAAATACAATTAACTTACTTATTTTTAATATTCTCTTTCATAATAAATAAGGGCATAAGTGAAATTCAACATTTAAAACATTTAAAAATTAGTCAAAGTTTCTTATAAAAAGGAACAAAAAAAATTTCACTTTTGTTTCTTATAAAAAGGAATGGAGGGAGTATAACTTAGACAGTCCAATTAATTTATTTTCAATATAATTTAATGCATCATATATAATTTTTGGCCTTTTGTGGATATTTGAAAATCATTTCCTTTCATCATTAATGGTTTTGTCTATTATTTTTTAAATTGAAGTAGGCAATACATCGAAAGTCACAATTGCTAAAATACAATATGAAATAATCGATAAATTTATTAATTTAATAATTTAATATACTGATACATTTAAATTTATAAATGTACTGTAAGCTCCAATAAAATATGTATAAGATATAAATTTAGCACTATTGAGTATTGAGACATGGTTGTGGTAGGATCAGTCCTAAAACTTTAAGGGTCCGTTTGGTATGATGGAAAGAAAGTGAGAGGAAAGAAAATTACGGAAATCGATGAATGAATTTAGATGATAAAGTAAACCAAATTTATTTATTGATTTGCGTAATTTTCCTTCCTCTCACTTTCTCTCCATAGAAACAAACGGGGCCTAAGTTTCCCGAACGAATTGAGAAATTAGAGTCTTAAAATAACTTGAAAAAATTTGTCTTTTATTTTATGTTTCAAAGTTATAACACTACTTTATAGTCGGTCTCTTCAAGTAATATATCAAGCATGAACAAACTCCAATTATTCAATATATATTCTACTTCACTCTTCAATTTTATTGTATTTCCACAACTGACTATAAGTTGCAATTTTTTTTTGTCATATAAATTAGTGACTAGAAATTTCATTTTTAATATGGATAAATGAAATGTTCAGAATTCGAATCCTAATGTATAAGATGCGATGTCGTTAATAACTAAGCTAAACTCGCTAAGCTCACAAAGACCTATGCAATATCAAACCAAACCCATAAATTATTTTTATTTTTAAGTAAATTTTTATTTTTTCGACAACAACTTCATTTTTTGAAGTAATCTATACTAATATATAAAGGGGATACAATTTTTTGGGATGACTTTTTTGTAATTCCTATTTTACCCTTAAAAAATAACTTCCACATAAAAATAGATTTTCAGTTTTTTTTAGTAAATAATATATTTTTTTTCTTAACAACTAAGCACAACTTCCACATAAAAATAGATTTTCAGTTTTTTTATAGTAACAAAAATATAATTTTTTATTCTCAATAACTAACAAAAAAAAAAAGAGGTTACATAGTTATCAATTAAGTCCAATAAAAAAGAAGATTAAATAGTTATTTATATTTGTACAGTAGAGAGTATCGATCATAAAAAAAAAGAATATCGATCACACAAACGGGCACGGAAAATGAACTTTTACTTTACTTCTCCATCACGTATAAAATAAATTAATAATATTTGAACAAATTATATACCAAAAATATATATATGAGAAACTACTAGGAAAAGATATTTTGGAATTTGTTTTCCTTTTATAAAAAAAGATATTTTGGAAGAAACGCGTGATAGTGTACGAACCTTGGCATGAAACAACGTGGTCCCCTATTAATCAGATTCAGATTCATCAAATTAATTAATTATCTCCATATTTGGAAACTAAATTAATTAGTAAAATATATTATTGTAGAAAAAAAAATAAAAAATAAAAGGTTAGAAAATTATTTTTTGTCTTTTTTTACTATCTTCTTATCTTCTTATCTTCTTATCTTCTTAATATACTAAAGGGAGATAGTGATGAACCCTAATGACATCTTGGAAACCCTAGAGGCTTATGTCATACTTGATGCAATGCTGATCTAATTTGCTTCTTTGGACAATCCATAATCAATTGTTTGCTTACACATCAGCAAAGTCCAGCTTCTATTCCTTTTGTCTATAAGAAACCTTCTGCGTGTGAATTCTAACATCCTTCATCATTCCTTCTTCTCTTCTCCTATTGGTTGCATGTTATTTTTTCGCCTGTGTGCTTCCATGTGTCCTCTTTTACTGTTTTCTTACTGTTAACAAACTTTCATCATTCCTTCTTTTCTTCTTTTATTGGTTGCATGCAATTTTTCCAACTTCATGCTTCCATGTGTCTTGTGTTACTGTTTTGGTGTTATTTCCAACATCTTTCTATTTGTTTCCATTGGCCCATGATTTCTCTCATTGATGCATCCTGTTTCCAATTCTCATCATCTTCCTCCAATCTCCCTTTCCTCTCCACTAGCACCCACAGTTTTCCAATTCATATCCTTCCTTCTCTCACCGGCCACCGCGAAAATCCGGCCACCACTGCTCAGCCACTGCCGCAAGCGACCCTCCACCTCTGGTCGGACCTTAGAGCACCAATCTTTCTCTCTCCGGCCGACCGCAACTCGCCGCCACAACCTCTCTCTCAAGCCACTGCTCTATCTCTCGGTTAGCTTTCTTTCTCACTCACGCGTTTTTGCTCCTCTTCATAAATTATGACTCATAAGATCTGTTTCGCAGAACCACCTTCTTCCTCATCAACCCTAACCCCCAAATTTCAATTTCTCAAATTTTAATTTCATGCTTTTAACTTTTCAATTTTCTAAATTTCAGGTTTTTGGAAAACTGGGTCAATTTTGAGTGCAGAAATTGAAAGATGTTGAAGGTTTAATTGTTACCATTGAATTGAAAGGTATTTTTAGTAATGGGGTTTCAGTTTTTCTTCTAACCCTTTAATTTATTTTAGTAAAAGCTTTATACTATTGGACTGTCTCTGTGTATTGTTTTTGACTCTGATTTGTTGAAATTATTGTTGCCCAATGTTTTTTCTGATATGTTAGATATGTGAAGGGTACAGTTGGCTGCATTCACTATCCTAGAAGCACTCTTGAGGTATGTTCACTCTTTAACACATTCACTATCTAATTTTACATTTGCATGTTAAGATTATTAATTTCAAGTTATTGTTTCAAATGTGTGATTTTTTTTTTTATGTCCGAACTAGGAATTCAAGGTACATTTGATTATGAATGGCCCTTTATTTTTAATATTGTTAATTACTTTTAGTTTCTTTTTGTTTGGAATTTTAGGAATATATATATTTGTGGTTTCATTTCATATTCATGTGGTGGTTTTTGTAATTTGATTTTGTGTGGCTAATATAAGTTATTGTGCTTAATTTTGATTTGAAGAGTAAAGAAGAAGGATGAAATAATTGCAGAAAAAGAAAAAAAAATTACTAGACAAGTTGAGTAGCATTTAGTTGATTATTATTCTTTTGTGGAGTCTAAAATTTTTTAAATGCAGGTGGACAAGCTTAAAAGCCAACTTGAAACACAAAACAGTGAGAAAGTGAATGCTTTAATTCTTATAGTCTTTTTGGAGTTATAGGCTAATGAAGTTTTTCTTGCCTAAAAATTGAGATTTGGTATTTTGTTTGAAAGCATGAAAAACAATTCTTTTGTTCACTTTTCTTTCTTGGTATTCTGAAGTTATATTAGCCAACTGAATTTGAGACAAATCAATCATAAATGCTCAAATATCAGTCCCTAAACTAGCTGGTACAAATATATACATATATAAAATATCATATAGTTTTTCTTTCAATACTTTGTTCATACATTTTCATTTGATATATATTATTTTAAACATGCACAATGAATAGGTTTGCAGAGAATTTGATCATTTCAAACAAAACAAATATATAGATTTTGGTGGTTTAGTATGAAGCTGAAATTGGTTGGAGGTAATTCTGCTGGTGTTGTGACAGCTTATTATGTAAGTATATAATCACATTAGCATTGAACTATAATACTACTAAATGTGCTTTTTCAATGAGTTTCTTTTTGTGTTTACTATGAATCCAATTGGTGTGGTGGAATGGAAATTGTTTATGCTTATGCCACATTTTTGTGTGGATGATTGTAGATTCACAACATTTGTGGTTGAGTGGTCTCTCATGGGATTTTTTTCCCCTCCTTATGGTCTGATAAAGCTGCAGCTTTGTAAACCGTAAGTGTATGAGCCTAATTAATACTGGTAGTGTTCAAGTATGTGACTATTTTTTTATGGTTTGTGAGTAACACGATGAAACATTTCCCTAGCATTTAGAAATCTGAGAGAGGAAGGCACTTCAGTTGTTATCTGAAATGCCATATATAAGCTTTATGACATTTGTTATCTACTTGATTTTTATGGCATTTTTTGAATATGAATCTATGTTTTGTGGCTTAAATTCAACTTACAGATGTGGTTTAAATCAGTATTCAGGATCTCATTTGTTGTATCGTAATTATGTCATGATGCGGTTATAGCTGGTGCAGCTGTTGGTGGTGTGACTCTTGCAGCATTAGGAGTGTCTGTTGGATTGTTCTTCTCTGTGCACCGTGTTTCATACAGAAAAAGGAAGAAGACCCCAAAGGAAACAAGTGGGCAAGAATCCTAAAGGGAACCAAGAAAGTAAAGGTAGGCTAAATTGATGTATGACTTGAAAAATTTCTTTACTTATTGGTGTGTCAAATGCAAAGAAGCCAATAATTTTGTGTGCCAAACACACAAATGATACATTTTCTACACTAGAAAGCAATCAAAAGTTTCTGACAATTTTATTTCTTATATAGATTTTGAGAGCAGAAACTTTTGTGTATATATTGTGCCTAATTGTGTTGAATTTCATTACAGGTTTCAATGTTACTAGAGAGGTAATTTGAGTATAGTTGGAGTGTTGTTTCACTTTCATATTGAGATATTGTTTTAGATTTCTAATTAGTTTTCTTGCACTGCAGTGAGGAGTTTGATTTCAGATTCGATTCTATCGCAAGTATATGAAGTTATGAGGGAGCACATAACAAATACAGCAGCCATGCAGTACCTGGTTCCTGACTAAAGCTTTTTTTCATATACCTGAAGCTTTTTCCAGCAAGTTCAGTCTGGCGTTTCACTCTCCATGAAGGCGTGAAAGTCATTACCTGTTGGTCTTTTCACACACTCAGGTTTGTTGGGTTTCTTGCTTAATTGTGTTGATGTGAATGTTTGA
Organism: Trifolium repens; assembly: GCA_030408175.1. Lineage (NCBI taxonomy): Eukaryota > Viridiplantae > Streptophyta > Magnoliopsida > Fabales > Fabaceae > Trifolium > Trifolium repens. The sequence goes on from CP125847.1 coordinate 2,695,649, forward strand.
ATGATAAATGATTATGGTTGAATGATTCTCTCTATGCTTTCTGGGTTTTCTTGGATACATATGTAGTTGCATGTTCAACTTTTAGTATTATTAAAGATTTGAACTTTATGATATGATTTTGGAGTTTTCATACGATTATATTTCTATACAAGCTTTGTAATGTGTTAAATGTAAATTGTAAATGTATTTTGATGGCTACAGAGGTGTATCAATTGAAAATAAATTTAAGATGTAAATATATCTTATATTGATGTTTGACGATATTTAAGACAAATGCAGTTTTCACCTTGAAGAGATTTCTCAAATTCTTCCAGCTGACGAATGAAACCACAATTTGGAGTTGCTTGTGGTTTTTTATTCTTTACATGTTGCAGAACTTCAAATAAGCTCATTCCACCAGACTTCATCAGATATGCCACAATGATAGTCACACTGGAAAGTGGGAATAACAAATCTTTGTTGTTTTGAGTTATATTTGGTTTTTGTTGAAATAAATTTTGCTGATTTTGTTTTGTGCAGGAGAGGTTGAGGAACCGAGCGTGAAGCAAAGAATAGTAGATGAAAAGAGAAGAGAAACATTGAGTAAGATATTAGATACAAAACTTAGAATCTTAATTGTTCAATCTTCAGCAATGGCTGAGATCATTTGCTTGCAAAACCATTTCAGTTTCACATCATAGCTTAAGATAAAGTACTAGAGTCTTTAATGTAACAAAGATTCAGTTCAACACTTGATGCTTCTATTTTTCTAATAAACTTTGAATTTCATAGATGTATAAGGTAGATTGCACAACATTGGAATAAGTTTTGTTAGTGATTTCATGCCAAATTGAAGATCATAAGCACAACATGGCATTTAAATGTGTTCTGATAAGAACTGCATCAATTGTTTTCAAATTGTGTGCATTGTTGGCTATCAAATGTGAATCAACCAACACAAACTTAAAAATAAAAAGTTAAGTGACTTTTGAATTTCTGATTTTGGTAAATATGCTTGGGGTGAATTTTGAAGAACATTTTCAATTTTTTATTTTCAATTTTTACTTTGTATATTGGTGGCCAGTTTGACATTTGATTATGATGTATGCTTCTTTATATAAACAGAAACTTATACAAGTCCACAAAATAGAACCAACAATTCCAAAAATCCAAACAGCTTATCCAAAGTAGTTAGATCAATTCAAAGAGATTTTTGTTTCTGCAACCCTGTCATTTTTGTTATATGAAGCATAAGATTTTCATCTGGGTTTGTCCAAAAGAATAAGAGACTCCAAAGTAAAAGCACAAGGATATTATGTAAGGTACACTATCTTACATGCTCCACTCAATGAAAACAACTAATGAACTTTCCAATTTCTGCAATGGCATCTATGTTACAGGTATAGTACTTGGAATCAGAACTAGAGGGATTTGGATTGAGCAAAAAGAATCTCCAGTCCGCATATTATGTAGCAGCAGCCAGCATATTTGAGCCGGGGTGGTCTCTAGAATGACTTGCATAGACTAAACTGCAGTTTTGCTCCAAACACTGAAGTCACATTTAAAAGATGAAGAAACTAGGAGCAAGTGTGGAAAGATACTAAACATGTAGATCTTACACGCCTATTGAATTTAGCCAATTCCTTGGATTGCTCTCATCACTTAACACCCAAATAATAGCTATGATTTTGGTTGTATTTAAATAATTTCGATTCATAATTAACTTTTATACATATTAATTGCGCAGAAAAAACGATAAAAATTAAATTTTATACATGTCACGGGTCCTTGAATGCTCCACTATAAAATTTGATAAGTGGTTCACTTTTGTATTGTACTTATTATGATAAAAGTTTTTTTTTGTTTTGACAAGATTATGATAAAAGTTTTAAAATCACTATTATAAGTTATTTTGTTAATGTTATCTTGGTTTGAATCCTTTTGGTTTTATCTATGATTAAACTTCATTCTTCAAGCAATAGCCATGATTGATCATAACCATGATTGATATATCTATGCTATACCATCGAACCCGTGCAACGCACGGGTCGGCGTCTAGGAATAATAACAAATGCTTGGTGAAAGGGTTTCCAATACACACACTATCGTGCATAAATAGGAAGCACTTAATAGCTTCAACCTAATTGGATTAATCCTAAAAACATTTCCTCTCTCTCTCTAGCTACAACTCTGCAAAGGTGAAATTCTCTCTCTAATATTATTTTTTATAATTTATTTTGTTTGTCTGTTCTGAAATTGAATCACTGTTTTTCTTGAATTTAGTGTTTCTTATATTAAAAGGGGTCGTTTTGTCTTTGTGTTTGGTTTCTGGGATCAACTCAAAATTGTTTTTTTTTTTGGTGAATTTTGAACCAAAAATTGTGAGTTTTCTTGCTTTTATTTTTTTTTTTTTTTTTGTGTCTCTTCAGGTTTGATTGGTAATTCATGTTTTTGTTTTGCTGTTTCTAGTTTAAGGAGTTTTGTGTTTGTGTTTCTGGATATTTTGTTCTGCAGAGTTCTTAGAGGATGAGTTCAAATATGAGTAAAATTATGTGTTAGATTTGTATACTAACACAATAGGAACACCCTGACACGTTGACACTGGTAGTAATTCGAAAAAATAGAAGTAATTGAATATAACCACATATGTCTGTATTAGACACAGAACATGTCTTCAATATGAAGTGTTATAGCTACATAGATATGTGAAATTGCAATATGAATTTGTATATAGTGAAACTGGTTTAGTTGAATTTCGTTATGATTTTGTTTGATCAGTGATTTTAATCTTAAATAAATACCATCATGAATAAGTGCTTATTGCTTAAGACTTTTGAACTTATTCTATTATCTTGGTATACTCATGATGTAAATTCCTAAAGTTTAAACAGATTGGTGGATGCAAAATGTAAATTGTGATCAAGTATAATATAATTTGTGAGTTGTGATATTCCATTGCAGGATTGAAAAATGGGTCAAGCTTTGGGATGCTACCAAGTCGACCAGTCGAACGTTGCTATCAAAGAGCAATTTGGAAAGTTTGTTGATGTTTTGGAACCTGGATGTCATTGTTTGCCTTGGTGTCTTGGCTACCAGATAGCTGGTGGATTATCGCTCCGTGTCCAGCAACTTGATGTTAAATGCGAGACGAAAACTAAGGTACGTCGATTCTGCCTTTATTACTCCACCTATTCTGCTTCATGATGCTATTATTTAGTTTGTCTTGTGTAAGAAGAAAGTGTTCTGGTCCTTAGAGGTTACAAGTCAAACTCTTATCACTGAACTGACACTTCATGGACGAATGTTTTTTACATAACTTATCCAAAAGAATTCTATGGATGATATATTGTTACCGGTTATTATTGATCAATGTAAAGGTTTATGTAATTTTAGGTTGAATTTTGGATACTCTTCTTTTAATTTTCCTTACACTTTTCACTTTAGTCTTTTTCAATTTTCTTCTTTGGATTATGCTTCAGGAATTTTCCTTTTTCACTTCTAACAAACCGTTTTTACTACAAGATTAAGAAACAGACTGCTAAACTGTTTTTACTTCAGGATTAAGAAAACATACTGTTAAACCGTTTTTACTTCAAGATTAAGAAAATATAATGTTAAGCTTGTGCTTACTTAATGAGGTTGAATATTTCTTATGTGATTTATTATGACCATGTTGTTAGAATCTGACTGTCATGAACCTGTTTGTTAGGACAATGTCTTTGTGAATGTGGTTGCGTCGGTACAATACCGCGCTGTGGCTGACAAAGCGAATGATGCCTTTTATAGGCTCACCAACACAAGGGAACAGATCCAATCATATGTTTTTGATGGTACGTGTAGTGATTTTTCCGTTTTGTTCTATTTACTGACATGCTAGAAACATACCTGCTAATGCTATTATTGCATCCGTAGTTGTTATCCAAGTCGCGTTTTAGTTTTGAAATTAATGCAATGCCAGTGGAAAATTGTTTTACACATACATTTGGTGATGCATTGTCACATCATTGTATTTATGATATATTTCCATTCCTTCAGTTATAAGGGCCAGCGTGCCAAAGTTGGAACTGGATGCAGTCTTTGAGCAGAAGAATGATATAGCAAAGTCTGTTGAACAGGAGCTTGAGAAGGTGTTTATTCTTTCTATTCTAAAATTAAATTACACTTTTGCTTCTCTTTTGCTCTATGTATAAAATGTTTTCTCAGTAGATCGTTGAAGTTTTTAATCATCCTTGTTAACTAGTTAATTCAACTCTAATGTTTTAGGCGATGTCAATGTACGGATACGAGATAGTCCAAACTCTCATTGTTGATATTGAGCCTGATGTAAATGTCAAGAGAGCAATGAATGAGATCAATGCAGGTAATATATTCTAGTTCCTCGATATTGTTAAATAGCAGCCATAGTGGCACTATAGTGCTAATAACATAGCAGAATTTGAACAAATCGTTATTCATTGTTCTGTGATATGCTATTTAGTACAAAGTGTTGTGAAATAGCATCTATTTAGTACAAATCGCTATTGCGCTGTGATATGCTATTTACTTCTGTGTCTTGCAGCATGTTCTTTTCTAGTCCGTTTTGTGTGTAAATTTTTATTGACCCTATCATTTGTGCGGTTATATCCTAATCCTTTTATGCGACAATTTTATCAACAGCTGCAAGAATGAGGTTGGCCGCAAATGAGAAAGCTGAAGCAGAAAAAATCTTGCAGATCAAGAGAGCTGAGGGAGAAGCTGAGTCCAAATATCTGTCAGGACTCGGTATAGCTCGCCAACGTCAAGCCATCGTGGACGGACTGAGGGACAGCGTGCTCGCCTTCTCCGAAAACGTCCCCGGAACATCAGCTAAAGATGTCATGGACATGGTGTTGGTGACTCAATACTTCGACACCATGAAAGAAATCGGAGCATCCTCAAAATCTTCATCTGTTTTCATACCGCATGGTCCCGGTGCTGTTAGAGACGTTGCTATGCAGATTAGAGATGGTCTTCTTCAGGGAAACGCTGCAAATCTATAAGTGCATAATAATATTTAGTAATGCTTCTTATGTTTTGAATGTTTGAATTTTTTTTCTTATATTGTAGAGATTAATATATGGATCTCTAGTTTTAAATTCTGAGTGGTAATTTGCAAATTTTCAATTTTTGTTTGTTAATACACACTAATTATTAGAGGATTGCTATTACTTTACAAAAATATTTTTGAAATGTTATGTCCTATTTTATAAAAGAATGTGTAAATTCTTAATTGTCTATAATTCAGCATTATTATAATATTATTTACTGCACACTGGTTCATTTCTCTTGGCTTCTTAATATTTTTTCAGACTCTTTAAATACTTTTTAAATGACAACAATTTAGATTTGGAGTGGAAATTTGAACCTTAATGCATACACATTTTTCCCATTAAATTGTTAGATAATATGATTAATATATAGCTTTATTATATCTTTAGTAAGTGTAGTTTAGTCTTTCTAGCTTCTATTTGCAACCTTTGTTTTTCAAGTTTTTGTGAGTAAGTATTGTTTTCCACTACTAATACACAATAAGCATCAATGACTTGTATTAGGCCTCAATGGTGCCAATATAAGATGCAATAATCTAAGCAATTGAATTCAAATGATTAATCAATTTCATCTAAGGCTGAATTGTTAGAAAGAATCTGTTTTTGATTTTTGAATAGAATAATTTTTTATCGGATTTTTCTAAAGCAAGGACTTAGATTGGCACCGATACTTGTTAGTTATCGGTAGGTTTTGCGGTTGATACTTATAATGGAAGCATATGGTTACATTGGTCAACAAAGTACTTTTAAAAGGATAAAGATTAAAACATATGAGAGAGAAATGAAATAAAAATATAGAACCTATCCTTTAAAAAAAATCCATCACTTTACACCAAAAAATAATATATTTTTGTTTATATTTGTCAACGATTTTGTAATAATAGAAGAGTTTGGTGATCTCAATAGAGCTACTTGGAAATCTTCACACATCTTGTTTTTTCTGGGTAGTTTCCTAATGTTGTACTACTACTCCAACTTCAAAAATAAATAAAAATTAGTTAACACAAGTTAATATATTTAGTCAAAATTTTCAACTAGATACGTTAATTTTCTTTAATCAATTTTTTGCTTATATTTAAAACCGATACGAGTGTGTCTAAATTTGACGAGTTGAGAGACTGAGCTGCTCATGCCATGAAAAATATACCCCTTTGTATGGTTCTACTTGTGATTCGTTCTAAAGATTAAAAATAAATTATACGTATTAAGTTTTTCTTAAAAGCAAAAAGAAACCAATTCGAAGCAAAAGAAATGCTAAGAAAAGGAAAATTATAAAGTTCACAATCATAAACAGAACACCAAAATAATAATGTGATGCCAACAATACAACGTGGACAAGATCAATATAAGAACATCATTATCAATGCATAAACATAGGTTGGGCATTCCAATGGTGAAAATCAAACAAAAGTCTTTGTCTTAATCAGACTAAGCTAGAAATTTAACAAAAATGTGTTGTATAAATACATCAAAATAATAGATTGATATGCCTAGTTAATAAAAAAAAAATTACTCCAATTATATGTGGAATTAAAATAAAAAAGGTTTCAAAATTGGAGTAACCATATTGAAAAAAATTCAAAATCTGAACTAATTGGTTTTCACAAAAGTGGATGCAAAAATATTCAATATAATTTGGTTGTTATTTTCAATTTTCTTAAATTGGTTTATTATTTTCTTCTTGAATGTGAGCACCTTAGTTGATTTCAACAAATATTGAGTTGCAAATACAAAGTAACCCAGGGGGGCAAAACTAATTAAAGAACTCTAGACACTACACTTAAAGAACACTAATTTTAAGTTCAACAAAAATAATTAAAAGATTAAATCATAATGAAGCACAACCACATCTTGACTCTTAGATCGATCATCATGGAGCACAACCACATGATAAAACAGTGACAAAACAAACAAAAATTGCAACGTAGAAAATAATAAAAAGCAATCAAACAGTAAAGGAACTCATTTGAGCACTTATTCCTCAAAACAAAAGCTAAAAGGGAGGAGAGAGTTGTATTATCACATGCAAATAGCTTACAAATCAAGCTGTAAAAACCTCAATAATGAGCATTACTACTCAGTGCAACAAAAGATATTATATGCCGAAAGATTGGAAAATTAACAGTTAACATTTGGTTTATAAGAAAGAATCCCTTACTTATTTATACAACGTTGTTTTGCTTAAAATGCAATCATCAAAAGCATTGTAAAGACTTGCTCAAAAAACACCAAATTATGTGCTTGTTTGCTAACAATGCCTACCTCAACACAATAATGACTCAAAATTAGTCTCAAGGTTTGAGAGCCAGAGCAATTCCAACCTTTGCGCTCTTCTCAATGGCCTTAGTGTCCACCTCACCAGAAATGGTGAAGAATGATCTTGGGCGCCACTCGTGCTGGATGAGAGCATTTGCCTTTCCAAAGTTGTTGAACCGAGCTTTCACTGTGGTCAAAGGATCCAATGCATGCTGAGTGCCAAGTGTTAGTGTGTTCTCTTTGGTCGAGAGTCGATGGGCTACCTCAGCACCAACAGCAGTTTTGGTAAATGGATTGACCACATGGTAGTATGAAGCATTCAAGAGATCACCTTTTTCATTCCTGCATAAATTTTCCATATCGACACACATTTCAATTACAATTCAAACACATAAGAGTTTATAAAATATATCTAAAGAGGCACATAGCTTCAAATTTTAGTAACAAATGGATGAATAACTTCTAAAAGTAATTTCTGTATATAAAAATATCATAACAAACAGAACCTATATCTAAAGAGGCAACTGCTTCAACAAAGCTGTAATGCCCCATTTAACTATGCAAGGTTGGCTAAAGATAAACAGACAACTGCTGAATGAATGTTGCCTCGCAAGTTAACGAAATGCTAATTAGCTTTGAAGCCTTGGGAATTACAATAATACATCTGCAAGTCATTTGCAAGCAAAACAAGCTAAAGATTAATTTTAAAACTCCAAAGCTCCCACAAGCTATGTAAGCACCAACACTTCAAATTGAATGTGTATCTATGGTCTGACACGGACACAACATTGATTCATGTATGATGTATATACAATCACTCATTTTCTTAAATATTATTGATGTTGACATGCCAGTGCTAGTGTTGTGATTAGTCTTGTTCCATGAGAATTAAAGAGTAGTTGAAAAAATAAAAACTATACTAATTGAAGGTATTTTAGAAGAGACATCATTAATCAAGTCAAAAGTAGTTATATTTGCTTATAGTTGATACCAAAAAACATGAGCACTATTTTGCTTAAATTCAGACTGGAGTAAATATGTACAAGTGCATGTAACTTGCATAAATTATAAATAAATGACACTTTAATTATAAACCTCCTGTTAGAAAGGGACAAGAGTTACTCACAGAATCAATGAAGCAACCAAATCATCTTTGGTGACGGTCACACCAGCATTAAACTTTGTAACCTCACCAGTTTTAGAATCATAAGAAAGATCACTTCCGAGAGCAGTAACATTAGTTCCAATAACACCAGAGAGGTTGACAATTGGGTTTGCAGTCAGCCCAACGCTGGCGGAAATTCCAGCATAGTCATGCAAGTACTGAATCTCTGCCTGTTTCATACATAAGTTTGTTTCTCAAATTAGTGATTAATGCTTTCCTCTGGAGACTCAAAAAATCATATGCAAAACTAATGACTTATCTCACCTTTCCAGACCTTTGTTCAGGAACTCTGAAGCTAAGAATAGCCTTGAGGCCAGGAGCAGCCTCATTAACAGTGATAGTTGTGAAGAGCTGGAATGAATATGCACAGTTAAATACTAAAGATAGTAAAACATACAAAGAGAATTGGTAATTTGCAAGATAAAATGTAAGTTGACATAAATAGACATGCAGTGAGGATCATATGATCATGGATGAAATGGCACTAGATATAAATAAAAATAACACACTGCTTACAATACATCTAAATCAAGTTTAAGAATAGTAACAGTGAATTAAACATTGGTATAATTTAACCCATTTATTCTACCAAAACAAAATAAAAATTAACCCATTTCAACTCATTGGGAAACAGTTCTTACTTGATGAATGAATATTGAACTTATTTGCAGAGAGAGAATAATCATACTATAAAGTAGGGAACATGTAGAAACATACTTTGATTTCAGTATGTAACCAACGCCCTCCCAATTTCAATTTGGCATTATCATAAGCTTAATTTGTTTTGAAATATCTACTATTAATTTCATTAGTTGATTCTAAATTTGGTGTTGGTGAATTGATAGCAATTCTTACTTGCATCTACCATATGGCCCTTCTAGCCTAAATGTCAAACTAAGCAGTAATTAAAAGGGTTCAGGTAGATTAATAAAAAATTGAGGGAGAGGACCCAAAAACAATTAGAAATCAATAGAAAGTTCACATAAAAAAGCCAATAAGAGTAGTAGACTATATTTACACCCAAGTGTAAAATAAAGAAAAAAAATACATAAAATTCTGCTGAGAACCCGCCTTTGAAGGGGTAGAAAAGACCAAATATCGGCCACAAAAACTGGTTTCATAATTTTTGCAAGACAACAAGTTAAACAGAAAATCTAAAAGAACAGCAGAAAAAGAAATCCCAAATAAAGAAAAACGGAACTTACATTAGAGTCTGTGTCCACTTTGATATCAGTAGTGACGTTCTTGTGCTTCAACTGGGTGTTAATATCACCCACAAGAATCTCACCTTTGTTGGTACTTGAGGTGGTTATAGCCTGCATAAAAGGGTTCAGAAATGTAAGAATCATTCTCATAATCACGCATCAACGCAAAAAAGTCAAACCCCAAAAACAAACACATGCAGAATACCACAACACAAAATAACTATCAAATCACAATAATCAATAATGCTTTCCAAAAAAACTATTGACAAATAAGGTTCCAAAAAGTAAGAATCATTCTCAAATTCATGCATATGGACCTAGCAACAAATCAACTACTAAACACACAAACACACACAATTGAACGTTAATAAGCTATGGAGCACTGACACAAACATGGACACAACAACTACACTTCAGCAAACGATAACAACTTGAGAAAATCGAATAATTGTAATCACACATGTCGGTGTCGATCACTGACATGTGTCAAACACAGGGCATGTCTACAATCTAATGTGTCAGTACACACACCACATTGCTGTCACAATAATCACATTTCCTCCCAAAACAACCATAGACAAATCTAGTAACAAAAAGTAACACCAATTCTCACAATCATGCATCATCTGTTCATCACCAAAGCAACAGGAAAACCCCTAAACAATCTCTTTTTTTCACTCATATGACATTATAGTAACATTAAATCTAGCATAACCAATTTCACAATAATCAACAATTCCTCCCAAAACAACCACATACAAAGAGATTTCCAATAAGATTCATTTTTTCAATCATGCATCATTACCAAAGAGATTTACCGAAAATAAAACACACAATACACAAAATTAAATATAATCATTCACACCACAAAATTGCTATCACAATCACAATAATCAATAACACCTCACAATAATTCACAAACACAATTAACCTTCACTACAGCTACAAATTTTCCAATACAACAATCTACTAACCCAAATAACAAACACAAATCCAACAATAAATTGCAAATAAATAAATCACACCACAGAAAGAAAAAAAATTAAAAAAAAACTCACAACTCCAGTGGGTGAATATGTGGTGAGAGTGAACTTCTGATCAGTGTTGTAATCCCTGAAAAGAAGATCTACAACAACAACAACAAAAAATAAAAAAATATGAATTTTCTTTAAAAAACAATTAAGAAAGAGAAAGATTGATGTTGAGAGAGAAAGAGAGTACCTCTGGCTTTTTTGCCGATGTCAGAGTAGAGACCTGGACCCTTTGACATTGTTGCTTCTTGAGAGAAAATTGGAAGATGGAAGAAGAAGACGAAGAAAGGGGTTTTGAGCTAAACGGTGAAATCAGAAATGAAATACTCTTTGGAGAAAAGTATATGTAATAGCAAAATGAAACCCTAATTTTAGCATTTTTTTTGTTAAAAATTGTTTATTTATTTATTAATTTTTATTATTGGTGACCTCATTGTTTGGTCAAAATAAATTTTGGTGACCTTATTATTATTTTATTTTTGAAAACTATTGTTATTTTTTGACCCTATACCCTCTCTTTTGTAAGTATTCCGTCACACACTTTATTAAAAAAAACTTTCTATCTTTTTGTTACTAAATTTCAAATTTTATGCACTCCTTTCGGTCCTTAATATAAGAAAAAATTCACTTTTTAGATACATTAAAAAATGAATGTATTTAGTCTAAATACATCAACTTTTTAATGTATCTAAAAAATAAAATTCTTCTTATATTAAAGACAGGATGGAGTATTTTTTTTCTGCCAATATGTATATATTTAAATATTCTATAATGTTATGTCAAAAAAAAAATTCCATAATGTTCTATTTGTATTTTTACTTAATATATGTACATTTTTTATAATGATGTTTACTATTGTCACAATATATACAATACTTCCACAAGAAAAGATTTTAATTTTTTTGATACATTTTTGTAAGATATTTCCTTGTTGTGAGAATTGTGAGAATCCATAGAGATGAAAATGGAGAATAAGGACAAAGATTTTTTTTTTTGGGTACATATATAAGGACAAGAGATGTGATTTTTTTTTCTATATATAATTATAAAATATTTTAAATGGTAGAAAAGATAGTGAAAAAATATTTTGCATTCCCTTACAACAACCTGGTAAAAATGAATTATTATTGAATGACCTAAATGAAAAAACAACTAATGAATTCAAGTGTGTTTTTTTTGTTTTGTTTGAAAAGGATGAATTCAAGGGTTAATACAAGTTAGAGATAATTGTCCATAAATTCATGACTAATATTCGAATCTCAGATCCTCCACTTTGTGCGTGAATTTTCAATAATATTTTGTCTATCTATCCAAAAATAGAGATAATTGATATAAACATTGTTATTATATAGATGTGGAAACATATTATAATTGGCCCATTAGCTCAGTTGGTTAGAGCGTCGTGCTAATAACGCGAAGGTCGCAGGTTCGAGACCTGCATGGGCCAATTTAAACTTTTTTAGTATCAATTTATTTATTAATTTTTATAATATAACATCTATTTTGTATTTTTATTTAATTATAAATAGAATATAAATAGTATTTCCAACTACATTAGCTATCTTAACTATGAATGTAATTTTGTGTAAAAAAAAAAAGAACTATGAATTTAATTTGTATTCACTGACAGTGTAAATATTTTTCACACGTGCATTTAATCAAAATAGGATGCACGTGTAAAAAAGTTTTGTGGAGATATTTTATGAATTTATTTTGAAAAGTGACACTATGATATATTTTGATTGGATGCACGTGTAAAAAAGTTTTAGACCGTCAGTGCATAACAATCAAACTCTTTAACTATTGTATATAGGAAAAAATTGAAGTGATTGAAAGTGACTAGTGAATTTTAATTATGATAAATTATTTAGGAGAATCCAAATTCAAATCCTCTTTTTCGGACTCCACATTTTTGGATATCATTCTCTTGAGAACGAGGGTAGTTTGTAGGTTGCGGAGCCGCCGCAACTCTACCTTTTTCTCTCTTTTAAACCTGTTCTGTTTCCGTTTGGGTTAGCTTGCGATGGTGGCTTGTTCGTGAACTTTTATCGCCGGTTGGTTCTTAAAACTGGGGATGGATCGCCGCCATCACCGTGTGTTTGGTGGTTTGTTTCGTTTTTCGGTGGTTTGTTTCGTTTTCCGGTGGTTTGTTGTTATGGTTTCATTTAAAAACTGGATTTTTGATCTGGTTTGGCTGTTATTCCGTGGAGGTTGATCTGGGTTTTGTTCCTGGATTTGTTTCTATTCAAGACCTTGTGCTGCGCTTGCTGCAATCTTGGTTTGTTTGGCTCGAAAGGGCCGTTTATGCATGTTGTGTTATGTCATAGGAGGTTGTGGTACGTGAATTCGTTCGTGTTGGCGGTTGGTTCATTCCTCGTGTCTTACCTTGGCAAATACTCAATCATTATTTTTTTTTGCTATTTGGTTTCGTGTCCGTACGCGAGTTCGCTGGATAGTGTCCGATGAGTTTGTGTTTGTTTTGGTTTTCTTTCACCTTTTAAGGTTGGCTCCAAAAACCACTTGTAGTTGATTTTATTTGCTACATTTTTGTGTGGTACACTGGGTCAGGTTGATGTCCCCCAGTTTTCTTTGTAATTTGTTTTATTTTATGTTTAATCTATTTGGGATAGGGCAGAGAGTTCCATCTACTCTCATTTTCCTTAAAAAAACAAAATTCTCTTGAAAACGAGGGAGCTAAGAAGAAACACTATGGCGTATATGACCATAGGCTAAGATTTAAGATTCTATTACAATAGTGGATGGTTGAAACTCATCATCACTAACTTATGCAAGCTTACCATAGTTCATACATAAGCTCGTATGCTAGATTAATTGACTTTTATACCCAAACACTCAAAGTGTAAATGTGAACAATATATAGTATGAGATTAGTCCTGATACAATAAGAGCCATTGTTTTTAAATTTTTATATAAAAATTACACTTTTTGAAAGGGTCTGGAAAAACCATTAATCTGATTAACAATTTATAAAAAAATTTATGTATAATCTACAAATTATAAAATTTGAATTTAAAACCAAGTCACAACAAGTGTTACAATTAACTGAATTAAGGAAACTTTAACTTTGTTAGAAATGCATTAAGTATACATTTTGTAAGGTCCACTTTTATCACACTTTCTAAGAAACACAAAGTAATTCAAGGCAAAACATGGAAATGGTTTAGGAGATACGATTCTCATGTACATGGAATAAAATATTTTTGATATCTTCTCCTTCACACTTTTTATCATTGGATTATTTAAAAAAGAAGCCATACCATTTTTTGAAAGTAAACAATTTACTAGACAACTTAATTAAAGAGTAACTTGATACCAAAAAATAAAAATTCATGAGTAACTAATATTTATCGAAGAACTTATTGAAAACGTACAATATGTGTTCTACTCTTTTAACCAAATTATTTTTATACGTAAGAGTCAAATGAAACGTACTCTTCTTTCATTAATATATTGTTGGTGATTGGTACTATTTTTTTTTGGTAAATCCTCAGACATTATCGATACTAATTAGTACTAACTTGTGCAACACTATGTTGGTGACCGGTACTATTTCTATATTACCTTAGATTAATATACTAATTCTCATGATCTAGACATGATCCTAGTTAATTAGACATGATGCTACTATGCTAGTTAAATGAATATTCTTAATTATTTGTATCACAAGTTACAAATGATATTGTATCAAAGGATGCAAATACAACAAAATAACTTGCAATTGTTTTAGGTTTCTCATTCTCAATGATTCAAGTGTCAAGTTATACTATTTGTTGTTTCTATGGAAAATAATTTGTAACTTGTATAATGATGTACTCACAAATGTTTTTATTTCTCTGTTGAATCAACAGTTTAAAAAATCTTGTTAAATTTGTTATAAATTTTCGTACTTGGATTCAAAATTGTGCCTTGTATATATTCAACACGGGGTATGATATCAAAGTGATAAGATAAGGTAGTAAATTAATGCAACTGGCAAAGCAATAAGCATTCCTAGTAAGACCCTGTGACCAAAACAAACAACAATTGTTAAAACACAAAATTCAATTCTAAAGAAAACAGATAAATAATTGTACATAAAATATATAAACAATTGATCATAAAATTCAGTCAATTGTGTTTATGTCTCTGCCTACAGAGTGATTTTTGTAGTTTTTCAATTATAATTTTTTTAGGGTTATAGAGTTCTTCACCTTGCTCTATTACACTACGCTCGACCAATTTTTTATTAGTGAATATGAACTATACTCGACAATAACATATAAAATCTTAGGCTAATCTTAGGCTCTAAGCAAAGATTATGAAATAATGAAAGAGATGTTTTAAAGTATCACTTACCCTGTACTTAAAACTGCTGGATGGACATTATATTCTCTTGCAAAAACAAAAGGAACAATTCCTTGGGGTAAAGCTGCCTATATGCATGTAGAAATAATATCATATCATATAATAAATATTAATATCATATGATATATAATGTAATTTTCCATTATCTAAAAATTAATAGTAAGAAAGATAGAAACATTACTTGAACAATTGCCACTTTGAGAGTTGTATATCTTAATCCAATCACAATGGAGGCTACAGCCATTAGAGCAGGCCCAACAAGAAATTTGAGTCCCATTGCCACCATTGTCATTCTTGACCCACATGCTATGATACTAGAATTTGATGCCATAAATAAACCTGTTCAAATTTCGTTTAAGATATGAAAAGCATCTTTTAATCCAACTCTTGAAATGAATGTTACTTTAAAAAAATCAATAAAATGAAACAATTAATTAAGAGTTCAATTTTGATGTACTTCTAGAAAAAAATTTAGTATCTATTAACCAATCACAATTAGTCGTAAATAACAATGTAAATTATTTATGTCGATGATGTATACTGATTAAATCAATTCTCTTACCTAAGCTGAATGTGGCCATCCCTAGACCTCCACTAGATAATATTGTTATCGATTGATTAACAACATCTGGCATATCTACTCCCCACCTGAAAAAGAACATATTCATCCAATTATCCTTGTTTATCATATGGAAATATGATAGATAATGGTCACGGTAACAATTGTAGTTATGTCGCGATCTTTGATATAACATAGAATTGTGGTTATATGTTGCCAAAATCAAAGTCACATTGCAATTTCTCGACCAACAACAAAATTATGCTTGCCTGAAGTGTATGCTCGACCAAATAAGGCCTATAAAAGTTGCATAGGTATTAGGATTCATGATCAATTTCTTCCCAACTTTCATAAGAATAATTAAGATCCTCATTTTCCTTTCTGGTCTAGTTTCTCCTACTTCCTCTTCTTTTGATTGTACTTCAATAGAATTCTCACTTTCTCCTTTAAGCATAAACAAGAAAATATAAATTAGACAACTTCCAATGCAATAGTTGATATAGAGTAGTAAAGTAAAGTAAACACTCACATGGAGTCGCAGATACTAGACACAATCTTAACACATAGACAATTGTAACATATTAAGATAATAATAGTGAATGAATGTAAACTATATATGTCAGTATTTTGTCGTCATGAACACGGACACATGTCAAACAACGAAGATTTATTCGATCATAAGTGTCAATATTATAATCATGTATATATGGATTTTTTTTACTATAAACTAACATGAAGCTAGATATTCTAATAATAATACAAACCTCAGACCTCAGTTTAAGTTATTTGATGCAGAGAAAACAGAATAGTCTATCAACTTTTAATTTCATTTTTAGAGAAACAATTATACAAATAGAATCCAAGTGAAATAAAGGAAAGAACATTATCAAAGAAAGAGAAATTTGAAAAAAAATGTTCTGGTCCCACTTTGATTGTCACATAATTAAAAAATGAAGAAAGGGTGTATCAAAATCTAAATAAATCAAAATCAGTTTTGGATATGGAAAGTTAGAATGTCAATAAGAAATAAATTATAAGAAATTATCAAGGTGATGTTTGGATTACTTTTTTGAGTTTATCTACTAGCATAAGCATTTATTTGAAAGATTTAATAAAACACCTTATGACACGTCCATAAGTTATTTTCAGCTTATTTCCATAAGTTTTTCAGGATAACTTATAAAAACAACTTATGAGATGTCCATAAGTTATTTTTAGCTTATTTCCATAAAATTTTAGGATAGTTTATGAAAACAACTTACAACTTTTTATAATATAAGCTGTTTTCAGCTTATTTCCATAAGTTTTCAGAATAGCGTATAAAAACAACTTATGACATGTCCATAAGCTATTTTCAGGAAAGCTTATGAAAACAGCTTATAACTTATGACTTTTCAAAAAAATAAAGATTATAACCTATATGAAAATAGTTTGACTTTATTTTATCCATTATTAAGAAACAACTTATATATAAGCACTTATACAAATAAGTGATTATGCAATAAACACTTAAAATACTGTTTATCCAAACAGGGTCTAAATTTTCTCACCTGTGTCTTGTGATGGTTGTGCAGCAGGCATAGTCCTTGCAGGAATTGCAGCATCAAGCTCATGAAGAAATAAAAGCAAATTATACCAAATCATACTTTGCAAGAAAATAATCTGAGGCAATAGAAAATCAGATTCATCTCTATACATAGCCTTCATAAGTGGAATTCCAAGGATCAAAGTATTAGGAAGTGTTGATAATGAAAGACCAGTTATGATCCATTTCAAACCACCTCTAATATCACTTATCTTAATAATTGCAATTAAGACTAAAAATGCAAGAAGTTTCTGAACACAATCTGCATATATGAGTTTAAGACTCATTTTATATATGTTATTGGAAGATATAACTTGAAATGATAACAATGGAACTGAAAAATTTGCAACAAATTTGTTTATTCCTACACATTGATCTGGTGTGAATAGTTTCCACCATTTAACACAAATGTAAGCTAGTAACATAGTTACATATAATGGGACAGTGGCTGTCACTACATGGTAGACATCAATTAAGGAAATCATGGTGATGATGATGATGTCTTAAGTGTTGAATAATGATTTAGGACATTTACAAACATGATAAGGTTTGTGTTGCATGCTTTTTAGGCTACTTTGTTGAATTGTGAATAATAATAATTAAGATATAGAATATAATTTTGTTTTATAAGATGCTTCTTCATAGTGACCTATCAGGCTTTTTACTGTTCTTTCTATTCTCATAGCCAAAACAATGGAGAGAAAAAAGACTTGATTTTGGTATTTGGTTTGACAATTTTTTTATTTATTTATTTTTTATATAATATTAAAATTATCAGTTATTTTTGCTTGGTATTTTGAAATGTGCAATAAACAAACTCGATATGTCTTAGAAACATTGAATTCTGCTAGAGTCTCTCATATTGGATAAAAGATAATATGAATACATGTTTATAAGTGGTAACGATTTTTATATTACAAATTGATTTTATAAAGTTGAATTAGATCCAAAACAAAATTTTTTAGATGATATCAGAGTATCTCTAAAATTTGTTGGATCATCTGCTATCAGACCACTTGCCATTTTTATTTGCGTAAAACGCCTAATAATGTTGAGTATGAGAGTGTGTGTTAAGAGTCTCACATTAGATGAGAGATGACTTGAACATATGTTTATAAGTGAGGACAATTACCACCTTAAAAATTGATTCTATAGTGCTGAGTAAGAACAAATCCAAAATTCTATAAACTATATATATTTTTTATGGACATAAGGGTCCATTATTATTTTTTATTAAATAGTTTAGTGAGTGAAAATTTAATTTTTTTGGATGATATCATACAATTATAGGATTAAAAAGGAATTTAATAATGAATGAATAAATAAAAGTGAGGGTATTTATATCCACATGAGGTATAAAAATATATAGATTCTGATTTTGATCTTGACATATCTTTAGGTTCATATATAGGTTCTTTGGCAAAGGACACCTACATATAAGATTTATCTTTCTGACATAGTTAAAGTTCACAAAACATAGTAGACTTGAGAATCATGATAGCTTAATTTTTGTTAAGGCTAGTGGCAAATATCTTTATGTAAAAGAAAATTGATCATATATATATATATATATATATATATATATATATATATATATATATATATATATTGAAGAAACTTTTCAATTGTGAGGAGGAAGAATAAAGAAGTGAATTGTAAGTGAAGTAATGAAGGACTTGGTTAAGAACAACGTGAGGACGAATAATTTTCTAGTTTTGATAAAAAAGTGTTAAGAAGAATAAGTGTTCCACTTCTATAAGAGAATTTGCTTTGCAGAATGTGATTTTTTTTTCCCTCAAAGAAAAACTCATTAGAGAATGTATTTGTATGAAAAAAAAAACAAAAATCAACTCTTATTGATTTTTACATTTATCAAGCGGCCATATATAGGCCTTTAGAATTTTAAACCATATAACTTAATTCAAGTGATTAATGAGTTTGATTAAAAGAAAAATTATTTAAAAGAATTCAAATTTTATTTACCTTTCGATTGAACTTCAAATTATTAGATTTTTTTTCTTAAGAACCTTTCAAAATGCATAAATATGATGATTACGTCAAAGATAATTGTACCGATAAAGTTGAGTCTAATGAAATATGAATCAAATATATATTAAAACTTAATTATGTATTGAACAATTTTAATATGAGTCAAATACAAATTACAACTCATGTATACATTGAATCCTAATCTGATTGCCTCATTGCTTATGTATGTACAAAACATACAACTATAAAAAAGCAATAGACCAAAAAACAAAGTTTACAACTAAGAGAACAATTTCTCTTTATTTCTTAACTACCTTTTCACACAACAAGGCCACAATATATAAATGTTTTAGGAAAACATAAATCCTCCCCCAAAAACTGTGCGAATTCGTAATTCTAGCTAGAATATTCTCTAATGATTTTTTGTGTATGCGCGCTCAGGCGTCTGAATTCACTTATATATATCTTTTATAAATAAATAAAAATCGATTTTAAAGACAAATTTGTCTAACAAGGCCTTCCTACTATACAATTTAGGGCACCGGCATACCTTGTTAGTCTACTAACAGCGGTTCCATCTCTTGGTTTCATCATAAACCCTTTTTTGTATGGTGCCCTATTAATAGGTGCACCAGATGAGACAAACTTAGCACCATTCATGAACAAGTCCATTTCTGAAGACCATTGCCAATTTTTCCAAACTTCAGGTGGAGCATAATCTCTATGTGTGATTTCCTTCGCGGCGCCGTTGTCCGGAGCGATGAATCTGTTTCCTTGACTAAGAATTGTTGGTCCTGAGCTACCACCAATTGCATACATTATCCAATGAGTATAGTCATTGTTTAAAACATGAATAAAACCAAACCTGCACCTAGGCATTCTTTGAATCAATCCTTGACCAAAATGGTTGAATGCTACTGTTATTTGCATAAGCTTGTCATTACTGTAATCATCACTAGCTCCAAATAACATAACCTGCAATAGTACCCATTTTCTTATTAAATATCAATTAAATCAAATTATTACATTGTTAGTCGTCAATCAATGTGCATTGTTGTTAATTTAAAAATTCATAAATCGTTAATTTTGATGGGTCTTAATAATATAACAAATGATTTTTAATTTTTCTAAAAAATTGTATGAATGATCTGTATGATATATATATATATATAAACTTTCAATCCAACGGTAAATTTTGTAAAATTTGTATTCGTTATAGAGTAATTGACAAGTGGTACACCGTGCACCACTTGATCAACTCTTTCATGTTAGGAAAAGCCGTTAAGATATAATTGAACAACCATCAAAACTTTTTTAAACATTGTGATCGCACAATTATTAAACTTATGTCCATATATCAATCGTTAGTTGGTTCAGTGGTCATTGGCGCTAAATTTGGTAGGGAGAATCACAGTTCGATCCCCCGCAACTGCGATCGAGAGGGGGCTGGAACCACTTGATGCCCCGAACCAGTTTAGAAAACCAAAAAATATATATATAAAATAGAAAAAACAAAAATTACTTACATCATTATGTTTTGTCATGTGACAATTTGAGATGGTGATGCCAGTAGAAGCTTGAATAACATCAACAAGACCATCCTCACATTGAGAGAGTGAAATATGATCAATCCAAATATTAGAAGATCCAAAAACAGAAATAGCATCACCATCACTCCTTGTTCTTAATCCAACATGATCAAAAGAATCCCTAATCATACCCCCTGGTTTAGCTTTAATATTTGTAATATGAAGACCATGAATAATAACATTATTAACAAATTGCATAGTAATTCCAGCACCATCCCTAATTTGAACATTAACACCACGACCATCAATTGTCTTGTCAGAAGAAACCATCAATTCTTGGTTCAATCTAATGATCATACTACGTTGGAATGTTATCCACAATGGTCCCTTTTGGACAGCACCAAATCTAAGTGTACCAGGTTTTGGGGTTACCATGTCATTATCTGACTCATCAGTTACCACATAAATTGGGCCTCCAAGCCCACCAGTGGCCTTTCTTCCAAAGCCCTTACCACATTTTGCTAATTGAAATCTATTTTGAGCCCAATCTGCTTTGCACCTCCAACATCTATCAATTGGGTTGCTTGCTACACATGGTCCTTTATGTTTTCCTCCTCTTCCCTTCAATTCCCTCCTTGTGCTGTTTTCTTCTTCCATTGATCTACATTATATCAAAAGTGTAAGACCCTAGATTTTTATTTATAATAACTATTAGATTAGATGGTCTTAGAATTAGTTTGTATATCACAAGGCCACAATTTTTTTTCCATATGCAAGAATCATAGATCGAACATATGATGTGACCACTTATTTAAAGGGTTTACATTTTTTACCACTTGAATCAATCCACTGTAAACTTTGTAGTCCCTAATTTAGGATTTAATTACAAACTATTGAGAAGTCAATAAATGAATTATAAAAAAATTTAATTGAAATTTTTACTTAAACCAAAAAAGAATTAAAATAAAATAAAATGTAAGAACAATTGACTCTAGCTTGAATTTAAGAATTTAAAAGACTATTGTCCTATAAGAACACCCAACACGACACAGACTTGATAATAATTTGAGCCTTTAATTGAACGAAGATTAACATGCATGATGTAATAACAATACATGGATTGAAATGATGGTGAAGACCTGAGACCTTGAAGTGTACTCCTCTCAAGGTCTTATGTTCGAATTCTTTTGGTGCCACTTTATGTATTAGACCAATCTATATATAGCGAAACTTTGGCTTTAAATGGATGCCCCATAAGTGGGCGGTAAGATTGGTGGCCCTCATATTAATTGGTTCTTGAATCAGATACCGAGTCTTAAAAGAAATACATGAAAAAAGAAAAGGAGTAGTTGTTATAGTGATACATACAAGTGAACATGGAAATTGAGATCATGTGCAACTTCTTCAGGAACTGGAATATAAGAATCAAGAGCAAGTTGATGAGCTTCATCAGCTTGGGCTTTAAGAAATTCATCAAACTCAGCAATCCCAGCCTCAAGGCATGGAATTGTAACGGCAAAAGTAACCAAGAAAATAAACAAAACCATGGTAGAACTTTCTACCATTAATTTTTCCATGCCCATGTTTTGTGTTTTTTTTTTACTGCCCTTAGGCTGCTTTTCCCTTATATTATGTGTGTTTATCTTTTTCTTATTTTTTTTTTTGCTTTTTTACTTTTAAATGAATGCCAAGGTCTTGAGACTAGTTTTATCCCTCAACACTCACAAATTAACAAGACCTTGACAATGCTTATACCATTCAAAACCAATTTTGTTTGGTCCTTAGCATAATCATTGGTTTATGTTCTTTAATGGAGTACAAATTTGGGAATGGTTGGTAGTCCTTGAAATTTTGAAGGGTAGGATTCTAAATTTAGAACCGCAAAGGATGGACAACCTTTGTGTGTTTTTCATTTTTTACTAAAACCTTTGTGTGTTTTTTTTAAGTATAACAATCTCAACCAAAACTTTAGGCTATTAATAGGTGCAAGGTCTAAAACTAAAGGGAATTAATATTGACTTTGCAAAAAAAAACTTATGACAATCATTAATCGTTCCACTTGGTCCTATTATTACCATTAATCACTATGACTACTGTTCTGTCTCATCACTCTCCAAGTGTTTTGTCTTGCCAATTTCTATGACTTTTGTGTGTGACAATTTCATGCCTAACCAGCAACATACCTGTGCTAGGCCGCACGGTAAGTGGCTGGCGCAGCAAGTCGCGTGGTAAGTTGCATAGAAACCGATGTGTTAGATGGTGATGAGAGATAATGTGTCGCACATTATGTTGAAAAACATGGCTGGTTTAAGGGCCGAACAATTTAAGTAAGGATTTTAGGCTTTAAAATTTTGGACAAAAAAAGTGCCAATTTTTTTAATTTTTTTAATTTAGTTATAAGTATATAATACGACAACTTTGTTTTATTTGTCAATCAGTCTAGAGACTAAAATTTCACTTTTTAAAATGAATAAGTAGATGTATCAGGTCCAATGTTCGAACTCCGATCCCTATATATTACATGTATTTTCTTTACCAACTGAGTGGTGCTCATAATATGACAACTTAATTACAAGAGTTTACTTAGCTCAAATGATTGGGATGAAAACCTTGGATTCAACGTGATTTAATTACTTATCTTATTTTTTAGAAGTCTTTATTTTTTTTAATTTTCATTTTAAAAGGTTTTACTATGAAAAGTGTTTAGGCCTCTAAAAATGTTGGGTCAACCTGATTGAAAAAAAGTTTGTTCTAAATGTATAAACCATAACATATCACATGTATAAAGTTGATTTTTTTTTTAAACTACACCTGACAGAAAAAAATAATCCCAAACTACACTAACTTTTAAAAAAATTTCGAAAATACACTATTTTTTGGTGTGAGGGGGACGCGTCATCCCCAATGTAGCGTCCACAGGAAGGACGCGCCACCCAGAGTGTAGCGTCCATAGGAAGGATGCGCCATCCCCATGGTAGCGTCCACTTCTGGCTTTTTTTTTGTTTTTTTGTTTTTTAGAATAGGCAACGGTTTTTAACCGTTGTCTTAGAGCTTAAAAGTGTTGCCTTTGATATAACGCAACGGTTTAAAACCGTTGTCTAAAACGTTCTTCAAAATTTGTATTATTAAATCTCACAAAAATGTGTCAAAATAAAGAGTTAAGTTCTAACGAATGTGTAAGTATGAAAAACTAATTTTTACATTCATTTTTACTACTTGATCATTAATTCTTTCAAATCAAAATATGTATGATAATTGAAATTCAAATAACACTTTAGAGAACGCTTTAAAAGGGACAATTTTATGGAAGGAACAACATATCATGCATATTTTGTTTTGAAAGAATTAATGATCAAGTAGTAAAAATTAGTTTTTCATATTTACACATTCGTTAGAACTTAACTATTTATTTTGGCACATTTTTGTGAGATTAAATGATACAAATTTTAAAGAACGTTTTAGACAACAGTTTAAAACCGTTGCGTTATATCAAAGGCAACGCTTTTAAGCTCTAAGACAACGGTTAAAAGCAGTTGCCTATTCTGAAAAACGAAAAAAAAAAAGAGCTAGAAGTGGACGCTACCATGGGGATGGCGCGTCCTTCCTATGGACGCTACATTCTGGGTGGCGCGTCCTTCCTGTGGACGCTACATTGGGGATGGCGCGTCCCCCTCACAACAAAAAGTAGTGTATTTTCGAAATTTTTTTAAAAGTTAGTGTAGTTTGGGATTATTTTTTTCTGACAGGTGTAGTTTAAAAAAAAATTCTATAAAGTTCGTATGTTATATCAATGTTGGAAAATGGCAAATCATGAAATAAGCCTTGGTTGCATTGAAATTGGGTTTATGAAATAAAATTGATACAATAAATATAATTTGAACATCACACAAGCAATTGGATCATTGATATTGTAAGATTGATACGCTGGTAATAGACATTAATTACAAATACATGGGCTCTAGAGATATATGAAGATAAATTTAAATTATTACAAAAGATGCATAAATTTACTAGTAACTAAAATAGTATGACTGCTCCACGGTTCGATTCCCTGCAACTGCGATTGGGAGAGGGCTGGAACCACTTGATGTCAGAACTGACCCCCGAACCAGATTCAACTGGTGGTGAAAATATAAAAAAAATAAAATAGTATGACTGCCAAATTCTCCAAAATGATCCATCTCCTTGCAAGAACATTGCATTGGTTTCATTAAAATAATAAGTGTGTAGAATACTGCAAAATAATATAGTTTGTACTTGTACATTTTGTTAAAATCTTCGATATATTGCAATCAAATCTTGACTATCAGGGCCGGCTCCGACTATTTGGAGGTTCGGTTTGAATATAAAAAATGGGCTCATAATTAAAAAGCTTAAAATTTTTAAAAGAATCATTTCAATTTAAATTGTAAATAATATCATTGCATAAAACATCAAAAAATGACATAAATTAATCAATAAATAAATTTGCTACAACGATTGAATTTAACTGTTTTAATTTAATTGAAATGACTAGAACTAAAGTTATGCAAAAAAATTGCAATGTTTAATGAACATTGATAATATATAACTATTAATATATGAGGACCTCAAAATTTAGAGGCCCGAAAATCTTCTTAAAATTTGGAGGTCCGATGTCGTCGCACACACCGCATATGCTATAGCCGCCCCCGTTGACTGGTAATGATTCTGTTCGAGTCCACACATTTGTAACATACACATGATATTCAACTGCAAGTGAACTATACACACACTCTCATAAACAATTATTTTATTCAAAAAATAGAATTTTAATTTGCATATAATCAATAAGTTTTTATTTTTTAAAGTTAAAATAACTTTTGCACAACTAATTAGATATAACATTTTTTTAACTTCACAAGTGACCCCAAACCTATCCAATTGACGCTCTAGAAGCTAATTTTACGCCTGCTGCCCAATTTTAACTTTGCATTTGCGGGTTGAGATTTACTGCAATAAATAAGCACGTACGTAATTTTTAACATCGTCTATTAATTAATTATTGATTGGATGGCTTAAATTGGATGGCTTAAATTTTTAACATCGTACGTAATAAATAAGCACGTACGTAATTTTTAACATCGTCTATTAATTAATTTTCATTTGCGGGTTGAGATTTACTGCAATAAATAAGCACGTACGTAATTTTTAACATCGTCTATTAATTAATTATTGATTGGATGGCTTAAATTGATAAAGTTATAAAATCACTTCTCAAACGTACATGTTGAATCGGACTCTCATAAATTAAAACTGTATGGAACAATAGAGTCTTGAACTAGAACCATGTTTAGACTATAAAATATCACTCAAATTTTGGTTTATATGTTTTCTATCGCAATTCACTCAAATACTATTTTTCAGCCACAATAAACATGCAAAATACTTAATAATAAACTGATATAAATGTAATGGCCGTGATTATAAAATTTATTTTGATATGCTCTTATATTTAAAATAGATCAATTGTGATATTATTATTTTTTTAATGGCGAATTGTTATGTTAAGTTTTTTTACCCGAACTTAAACCTTACTTCTACAACTCTTTAATCCTCGGTTCAACTGGTTCGTTGAGCTACCCATTTTACCCCGCAATTGTGAAATTATTGTTTTTTTTAGCTAACCATGTTCATCTCATATCACTTCACAACTTTTTTTATCCCATTAAATTTAATTCTTGTGATCTTCAGTCTTTCATGCCAAGTTAGCATCATGTGCGATTCATTGTTTAAAATGATAAATAGTCCAATTTCTTTCGAAGTTTTTATTACTTTGTGACTAGCTAATCATTTTGTCAAATGATCAACTAAATTTTTATCGGTGCTTACATACACTACAAGAAAATCTTGATTTAGTGGCAGTAATTTTCCCTCACAAAATGCTTATTTCCGCCAAAAAGTGTAAATTTCCTGGCGGAATCGATCTGCCAGTAAAACGTATGCCAGTAAATTTCCTGGCGGAAATTTCCGCCAATAACTTCTGACACAGATTCCTTCACTTTTTTTAAAAAAAAAACATTTTTTTTTTGTTTTAAAATGATTTTAATTAAGTAAAAATAATTAAATTCAATATAAAGTTAATTAATAAGGTCCCAGTTCACACTCGCCGGAGCTCTTGCTTTTTCTCCTCCGTTTGTCCTTTTTCTCTTCCTAGAAACACCACTGCCGCCGCCGTGGCTATTATTCTCACTCACGCATGGCTCTATGATAATCTCGTTAACAAACAATCTGTAGCGTCTTGAGTCGGTGAGTGTGTTTCTTGGTCATGGTGGAGAGAGAACGGAAGTGCACAAACAGACAAGTCTTAACTCATAGAAACAAAAAGAAACAAACCAGAAGTGAGAATTTGAAAAGAAAAAGAATTAGTTAGAATGAAAGTGGAGAGAAAATAAGAACAATGAGAACATAAGAGAGAAAAATGCTTGGTTTTCACTGTTATGTTTGGTGTGTTTCACTGGTTACGTTTGGTTTTCGGATAGCTGTAGGATCAGAGATTTGTTTACTTACTCCCTTGATTTGTTTGTTGCTTTTTCTTAGCCTTATTTTGTGTATCTCTTTTGTACTTCTCTCTATTAAAATTTTGTTGTTCAAAAAAAGAGTGAAAAATGTGAAATAGAAGTTGGGTGGGTGGGTGTGGATGAGAGTGAAGAAGTGGTGCCTGGTGCGTGTGAATAAAAGTGAAGGGAAAGGCAAATGGGTTTCCAAAAACAATTCAACTTGTAGTAGACATTCAACTTCTTTAATTTAATATAAAAAAGTGGCAATTCAATACGAGACGCTATAGAGAGTATGCACAATAATACGGTGGATAATGAAGCCATTCAATCTTTTGTCAAGAAAAGAAATGAAGATATTCAATCAATGAACTGTGCACTGTCAAATCCTTTATTTACTGGCGGAAAATAACTGTGCTGTCAGATTCCTTTATTTATTGGCGGATTATTCCGTCAATAGTGTTTGCTGTTTTCCGCCACAAAATTTATTGACGAATTCTTCCCCCACAATTTATTTACTTTTTTCTTTGATAAAGTTATTGGCGGATTTTGTTACTTTGTGGCAGATTTTTCCGCCAATAACTTATTGAGGGTTAATTCCGCCAATAACTGATTTTAAATTCTGTTGGTAAATGAAAGTTTTCTTGTAGTGATAGTTGGTAATGATCAACTACAATATCAATAAATTTTTATCTATTAACAATCAATTTCGTCCCTGAATTTATTAAAGTATCTAAAATATCACTCAATTTGAGAAAGTTTTACTAAATCAGTCTCCTTTTCAATCAATTGCATCCCTGAGTTATCTTTAAGTTATATCAATTTTTAGTTCATTTATTATCTCTCAATCAATTGCTTAGAGACTAATTGGATATAACTTTCACAAATTGAAGATGTTTTAGCTATTTCGATAAATTTAGAGACGAATTGAAATTTGTTGATGGATAAAAATTACTCCCTCTGTCCCAAAATAAATGACTTGTTTGACCATTGACACATTTGCCAATGCACAACTTTAATCGTTAATATCTCTAATTATCTATTATTAAAAATTATAAAAATGGTATATTTTGAAAGTACTCGTCGAAACAAATCAAACAACATCTCATATGATAATATTTGCATGTACATATTAATAGAAAAATAAAGTTAAAGCAGGTCAAATGAATAATACACTAAGTAAAAAAAAGGTCATTTAAAATGGGACGGAGGGAGTAATTAAGAAATAATTAATTTGTTTATTTACTCATTTATAATTTGACAGAAAAGTTGGATTATATATGTTTCCTTTAACGACGCTCAAAAAAAAAAATGTTTCCTTTAACGATGTCATTTGTATAGTATCGTATGGTTGCTCCTAAGTATGGAACCAACCTATAATTGTGTTTGATAACAACGTGGTAAAATAGAATGAGGTCAAGATGCCCTTATTTTTAATCGGGGATTACTCTATATATCCCCACTAAGAATTGTTTGCTCATATAAGTATTTTCATTGGAGAAGAAAAAAGAAAAGAAAAATATGCTTATTGATGAGCTGAGTAGCTTTAATAACACTCTCTTTCTTTGAAACAAACACATTTTTTACTATTAAAATAAATTTGTTGAAATGTAATGATATAAAGTTTTATCTTTTAGATATGATATAGAGTTATTTGTTGGACTCACTTAGTAAAAAATTTGGTACTAAGTTGGAGAAATTTAACACTCATTAAATATAAACATTAAAAAAACTATAGTGTAAAAAAAACATTAAAAAAACTATAAAACGAGTTGTGGACTCGCAAAATATCGGTTTAAGAATTTAAATGAAAGAGCTCGACTATATATGCTCTTAAGCTGAATAACAGCTCTAAGTCCAAAAGTGGTGATTTGTAAATTCGAACAAACCACACCAACCAAGAACAAATGTGTGTGGAACATAATCAATGGCAACCAAACTAGTTAAGCAGTTCAAATAATAATAATAATAATAATAATAATAATAATAATAATATAGCAACTTATGTGTAAGCAAATTAAATCAAGAAAAACAAAAACAAGATAAAGAGTAAAGAAAAAAAAAACACAAGTTATTTACCCATTTTGATCTAAAGTTGACCAATATCTGAGAGAGAGAGAGAGAACAACTCTCTAATACTATTAATGAGTATTTACAAGAGATATCAAAGAATTAAATGAAATTAGGTTTAAGAGTTCTCGCAACAATAAACCTAATTCCTACATTTAATTTCCAATGCCCTTGCCACATTTGGCTAACTTATATAGATTTTTTGCCCAATTTGCTTTGCACCTCCAACAATTATCAATTGGTGCTTCACATGGTACTTTTTGTTTTCCAGCATATTTTTGCTTCAATTCCCTCCGTGTTGCTTCTTCCATTATTGATCTGCATTGTATCAAAAGTATAAGTCCCTCAATATTTTATTTTTTTATAAATTAGCTAGAACTAGTTTTTAGTTATTCATTATAGAAATAAAATAAAATATATGAACTATAATCATATCAAAATTTTTTTTTTCTAATTGAGCAACAATTAGCATGAATAATGCAATGATATAATAAATGAAAAGAAATAATTATTATAGTGATACATACAAGTGACCATGGACATGGAAATGATTATCATGTCCAAGTGGAAGTGGAATATAAGATTGAAGAGCAATTTTATGGGCTTCTTCAGCTTCCGCTTTAAGAAAATCATCAAATTCACCAATCCCAGCCTCAAGGCATGGAATAATAATGGCAAAAGTAACCAAGAGAATAAACAAAACCTTAGTAGAAATTTGTGCCATTATTTTTCCCATGCCTATGTTTTGTGTGTGTGTGTGTTTTTTTTTAAAAAAATTTCCTTAGGCTGGTTTTCCCTTTATATATAGTGTGTATGTGTTTATCTTATTTCTTGTTTTGATTTTCTACTTATAAATGCCAAGGTGTTGAGATTAGTTTAATCCCTAGCCCTTAACAAGACCTTGACAAAGCCTATACCAATCAAAACCAAGTTTGTTTGGACCTTAATTAGCATAATCCTTGGTTTGTACAAATTTGGGAATGGTTAAATAAACAATGGTAGTGCTTCAAAGTTTGAAGGGTAGGATTCTAAATTTTGAACCGCAAAGGATGGACAAACTTTGTGGTTTTTTTTTAAGGATAGCAATCTTGACCAAAAACTTTATTAGGCTATATATTAATAGGTGAAAAAGTTCTAAACTAAAGGAAATTAATATTGACTTTGAATATTGACAAAAAAAAATATCGACTAATTTGAATAATGAAACTGGTAACAATAATTAATCCTACACTTGGATAAGATATTATATTACCGTTAATCACCATGTTTTCTTCGGTAAAATAATTTATGTTTTGTTTTTACTTTGATGAACAAAATCTTAACAATTTTT
Organism: Trifolium repens; assembly: GCA_030408175.1. Classification (NCBI taxonomy): domain Eukaryota; kingdom Viridiplantae; phylum Streptophyta; class Magnoliopsida; order Fabales; family Fabaceae; genus Trifolium; species Trifolium repens. The sequence goes on from CP125847.1 coordinate 2,726,293, forward strand.
TGACAATTTTTTTAACATATAATATGGACTTATAGAAGTTTGACATAATATAAATGCGTCTTGAACTTAAAATAGTTATAAATTGACATTAAAATGAAAATAAATTAGTTATTAGAAACTAAAAACAAAACATGAAATTTTATAGGGAGGAAAACATGTGCTTTTTTTTTATAGATACAAAAACTCGCAAATTTAATATGGATGAAAAACATATTTCACGAGTGAAAAAGCAACTTCAACCTTGAATTTGCAGGCATCAACCAAGTTTGTCCCTGAATTATTTGAAATAGCTAAAACAACCATAACTTTGTGAAAGTTATATCAAATCAGGTCCTCTGTCAACTTAACTATTAACGGTATTGACATCGTAAGAGAATTGGTATTATATATTCTCGTCTCTGCAAGACTATGAGCAACCATATTGATATCTTTCCTAAAAACCTCATTGTAAGAGCTATTATAATAAAATGATAAAATGATACGACAATTATATAAAATAGTATTTATTTAGATTATTCGTTCCGGCTTTGGTGAATTGAAAATATCAACTATTTCCTTCGATTCTAAAGAGAACACGATCGACTTGCTTGAACTCCATCTCTTTCAACCACTTTATAGCTACTAATAAACTCATGGCCTCCCCTACATCCACTTGGAGATTGGTTCGAACGACACCTTTCGTGCTCCAATGACATTTCATCTTCATCTCGAAGACAAATTCCAACCCCCGCACTATTTTCTTGCTTTGAGAATGCCACATCGATATAACATTTAATAAAAGCTTCCTGCGAAAGTGTTCACTACTGTAGAGTTCTACATTAGGGTTAAATATGCGAGTTTGAACCAGCGCCCCTATGCGCTACCCTACACTCCTTAAGCAAACTTTTATTGTAATAAACAATATTTGCGGCTCTCTCGACTGTGTAGTGAAGCTTAATATGAATACAATCCAGAAAATATGTGGAACAAGAAAAATACTTATGCAATGCAAAGTTAGTTGCTTAATGAACCAACTAGTGAATTCTGGAGATCCACATTTGGGTATTAGCTAAGACTTGCATTGTGGAGTAATTCAGGCTCTCACTCAAAAAAAAGTGATATACGATCTGGGTGCTCAATGAACATATCCCTGAATTTTTTAGTTGTTACCAATTCAGCTAAAGCTTGCTTTGTGGAGTTACTTGTGAAGTGATCTCACTCTTCCGTAGTGAAGCTTGATATGAATACAATCCTCTCTCTACCTTATCCCATAGTTCATTTTCTTTTATCAATTTAATTGTGCAAATAATGCTCCTTTAAGTGGAAAGATAAATATTGTTTTGGCAATAACATGCAGTAATCATTATCAAAGAAGCTTAATATATATGAATACAATCCTCTCTCTACCTCATCCAAAAGTTATAATTTTATTTTATCAATTTAATTGTGCAAATAATGCTCCATTAAGTGGAATTATTTTGGCAATAACATGCAGTCATTATTATCACACATCAACAAGATTGGAGAGACATACCTCTCACATGAAAGTCAGCCCATATATTCCTTTTAGGGGCTTTCCACATTTTTTTCATACATGCATAAATTACACCATGAAAACCATTTCATTTTCTGCTTCACTGGACAAACCTAAAGTGCAAAAGATTTTACAGGAACAAATAAAATATTGCTGAAAGTAAGTCATACTGTTCTAGATGCAGTTCTATTGATGAAAACATATTTTTGCAATAAGCTACACAATAGACCAAGGCTCAAAATGCAAGAGGAATATCAAAAGTGCTCTGATAGAGAAACAAACAAAATCAGAATATATTGGGGCAGCTTCATAATACAATTAAACAAATAAATAAAAGGATTTGTAACACACCGTGATACTTCATAAAAAATATTATAACACATCGTGACACTTCTTAAAAAATATTACCACGTTATGCCACTTTCATAATAGTTATCAATATAAGCAAAGATTCTTTAAGTTCATTGAATGATTGATGTATTTGATCTACATTTTAGACTTTTCTCAGCTTATACTTGAGATTCGAGGGAGTATGTCTTTTTTAACTTTAAATATTTACATTATTGCCTCATTATTCTATTGTTACGACAGGACTAATTTAAATATCAGCAAATATTGCATTTCATTTTGTTTAGTGTTAACACAAATGCAAACCTGAAAAACTAAGGAAGAAGACTCTTTTAGCCAGAGGCCATGAATCTCTAGCCCACAACAACAGTAACAATCGAAAGAAGAGACCATAGTAACACAAACCTGATTGTTTAAAGTCTGAACCCGATAGAATTATAGAATAATATTTCGCTTTTCCTAACTTTAAAGAAACAAACATTCTTTAAGTGAAACTGTTACTGAACCTAATAATTCAACATCTATCTTGACATCTACATATCTAGTTTCATAAGGTGAGATAATTGCACCCCACATCCCCTTGTCTACACCCTTCCATTTATCTTTTTTACACTGACATCATTCAAGAGTATTATTTTTGCATAGACATTGTAAGTAAGTAAGTAAGAAATATCAATCTTGATTAGAAATACGAACTAGAAGAGAGTATGATCCCAAGTTATTGTTTATGTACTTGTGAAAGCAAACCTTAATTTTGTTATGTAATTTCTCTTGGATTGCAACCGGTGAAACCAAAGTAATATGGTATGAAATAAAATAGCTCCCAAAGTATGAATTAGAATGGCCCCAAAGTTTCAATCTTGAGACACTAGAAACTCAAATTGGCTCACATTGCAAAATGTTTGTAGCTTCCCAAAAGTAAGGAAGGGTCACGTTTTCTGTTAAGCAAACTAATTATATTATTTTTTCCTTTTCTTTCGTTGCCGCTAGTTATCATACTAATTTTATTTTCCTATTATAATTTCTTTTTATCAATAACATTCTTTTAATTTGTTAATTATATTTTGAGAAAGATATTAATGTTTGTCCCTATGAGCTTTAATTGCTAATAATACTAGAAATGTTTAAACAAAATGCACTTAAACAAAACATAACATAGTGAGAATCATTGGAGCTAGCGGCAGATAGGGGTGGGCATAAAAACCAAAAAACTGAACCAAACAGTTAAACTGAACCAAGCTAAACCATTTAAAACCAAAACTGTTTTTAAAAAAACCGAACCAAACTGTTTGTGAGACAACAGTTCAGTTAACTAGTTTTTTTAAATACAAAACCAGTTAACTGTAAACTGAACCAAAAACCGAAAAATTACTAAAACCCTAAAATCCAATGAATTGACACTTTTTAAAAAATAATAAAATTCTTTAAAAAATAAATAATAATAATAATAACACTAAAATAAGTAAACAAACAATCGGCCGAAAAACCGAAAATCGGCCGAAAACACAAAAATCGGTCGAAAACCCGAAAATCGGCCGAAAACTTAAAAATCGGCAAAAAAATCTAAAATCGGCCGAAAACACAAAAAATCGGCCGAAAACCCAAAAATCGGCCGAAAACACAAAAAATCGGCCGAAAACACAAAAATCGGTCGAAAAACCGAAAATCGGCCGAAAACACAAAAATCGGCAAAAAAATCTAAAATCGGCCGAAAACACAAAAAATCGGCCGAAAAACCGAAAATCGGCTGAAAACTAAAAAAATCGGCCGAAAACCCAAAAATTGGCCGAAAACCCAAAAATCGGCCGAAAACTCAAAATATCGGCCGAAGAACCGAAAATCCAAAAAACACCCGAAAACCCAAAAATCGACCGAAAAAACTAAAAAACGGCCGAAAAACCTAAAATCAGTTTTTCGGCCGATTTTTTGTATTTTCGGTTTTCGGCCGATTTTTTGTGTTTTCGGCCGTTTTTTGGGTTTTCGGCCAATTTTCGGGTTTTCGGCCGATTTTTTGTTTTTTCGGTTTTCGGCCGATTTTTTGTGTTTTCGGCCGTTTTTGGGGTTTTCGGCCAATTTTCGGGTTTTCGGCCGATTTTCGATTTTTCGGCCGATTTTTTGGTTTTCGGCCGATTTTCGGTTTTTCGACCGATTTTTGTGTTTCGGCCGATTTTTTGGGGATGAAATTGGAGTTTAGTAGCCGCCTAAATATCAAGTTGTGTTTGGAACCATAATTTTCTACTAATATATTAGTAGCCGCCTTAATATTATTTTGTCAATTTTTTTATTTTTTATTATTTTTATTATTATTTTACTTATTTTTTATTATTGTTATATTATTATTAATATTATTTTTTATTATTTTGTCAATTTTGAAAGATTATTTTTATCATTTTTGTATTATTTGAAAAAAAACAGTTACGGTTAACTGATTAACTGAACCGGTTAACTGGTTAACCAAACTGTTTGGTTCGGTTTATATTTTTACTAACAGTTCAGTTCAAAAAAACTGAACTGTAGAAACAGTTCAGTTCAGTTTTTATGCAGTTTTGGTTTTTAACCAAACCATGCCCACCCCTAGCGGCAGATGGTTGATGATGAGATTTCATTTAATTCACGTATTGTTTATGTGTTTAAGCCTTTTTTGTGTTCGCCATATTTTTTTATAAAAATGAATATTTTACTTGCATTCCAAATTATTGATTTTCTTCTAGAATTGTAAAAGGATAAAAGTAATTAAAGAATCTTCAAGAATTAACTGCTGTTGTGCTTGCTATATATTCCACTCACATTCACACTCACGCACATTACATCCATTTCCAAATTATTCATCTTCTACCTTCCACCATCACCAAATCATGACATGCTCCAACTAGAATTGTTACTTGTGTTGTAAGGTCCCCAATATATATGAGACTAGTTTGTACCATTGTGATTAATGAATAATTGTTTATTATTTTGCAACAAACATTTCATACAATTTTAACTCAAAACTCTTCAAACACAATTATTTTCTTCTGCTGTTAACTTTTCCACCATGCCTTATTTCAATTCCAATACACAATGTGATGAACAATATGATGCAACACTTTAGTTCAAACTTTTTGGGGGCACTTTTGACTGCCAAACTTAAATTTAATCTTGACCATCACCTCAATATCACTGAGATTTCATGGCTTATCACTATTTCTCGCATGATTTTTGCTCAAAACTTTGTATCTTTTGTTGCTGCTGACTCTACTATAATTGCTGAAATTGGTAGTTTCTTTGAATCTCTTTTCTTTATGATCACTTTTTCAGGAGGATCAGAGTTCATAATTGCTATTGTTGTTAAGATTGATAATGGTTACCCCATTAAAAGTTTTGCTTCAATATTATTTTGGATTTTTGCTTTTTTCCAGTTCTGTTTCCCAGCTGTTATTTTGGATGTCCGCTACTTAAGTAGCAGAAGTTATAAAATTGAGAAATTTGAGAAAAAAAAATACCCCCAACATGAATTCAAGATTTTTATAACGTTCGTTACTTAAGTAGTAGCGGACGTTATAAAAATTAATTTTTTTAGATTAAACATTTTCCTAACATGAAATTTTCAAGATTTTAAACGTAGAATCCACTATTTAAATAGCAAAGCGGGATATTTTAATAATTTTGTAAAATGAGGGATTAAAAAAGAAAAAATTTACATTAAAAATAACATTATTTATTTTTTAAATATATTAGCTACACAAATTTTAAGATTTTTATTTCATATTTAATATTTTCAACTAGTGCTCTGAAACACTAATTAATATTTTCCTATTTATTAGTATTATTTTTTTTACTAATCCTATATTTTCCATATTTTTTCACAAATCACATGTACAGTAATGTATTTAAGATATAAAAGTATTATTTTATTGTTTTGTCAATTTGAAGGACATAAAGCTGGAGACTTAGATTTGATAGGTAAAAGTCTAGTTGCCCCAAAAAAAAGAAGGTAAAAAGTCTAGTGTGCTTTTAAAACATTTATTTATGATTGGACAAGTAAATCGAACGGGCTTGAATATCTGTGAGTTAACTTATGCACATACGTGCAATAAATTTGGACAAAACTTATATTTTTTTTTTTAAGTGCAGTTTTTACTGTGCCTTTCACAAAAGTTAGTTATTTATATAATTTAATTTAAAAAAATTAAAGGAAACTCTTTTTCTAATAAAAATAACCGCCTCCTTATATCTAGCACACCAAAATTTTTGTCTAAAGTACAGTACATAAATTTAGTCATTTAGATTTATTGTATAATTAATATATTTGAACAATATTACAGTTTAAATATATTAATTAATTTTATACAATAACATTATATCCTAGTCCTTAGATCCGGTTGTGTACTTCAAATATCCACTTGTATTATGAAATCTCTCTTATTTTTATTTCGTAATAATTAGTAACATTATTATTAATCGTGAGATATAGTCAGTGGCGGAATCAGGAATAAAAATGTAGAGGGGCCACTAAAATAAACTATAATATTTAAATTAAATACTAAAATTATATCGCATACAAAAGTTTAAGTTGATTGCTAGAAAATTAAACTACATACCTTAAAATTTCACTCTATGTGTACCGAGCGACTTGAAATAATTAATAATATAATCTGAACTAATACTTGCACTAATTTCCTTTTCAATGTAAATAGTCATGATATTCGCTAGAAACCAACCTTTCATCTTGTTTCGGCAAAAACTTTTATTAAATACTCACACTATGGTATAAGACATACCAAGTGGAGCCACAAGTGAAACAGCTCCAAAGGCACCACAACAATACAAACCCGCAAAAGCTAAAACAGAACACAAAGCCCAGCAAAAACAATAAAGCCATAGCCGCCTAAAACAAACAACAGCACACAACAGCCACGACCCCTAAACTAGAACTTCTATTGTAACTAGTAACTTGTAAGTCTGTAACATCAAATCAAACCAACAATAAACAAGGCAACAACAACACAACACTTTTTTTTCATATAATAATAATTTGTCTTTGTAATAGAAGATACATTTCTAATATATTAAATATATCAGGGGTATTTTCGTATTTTCCCAGGGTAAAAAAATTTGTTTTTTTTTTTGGGGGGTGGCCATGGCCCACCACAGCCCCCAAGTAGTCCCGCCTCTGGATATAGTCGATAACAATATATTACATATATTGTTGTTGTGATAGTGCAAAATGCAAGGAAGATCGTGTAATTGGGATGGAGGAATCTAAATCCTCATATCCAATTAAATTAACCCAAGCTAATCATTCCCTTTAGTTTACCCACAAATAAAAAATAAATCAACATATTGTTTGTATTTTCTTAGCAATCAACATATATGTATATAATCTCATGATCATAGGTATATATGTGTGTGTAGGTACGAGAAAAGTGACAAAGAGAGGTTTGTGAAAGTAGTCGTGACCTCAATGATATTATCCTTGCCATTGATTATCATTTCAGCACTACACAAATCAATTATCATTTGGTGGTTCATTTGGTGGTAAATTTATATATGACAAAACATGAGAATGTAACAACATTAATCTTTCTCATCACCTCGTATTTTAGGATTTCTGAAATCATGTGATCATCCTTTCTAATTTTTGTATTTTTCTGCATCGCTTTCGTCAATTGAATGCAATTCTATTCCAAATTTAATATTTGTGCATGATTTTAATAAGTCAATCTCATACCACATCAACAGTAGTAGTAAACATTATATATATATTTTTCCAATCCAACTGAGATAAAATTGAATTATAGCCTAATTAATTAGGCCATATAGAAATGATAAACAAAAATGAAAGCTAGAGAAAGGACAGAAATAATTAGTATCAACTTAAGAATTGTGTCTAATAGTACTATTTTGTAACAATTCTTTTTTTTTTTTTTTTTGATAGAGAAATTATTTTTTTTTTTACTAGATTATTAACCACCATGTATAATAATTTTGTCATAAGACGTTGTATTGTATTGAGATTTCGAAAGATCATATTTCTTGTAGTGTTAATACAATTGTGTGAGGATCAATATGAGGAAAGCATTTGGAAAAAAACAATAAATGAGACTTAGAAAATAAGCCTCAAATTTATAGTATAAAGATATAGAAAAATTGACAAGTACTATTTGTGAACCTATCATAATTGTCCATATCAATCAATATACTAGTACACCTTAAATAAAATGTATACTGAAAAATTCACCTAGTATATGATGTTGAATTAAAATGAATTTTAGTCCCTAAGATTTTAATGATAACAATGCATAAAAGAATAATTCGGTATTCTAATGTATGTTCTAGTGCAGGACCATATTTGAAAGTAAAATTCTGCATCTAATGAACACACTAAACACGTGGCAAAAATAAACTCTGCTGACTAATAAACTTTGAAGACAAGCTTAGTTCTGACCAGAGTAAAAAAAGGTCAAAGTTATGATCAAAACGTTCCAAAAGACTCAAGAACAAGTTCTGCTTCTGAAGTCAATTCTAAATCAAGAAAGTCAACTCTGATGAAGATAGATTCTGATAAAGAAAAATACACAAAAGACAAGTTTTTATATGAAGCAAGACTCTGATGAATTTAAGCTTCACACAAGATTCTGAAGTGACAATATCAAATATTATAACTTTAAGCTTAAAACTCAGTGCACCACTCTTTGAGTCTTAAGTGTAAACACGAAATCATCTTTTTATAACTCTGATTGAGAAAATCCTTAATTTTAATTAGGCATAAAGACTTGAATTTGTGTGTCTAAGCAGGAAGACTTAGACTTACGTGTCTAAGAATAAGATTAAGGTGTGAACAAGTGTTGTTTAATCTAAATCTAATCCTATAAAATTTTGAATAAAACATGATATGTAATATTTAATTCATTTGTATACTTTTTTTTACGGTAAATTCATTTGTATATTTGTTCTTTATCCTAGATGATTTTCCAAATTTCCGTACCAACCCAACACTTAGTCCCATCATCACTCACTTTTTCAAAGTTCATTTAAATTTTAAACTCTAAAATATCGGTAACCTAGAAAATACAACATTTTTGAAAAACTAATTAAAGATATTTTACTATATTATTTTCCTCCATATCTTCATTTAATCTACAAAACTAACAATACAACTTTTATAGTTAAGGTCTATAATTCACATAAAACCAAACACTAATTAACACACAATCCAAACATCCAAGAGTATGTTGCCATATTTTTTCTCCTCAATGATTTTTCTCCCATGCACCTTGTTAGCAAGATATTTGATTTTTTTTTTGGGAATTCTAATTTGTCCTTTCATAATTTGAGGGTATTTGCCCTTCAACCAATGAGAACAAACCATTTTTATGTGGTCCCCATAAGTTTGTTACAATTTATTGTGGGGACCACATACAAATCCACTTATGTGGCTTGTTCTCATTGGTTGAAGGGCAAATACCCTCAAATTATGAAAGGGTAGAGGAGTAGTCACCTTTTTTTTTTTCTAAGCGAACTAGAATATACTAAACAACATGGAAATTAAATTTAATAGTTTGCTCTTTGATTCCCTATAGTGTACCTAATATTAAGGGCATGCACACATTTTTTGCTATTAGTTAACATTGCCAATGCCCAAATCCATTTTCCATGCACCAATTTAACATTAATGTTGATCAGCAATTGTTGTTGCTTCTCTTTCACTATCTCTATCACTATACATACCCTTTGACCTTGGTGCTCTTGATTGTCTTGATGAAGATTTAGGAGAGGAAGTTGACTTTGCCTTTTTCCTCTTTGGTTTCTTAGGAACATTATGAGTAACCCCAGCTGATGGAATGTTGCCTTGGTACATTATTGGTGTTGGTTGGCTTCCTGTTGGATCTTCAAAATCTGTTCAAAGGTTCAAGCTATCATTAAAAAAAAAAAAGGTAACCCTTAATAGTTTTTCCTCACCAAATAAAATAAGTAATTATTGATTAATGTATTACTCCAAAATTATTTAGTACTAAAGACATTTTCTTAACTCCAAATGTTTGATTTAGTGGTAAAAAAGACATATCTTGAATTCGAGAGGTTCCACGTTCAAGTCTCGCTAGAATCTTTACAATGAGGTAAATATAAATACTTTTATAAGCATTATTTGAACCCTAAAATCTTCTCTATCTTTGACTGGGACTGGAGCATTATCCCTTCACTCTAAATTTTTCTTATATAAAAAAAAAACATTTCTTAAAATGGCACCCAAAATATAGAATATTCTATCAAACTATAACACCCCAAGAGCCGACCAAAAGGTTCTAAAATTTTAATAACAAAATTTAATATAGGCAAAACTACTTTGATGGTTAAAAAATAAAAAACTATAACTTGGTTAACACAAAAAGTTGTCAAGTGTAAAGCACTAAAGCCAAGAGTAAGTAGTAGATTCCCTTCCTAATGAATAAGTTTGCTCGTGACAGAAGTGCCAAATTCTTACCATGGGGCAAAGAATCTATATCATTTTTTTTATGTTTTGCTATGGCTCACAAGTTTACCTCAATGAATTAAAGTGACAATAATAACAATAATAATATTATATTTTTACAGTGGAACAGATGATCAAACTCAAGATCTCTAGCATATTACTCAAACTCGCTACAATAATAATAATAATAATAATAATAATAATAATAATTGTCTTATAGATAAGAGTTGAGTTTGAATTTCAAATTTTTTATGTTTAGTCATTATGTAACACTTTATAAAAATAAGAGTGTTGATTTAATTTGATCTCTCAAATTTTTAACGATTTAATTCAATCTCTGACAAAAATTAAACAAAAATTAATATCTGACATTTGCTTATTGAGACAAATTAGTCTCTAATTTAATATAATAGAGTGATTAACTTGTCTCAATTTTATTTTGTCGAAGACCAAATTAGATCATCATAATAATGTAAGGATTAAACTACGTCTTCAATGCGTTTTTTTTTTTAAACATTCCCTTGCTAATTAGACCCGTGAAAGGACGTTCATTTAGAGTATTATTATTCAGGTTTGGGAGACTACAAGATATCACATGAAGACATAACATAAAAAATAAAATAAAAACTCTACCAAAAAAAAAAAGTGAATCGCAAATCATTTTTTCACAAATCAAATTTAGATTTGTGGGAAGCAAAGCATACCTTGATTAGTCGTTGAATTGGGATTTCTTTCATTCAAGCTACCAATTGATGTTGAAAAATCAGGTGCTGTTTTAAATTCATTCATCTGCAAATCAACAAAAAAAAAATAGACAAAATTATGAAACATTTAATTAATCCAAAATAGTAATTATAAAATTAATAAGAGATATAACAAAGCATGTACATAATCATACATACCCAAGTGGGTCCATTTCCATTGGGACCATCCCATCCAATGTGAGCCACATGCTTAACATCTGTTGGAGACCCAATTTCTATCTCCTTCTCCTTCACAACTAGTCCAAAACACCAACTTCCCAATTCAGTCCACAAAATCACACACACAAAATACAAACTGAACAAAATTAAATTAATTTGATGAACACATTTGTAGGTTTTTTCCTTCTAATTAATTCCATAATTACTAAATTTAACTTCTCTATCGAGAAAATTTTCACATTTTATCTTTATAAATTATTGCATTAATTTTCACGTGGAACGTGGGCATAACTCAGTTGATAAAAATATTATATGTAATATGTATTGATCGAAGTTCGAACTATAATATATAAACTTATTCATCTTAATATGTTAAATTATAGCTAATAACAAAAAATAAAAAATTGTTGCATTAAGTTTTAATAGTTTCTAGTGGTAAACAATAAAAATTGGAAATTTATTATACTACTAGGGGTGTACAAGAGGATAGATAAATTACCAAAAATTTGAGTTATGTACTTGAAACCTTTGTAGATTCCTTTAATCGTCATATGGGAATCACAAACACAATCCCAATGGTGGTGGCCTTAGGGTGGCAAAATTTGGAAAGCAAAAGCCGAATTTTTTAGGAAGGAATAATGCTTTTGCTGCCTATCACAATATGAATATGATTAAACTTTCATCATAAAAAAATGAATTATAATTAAATATTGCACACAGTTATGAATTCAATAAAAGGGTTGGGTTCAATGCATGTGATTTTGTAGGAACCTTTCTTATATTAGTCAATGAATGAAATGAATGAAGATTAATTTGATTATATGAGAATACATATATGATTATTAATTAATATATTGTCATATTTTTTTGAACAGGCAATATATTGTCATATTAATGTGGAGATTAAGAGATTGTTAAGGGTAAACATGATTAGTGTTTCAAAAAAGAAGGGAAAAAAAATAGAACAATATGGTGTACCTTTTAGAGGATTAAGATGTTGAAGGAGCTATTAAAAAAACATTGAAACGAGCTTCCTTCAAATCCAGAAGCCATTGTTTTTGGATCCATTTGTCACCATTATGAAACTTCTTTTGAGAGGGGAATGCTATTGATCGCAAATGCAAAAGCCTTTGTTGTTTTAATTTCCTTTCTTTATTTTATACAGGGAAAATTTCAAATGAAAAATCTAAAATGAATGAAAGAAAGAATAAAAGAGAAGGTTTTGTTTCTAATTAGGAGAAGGTGGAAGAGAAGAGAAGAGAGAGAGAAAGGTTTTAGAATGCCAAGTGTGGTACTAATTAATTGAATGAATAATATAGTGATATTAATATATTGAACTTAAAGGGTTGAGAAGAGTTGTCCATTTATTTTGTCAAAAAAAAAAGAGTTGTCCATTTATGTATTTAATAGAGTTTGAATAAAATTATTGAGTCAAAATTAATTTATTTTTTGCTTTTTGATAAGGGTGTTCTTATATATATATTTTTATCACTAGTTTAATCTGGTTCGAGGATCAGTTCTGACATCAAAAATATTTCTATTTGCGATGAATTACATCTATCAGTAAATGTTAGTACTTCTCTCAGCTATAAATAAAACTTTGCTTCGTCATATTATAAAAGATTATGCCTTTCCGCTAAACACAATTCTCGTTGATTATTTTGACTCAGTTTTAGTTTACCAATTATCTATTTTGTAACCATGTTCTTGGTGCAAAATAAACTTTTGGCTCTAATGTGATTAATTTTCATCAAAGAATCAAACTAAGAAAAAGAGTATGCAGTTCTCCAAACGAAAGATTAACAAAATCTATACTCCATGAAACCAAACTTATTCCTAGCAAAAATATGACCAATTGTAACAAGAATTGTATCTCACTAATAAGAGTCTTGCAACTGAAGTCCAAAATTAACAATATCATCAGCATACTATTACCTTCTTTGTAAATATGAAAAATATATAGTGAAAAGAATCTTCTTAGTATTCGAGTTGAACACAATTTAACCAACGATTTCTTAATTGCCAAGGAATCATAAATGGATTTTTAAAAGCTAGTGTAACCATTAATAAAAAATGGAGTATATATATATATTGTCTAAGAAGTTGTCTTGTCTTGTCTAAAAAAATGGAGTACGTATATATATATCCTATTACTATAGTTAATACTACGTACATATGTATATATATAGTATGTATATAAAAAAATGAAGTTGTCTTGTCCAATTCCTTATTTTTTTAACAGATCATACCTATCCATAATGTATTGTGAGTTGATATATACTTGATACACTTCCCATATAAAAGTATTATTATAGAAAATAATTAATTAATATTTCAATACATTTGAGATAAATTACATTTAAAAATGACAAATATTAATTATAAGATAGAAATAGCTGTAATTGCTAAAACAATTTATGACCTGTGTGAAATTCATACAAAACACGACAATTGTTGACATTTTATATCAATAGCACTATTATTGGTAACTATTATTTTTTCTATAACAAAAAAAAGCACCAATAATAGTGAGAAAATTCATTTGCTTTGTTGGCATATATCTGACAGAATGAATGGTTGGATGCACGTTTTCAATTGTGTTTGGGTAGGAGACATATTGCCTATAGTTTTCCCTTTTCATATCTTTCTTGGTTTCATTCTTAATATGGAATGAAATATGTCACCTTGCTTAGAGAAAATCTTAGCTACCATTTTTACGAATGATTAATATTTTATAAAATTTTTGTAAAAAAAAATGTTTTATAAAATTTATTAATCACTACCAATCTTTAGTTGATCAAGTAGTGATTGGTGTTGAACTAGTTATGAATGATTACAGTTCGATCCCCGCAACTATGATCGGGAAAAAACTAAAATCACTTGATGTTAAAACTGATTCCTGAACCAGATTAAGTGGTCCAGTGTGCCGGATATTGGTGGTGAAAAAAATATTAGTTATTTGAGCTTATTCAATTGATTAAAGCTCAGTTGATTGGATAATGCATTATATATGCAGAGGATCGGGGTTCGAACCCCGATCATCCCACTTATCCACTTTAAGGATGGAATTTCGAGCCACTATGATACTTGAACAAAAAATAATCATAGATACCATTGATTGATCAAACCTGGTTGTCTTCATTTTTATACGTTTGAAAAATTATGCTATATATAGATCTATTCTTAAATAAGAAAAGAAAATGATGCTATAGATCTAATAATGTTGGAAAAAATATTGGACGACTTTGCAGGCTTACAGATTCCAAAATAATAGTATGTCAAAACTCAAAACAAAAAATATGTCAAGCAAATTATTTTGTTTTCCATTATAGATTGGGCCGTAAACTAAATAAGACTTAAATTATCTCTACTCTTGCATATGTATATATCCATATAGTTCTACTATAAGAGCCTTTAAAAAAAAGGTTATAAGAAATAATCAAGTCTTTCAATTTCTCTCGATGTCAACTTCTATAGGAATTCTCTTAGGAGATAGGAGGAGGAAAATCTCCCTTAAAATATTTTGAAAATTTGGGACCCCATCCACTCGGATTCTTTATGGTCACCAATTACATACTTACATAAGTAGTATATTTGTCATTGTTGATTGATATTAGATTTTATTTTAAAATATGAATCATTCAACCTTAATTAATTTAACGATCATAATTTGTTAGTAACTATGTATTTTTCTATAGGGTCTCCTTTAGGATCAACAATGGAGATAATGGAAAGTTCATTGTGGTAGAGATTTGGAATTGGAGACTTGGAGTAATATGAAAGAAAAATATGACAATTGAATTTAGCTCATTTATATTATTATTTTGTGATAGAGTAATTAAAATTTTCATTCTTAATTTTTGTTGCATTATTTTTATAAAATTTAAAAGTTTTGGAGTAAAAGTATAAACCTATAATAAAATAAAATTGATTCAATATGAGAATTTTTAAAAATTTAGGTCACATATAATATTTTAGAAAAGGCCAGGGATTGATGTGCAAAATTCAAAATACTAGGATTCAAATTTTTTAATTTATAAAATCCAATCTACAAAATTTGAAAATATAAGGGCTACTTTTATAAATCTACGACGATAAATAGGAACTAATGTGTAAAAATTTGATGCATAAAATTAAGAACCAATTTGCATGGCTTGAAAACTTTATTAGGTTATGAGATTCACATTTTATGGTAAAGTGAAAAGTTCAAATTTTTAATCTTTAGTTGGCGTTTGAAATTTTCTAAAATTAAAGTTTTTAGTCGGAATTTCAAAGATGTATTCACAAAAATGCATTTCCTCACATTCCAAAGATGCAAATTATACTTTTAAAACAATTTCAACTCTATTAAAAAAAACTATTACAACGTCTAGCAACTAGACTATTTGATCAAACAAAAAAATTATTACAACTCAAATTCAAACATATCAACATAATAAAATATATAGAAACAAAATTTAAGGTGTTATAGAAGCATATTTGTATAATTATGTTATATGTATAAAGTATCAACTATATTATTTATACCAGAGATTAATTCTCATTTAAAAATACACTAAACATAAGATAAATTCACACCTTTTAATCCAGTTTTCTCACATGTTTGAGTCTATTTACCATTAAATCAAATATTAATATAACGAAAAATGATCTATTGACTTCAAGAATTACTCCAAATTTAAGTCCTCCATTCTATTTTAATTAACTATCCTGATTACGTAGGAGGTCTCCCTCTCCTAATTTCATCTCCATATCATTAAGAAAGAAGAAGGGTTTTTTGCTTTAACACATCACATTTAATACATCAATTTTGTTGACTCTTTATTGCAAAATTCTATATGGAAAAAAGATCGCAAGTATCCCATAAAAAGAATCCAAGCACCTCATCTCACCACTTAAGTTTCTTTTTTATTCTTAATTAAAATCAAAATCTCACCTCTTTGTTCTCTCTCAAATATCAATGCTTTTGATTTTTAATTTTTGCCTCTTCACAACCTTCAACACTATTGTTACATATTAAATTTTGTTGGTAAATAATAGAATGATTAAGATTTACAATCAAAATATTGTAACAAATAAAAAAGGCATTGAACAAAAAAAAAATGAAAAGCTTTCGCAAATTCTTACTAAAGTAGTAGTGCTAAATTATTTAGAGTAACTTTATTTTCCTCTTGTTGATGACAAGTGAACGAGAGGAAGAGAAAGTTATCATGTAAAATGAAGGGAAATAGCGATTATGTAAGATAAATTTACAACAAATTATGGCCATTCAATTAAAATGAAATGGAAGACTGTGGTTTAGAGTAACTTTTTAATATTAAAATTAAGGAATCCCTTCTCTAGTATGACAAAACAACTCTTATATGAATATCATCAAATATTTAAAAGACTTTTTAATAAAAAGATAAAAAAAAGTTAACAATGCAATAAATTGAGCCAAAAAAATGCAATAAATAAAGATTGTATTTTCTTTTTAGTATTAAAGAAGTTTTTACTTTACAAAATTACGAGTTCACTTTTATTAAACTTGTTTTTTTAAAAAGAAAAATGATGGAAGAAGAGGATCAAACCTCCATTTCTACAAAATTTAAAATAAATATTAATCAAAACATTAAACTCAATAGTTAATCAACCACTAAAACGAATTATTTGGGATATCCTGAGTTCAATTCTTAATATAAACAATTCTTAGTCAATCATGCTATCATTACAAGCTACAATATTATGAAAGATTAATATTGCAGTTAAAATTTATTAGGGACTAAATTTATAAGGTTGTGATTTTGTAGCGACTAAAATTATATTTAACCTTTATTATTATTATTATTATTATTTTTTATAGAAACTTTTATTATTATTTCTTGTAAAAGAAATAAAAAATACAAATATTAAAGATTTTGTTTATACAAAACGGAATATTTTTCTAAAAGTTTATTTTGACCGAGTTCAAACATTTTTTTTTTTCCTTTTTTTATTTGAGTGTAAGAAAAAGATTACTATTAATTTCACACTATGATAATAATACTTTAATTGCAATAATAAAAAAAGATTTCCCAAAAAGATTTTGTATTAAGAAAAATCTATCTATCTACTTCATCACTCACAAAATATTCACAATTCACATAAAGAGTTTGCGTTTCGTTTCTAAAATCACACAATTCATAATCCGTTTCTCAGAAACAAAAATTTCAAACCCTAATCGCCGATTTCATTCTCCACCAAATGTTCAATTTTCCCCCAAATTCAAAACCCTAGCCCTAACAATCATTTTCTCGATTGATTTTCACCACAACATGAGCAATGAGATTGGACAGAAACCTCCACCTTCAATACTCGTTGGTCGATTCAAGGCTTTGTTGAAGCAACGTGAAGATGATCATAGGTTGAGAAATTCGCAACCTTCAACTGAAGAAATTGTTCAGATTTACGAGTTGTTGTTATCTGAACTCACTTGTAATGTTAAACCTATCATTACTGATCTTACAATCATTGCTGAACAACATCGTGAACATGCTAAAGGAATCGCTTATGCTATTTGCGCTCGTATTCTTGAGGTTTTTATTTTTCCCTTTTGTAAAACTCAACACCATTGTTCATATTAAGAGTTATCGTTGTTTCAATTCTTGCAAATTCAATTGTTATCTATTATTTTTATTATTCCCTTTTTATTTTTTATGTTGTGAATTTAGTTTATCGCAATTACTTATCAAAAGTCTCAATTTTTATTTTCAATTGTAGCGATTTTTTCTTTTTTAATTTAATTAATCATTGTCTATTTGTGAATTGGAAATTTAAAGGAACAATTTTGATCTAATTGTGATTATATTAAAAGTTAAAACAATTAGTAGTAGCTTCTGGGAAATTTCAATAATAATAATTATAAGGATTATATAAGTATATAAACAATAACAAATGGTAAAATTTAGAGATTCAAGTATACTTCAACATTAACAGTCGACGCGTTTGAGCTCTTAAAAACCAATTTCATGAACCGGCAAAAGTGAATACTCGGTGTTATCAATAGCGGATGTCGGATTATGGCAGTCGGTCCAAAAAAAAATTTGTAGAATAATAATGGGGTTTACGGCCGATGGCGGATATAATAGGCATTGCGGACAATGGTGGCTGGCATAAAATCTGCCATGCTGCTACCATGTTGGCAATTTGACAACACTGGAAATATATAATGTATTTATTTTTTAAAGGATTCAGGCAGGCCTGTCATCTGCTGAGGGAAGTCGTTATTGTGCTTTTGTTGAAATGATGAAGTGTTTTGGCTACCTGCTCAACAGTATTCTAAATCCTCACAGCTTTTCATCTCTGTGAGTTTTTGTGCGTGCGTGCGTGTTATGAGGTACCTGTGTTATAGGGCACTTGTAGTTTTGAAATGCATGAGAATGAACCAGGTTGCAATTGAATGTTCAACAATTTCTTGTATAAAGTGAATGATTTTGGTACATTAGCATATCTTGGGTTCAATATTAGCGATCTCAGATGCAGAATGATTTAAAATTGTTTAATTATGATATTAATGCCTCTTCTTATTAAGTTTATATGGGCATAATTTGCAGAATAATATAAAATCATATGGGACTCTGACTAAAGTATTGGTTCTTAACCTATCTGTGTGTCAATTTCATTTTAGAGATTAATCACCACCATTCTCTCCTCTGAAAATGGGAGCTTTGTAAGAATTTTTTAAAGATTTCGGTAAATAAATGTGCATTAAAGCATTTTATAGTTGTCCGGAAAACATAATTCATTATGCAAAATGTTATCACTGACATGCCATTGAATTTGGTGTATGGAGACCGGAGAGTGACCCCTTTTTCTTTTCTGTTCTTTTATTTCGTATTTTAGTTAATTAATAGTGTGTAGTATAAAAATAGTGTCTCTATTATTATTTCAATCTCCACTTTTTGTATGGTTCTCCAATTGTTTATCTTTTTCCAGGTTTCTGCAGATCAAAAGCTTCCTTCACTCTACCTCTTGGACAGTATTGTGAAGAATATTGGCCAGGAATATATTCAACACTTCTCATTACGTCTTCCTGAAGTAAGTCAATTTGAGTTGTATTATAATTTCTATTCCTAAATGATTTAGTTGTGTTATTGAAACTTGTAGTTCTTTTGTCTCCCAAGGTTTTCTGCGAGGCATACAGACAGGTTAATCCAAGTTTGCATTCTGCTCTGCGTCATCTCTTTGGTACCTGGTCAAAAGTCTTCCCTCCCTCTGTCTTGCGTAAAATTGATGGACAGTTACAATTTTCTCAAGCAGTTAATAATCAATCATCAAACGTTAATCCCCTCAGGGCTTCTGAATCACCTCGACCAACTCATGGGATACATGTTAACCCAAAATACATAAGACAAATGGAACATTCTACTTCAATTATGGATAGTGTAAGTTTGTTTCCCCTCAAACATGTACTCTTTAGATACATAAGACAAATGAAACACTATTTTAATTTCTGTTGAGCCAGTGAAACATTAGATATGTCTATTTCCTTGTATTTCGTTAATTGTTAGCACCTTGACTTATTCATGAGAAATATATCCTGCATACTACTAGAAGTTACATTCTGACCGTGCGTTGGTTTCATCCTCACAGGTTGTAGGTGAAAGATTAGACTCAACAAGAACTGTAGGAAATGCAAATTTAGGCCTTGTAGCTAGTAAGATTAGTCAATTTGTCCCAAGTAGGGTTAGAAGATCCTCATCACCATCAAGAATTGGACTTGATAGGCATATGCCCTCATATGTGGACGAATATGTAGCTGACAATTCTACTGGTAGGACAGTTGAGAGAGAATCTCCTCATCGTGCTGTTGATTATGGACTAGTTAAAGGATTAAGTAGAGAAGAAGAGTTGAGTGATTGGCCACAAAAGCAATTTTCTGGTGATGGTCGGAAGAGATTTCAAACTTCTATGACATACAGTCTTAGTAACGGACAAACGCGTCAAAATCCAAGAGCCCTAATTGATGCCTATGGTAGTGACAAAAGCCAAGAAACTTCTGGCAGTAAGCCTTTGTTAGTTGAGCGGCTGGACAGAAATGGTATGGATAAGGTTATTTCAACATCATGGCAAAATACTGAAGAGGAGGAATTTGATTGGGAAGATATGAGTCCTACTCTAGTAGACCACAGTAGAAATAATAGTTTCCAGCAACCAACTATTGGATTCGCCTCAGAAAAGCCTGTTATTGTCGCAGCAAGTGCAACTTCTTCGGTGTCAAGGATGTTTCCTAGTCTCACGCCTAATATTGAGTACCGTCCACCAGTTTTGCCGGCAACTTTTGAAATGAGACACTCTATAAATGTGCATGCTCCTCGTCCTCCGAGCTTAAATCCTATATTTCCATTGAAGAATCCTGTTAGAAGTCCATTTGAATCAATAAATGCTAACAGTACCATTGTGAGTCATGGTCTAAATAGACCTTTTCCAAATCAAGACCAATTGTTGCACGGTGTTGAGAACAATGATATCAGTAAAAGAAACATGCATCAGTTACCTAATCACCCTGCTGGTCTGATTTCATCTAATCCGCAAAGCAGCGGACAAACACCACAATTGCCGTTTTTTCCATCTCAGGATCCGGCAGCATCACAATTTACTTATAGGCCCTCTTTTCAAGGACATGGTGCTTCTATAAGTAACCCCCTGTCAAATGTACGCCCTGTTATGCCACTCCCTTTGTTAGGCCAAAGAATCGCAAACAACCCTTTACATTTCCAAGGGGGGCCATTGCGACCTTTTCCTCCAGCCGGCCCACATGCTCCACCCCAGATGCTGCCTCATCCCAATCCTAGTCCTTTTGTGTCAAGCCAACAGCCATCTGGTGGATATTCTAATTTGATTAATTCACTCATGGCCCAAGGTGTAATCTCATTGGCTAATCAAGCCCCTACACAGGTAACTAAATCTATCCTAAGTTCAATTCTTATATTCCCACGTTCCTTCCATTTTTTATTTGATTGTGAACGAATTTTGTATTTAATGTTATATGTTTGTAGGATTTTTTTGGCATTGAGTTTGATCCTGATATTCTGAAGGTTCGTCATGAATCTGCAATCAGTGCCTTATATGGTGATCTTCCTAGACAGTGCACAACTTGTGGCCTCCGATTCAAATCTCAAGATGAGCACAGCAGTCACATGGATTGGCATGTGACTAAGAACCGTATGTCTAAAAACCGTAAGCAGAAACCCTCTCGCAAGTGGTTTGTCAGTGAGACGATGTGGCTTAGTGGTGCAGAGGCATTGGGAACTGAATCAGCTCCAGGTTTTTTACCGACCGAGACCACCGAGGAAAAGAAAGAAGATGAAGAGTTGGCAGTTCCTGCTGAAGAGGATCAGAATACATGTGCATTATGTGGAGAGCTTTTCGAGGAGTTTTACAGTGATGAGACAGAGGAGTGGATGTATAGAGGAGCTGTATACCTTAATGCGCCTAATGGAATAATAACAGGCATGGACAGGTCACATTTAGGGCCCATTATTCATGCCAAATGCAGATCTGAATCTACTACCTCCCCATCTGAAGATTTTGTGATGGATGAAGGGGTATGTGTTTCTCATATTATTTCTTATCTCTGGCTATGCATTTGTCTAGTTTTTTGTTGTACTTGAAAGCATTGACCTACATTTGATCCTTAGAAAAATATTGGTTGCTTGAGTTCTTCCCAACTTTATTTTACTTTCCCATTGGTAAAACGCTTTTTGGGGGAGAGGGAGAGGTCCAGAATTCTGCTTCTATATTATTCTTTTGGTGACTGTAATTGAAAATCAATCCATTATATTATAAATTGCACATTTTGGACAAAATGTAAGGGCAATGCCCTGTTGTTTTTTCTTGTCTTCTATGTCCTGTTTTGCAAATGAACATATCATGGTTTTTAATAATTGCAACCCTAGGGGCATTCATTTTATGCATGAACAACACACGATATTTGTGCCAATTTAATTTCTAAGGAATTCGCATGATGTTATTATTTCATGTGCTGATGTGCTTCAAATTTTCTTCACCAAATATTTATTTTGTTTTTCTCTTTCTATGCAGGGCACATATGAAGTAGGCAATCAAAGAAAACGAATGCGGGAATGATTTAGTAGACCAGTTTTGTTCACTATGTATGCTTTTACATTTTTTTCAAAGTAGAGCAGAATCTTCTCAAATACAAGGCCTCTTTGCCTAAATTATGTACATGTATAGTTCCTCTTGTAACAAGCATATTTTATTACAGTCAAAGGTTACATTTAACCTGCAAATTTTCAGTCGCTTACATTTCTCTAGAAAAGAGCTTTTAGAATTTTCATTTCTATTACATTGTTTCTTGGATGGACACCAGGAGAGGAGCTAGAGGCTGTGTGTGCTGGGGGCAGTAATTAGGGACCCTGTTTTTTAACAGGGATTTGGCAAAGAATCCATGAGCACTTACTGTTTGAATTGTTGTATTCAATATAAATGGTGCATTGATGAATGAGAGAATACTACAAATATTTGATATTATTTTCCTTCTATAATTATTTATGCTAGACATTTTATTTTACAGCCATTGTTTCTGCTAGACATTTTATTTTACAGCCAAAGGCGCTTTTTCTATTAATGTTATTTATCTGTTATTTACATTTTTAACATTGATACCAACATAAATTGGTAATTACTCTTGTTCTCTGTGTTACACAATCAAACACAATACATTAATAAAAGTTAACTTTGGTAGAAAAATTCACTATCGAAAAACATCTTTCAAGGAGATTGAAAGAGTTTCTAAACAACACATGTTGAGTAAATCACTTATTACATAAATTTGATTGAAAAAGACTTCAAATTATACAAATGACTCTAAAAAGTAGAGTATCTATTCTATAATATTGATCATATTCATCAATTACTGTATAATGAACTTAAAAGATACTCCCTCTAATCCTTAATATAAAAATAAAAAATTATTTTTTAAATTCATTGAAAGATTAATACATTTTGTCTATAATATATACTACATAATTAATCTTTCAATTCTCTATAAAAAAAAATCTTTCAATAAATCAAAAAAGTATTTTTTTTTATAATAAATTTTTTCTTATATTAAAGAGTAGATGAAGTAATCTATTACTATATATAAAAAGGATACAAATTTTTGGGATGACTTTTTCATTATTCCTATTTTACCCTTAAAAAAAACTACCAAAAAAATAAACTAAATATTTGTATATGTTGAAAAATAACTTCCACATAAAAATAGATTTTCAGTTTTTTTTAGTAAATAATTTTTTTTTCTTAATAACTAAATACAACTTCCACTTAAAAGTAGGTTTTTAATTTTTTTATAGTAATTTTTTTTTCTTCTTAATAAGTAGTTATCAACTAACTAAGTCCAATAAAAAAGAAGATTAAGTAGTTATTTATATTTGCACAATAGAAAATTTCGATCACAGCAAAAAAAAAGAAGAGAATATCAATTACACAAACGTGCCCGTTTTGCGGCTAGTTGTTTATAATAAGGACTAAGGAAAATAACAAAACTTTATAAATATTTTTTGTATGATAGAAAATCTAAATTCAAATTAGTCCATAACATTTTTATATCGAAAACAAATCAGTCCCAACTATAAAAATATATTTTACTGAATTTTATTTTTTTCAGGAGGCTGAATTATTTGCATAAAATTTTTGTGATGAATTAAAATGGTTTTTCAATCTAAATTTAAGAATATTTATAATATATTTTTTTTGAAATTTCGTACTATTACTATTAAATATTTAAATATTATTGGTTGACTAAATAAGATGTACCAATAACGATTACTCCAAGCATCATCATTACAATTTACAACCATCACTTCACTCCCCCCAAACCCAAAACCCCCAAATGCTTCCAACACCAAACCCGTAAACACAATCACTCCGATCACCACCATGTCGTCCTCCGTCACAACCACCACTTTATTTCTCCTAACACTGGTTTCCCTAATCACTACCACCACAATCACCACCGCAACACCAATAATCGGCTTAGACTCACACCTAACAACCCAATCTCGCACCGATCCCTCAGCCACAACAGACACTTTCCCTTCTCTCCCAACCACAATAAAAAAATCTCTCTCAACTCTCCCTTCTCTCTCCCTCTCTCTCCCTCCAATCCCAATCTCTCTCACAATTCACCTCATCGGCGATTTCCCTTCCACCACTCCTTCTCTCCTCTCTACCTTTCTCTCTCCTCTCCCTTCCCCTTTCCATCTCATCACTCCTCTCTCTCCTTCTCTCTCTCATTCTCTCTCTCTCCACCACACTCTCCACCTCCACGTCACCACTTCCCATTCCTCATCCCTCTCCCAAACCATTTCCCAAACCTTAACAAATCTCTTCCAAACCACACCTTCCCCACTCCGAACCTCACTCCTTGCCTTCCCTCATTCCTCAATCGACAAAATCATTTCCCAACATTTCAATTCAATTAACTCCGAAGCTCACTCCAATCCTCAAGGCTTTCATCTTTACTTAATTAATCTCCCCAAACCTAAAACCGATCCTATCACAAAAACCGTTAAACCCTACGCTTATACATACTCTTCCACCGCATCTGATAATTCCTCTCCAGGCTTCACGAACTGTCTTGGAACGTTCTGGACTTCGAAGAATCGATACTTTTGGATCGATTTATCGGCTGGTAGTGTCGATTATGGTCCGGCGATATCAGGGGATGGACTTATTCCGAAAGGCGAGTTTCATCCGTTTGCGACGTTGCACGGACGGCCGAAATCGAATCGAGCTTTTGCCGCGGATCTTGCTTCTATTGTTTGGAGTGCTTATCAGGTTTTTCTTTCTCCTAGTTTGAGAATTCCCGTGTTTTTTGAGAATAAGCTTGTTGTTCAATTTATTCATGTTTATTCTGGTGAGGAGAAAGATAAGGATATGAAAGGATTAGATTGGAAATTGATTGAGGAAAATTTTAGAGATGAGAGTAATGGTAAGATTTTGTTAGGGGATCAGAGTTTGGAATTTAGGGTTTATGATGTGAAGTATGATGAGTGTCCGATTTGTTCGTTTGCTGTTTCTAGGTCGATTAATTCGTATACTTCGAGGTTTTTGTTTGATAATTATACTTTGATTGTGAGTGAGTATTTGGATTCTAAGAGGTTACACCAGATTTTGTCTGATTCTGCTGATGAGATGAGGAAAATTGGTGGGATACCGGAGGAGGATTTTGGCAGGGTTGTTCTGGTGTATGTTTTTGATTTGGATTATGCTTCGTTGTTGATGTTGGATCGGTATCATCAGAGTGTTGCTTTTAAGGATATGGTGATTGCGGTTAGGACGAGGAATACGCAGACAGTGAGTGATTATAGCTGTAATGGACGTCATGTGTTTGTTCATACGAGGGAGCTTGAGAGGCCTATTGTTGGATCGGTTCTGCAGAGTATGTGGGGAGTTTCGCCGACACATTTGTCTTGGAGTCCTTTGCATAATAGTACTTTGGTGGATTATACTTGGAGTATGGGGCAGACTCCATTTGGGCCGTTCTCGGCGTTGTCGTCGTTGTCTTTTGCGCAGAAGGATGCTGCTAGGAGGAATGTTTTGTTGACATCGTTGAATTATAGTATTTCGAGTGCTGTGGATGTTCTGCAGTCCATAGAGACACATGGTGGGGACAGGAATCTGCTCAAGCCGAAGCAGCATGATGAGTTTGTTCAGAGATGGAACCTTTTCAAATACAAGCTCAACAAGGCGGTGTCTGCATTGTCACATCTGGATTATGAGATGGCTTTGTTTTACCTGAGGTCTTCTGATCATGATCTTTATGCCATTCATTCTATCGTGTATCATGCCTCTCAAGAAATTGAGGCCTCACTCGTGTGCTTCAAGGATCCTCCCTTTCCCTGGTTTTCGGTCTCAACTTCTGCTGGGGCCTTCATTGCTCTCTCTTATGTTTATGCAAAACGACATAAACTTTTCAGAAATAAAAGGAAGGTATTTTGATGCTCTCACAACAGGACAGGCGTTTGTACAATTTTAAGAAAGCACAACATGTATGATTATACAAGAGGTATGCTGATGGGCTTGATATTTAAATTGCTTGAAATGAATGATTCACTCCTGTTCAACATGCCCTTTTCCTACTTTGGTTGTTGTTTGTAATCAGTTTTTTTAGGAATTTTTCTTTACATTTTCAGTATGATGACATAAGTTTATCATTTCTATGTGGCATGAATATTATTAGCAGAACACCAGTAGCTTGGAAATCCTAGCTTTAAATCTGTAAACACATAAGAGAAATAGAAAAGAAAATGATAGACAATTGGATTTTAAAACAGCCAAAGACAGCTGGGATTCTGGTTTTCCACCAGGTAAAATGATCAGAAGCTTTTGTTATCAATGAAATATGAAACTGTTCCTGTAACATTCACCAGGTCCCTTTAATCAGAATTTAAGTCAAATTCTAAACAAATCCAAACCAATGCACCCTCCTCCGCCTAGATTGTCAACAACTTATTAGGATATATCTGATTGTAGTTGTCTATAATAATTTCAAGGAAAGCAACTAACAGAGTAGAAATTAAAACCAACACTGTTGCATGCGACGCGCTGTGCCTGAGCTACATTGAATGAACAGTATTGTGCTACTGTGCCATAAGAATCAGTGAATCAACGCATTAAGCCTTACAGTAGTATACTAGTATGACTAAAATATACAATACTCAAACTGACACAACCCAATATTTAATGCCCAGTGACCCAGTTTGCCCTGCATCATTTGTCTTCCACTTAGAAAACCCATGCTCTGACTTTCATGTTGACCTTGAACTTTTTCAGTCCATATCTTAAAGAAAAATTCCTAACTTGTTCTCCAAGTTTCAGATATCAATAACTTTCCACACTTGACCGTTTATGACTGATTCCATCA
Source organism: Trifolium repens (assembly GCA_030408175.1). Taxonomy (NCBI): domain Eukaryota; kingdom Viridiplantae; phylum Streptophyta; class Magnoliopsida; order Fabales; family Fabaceae; genus Trifolium; species Trifolium repens. The sequence continues at coordinate 2,753,439 of CP125847.1, forward strand.
AATGTCAATTGTGTGACATTTTGTTGTGACTGATTAAAACTAGTTCAACTACAGAATTTGTGGTTTCTTGTTCCTTAATCCGAGTTCATGCTAGATTAAGTTGGGAATCTTCATGCCATAGTGCCTCAAAACATTATAATGACACTCACATTTGTTCCTCTGCACCACCACCATGTATATGAGCCACTAGCTATTAGGATTTTTTATAATATTTTTAATGCGAGTGAGTAGGAGTTTTAGCGGCATTTTTTTCAGGGAGACATTGAAGGATTATAATTAAGTTTCGTTTATCTACGTTCATGCTAGAATTGGTTGGGTATCTTCATGCCATAGTGTCTTAAAACATTATTCATCCTGAAGTTGCACAAACAGCAATTCAGCAGTTACATATAATTTATAATAAATGACAACCCTTTGACCGGCATCATCTATGCTTTCGATTTTCAAACATTGTAAGGTTCATTAATTTGGCATAAACTAAAAGGAAATGTATAGCAACTCTTATGCTTTTAAGAAGGACAAACTTGGCTTGCAGCTTAGAAATAACTATATTGGCTTGCAGCTTCGAAATAACTATATCTGTGGTCTAGTGATCAATTATCTGGCAGTATTTGCACCTCCTAGCTTGGTGGTCAAAGTTAAATTCAAATTGAATGATACAGTTTTTTCTGCCAGTGCAGAATTCTTGGGTGGTCAAACTCAATGTTTCAGCATTTTCACGATGAAAGACTTGTAGGCTTTTGTACCTAAATCTAAATGTAAAGTGGTTGAAAGATGTACTAGGTTTATGTGCCAAAGGTGAAAAAACATGCAGACAGTTTCTTAACTCGTGAATTTCCATTTTTGTATGAATAATCTGTGTTGTATTATTGTATCTGTTAACATGTCAACCTGGATACCTTGACCTTGAAAATTACAAAAGTTGATCTTCATTCAATCTTTTTGATTTTAATTAGTGGAAATATTGAACACTAATCAATCATTTATATTAAATTTTGGGGTGATAATACATATGAATCCTCCCGTATTACCCTTCAAAATGGGAATGGGTGATGCAATGTTAGGTAATCAGAAAATTGTCAACCCCATATTATCCCTACGACTCGTCATGCAACGTGTCATTTAGCTTTATTAAGATCCCTCATTGACCCAAAGTTGTCATTATAAGACTTGGGAAATCCTTGCCTCTTAGAGCTAGCTTTTGGGGTTCGGTTAGGCTTAAAGTCCAAAATCTAAGGGGGCCATTTACTTTGTGAAAGCATTTCCTATTTTCATTTTTTAAATTGTGTTAATTTCACTTGCTAACAATGAGGTAATAGACTCTTAAGATGAACAATTGTGTGCATTTTATTGAAAACAGTGAAAACCGAACCACAACTAGAGATGCGGCCAAAGTAGTCCTTATAAGATTTGGGTATTCTTGGCCTTTTGGGGTGGAGGTATCCGAATTCCGGACCTCCTATCTCTATGTCTTAAGATATATACACCACAGTAATGACTTTTGAATCAAAGTAAAAACCTTACTGTGTTACTGATTGGTTGCAAATATGTTATACATGATTTGTTAGCACTGAAACATGTGGTAAAAGGGTTTTATTTTGGATGAGCTGTGGGTGCGTTTTTGCCGGACTAGATCTTGTTAACAATGACTTGTGTGTACACATTCTTATTGGGTAATCAAGCTTATTATTTTAACCAAGTGGATTTTTATTTTCAAGTATGAAACTGAAAGTTATTCAGATCTATGCAAAGAAGTAATTCAATGTTACAAATAGGAATTCACAATTTCCTTCAGTAATGGTGTTTTGAATTCTCTAGCCATTTCAAAATATTGAGTGCATGACTCTTTCTTGCATTTCTAAGTTGTCTATCAGTAAGGGGATAACCCAGTTCCATCATAGAAGATCCCATCCAACTCATCATTAACACCACTTTCCGTCTGTGGCTGTTGATCCTTTGTGTCTTCCCCTTCAGTTTCATCTCTAGATATGTTCAAATTCTTTTCAACTAATTCTCTAAATATTGTTGACCGGAAAAGGAGCCCAAGTGCAGTTGGAGAAGAAGACGACTTAGTGCTGGAGATGTTATTGCCAAAAACTTCATACGTTTGAGGTGAATTCAGATGATTTGGATTGTAAGTACTGTTGTGGAGGGCCAAGGATTTCGACCCCTCTATCGGGGAATAGTTAGATTGGGATGCCACTGTCTGAGACTCTGGTACTTCCAGTTTTTCAAGTTTTGGTTCTGAGATATTTCCTGCTGATGATTTTAACCATCTCATGTAAGTACTCAAGTCGAAGTTTGTTATCGCATGGCTCCCTCTGTACTCAATGGCTGCTATGTCATAAGCACGAGCAGCTTCTTCTTGGGTGCCTATGTTTGGGAAAGGTACATAGATTTGGTTAACTGGATATTTTGAGAGGTTAATGAAATGTCAGAAGCATATCTTAAATCTATGTGTGTCCATGTCTGCTTGATTTGTAGCCCTGTGATGGGCATTATGGAGGTTCAACTTACTGTAGGTTCCGAGGTAGAGATATTTGTTTCCGAAAACCCTTCCGATCCTTGCTTCCCATCTACCGTTGTGGTGGTGCCTGCAATATACCAATTATATATCTAAATAATTATCTTCATTTAGAACAACTCAGAATGCCTATATATTCAAATTCAATCATAATCTGTATTTACCTTGCAACACCCCTATACTTTGATGCCCCTCTTGAAAAGCCACTGCTCTTTCTGTAAGATAGAAAAAAAGGTCACAAAAGTGTGAAGAGGCTGCGATAATGCTCCTAAAAATTAGGGATGCTTATGTAATGTAAACATTACTATTTGGATTACACAGCTCTTAGATTCTATGAAGCACTGACACTAACTCATTGACACTGATAATAATTTGTGAAAATGAAATAGTTAAATGTAATTAGACGTGTCAGAGTATGACATGTCAAATATTGGACATGTCTTCAATTTTAAGTGTTAGTGTTACATAGTTCAGAGCTACTTCCCTTGATTTGGAGGGGAAGTCCCTGTACCATTGGGAACAATTACTCTTACCTTCTTAAAGTGGCCAAGTACTCCTCTTTTGTCATAGTTTGCATTATCTCTACCTGTTCCTCATACTCAGAGACCTATTAGAAGTATAAGAAGTATATTGGATGAATAATCTGCATTAAAGTATTAAGTAAAAGATGTGTGTGCTATTATTTTTAGGTAACAAATATCATCATACAGGAAAATTGGTGACAGTCAATGTTCCCCAATACTTTAGTGCAGCTAAATCATATGCTCTGGCTGCTGATATTTCGTCATCGTAAGCCCCTGCGATATTTGAAAAATAGTTTGTCTTTGTAAAGTAATTAACACTAATAAAAGTAAAAATGTGGCCTTATACAGTTATACTAAAGATACTTACCAAGATAAACTTATGGTCCCAATAGCCAATTCCAATCAACATTCCAAAGTCAAAGTTTGAACATGGAAACACACTTCTTTGTTAGAATATATCAACAAATTCTTTCCATGAAAAGAAAGGATTAACCAATGAATAAGAAAAAGTAAGGAACAAGCAACTGATGCAAAATTCTTGGAGGAGCAGCGTTGTCAAATAGCAGCTATAGCAACGTTTTAGTGTAGCAAAATTTGAACAAAATCATTATTATTTTATGGTACACATTTTAGTACAAAATGTTTTCAAATAGTGGCTATAGCGGTCCTATAGTACTGTAGCGAAGCGTGATTTTCATAATTTGCTATTTTTGGCGATTGACAACACTGAGAAGAGTCACTCCTACCTTGCTTCCCTTTCTTCTTTTGGGTCATGTTCCAAGAGAGTTTATCCCATAAGTGAGCTTCATATCGACCTGTCCATCGATGTCTGTTTGTTTAAATTCAACTTTGAATTAGCAAATGAAAAAGAAGAGCTAAAATTGATACTTTTGACATCTATTTTTTGAAACTATAGAGCAAGAGAGTTCATTTTTTACGACCTGCTGACACCACGAAATCTTGAACTTCTCTTTGTGGTGTTGGTAGTAGAATTTTGACAAACTTGTTGATTCTGACCTTGGTTTTCCTCAGAAGTAAGTGCAGCCTGAGCCACTGCTGGCTCTCTTCGTCGTCTCTTAGCAATAACTTGAAAATCATCGTCCGCCATGGAAATAAATTTCCTTCTCTTGTTCTCTTCAGTCTTTATTATCATTTCCATTTCTCTAATGACCTGTGTCTACCTCTAGGTAAACTTATTTCCTTATTATTTTCCCTTGACTTGCTGCTTGTGTATGTATGTATTCTTAAGCATGCATAGTTGTTTTGGACTTGTTATGTTTTTGTTTTTTATTACATTGAGGATTGAAGTTAAAAACAAGGGGACGATGATTACATGGAAGTTTATGGACAAATTTATGTTGTCCTGGTCAAATTTATGGTGCCTTATGATTTAAGTAATGTTACCTTTTTCAAAAATAAAAGAGGACTTGAGACAACCTCCTGATTCAAACCAAGAATTTAATTCTAAAGAATTCCAAAGGTTAATAATATTTATTGTTTTAAAAAAGATTTAATTCATATATACTTTCTAGTTTTTATTGGTATAGTGTATAGTATACTAATTCAACTTTATAAAAAATTACTGGAAAACTAGAAATTTACAGAACTGCTGTAATAAATGCAATGGATTGTTTATCAGCAATTGAATTGAATCAATATACAATATCTATTTGTGGTTTTTCAAAAAATTATTACTAGTATTTTTTTGTTTCAATGGATATACAATATAATTCCACATAATGCTGAGTAACATGTAAAATACTGAATTACTGACAATATATGTGGCACAACATGTATTTATCATTTCTCATTTTTTTTATCATCTACACTTTTCAAACATTTTAAAAATATACAAAAGTATTTTTCAAAAAAAAAGTATATACAAAAGTAAATAATATTGTATTTGGCATCAGTATTTTTTTTTTATGTCCAAACAAAATTTCTTTTTCACTAGTGGAGTATATACTTGAGGAGAATAATAAGCTCTGAAATTTTTTAAAGTTTATTTAAGCCGAACAAAGTGTTACTATAGGCCAAAGCATGTCCGACTCGCCGCAAACAATAATGAAGTCACATTGACCTTTGCATTTTTGTTTGTGAGCAAAAAGGCTCAAAGTGTGTGTAGTATCTTGAAAAGACAATTACATAATAATTTTACTTTTAATCCACTCATTCATTTACATTGTTTCCATTAATGTAAAGTATAAAATACTTCTTAAAATAGTTTAGATAACGATTTATTAACAAAGTTGTCCCGTGAGCTATCTCGATTGCCAGGACATTGCATTATATATGTAGTGGCCGAGGTTCGAACTTCGATTATCTCACATATCCACCTTAGAAGCAAGCAACAATTTTTTGAGAGAAATTTAACAACTAACAACTAAAAAGAAATATGAAGGATAGTAGTATATGCTATTGTGATAATAGTTTCTTGGATTTATCGTTGCTCAAGATAATCTTGCAGGCAGAAGTATATTGCTTCTCCATAGGTTTCTCAAATGGATGGGGTTGCCCACTTTATCATAATACTCATGCATCTTGTTCATTTATTACTAAACAGCTAGGAACTTATCATCTCTTTTTCATTTAAAATAATCTCATTTGTATTATGATCTTGTTGATATGAAGAGTGTTATTCTAGAGATCTAGATTTAACCCAGCAACTACGTCATAAAATTAAACTTAACTTTACAACTTCATGAAACATAGTTTAAATCTCATTCTGAATAGTTGTAAAATAGTCATCAGCGTTGTTGTAGTTAATAATTTTTTCTTCTCCATTAACGAAGGAAATAGATGTGATCAATTATTTTTCATAAAAAAGAAATCATCATTATTAGTCATAAAGCCTACTAAAAATATTTTTTAAATAAACATTTTTTTTCTTCCTAACACACCTACATTCAAATTTTTAAAAACAAGGACTGGTCCATACCCTTTGAGCAAAATAGTTAAATAATTACCCTAATTACCTTCTTTTTTTTATTTTATAAATCACCATAAGTGCCTTTGTTGTAATAATTATATAATTGGGAGTAAATTTTCACACCTCAATATCATTTTGGATGCACACATTCTAAAAAAACGTAAATTTTTTTATTTATTTTTTAATCAAGTTGCCTAGTGATAAAAAATTTCATCCATTGAGGTAAAAAAATAGAAAATTTTAGGTTCAAACTCTGACCCTTGCGTATGTAATGTGATATCCTACCAACTAAGTTATGCTCTCATGGACAAAAAACATAAATTTTACATTGACAAAATATTTCATACAAAAATACACTTCTGAATTTTTTTTTTTTAGAAATGTAGGAAGTGGTGAAAGTTGGTCTCTATATAATTTAGGATAAACATAAATACAAGAATGCCATATAAAACCATGTGAAAGAAATATATTGATCTATATACCAATTTGGGAGCCACCAAGATTATTCACATATTAGTCATCATCACTATTATCATCAGACTGAGAATCCCAAAATTTTGAAGTTGGTGGCTCATTTTCTAGTTTGGTAACAGGACTTGTAGCATTGTTGAAGTTCCAATAGGTTAAAACACCCCAACGATTACAATAACTAGCAGTGATGATTCTACACGCATCTACAGCCATGGCATCACAACCAGATCTGCAATCGTCTTCCCCAGGTAAACAGCAAAGCAAGGAATTTGTTTTTTCACCGGTCCCAACTTCCCATACATTTACATAAGTATCATCAGGACCACCAGTAACTATTTTGTATGAATCCATGTGCAAGTTAGTTACTGGCCCAGAATGTCCATCTAACTCAGCTACTGGTTTTGGCTTTAATAATTCTTGATTTCTCCTAATATCCCAAAGCATTGCTCTGCAGCATTATAGTTTTGGTAAGTTATCATCCTTAAATGTGTATAAACGGCATATAACTTTGCTCAAAAAGATTTCAAAGAAACTAAACATAACATGATACTTCAATGCAGCACTAACACTTAAGAATGAAGATGTATCTGGTGTTTACACCGATACAACACTGAAACATGTTACAATCAATCCCTTCTATTTTCTTAAATTATTACAATGTCTACATGTCAATGTCGTGTCCGGTGACCTTGTTTGTGTTAGTGCTTCATAGTTTCATTAGATTAAGCCATTTTCTTAACACATTAAAAACAACTAATATGCCAAGAGCAATTCACTAATTTATATGGGTAGCTTGGCATCAATAACAAAGTTTCTTTGCATGCAGTCATACCTGCCATTGCCGCCTGTGCATATTAAAGATTTTGAAGGGGCCATGCCAAATGAATACAACTTCGGTTGATGGACGGCTGCTGTGGTAACTCTTTGCATTGTCCTTAAATCAACTGCAGTGACAGCGGAACCAGATGCCACATACACCAATGATTCATGGCATTTCATGTTTATAGGTGTGCCAGTAACAGAAGTCGTTCCCACACAACATGACGAGCGAGCAGATGATGATGTAGTTGTATCCCAAACCCTCACCTATTATAGCAAAATATAAGGCTTCAATATAGGGCTTAACAGAAGCATTGAGTTGGAAGAGATGTGTATGTATCGTCCATGTCAAGATTTTGAAGCCACAAATTATATGTCCTACTAATCAGATAGTATGTGAATAATACAGGACAGATATTAATGTTGAACTCGTCTGCATATTAATTAGCACCTAAACAAATAATTTGGAGAGAGATACCAAAGACTTTTTTAAGTTTGGAGAGAGATACCAAAGACTTTTTTAAGTTTGGAGAGAGATACCATTTACAAATAATTTGTCAACTATTTCTTAATTCTGATACATACTCAACCATTTATCAAACAATCAAAGCATTGATAAAGAATAAATGAAAGTTCATAAATCAAGTAAACTAACACAACAGCATAAAAGACAGGAATACAGGAGAGAACCTTAGAATCTCTTGAGATCGTCACCAAAAGCGAAGTTTTGTGCCTGAAAAATGAGAACAGGAATGATCTATCATCATAGTTGAAGGAGATGACTGCAGACTAGTAACTACTTCAAACGAAAGGAGTAATAGTATTAGTGAGTAAACATTGGAAAGTCTTTTATAGAAAAAACACAATTGGCATAAGCAAATTGCTTTCTATTTTCTTTGTAGTGCTGATAAGTGATACTAATGGACAAATAATAATATTCAACACATAAATTAAAGATTCTGTAAAAAAAAAATGTTTTTTAAAAATGAACTCGTTTACTTTTAAAAACAGGTAAAATTCCAGTCAAATATATCTCTACACGAAAAATTATGACTAGCTCAAATCAGTAAGAGTAAAATGAAATACAATAAACTCCACTTAAGAATTCAGTATGAGATCATTCTTGTCAAATTCATGAGTTAACTCTTGACTAAGTCTAATCTTAAAGTCTTAGGACGCATAAACATGTTGCCATTTACAACAAATTCTTTTCCTACTATGTGAGATTCAAACTATATATCCATGTTGTAAAGATTGGCAAAGTTTTATGCTGGCTGTTGTTAACAAATCTGTTACTGTCTGTTAAACAAAGATTCGTAAACTAGATTTAACACGCTGAAAAGTATAATCAATTGAATCTCTGAAACCAGCTAATTTGCTAGGCAGAAAATACAAGTGAAAATTATAAGAAACATTAGTATTCAATTTTCCCCAATCATGCATCCCTTATTATAATGTATTAATAAGGCAGGAATCAATAGAAATTAAATGGAAATAACAGTGAAAGGCGAACTCATACCCGGAAACTGACATCAAATTTACAGGTTTTTCATGTCCATAGAGTGTAGCCTTCAAAGCACGCTGCCCTCTTTTTCCACTTGAGCTAAGGGACCATAGTCGAACAGTACCATCTTCTCCTCCACTTGCTAAGACTTTGCTGCCATCCTCTCCCAATAATTTATTTGATAGTGATAACACTGGACCATTGTGACCTCTCAAGCACCGCATACAAGAATCCTACATGGCAAGAATGAAGGAATGCTAAACATAAAACAATACACATGACATAATCATTATCTTGCACGAGCATAAGTGAACGAACACACAAATCTTAAAAATTCTTTCTCTTTTTAGTTTTAGTTTTGTTTGTTTGGTAGAATCCTCAACACACTTGATATACACAAGTAATTGAAAATTAAATTCTAACATAAAACAAATTCAATTGTTTTTTAATTACTTTCGATCCTACAAAGATAAAGAGATATCAACATTGCTTAATTGCTACATAACCCATCATACCCTTTCTTTATCAAGCATTAATATGTGAAAATTATAGTATTTTCTTCACTTTATTTTCACTCACCCCTCTACTTTCCTACAAAGAAAACATTAAACAATTTTGCTTTAAGTAAGTGATACCTTCCACCACAGACGAATAGAGTGATCGCAGCTTGAGGTAACCACAACATTTTGCTCCCCCAGGGAAAACAACCTGCAGTTTGATTATTTTATTTCAGAACATTAAGCCAACTTCTCAGAATTTTATGAAATTATAGTTTGTTGTGGAAAAGATTTGACTTATGAAGCTCAACAACTGCCAAAAATTCAACAGATGTTGATAAACGTAGTACTACTACTAACCAACAAGCAGACCAAGAGCAAGGCATCATAAGAATCATACCAGTGTCGTCAAATAGAGGTTATAGCGTAGCAGAATTCAAACAAATTGCTATTGTTCCACAATATGCAGTTTAGTTAAGTGTTGTCAAATAGTAGCGCTATAGTAGCATACCAGGATTTAAACAAACCACTATTTTCTACAATCCGCAATTGACACACTGCCTCATACTACTAATCTTCAGTTCCAACTATACAAAATAAATATAATTCATAATCATTTGTTCAGAAAATATATTTCTTTTGGGAATTGAAAAAATAATGATCTTTAGTTTATACATATTTACAACTACATGGACAGCCATTTCCCTGACAAAGGCTTCAAGTATCACCTTACCTATTGGGTTATACTTCAGCAACAACAACCTATATGTATATATATGAAGGACAATTTTCACGAATCAAAACAATTGAGATACTTACAATCACAAGCTGTACATGTATACCAATGTTTTGATAATCTAATAGGAAATCATAGTCAGAAAGCTTGGCGTCGTGTATAGTTAAATTTCAGGGCTCTGTCTAATTGGTTCCCAATCATTACTTTCAGGGTGTTACGGGCTATTTTCTCCATTTCCATTGGTGTATTGATAAAAATTCGTAATATATACATAAGAAGAAAGTGACTAAGTTTTGGTTTCAGCAAGTGTGTTACCGGTTATTAAAATCCGAAAGAACGAATAAACATTGGGAGCATGATATGTCTGTTTAGATGATTTTATGAATCAAATACAGATGATTATTTAGCAATTAATGCACCATCAATAAAAAAAATAATGCAACACGGGTTACCTCATGCAAGTAATTCTCGCTTTATGATCACTCATCATTTGGACATAACTTTCTGCTCCCTTTTGATGATCATCGAAATTTATCACTCCTGCACTTGATCCCTGGTCAACACTCGAAATATATAAGTGTTATACACATATAAAAATAACTTGTAACATGTTCACAAGGAATTTTCAGAATACTGCTAAGAATAACTTATTGAAATGACACTTAATAAACTATGAGTTTAATATCTATACACAAACAGTGTAAAAAATGTTACACATGCGCTCAATAATATCTCACATAGTGCCATGTCTTATTACTAAAATACCAGCACAAATACCTATAGTGGGATATGATCAGATGTCTCTGGTAAACATTTTTACACCATCAATGCATACTAATAAATTCTTAAACTATTTAGCCAAATTCAACCTAATACATATTTGATTTGATAAACCTTTAGTTTTCATTTTTTTCATATAAGATCTAAGTTATTTTAATAAGCTATAAGTTATTTTCATAAGCTATCTTGGATAGTTTACATAAATAAGCTGAAAACAACGTATAGAATAAGTTTGTTTCATTAAGTTCTCCCATATAGGCCCTGTTTGGAGAAATAACTTAATTTGCAGCTTATGAATAATGTCATGAGCTATTTTCATAAGTTCTCCCAAAGAGTCTCACAATTACTTATGCCAGTAGAAAAGCTCAAATAATCCAATTCAAACATGCTTGTCTCACAAGTCACAAGTTCTTATAACAGTAGATAAGTTCGAATAAGTCAATTACAACACATTCTTAGTAAAACGAACCTGAGCGAAGATCGCATTGTTTTGGTGAAGAAGCAAATGGTTGAAACGTTTAGGAGCATCTAGTTGAAAGTTGATTACAAAAGGATCAGTGAATTTGAACTGTTGCAAATCATTGTATCTTGAAATGTACACTTCCCTCGCCGCGGTTCCACTGCCACCAGATATTTCTCTATGCCAACGATCTCTGCAACAACAACAGCACCAGCATTGTTAATTAGGTGATTAATTAGTTAATTAATTCAATTTAACTTAATTATTTTGAAAAAAAAAATGTTGATTAATTCAGAATTGAATGATGAAGAGATTCGATTGCTACTTGAACAAGTGATGCCAAACGGAGTCGGAATAAACGAGGCGTTTGAGAGCGGTGGAGCTCATTGCTAGATTGCATACGTCACGGAGAGTTAAGTTTGTGGCGCAGTGACCTATTGAATCTTCGTTAAGATCGGTTATTGTTGTTGCCGGCGCCGGTGACGGCGGTGATGACGGTGGTGGTGATAAATCGGCCATTAAACCCTAAAATGTAAGATTTTGGGAAGATGATTGATTGAAGAAAGGTAAAGTGAAGTGATTGGGATTATTTTGAAGTGTTCTAATTATTTCAATAATTTTTTGTTTTTTAATTTAATTAATAAATTTTTAAATATAATAGGGGAAAAACAATTTTATTCAAGTGCTAAATATAAATATATATACCAATCGTTAGTTGGTTCAATGGTGATTGACGCTGAACTTGGTAGGGAGGACCACGGTTCGATCCCCCGCAACTGCGATCGGGAGGGGGCTGGAACCACTTGATGCCAGAACTGACCCCCGAACCAGATTAAACTGGTGGTGAAAACCAAAAAAAAAATATAAATATATATTTTTTAGCTAATAAAGAATTAAAGATATTAGTGATCAAAATTGTACATTGATACACGTGCAGTAATCAAACTAGTTCTTTTATTTTGGGACAGAAGTAGTATATGAAACGGAAAATGTTGTGTTATTGCCGTTACTACATGGAATATCAAAGAAATAAAAGATATATATTATGGCGGAAATTTGAGTGCTAAGTTACACTATTGATTTTGCACAAAATCATTGTTTCCACTCTATTGTTTTTTACGGATAGTGAGAAAGTTTATAGGTTTTTAGGATAAGAAGTTTTCCTCAACCATTTATTTAAGATCAGACGATCTTGATGCTACACACAATTTTATGAATAAAACAATCACAACCACCAATTTTAGATCGGACGGCTGCGATCTGTTACAACAATACACAATTACTGCAAGAAATCTTATTCCAAAATATAACTCACAAACTCGCATATTAAAATAATGAATCCTAAATTAAACCTAAACATCACATATATTCAACTTAACAATTTCACAATTTAAAGTTAAACTAGAATTTATTATGAATAATATAAAGTATAATGTAACACTAATTAAAAACTAAACACATATAGTCCAATAACCAGATCGTGGTTAGAATCGAATCTTTTGCAATAAAAACACTAAACATTGGTTAGGAAACCACGTCTTCAATGTTTCCTTAAAACAGGCACTAGCAAATAAACTAGGAGCTAAGGGAAATCATATATTGCAATATTGCATATCATATCATATCATATCATATCATATTCATATCATATTGTATATAAAAGCCAATTATACTTACGTAACACTGAACCTAAGATAGCTATAGCCTTATCTTTACCAAAGTCTTTTCATAAGGACAAAATGTGAATAATTGGGTCTTGGGCAATGTTTTAAGAACCGGATCGGAGGTCGAACCGGCGTGGCTATTGGTTCAAGGGTCAACCGGTCGGACCGGTTCAACTGTTATTGAACCGTTTATATTGAACCGTTCGTATAATTTTTCAATGTCACAACTAATAAACAAATTAACAAAGTAATATTAACAAAATAAAAAATTTAGAAACCTAGAAAGAGAAATCATAAATCCAAAATACATATTAACCATTTCTTTTGTTTTAACACGTCTAGTGTGTCAACTATAGCCTAGGACTAGGAGTATAATTATGTCTAGTCTATCAACTATAACTTGTATTGAAACTAGTAGTAACAATTACTACTATTAATTAATTATTCTTCAAGTAGAGGGCAGCTAGCAAAAGTTGTAGTGCATCGGTACAAATGTGCAATTGTAGGTTCCCAATAATATCATCAATAAAAATGAAAAATAAAATTGATAACATGCCCATTTTAATATGTCATGGGTTGCTTTGATTAGTATTACTAGAGGTCTATTTTCTATCTCTTCTTCTCAATTGTTACTAACACTTTTTCTTCTTTTTCATCTTCCTTCCCTGACTTTTGAGATGGAAGATTATGACAACTTCACATTTTCTTCTTCTTCTTCATCTTCCTTCCCTGAGTTTTGAGATTGAAGATTATGACAACTTCACTTTTCTTCTTGTTTTGAGATGGAAGAGTATAACATCTTTACATTTCTTCTTCTTCTATGAGTTTTGAGATATGGTGAGAGAGAAAAAACACTGTGCAACACTGTTGTAAACCAGAAAAAAAAAAAGGAAAAATATTGGAGATTTTTATTTTGTGAAAATTTAGTTTTTTTTTTCTTTTTCAAAGTCAAAATTGGACCGGCCGGTTTTCCAAAACCGCCACCGGTTCAACGGTTCAGACGGTTCGGGACGGTTTTTCACTGATTTTGACCGGTTTTGCAGACTGGCGGTTCACAGCAAGCGTCCGGACCGGTGCTGTGACCGGTTCCCGGTCCAACCGGTCCAACCGGCCGGTCCGGTCCGGTTTTAACAACATTGGTCTTGGGGACTTACTAGCTCGGATAAACTCTCAAAATTTTGATAGAGTTACAGACATATTTACATATTATTCGTCAACACGGTTTTTATAACAATGGCAGAATGGAAATTAGATTATTGTAAGATTTGAGCTGAATTTTTATCTAATGAATCAAACTGCATTTGCTTTTTCAAACAAGATTTTGTATAGTTTTGGATATTATTATAAGAAAAAATAAATATTTTTTAATTTATTGAATAACTAATATATTTAATTTATACATTGATTATTTATAAATCCAATTTTTTTTTATAATAATAAAATAGTGGTTTCCACTACTGTGAGCGTAATTCAATTGATAGGAATATTACATTTTATATGCAGGATGAGATCAAATTCGGATTTCTCATTTATTTATCTCAAAAGATGAATTTTTAACCACTCGATAAAAAATACAATACTGATTGGAGAGTTATCTTATTACTTGGTTGTAATTGAATAAAAAAAAAGTTGAATCAAAACAGACAAAACGAGATAATTAATAAAATATATTATATATTAGTATATATTTATGAGCATGACACATGACTCATGAGGATGTTCAAGTGTTTGCTTAATTAAATTAAACAAAACATCTTTGTTTGGTGTCCAAGAGACCCTGTTTCCTGTCCAAACGCATGTTTGCATTGACTTTCTTTCAAGTTTCATGTTAGTGTCACAGATCTTGTCTCGATTAATATGAACCTTGTTCAATACAATTATTTATGCCTGAATCTGTCCATAAATTAAGTGTATGTTTAATTTTACGTTTTACCATCATCAATTCATCATTGTACATTTGACTGTGTTTCACCATAAAAATAGTCAAATAGAGAAGCCATTTTTATAGCTTCGTTGTAGACATATATTTACTTTATTTTCACCGTTAATGAAACAAACATTCATAGTGTATGATAATTGAGGTTCGAACTCTGATGTCTATAATACAATGTTTCTGCTAATTGAGCTAAACAGGACAACAAACCCTTGCATTTTTTTTTGATGAAACAAACACTCACAATTGTTTGTATGAAATCAATATAAAATCTTTTTTATTTTGTCAATTTAAATACCGCCTTAAAAAATTTACACAATAAAATAGGAGATTTTATAAGATGGCTTAAAAATAAAAAGGTTTTAGCCAGTTTAAAAACTAAGTTAAAATCTAAATTCTGCACTTGTGTTATTTCATTAATCACAATGTGAATGTGAACACATGAATATAAACACATTAATCATGAATATAAACACATTAAATTTGTGTATGGTTACCTTAGCTAACATCAATAATTTAATTTGTCTTGCGTTTAAAAAAATGTTTGGATTCTTGTAAACTAAACCTTAAAACAAATTACTCAAATTTTCAGATAAAAAAAAATTACTCAAATTTTAAGGTTTTGTTTACAAATAGTAGATTATGTGTTATTCATATTTTTTAGGCTTAAGACGATGCCTTGAAGTAATTTACTCTAATAATAATACTAGAGTATGTGTTCTTCATACTTAAACGCAAGAATCCAAACTTCTTATAAGGAGTTTACTCAAATAATTTTAGAGTATGCGTTCTTCGTACTTCTTTAGACTTTAGATAATGCCTTGACGATCTTACCCTTTATTAGAAATATAGTTAATTGTTCTAGTTACTGATTAGTTATAGTCTAGTTAGTTAACCTATAAATAAGCTTTACACATTAGTCATTTGTACTTAATTTTCTCTTCTTTTTTTTTAATTCTACTCATTATATCAATACAAGAGTTTTCTAGTTATCTCCCTACTTTTATATGGATGCCATGTCTTTTAACACACTTAGATTTTGATTTTCATAGAAAGACAACAAACTATTATATTTGGCAATGATTTTTAAGGTTAGTTGCAAATGTTCTAATCTAAATTGTAGATATTTGAATTTTTTAACTATTTAATCTAAGTTCAAATTGTAATTGTAAAAAATAATAATAAAATTTTAAGTGTTTTTTTGGTACATTAATAAAATTGCTAGTTATAATTAAATATAAATAAAAGAGGTATTACCTTCTTTCTTTATAAATTAACAATTTAAAATCCAGGTGTATAAATGTTAAAGGTGATTTTTTAATAATTTTGTTGGATTAGCATGTTATAACTATGTACAAAGTTTTCGCTGCCAATAATGATGATTAATTTTTATCAAAAAATGATCGGTATGACGTACAAAGGCGCTTTTAACTTGAAATTTTTTTCATACAGGAAAGCAACTAAAAAAAAGTTAAAAATTAAGTGATAAATCCTTGAGGCACCCCACTAATTCAATTTTGAAAATTAGAAATGGAATATCAAACCCACTTGCTGTATATTATTGTCTTTAACACATAATCTTATTTAGGGCACGCGAAAGAATAAAGAAAAGATGTCTAAAACCACCATATCGAAAGAAAGAAACAAAAGAGTGTATATTATATATAGAAAAAGGAAGAAAAAAACATAGGAGTACTAATGTTTGCTTCCTTTATACGAGTGCAACTTTTTGTTGTTGTTAAGGAATTATATGAATACAACTCAAAGGGTAAACAAAATAAGTCCACTATTTATTCATATGAGTCAAAAAAAGAAGTCCATTCATTCATATTATAAAAGTGAAATTTATATTATGCTAAAATTTATTCAAATATCATAATATTTAATAACCAAACGTGGTTAAGTGATCCAGTGGAAGTGGCAAATGTCGATTCGTAACACCTAATTCAACTGGTAATATTAATATTATTAGGTTGAATATTTTCACTCAGATTTGAATTTGAGACCTCATAGCAGTGTGCATGATTTTCAGGTAGTCTTTACTATTTCGTCTGCATAACCAAAAATTGAAAAACGAAAAAGAGGAAAGTATCTCACAACTATTAGTTCAATATTAGTCATATTAACATATTCTTAAGAAGTATCACTCTTTATAAATTATCAAATTTTATTTCATTTTTATGTATAGTATTTGAGTGTTTTCCAATACACTCTTTCACGCTTCAATATTATTAAACTTAGTGGGTATAAATATAAATCTGACAAAACAATAGTTAATGTTAATTTGAACTTTGAAAACACCATGGAAACACAATTTTTCTTCAAAGTACTACTTAAGATTCATAGAAAGTTTAACAAAATTACAATAATATTGTGACTTTTGAAGCATTAAATTGTATTTTTTGTCGTTTCACAATCAATTCAAAGATGCAAAATAAATGACAATAAGATTAGTCTCACATATTAATCGATCTTTGTGCCAAATACCTAATTTTAAAATATAATAATTAATACTCTAATTATTTACACAAACAATAGATTAGTGATTAAGATAACTAAACAATGACATAAAATCAGATCAATATGATATATACTAGTATTAAATAATTATAATTATTATATAGTATAGTAAGCTATTTATAAACCCGCTGTTGAAAACAGCCCATTGGAATATCAAACTTAGCCCCTGGTTTCTCTTTGTATAAACCAACTGTTTTCTCTCTCTCTCTCTCTCTCAACTAACCTCTTCTTTGCTACTTCTTCTTCCCATTCTCTTTTATATCAAATGTCAATCCATAATCTTCACCCAACTTCACTATTTTTCATTTCAATTATTACATCAACTATTTTCATCCTTAATATCAAAAAATACATCATCACCAACACCAACAACGACAACAACAACTTGTGCAACCAAATATCTCCTAGTAACAAAAAACAAATGTAAACAAATAAACACACTTACCTCATTCTTATTATTTGTATTTTTACTTCATTATTTATATTTTTAACTTATTATTAAACCCAATTCCCCTGTTCTCTCTGTTTTTGAATTTTTTCTGGGGTATCTTGATTTTGAAGTTTGGATTGTTTTTTTGATACCCTTTTACTTCATTATTCATATTTTGATTATTGTTAAAAATCAATACCCTGTTTCCTCTGTTTTCTCTGTTTTCTCTGTTTTTGTCTATATTCCTCTGTTTTTGAATTTTTTATGGGGTGTGTTGAATTTGAAATTTGAATTGTTTTATGGATACCCTTTTAGCTGAAATTAAGTTTATTGCATTGAATTTTTCAGTTGGACAAAAAAGTTGAGAGCTTTATTATTGTTGTTGGTTTTGGTTTGAATGGGGATTGAGAGAAACTTGGCTGATAGAAAAGGAAAAGATTTTTGTGAACTACCAAAGGAAACAATTACTAATAGCAGGTCAAAGAGGAACCGGCGGCGTTCTTCGAAGAAGATGCCGCCGGTTCAGAAACTTTTTGAGACTTGTAAGGAAGTCTTTGCATCTAGTGGGACAGGAATTGTTCCTCCAACTCAGGACATTGACAAATTGCGGTCTGTTTTAGGTACGAGGTTCTTGTTCTTTTTTTTTTCTTTATTTGTTTCTCATTGTTTTTGTATTGATAATTGATTATGTAGTGTGTTTTATACTCACAACCGATATTTCAGATCGAAGGTGTGTCCAATTGGATATGTGTTGTTAGACACCAACATGACACATGTGATTGCGTTCAATCATTTATATAATCTCAATTATGACGATGTATACGTGTCAATGGTGTGTCGGTGTCCTTGTGTATTTAAGTGTTTCATAAATTTATGTCCACATGTTGATGTGGAAATGAAGATATTGGTTTTGTTTTTAATTTTTTAGGGACTTAATTTTAATTGGTAGTTGTGAATTAGGTTGAATTTTTCTATTTTCCTTGGAATTATAATCATTTTGTTTTTTGGTCACAACTCACAAGGTTTTGTTTATTACTAGTATATTAAATTGTTTTGAATTGGTTAAATTTACAAAATTGCACCAATTTTTTATGTTATCATTTTACCATGAGTATTATTGTTTGAATTGTGGAGGAGTTTTGTGCTCATTTATATACTGATTTTTGTTTCCCTTCCTTAGTGTGAAAGGTCATGTGTCTTAACATGCATTGCATGCATGTCTTTTATTTATGCATTTATATATATATTATATATTCTAAGGTTCTTGCTTTGGCTATCAAATTAAATAAAAATTTCATGTTGTCATGTGCTATTTGTTCCCCACGAGATATATATATTTTACATTTGAAGTTTACAATGTAATGTCTAGTCCATATTCTAATGTGAATGAGACATCAAGCAAATATTGATAATCTCTCTCTCTCTCTCTCTCTCTCTCTCTCTCTCTCTCATGTCTCTCTTATCTTCTCTCTTTTTACGTTTCATCCATTCATTTGACTTCTCATGTGAATGATTTCATATGGATTCACTAAGGGGTTAATAAGGACTATTTTGGATATAATGAGCTAGATTGTAGGTTAGTAATATAAGGTTTGAATCCCTATTATTAGGTATAAAACTATCATATGTCAATCAATAATAATGGATTTTGTAGAAGCTAAAAATGTTCTTGACATTATTGTCAAAAGAGTCAAAAAATTGTTGGTGGATTTAGGCCTACTAGCCTAGGAACAAAAAAGTCATTACTTAGCAAGAGTTGTTAAACATATAAAGTCTATGTCAAAATTCAAAAGAATATTCCTATGTTTGAAGATGGATACATCTAAGTGAATTTTTGTATAATATTCCTTTGGAATTTACTTACTTAACTGTAGTAGTTTGGACCACAAGGTTGATTACCTGCGCACTAACACCAAGAGTTATATACTATATGCAGCACTGACACTTCATATTGAAGGCATGTCTGGTGTCCAACACCAACACATTTGATTATATTTGATCACGTATATTTTCTTCAACTATTACTGGTGTCTATGTTTCGTAGTTTATATATAAACCAATTCTTGACAACTCTTGCTTCTCTTTTGCGCAGACGGAATAAAACCAAAAGATGTTGATTTGAGACCTGATATGCCATATTTCATGGCAAATGCCTCTCACAGAAGGCCAAAAATTACATACCTACACATTTACGAGTGTGAGAAGTTCTCGGTAAGTAACTGAACACATCTAAATTGTTTATATGACGATCTATAAGAAAAGGAAAATGGATTACATGTCGTTGGGATATCCATCAATCCATTCATACAATCAATGCATTGGTGACCGTTGGATTCAAATCAGGCAACTTACAAAATATGGATCTATGTGTCACTGATGTATTGACTGCGTGAATTCAAAATATATCTCAACCGCAGGGAATCTTGATCCGATAAGAGTGATGTTTTATTGATGATAGTGACCCTATATATGTGTTGTATAGATGGGAATATTTTGTTTGCCACCATCTGGTGTTATTCCTCTTCATAATCATCCTGGAATGACAGTTTTTAGTAAGCTGCTTTTTGGAACTATGCACATCAAATCATATGATTGGGTGGTTGACTTGCCTCCTGAATCTCCAACCACTGTCAAACCCTCAGAAAGTGAGTAATGATAGTATTCTTTTTTTCTTATTTATGATGATGCTTTTGTACTCTTATTATTCTTTTTTCAATTAGAGAAACTATGCTATACATATTAAATATTCAACAGTCGTAAAATAGAAAAAGTGGTATATTTTAAGAAAATGTTGTTAACAGTGAGGGGAATGTCTTGTAATTATAGTTGCGGTTACATTTGTTGCGATATTTAATGTTTAGGATAAGTGCAGACAAATGTGATCACAATTGAAACAGTGTTATCAAATAGCGGCTATAGCTTTGGAGAATTTGAACAAATCACTATAGTACTGTGATATGCTGTTTAGTGCAAACTGTTGTCAAATAGCGGCTATAGCATTGTAGCGTAGCAAAATTTGAACAAACCGCTATTTTTGCGATCTGCGATTGACAACACTGAAAATAAGAACATAAAAGAAAACAATTAACTTTGATATATTATAATTTTGCAGGTCCTGAGTTGAGGTTAGCAAAAGTTAAGGTTGATGCTGATTTCACTGCTCCTTGCAACCCTTCTATCTTATATCCCGAGGATGGTGGAAACTTGCACTGTTTCACAGCAGTGACAGCTTGTGCAGTTCTTGATGTTCTTGGTCCTCCATATTCTGATTTTGATGGCAGACACTGCACATACTATACTAATTACCCTTTTCCCAACTTTTCAGGTAAATTTTCAACTTTATACCTTAAAATAGATAGATATACCCTTTTACACTAGTACTAGTAAACTTCATTTAATGATCACTATACTTCTATATCTCCTCGCATAGACTAAAAATCTATGTGGTAAAAGAAAACACGCAATCATGCATTCAAGGAATCTCGGCTGTTGGATGAAGATCGAATTGCACAATACTGACTTTACCAAATTGGTTTCAAAATACAGTTTTATGAGTCAGCTAATCTTATCCAATGGCCGAGATACATGACTGTGTGACCAAAGGAACGTAACGTATTTGGTTTCCACGTAGCTGTGAAATTCATTGTCATGCAATCCATATTGTACGATTAAGATCATACGGCTTAGAAGAATAACATGGTTTCCCAGGCTTAAAATCCAAATCGTGTTCGATCTTGATTGAATGGTTTAGATTTGTCTGACTACCTGATTTTGTGACTGCAGGCAATCCAGGTTCCACATATCACTATGTGAATATTTGTATATGCACCGGACCCCGCACAAACATTAATTATATTTATTATACTCAAAATTGACATGTTACTTTTAATGTGCATAATTGGTATGGTAAACTAATTAAACTAAACAACATTTTCATGAAATTTCAGTTGAAGGACTATCCATACCAGAAGAGGAAAAGAATGTTTATGAATGGCTACAAGAAAAGGACCAACTTGAAGACTTAAAAGTTGAAGGAAAAATGTACAGTGGTCCAACTATTGTGGAGAACTAGCCAATCATATTCTCTGTGTCACATATACAAATCATCTTTCAGTTCTTGTATTCATTTTCTATTTTCAAATATCCCTACACAAAAAAAAAGGAGAAATGCTGGTCTTGTTTGTTGATGTACTTTTTGCTGGTGTTTTTTTCTTCTCCTTTTCTTTAAGGAGAAATGCTGCTAATAGAAGCACCATGTTTTTAGCCATCAATATAGAATTAGTTTAATTTGTTGTTGAAATTAAAAAAATAATGTTATATTTTACTTTTGTTGTAATAGTAGTATATTTTTTTTTAGTAAATTTTTTTCACTTAGATGTTAAGGAGATATGTCATTTAACCTTTAAAAGTTTGACTACTACTAACCTGTCAAAAAATAAATCTATAACTATTAACAAAGGAGGTTTAGTTGTCTACATATTGTATTTTGTTATAACCAAGATTTTAAAAAACGGTCCCGGTCACATCTCGGTTACGTAAAGGTTTTCACGATTTTGGTCGGTACAGGTGTTACGACACTAATTGCGGTCGTCGCAGTCTGAATTAATCACAATTTGTTCTTTAATATAAAAAACGGTGATAACGGTAACGGTATCGGCACCTGTCAAAACTGTTTTGTCGTGGCCGTTTTCACGGTCGCGGACCTTTATACAAAACCTTGGTTATAACTCTTTACTTTTCTATAAGAGCATATATACTAATCACCACTTTGCTTAGTATATTTTGAGCTAATTGTTATTTAAAAAAGATAAGATAAATTTGTGATTTAGATGAAAGACCATAAAGAATTGGTCATAAGATTCTAAGATTGAGATTAATCATCAATAAAGTAGATAAATACTTCAATTAAACATTAAAAACTCATTATGTTTTGTCGCACTAATAGATATATTTTGTCTAATTTTATTTGCAAGTCAAACAAACTTGACACTCATATTTTGTGTTGAGTTTTATAGATAATAAGTGATAAATTATCCAGAATAATAAGTGAAGCTTGTATGCATGCATGCAAAGCTTGGGTGTGTGGTTATGTTGATGATCAACGACTAAAGATTTCAAGATCGATGAAGAAAGCCCCTGTATGATGTACACTAGTAAAGATTTCAAGCATAATCCAGAAAGGCCTTCGCGATAGTAAGTAAGCGAGCTTTGTAAGCTAAGCATGCTCGGTTCTCCAAGCATTATGGTAGGACATGAATTGATCATGACGAAATGAACTTCTCAAGCTGTAGTAGAAGAGTTATAGTCTAGTTCCCTTTCGACTGGACAAAGGAGATATTCATTCGATTAAGGCGGATGAGGGCTTGGTTTGACCTTGTGCTCTCTTAGTCGGGTTGGAGGCAAAGATTGGCAAAATTCATCATTCCATGGTAGGGTGTTAGCGAGTGGCGATCGGTAAAACAAGAGCTAATGTAGTTTGATATATATGGTCGGACACTCTACTCACATTATTTATTAGATTTCATTCGATTTCGAATTTATAATGCTTTTTTTTCCCTTCTTCTACTATGTATCCTTCATCTACTTATATAATTTAAATTTAATTTTCATTATATATAAAAAAAACATGAAAATTATATATATTCATTTAGAAACATAAAATACAAATTTTCAATATACAATTTATTTATTTATTTATTTTAGTCTTTCAAATGTGCCAGCTTATATATGGTTGAAGTAAAACAAGTATTGTGTTTAGAGCATTGCATAATTGCATGCATATATATATTTGATGGTGACTCATAATAATTTTCATGTGAGGTGAAATGAATTAATTTACCTTACAGATATTGCAATAGCCAACCGTGTACATATGGTGGAAAATATTGGTCATACTTTGATTCCTTTTCTAACTAGATTATAGATATTCTTGACCTTAAAGAAACATGAAAAGGTAGATGAGAAGAATAGGCAAGTACATGTAGATAATATGATGGAAACATGTGATAGATACTAGCAAGGAAAATTAAGCACATATTTGGATTGAAGCTAGCTAATTAAAGCTATCTTAAAGTAAATGTGACTCTTGCAAGTTGCAACAAACAAACAATGAGGTTCATCTATAGCTTTATTACAGAAACAACAAATAAGTACAATTTTTGATGTGCTATTTCAATATAATTATTCTCTAATCACAATTTAATATGTGAAATGCATAGCTAATATGTTATCCAAAAATTAAATGAATCTAATATAGACACCACTATTTATAATTTAGGCTTAAATGCAGTTTTACCCCCCTATTTTAAATAAATCGGAATTTTACCTCCCCTATTTCACTAAAGCGGCAATTACTCTCTCTATGTAACTCCAAATTTAGTGGAGTTTGATTCTGTGGAAAGTTAACTCGATTACGGTCATTTTGGTACTTGTCTGGTGAATTATTGATCAAAATTGAGTTATCAAAATTGAGGTACCAGTTTGCTTCTGAGCCTCAACCTCAAAGCTTCGCACATAACTCAATTTTGATCAATAATTCACCAAACAGGCACCAAAATGACCGTAATCGAGTTAACTTTCTATAGAATCAAACTCCACTAAATTTGGAGTTACATAGAGAGAGTAATTACCGTTTTAGTGAAATAGGGGGAGTAAAATTCCGATTTATTCAAAATAGGGGGGTAAAACTGCATTTAAGCCTATAATTTAAATTTTAAAAAAACAAAACTATTTAGTATTTAAATAGTAGATGACAATTGATAATGTGAAGATCAATGGTTAACATCTCCACCCATTGAAAAATTGATCGCTGAAAAATTACACTGGACAATAAAATAGAGGATTTGAACCCATTGAAAAATTGATCAATGATCTTCACATTATCATTACTTAAGCGCTCCACATTATTATTAGATTTTTTCTTAAGAAGAAATAATGTGAAAATTTTGATAAGTGATCTTCACATTATCAATTATCAATGATCAATATCAATAGTAGATAATCAATGTTAATAGTAGATATTGATCTTTGATAATATGGAAATCAACGGTCAAGATCTACAAATTATTTTCTAAATAAAAAATCCAATTGAGATAATTCATTTTCATCTAACTATTATTTTTTTTTGTTGAGAAAATCTGACTACTATTATGAGCCATAAAAGGGAGAATTATTATGTATTAATACAAGTGCACAAACAGGGAGTTTCTTTTCGTGTCCCCTACCTTTCTCGCACTCCCTAGATTTAAAAAATATCTCTTTTGCATGATAACTAGTAAGCGTTGAAGGAAAAAAACTTCAAAAAATATAGTTCGCTACTTAAAATGCAAATTGAGTTCACATTTTAACTAGTGTACTTTATAAAAATATTTTTATATAGGGGGTGAAGGAAGGGTAAGGGGGACAAAACTATTAGATTTTTATAAGGTTCGCTAATTAAAGTTTGAACTGAAAATAATGAACTGTGTTTTACAGATTTAGTCCCCTTCACAACGCTTGCTAATATTTTGATAGAAGTATAGTTTTTGTGTACTTTAAAAGTGTATTATTTTCAAAAATTGCCCCCTTCAATGCTAGTATTATTATTATTATTTTTTTTATTTATCAAAATATTGAACTCAAGTAATTAATAAACTCTCCCTAAAATGAATCGTTGGGGAGAACAAATTTTTTATCTGTACATTCAAAGTGATGGTGGAGGGTGTGAAAAGTTGATCCCTATATATCATGAGTAGTGGAACGAGCCCAATATGCTAAATCTCACGAGAAAAAAAAAACCATAATGGTCTCATTGCCCAAAATATAAATTTACATATGGTCCAAAAATAGTAATGCAATAGCAAAAATAATTCAAAACATAAATACATGATAGGTCATTTTTTCTCGCGTACAAAGTTACCCTTTTAACCGTAAAAACTGTTGGGGAGTTGGGCGAGTTCAATTGAAACACTCCCTCCGTCCCTTTTTAAGAAGAGTCTTGCTAACATGTGTTCTTATGACACATGTTAAGAATCGAAAAATAGAAATATTTTCATAAATTTTTTGTACAATTAATGTGTTGAAAGTTTAAAAAGTGAATAAAATGCATGGATTATGATAAAATATTTCCATTTTTGAATCACTAACATTTTGGGGCACATGTTAGCTTTTCCCTTTTAAGAAAGTTGGTTTTAGTATTAAATTGGTTGATAAATTATATTGATTTTACATGTTTACGTTTAGTAATAACTTTTCTATAATTAATACATTATCCACTTACAAAAAAGAATTAAATGCTATTCAAAAAAATATGTAAAGTAAATAAAGATAATTTTGGAAAAAAATAATCAATATCATTGATAATTGCAAAAAAGTTTTATTAAAATGGACAAATTTTTTGTCAAACTCAGCTCTTATAAAAAGGGACGAAGGGAATACTAGAGTCAATGCTCTTGGACCAAGAGAGAGACACCAAGTTTTCACTCAAAATCATGAGATATTAGGTTAATGAGTTTTAGAGAAACAATGAAATCAATACTCTAGGACCACAAGAGAGGGAGACACTACACCTCCAACTAAAACCTCAAAACATTAAATTGATGAGTCATATTTTTTATAAATCAAACATTCTTCTTCTTCATAGTCGATGCGAGTATACTTAAAACTCAACACAAGCACTTCTCTACAAAAGACCACCAATGATCCACAGTGTGACCACCTAAAAATTTCTATGTTTTTGTCGTTACTTATGGATCATGACTCGAGTCACGAGTGTCAAATTCAATAATTGGGAGCACATGTGGGTCACAACTAAGAGCTTGATTAGCACAACTTAACACTATAGACAAAGACTAACATTCAAAGATATCCACATCGCACATCCCATAAGCAGCTTTCCTTTCTTTGTAGTTGAAATTTCTCTTCATATATCAAACCTATTAATTTGTAGGAAAAATGACAAAGATATTTATTCTACTATGTTTTATCTTCTTAGCTGCTTCTGGATTTGTTAATGGCTCAATTAAGAAGGAGAAGAATTATGATGATATTAAGTTGTTTGAGCTCAAGAAAGGTGATCTTACTTTGAAGGTCACAAATTGGGGTGCTACACTTGTATCACTAATCCTTCCTGACAAGAATGGTAAATAGTATATACTTATTCTTTGTTTAATTTTTAGATTTTAAAACCAACTTCCATTAATTTTTGCTTCAATTATGTGAATATTTTAAATGTAATCAAATGGTTGAACCGGTCGAACTATAAACCGACACTATCTACAATTTGGTTATTTGAACAATTTGATTGTAATTTCATCTTGATTCAAACTGTTTAAATTGATCGGTTGAACTATGGCTTGAACATCTGATTCAATATGTTTGATTCGGTTTTTAAAACATTAGTCCATAAATGTGCTTTGTATTTTATTTAATACATTTTGCATTAATTTTTCTCAGGAAAGTTAGGTGATATTGTTCTTGGATATGATACTCCCACGGCATATACTGTAAGTCTTGTTCTAAATCATTGCCTGGATTTTTTTAAAGATAATCTAAAAAAACAATTTTATTATTGGAGTATAAAATGAATATTATATCTTTATTTCATCAAAAATGTGTCTTTGTACTCTAGCCCTCTATTTCTTATCTTCTTTAGAATGATCCGTGACATATGTAGTCAAAGGTTTGTGTAGAAGTCTTAGATATCGATATTTACTATACCACTCAATGGAAACCATAAAGGTACGTGGATTTTTAACATTTTTAGTATTTGTTCATTAAAATACAGTTTTTTTGTAATTATTGCACAAAGATTATAGAATATTTATCCGACAACTAATAGATTTTTATGCGAACTAAAAGTTAATAATTGTATACAAATTTATTTATGTGGCTTATTTAATTGGTTGTTGAATAAGTATCTTAAATTATTTAAAGGTAATATATGATTCACCTTGAAAAAAAACATTTTTGGTACAAGTATCCCAATGTTCAGTTTTGTACAGTATTATACAACACACATATATATGAAGTTCTGGTGGAGTGTACTTTTAGTACCTCTTTATTATTTTGAACTTGTATATTTTTCATTTTTATATCTATAAATATATATAATATATTTGTCTTTACATAAAAAGTTTTTTTATTATGTGCAAATTTGTACATGTTAAGAAGTTTAAAATAGTAAATTTGTATTGGAATTTATGCATTTTATATTAAATGTATAACTTTTTAATAAATAATTGTTGTTTTTTTATGAAAATTTACTACTTTTAACTCCTTTAACATGTGCAATATTGCACATATTAGACAAATCCTTAAAGAAAAACACAACACAGTGTTGCTTCAATGGTAATTTTTTTTTAAGGTATCTTTTATTAATAGTGATAGTATAACTTATCACACAATCAAACATTAATGATAATATATTATTCATTTTTTAAACTATTTCTACAATTTTTATGTCATCCACTTTATCACGTCAATATCCTTCAATAAACATAAATCAATTAATAAACAAGTTCATCTTTCTATTGAAAAAGCTCTATGTTGTATTTTAAGAACTATATACGGTAGCTAGTTTTTCTCATGTAAATTAATGTAACAAAAGTTATAAATTATTTTTTTATATTTGTAAAAAAGTAATAATTATATTTGCAATGCTAAAAATATGTAGAACGATACATCATATTTTGGAGCAACCGTTGGGAGGGTTGCTAACAGAATTGGAGGAGCTCAGTTTACTCTAAATGGAATCCATTACAAATTAATTCCGAACGAAGGAAACAACACTCTACATGGTACACTTTTTTTTTTTTAACAATATGGTACACATGTTTTAATTACTACCATAGATCATTAAAATTTAAACACATGATAGATTTTTATTATTAACAATATTATAGATTTTTTTTATTATGATAGAAATTTTGTCAACTTCAATTACTTTGCATTAACTCACAATAATTCAGCTACAATGCCACTACACTTTCTTTTAAAAAATATTGGTTCATACATTAATTTGGTTTACACAATCTCATGATCATATTCAAAAATATCTCTGCATGAGATTGTCCAAGTGTCCAAGTTTTAAGAGATTTAGATTCTTAAATATGATAAGAGGTTTGATCTTTAACTTTTGCGTATATATATTTTTGTTGGGATAAGAGATCCATCCTATGTTCATCCATTTATTTTCGAAAGAAAATTAGTCACTGCAAAATAGTGGCGATACTGCATATCAATAACATTGGTAATTAATATTTTCTTTTATCTAGCTCTTCATATTTCTTATTCTACTTAGGTGGACCTAGAGGATTCAGTGATGTTCTTTGGAAAGTGAAAAAATATGTAAGAGAAGGTGACCAACCCCTAATCAAATTAACTTACCACAGTTTTGATGGTGAAGAAGGTAAGCACTAATTAATTTCATTACATATGTTTATTCTTTCAACTTCTATTAGAAAAAATAAATTATTACTTAATTTTTAAATTTGTTCGGTTTGGTTTTTAAAAGAACAGATCTGAGTTTTTGTTAACTAAATAGAAAGTTTGAGGTCGGAATAGTTTTAATAATATTTTTTCATAAATTTCTAACCTTAATAATCCGATGAAAAATAAGTTTAGTTTGATTTTTTATAATCAAATTGACATATAGTATTTAGTTTAATTTTTTATAATACACATGCTTGTGATTTGAATTACAACATATAGTATTTATTTGTGTTACAGGATTTCCTGGTGACCTCAAAGTTGTTGGAGTAATTTGAGAATAGAGAACGAAAATGAATTGAATAGAAAGATTAGAAAAAAATGAAAGTTGTTATTCATCCACTAGGGGCAAAGGTATTTATATACAAAAGGAGGCTTGCTTCACTACCAAGCAATTGTACTAACTACCTAAGACAAAACAAAAATCTATAACTGACTAACTAACTATCTATCAGTATCTCAGCGTTCAGAACCTGCGTGTTCAGAACCTGAGTCTCCAAAGCTTCTTGAGAACCTGGAGCTTCGCAGCTTCTGAGAGCTTCTCAGCTTCTGAGGGGCTTCTCAGCTTCTGATCTTCTTGACCTGTTAGAGCCTCTGAGCCTAAAGCTCAGCTTCTGACTTTTTGAGCTCCTGATCCTCAGAGCCTCTTGAGGATATGAGAACTTGGATTACAAACATCACACCTCCTAATTCATGTTCTCCAACGATCCCATTCCTATCAGTTTCTTCAAGGTATCAAACCTAGCCTTAGCCATAGGTTTAGTTAGAATATCTGCAAGTTGAATCTCAGTGTTGCAATATTCCAACTCAAGCTTCTCTTTGTTCACTTGATCTCTCAAAAAGTGAAACCTTCTTTCAATATGCTTGCTCCTGCCATGACTCACAGGATTATTAGCCAAGTCGATTGCTGACTTGTTATCCACAAGCACCTTCATCTTTGTTACTTCAACTGCTTTCAGTTCCGATAGTAACATCTCAATCCAATTTGCCTGACAAGCTGCAAATGAAGCTGCAACATACTCAGCTTCACATGATGATAATGCAACTATTCCTTGTTTCTTAGAACACCAGGAAATTGGTGCATTGCCAATCATGAACAAGTAACCTGCAGTGCTCTTTCTGTCATCTTAATCTCCTCCCCAGTCAGAGTCTGAGTAGCCATAAGCCTCTAACTTCTTACTACTGTTCCTTTGGTTTGGAATCAAAATGCCATGATCATTAGTACCCTTTACATATCTGAGCACTCTCTTTGCAGCAGTCAAGTGACTTATCCTTGGTTGATCCATGAATCTGCTCAACAGACCAACACTATGACATAGGTCAATTCTAGTGTTGCACAAGTACCTCAATGAACCAATTATCTGCTTGTACAAGGTTGAATCAACCAACTCATCATCTGAATTCTTGCTCAGCTTCACACCAGTTTCCATAGGAGTAATTGCTGGGTTGCAATTGCTCATATGAAACCTCTTCAATATGTCAGCAACATACTTCTTCTGATGCAAGAAACAGCCTCTGCTTGTCTTAGCAAACTCCATGCCAAGAAAATATGATAGCTCACCTAAGTCAGTCATCTCAAACTCTTTCATTATGTCTGTTTTAAACTTTTCTAACACAGCTTTGCGTGATCCAGTGATCAACAAATCATCAACATACAGACATAGTATTATCATTTCTTCATAATTTGAACTCTTCACATATACACCATGTTCTGTTGTGCATCTAGTGAATTTCAAATCAATTAGGAAGCTATCAATTCTCTTATTCCAAGCTCTTGGAGCTTGTTTCAAGCCATAAAGGGCTTTCTTCAGTTTGAACACTTTGTTCTCTTGACCTTTAATCTCAAAACCTGGTGGCTGCTTCACATAAACTTCTTCATCTAGAGGACCATTTAAGAAGGCAGATTTCACATCTAGCTGATGCATAGACCAATTCTTGTAAGTGGCTATTGCAACAACTAATCTAATGGTCTCTATCCTAGCCACAGGTGCAAACACTTCATTAAAGTCAAGTCCTTGCTTTTGAAGAAACCCTTTTGCCACTAGTCTTGCTTTGTACTTAGCAATTTCACCATTAGGTTTCATCTTCAACTTGAAGACCCATTTCACATCAATTGGTCTCTTGTTGACTGTTTTGTGCATTAACTCCCAAGTGTTGTTCTTCTCAATAGACTTTAACTCTTCTTTCATGGCTGCCTTCCATTTAGAGTCATTTAGAGCTTGTTCTAATGTAACTGGCTCCAATTCAGCTATCATAGCTTCATTGATCAGTTCACCATCTTCTGTTATTGCTTGATCTGGAAATACATCATACTCATTCAACCTAACTGACTGCACTCTATCTCTTGTAGATCTTCTCAGAGGCTGATTATTAGGAATATGAGCGTGATTACCAGCTGCATCATCTTCTGGTTGATCAGCTTCTGGTTGATCATCTATTTCCTCAAGCACAAGCTTTCTATTGAGCAATGAACTGGTGTTCTCAGCACTAGTACTTTCAATCCAGTCCCAACCCTTTGATTCATCAAACTTTATGTCTCTGCTTATCACAACTTTATTCTCTTTTGGAGCATAAAGCTTGTAAGCACCAGTGGGGTGATATCCCAATAGAATCATCTGCTGACTTCTATCATCAAGCTTTCTTCTCACTTGATCAGGAACATGTCTAAAACAAAGTGAGCCAAAGATTCGGAAATGACTTACACTTGGTTTGAGACCTGTCCAAGCTTCATAAGGAGTTTTGTTTTTCAGCTTCTTGGTTGGACTTCTGTTGATGATATGTACTGCTGTTGAGGTTGCTTCTCCCCAGAATTTATGAGGCATGTTCTTTCCCTTCAACATGCTTCTGGCCATGTTCATTATACTCCTGTTCTTCCTTTCAGCAACACCATTGTGTTGAGGAGTGTAAGGAGCAGTAACTTCATGCACTATACCTTCTTCTTCACAGAATTTTGCAAATTCTAGTGAAGTGTATTCACCACCTCCATCTGTTCTCAATTTCTTAACACTACAGTCACTTTGCTTTTCAACTAGTGTCTTAAATTTCTTGAACTTAGTGAATACTTCACTCTTCTTTTCAATAAGATAGAGCCACACATGTCTGGTATAGTCATCTATGAAGGTTAAGAAATAGCTATTACCTCCAATGGACTTTACTTCAAAAGGTCCACAAACATCTGAGTACACCATTTCTAACTTCTGAGTTGATCTTATTGGCAATTCATTCTTGAATGAATTTCTGGTTTGCTTGGCTGCACAACACTCTTCACACACTGTACTAGGTGTTCTTATCAGAGGCAAGCCATGCACCATCTCTTTTGTCTTCAACAAGCTCAAACTTTTGAAGTTCAAGTGCCCAAATCTATGATGCCACATCCAATCTCCTTCAGAGTTTGTAATTGAAGCGAGGCAGTGATGATCAATTACATTGATTTCAATTTTGAAAGTCCTATTGTTCGACAGTGGAGCTTTCAAAATTAATCTACTCTTAGCATCATAAATTCTCAACTCTCTATTAGCCATCTTCATTGTATAACCTTTCTCAAGTAATTGACCTAAGCTTATCAAATTACTTGCCATAGAAGGAACATACAATACCTCATTGATGGTTGATTCTTGACCATCATTTCTTTTCACAAGAACAGTTCCCACGCCAGCACTAGTAACTTGACTGTTGTCTGCAAACTTGATGTTTCTCTTCACTGAATAATCAAGCTTCAAGAACCACTTCTTGTTACCAGTCATATGATTGCTACACCCTGTATCAAGATACCACAAATTTGACTTGTCTGCCTCAGAATTTGTGATTGCCATTAGGAGTGAGTCATCAGAATCACTACCACCTCCATTAGCATATTGGGCTTCATCTTTGTCTTCTCTGGCTACCTTCTTAGAGCGACATTCTCTTGCATAATGCCCAAATTTTTGACAGTTGTAACATTGAATTTCTTTCTTATCAATCTTCTTCTTGTAACTCTTCTTGTTCTGACTTGAATCTTTAGTGGAATCTACATTCTGATTCTTTGAATTCTTGGTTGAATTCTCTGAATCCTCTTTCTTTTTCTTCCACTTATCTTTTCCTTTCTTGTTCTGAGTCTTGGCCTGTAATGCTTGTTCCACTGCCTTGTTCGAACTCCTCTGCTTCACCCTTAGCTCATGAGCTTCTAAGGATGCTTGCAGCTCTTCAATCTTCATAGTTGCCAAATCCTTTGATTCTTCAATAGCAACCACTATGTGATCAAATTTCTCAGTCAAGGTCCTCAAGATTTTCTCAATCTTGACCTTATCAGTCATTGCCTCTCCACAAGACTTCATCAAATTTGTCAAGGCCAGCATTCTCGCCAAATACTCAGAGATCGTTTCTTGTTCATTCATCTGCATCATCTCATATTGCCTTCTCAAGGCTTGAAGCTTGATACCCTTCAATTTCTCATCACCACCATAGATTTTCTTCAATGTATCCCAAGCTCCCTTTGAGGTTTCTTCTTCTATTATCTTCTCAAAGATATTAGAATCCACACATTGATGAATGATGAACAAGCCTTTAGCATCTTTCTTTTTCAATTCTTTGTGTCGAGTTCTTGCTGCATCATCAGCATTTGCAGCCAATTCTTCTACTCCATCAGTTACAATTTCAAGAACATCTTGAAATCTGAAAATCACTTTCATTTGTGCACACCAACGATCATAGTTTTCGCCTTTGAAAACTGGAAGATTTGCTGGGAATTGCGTGGAGGTTGTACCATTGTTTGTCATGATTCTTGATCAAGGAATCAAACGAAAACGATGAATACGAACCGGGCTCTGTTATACCAATTTGTTGGAGTAATTTGAGAATAGAGAACGAAAATGAATTGAATAGAAAGATTAGAAAAAAATGAAAGTTGTTATTCATCCACTAGGGGCAAAGGTATTTATATACAAAAGGAGGCTTGCTTCACTACCAAGCAATTGTACTAACTACCTAAGACAAAACAAAAATCTATAACTGACTAACTAACTATCTATCAGTATCTCAGCGTTCAGAACCTGCGTGTTCAGAACCTGAGTCTCCAAAGCTTCTTGAGAACCTGGAGCTTCGCAGCTTCTGAGAGCTTCTCAGCTTCTGAGGGGCTTCTCAGCTTCTGATCTTCTTGACCTGTTAGAGCCTCTGAGCCTAAAGCTCAGCTTCTGACTTTTTGAGCTCCTGATCCTCAGAGCCTCTTGAGGATATGAGAACTTGGATTACAAACATCAAAAGTAACAGTGAGCTACATTTTAGGAAAAAACTCCCTAACCATACTTATGCAAGCAAAAGCTTTAAACAAACCTACACCTGTTAATCTAGTTAACCATGCTTATTGGAACCTAGGAAACCACAATAGTGGCAATATTTTAGATGAAGTGGTTCAAATCTTTGGATCCAAAAACACGGTCTTTGATGACAACCTCATTCCAACAGGAAAAATTTCATCAGTCAAAGGAACCCCAAATGATTTTCTAAAACCACAAATTGTTGGTACAAGAATTAATCAATTACCAAAAACTAATGGTTATAACGTTAATTATGTGCTTAATAAAGGAAAATTAGGTAACAAAGAAGAATTAAAGGTTGCAGCTATTGTGTTCGATAAGAAATCAGGAAGAGTTATGAAGCTTAGTACAAATGCTCCTGGATTGCAATTTTATACAGCTAATTTTGTAAAGAATGATAAGGGAAAAGATGGATTTGTTTATCAACCACGTAGCGCACTTTGTTTGGAGAGTCAAGCTTTTCCTGACTCTGTTAATCATCCTAATTTTCCTTCTACTATTGTTACAAAAGAAAAGCCTTATAAGCATGTCATGTTGTTGAAGTTTTCTACCAAAGTTCCACATTCTTTTTCACAATTCTAGTGCTTAGCATGATTCTTGTGTTCATACAAACTATGAAGTAAAAGAAGTGTTTTTGTTAATTACTCTTTTTGGTTTTCTATTTATGTTGCATCTATTTTGTAGTTCCTTATATTACCTACAATACTATTAGTAGGTTAGGGTTCGGACTGAATTTAGGAGAGATTTTGAGTTTGTAATAATTATTTGTTGCTCTAGCTTGAAGAGAGATTTTGAAATTCTTTGAGTTCACAAGTCAACAACTACTCCCGATCTCAAATTTTCAGTCATTTTGTAAAAGAAATTTATCCTAAATTATAAGGCACATATAAAATTTACTTTTATTTTTACATTTCAAATCGATGGTGGTGTAAAAAGTTGATCCCTATTATGAAGGGTGGAACGAGCCCAATACACTAAGTTCTAAAAGAGAAAACAAGATGATCTCATAGCCCAAAATAAAAATGAAAACTCATTTTGCCACCGTACTCATATTCTCACGCGCCCTACCATTTTATCAAAATACATCTCTCCGCTATTTAGGTAGCGGATACACTCAAAAACATCCTACCATTATAACGTCCACTACTTAAGTAGTGAACAACATTTTTTAAAATTTCTCATTTTTATAATATTCGCTACCTAAGTAGCGGAAGAGTAAAATGAAAAATGCGTAGGACGCGCGAGTAAATGAGGCCATAACTTTTTTTTGTTAATAGCTCTTCTCTTTTGTGTTGTTTAAGCAGACAAAATAAACTACCAGAAGATATTTTTGATTACAGTGAGATATATATACCGAAAGATTTTGAGCAAAATACCAATCTTTATTATCAACAATAGATTTGCCGAAGTGGAAAGGGACTTGAGACATTTAAGCAAGGGATCATGAGTATGTTTTTTAACTTTTGTATATATAGAAAATTCGATTGAGATTTGCGAAGGAAAATCTCACCTTGCGTGTCTCAAAATACTATTCGTCCTTCCAAAAGACATTGATATCAAATGTTAATTTACAATAACAAACTATCATCTTCTACTTCAAGGAACAGTATCAGAATTATGTTATAAAATTTGAGTATATTTCAAATTTTTTAATTATATTTGTATAATAATTTTAAGTGAAAACGAGTTTTGGGCTTTTTGTATTAAAAAAATAGAAGTGAAAAATATAAAATCATAATTTTATAAAAATATTTCATTTGTGGTTATATTGACCAGTCTTATTGTAACAACCCGTTTTTCAAAGGCTATAAAAGGCGTTTAATTTTATTTTTTTTGTACACATCAGAGTTACGCATAAACGATTTTAAATGAGCCGGCATTCAAATATACAAAAGAACTCATTACCATAAGGTGCTTCGACAAGCAAAGTGTATTCCTGAATACTTACAACAAAACAAGTTAGAATCCTATGCCTGAACCCAAAAAGCACGGTGTACAACCACACCGGCGCATAGTCTAACTAAGCTAAAGCTCCAACATCTCACTGGGGCCTGGAACAGCCACCGTCGTCACCACGACCTAACCCATCATCTGGGTGGGATGAGCCCGCAAATGAAAGAAAGGGTCACCACAAAATACAAGTATGTATATATATAATCGGTGCGAAAGATTGTACACATAACAATAATTCCACAAACACAAGAGAAAGCTCTTAAACTCAAGAGTAGTTCCCACCAACGGGCATATGTAAATAAATCACCAAGCCTAATGCAGACTTCTACAATGGGGGTGACAACCGATCTCTGGTTCGCCACATGCATGATTTACATTCCGGAATTCAACCTCTCTATAGAAGGCGTAGGTCTCTGGTGGGATAACACCTCCTACTATTGGTGGGATAACACCAGGTAGAGTCACACAAGACAATACCAAAACAATCACGGTGGGATAACACCGGGTGAGTCACACAAGACAACCACCAACTCAATAAAATCCAGTAGGATTTGGCGAAGTCGCACAGACAAACGCCCGGTACGAAGGCAAGTCACACAAGACATACACCTAGGCACGCAACTATGAAATGCATGACATATATTCTCTTTGGCATATACGGGATAGTCACACAGACAAAATCCTCGCGTAGTCCTGTCCGACGCACGCATTCATATATGCTCATGCAAACATTCACATAGCCTAAAGCCTATGTATAAAGTATCACAACATACATACATTTTCTCAATCATATGTAAATTGCACACGTATTTATAACCACGTTCTCATCAACGAGAATACATAAGTACAAACATGCCAAAGCACACAGCAATTGCATACACAGCAAAACAAAGCATGTCGTAACCGTTTTAAAAGACGGAAATAAAGTGGAGCCCTTACCTCGGCAAGCTTCCGTTTACTACAACTCGTCCAAACAACACAACGCGCTTCCTAAAACAAGCAGCGTACCATCAATACATTGTTTCCCAACCAATCGTATTGAAACTAAACCAAAAACCCCAAAAACCTAAAGGTTCCTAAGGGAAAACCACTCTTTCGGATACCATACCAAAAACTACCGTATTGATCAACCCCCATGAGTTATTTGTACTATTTTTAGGACCCAAAACAATAGGCAAAAATCTTAAATAATTTGAAATGCAAAATGGCCGTTTTCTTGCATTATAAGTTACGTACTTTCCGAGTACCCGAAAAACCCGTTTCCAATCCCAACCACTTCCATAAATTAATAAAAAGGGATTAGAAAGTTAAAAACCAAGTTAGGACATCAGAATCCAAAATTTTTGGTCCCAGGGGTCGCTAGAGGTCGCTGGGCGACCAACTGGTCGCTGGGCGACCACACCAGCACAGAACTGGTTTTCTTCATGACAACAACAGCAAAACTTGTTTTACTCAATTTCCACCCAAAACAACTTTTCACGCAACACACGACATACGCATAGTGTTGGTTCCCAACAACCGTTTTCACAACAAAGCATTACATTTCCGAAAGTATGTTGGTTGCTTCGAGTGCAAGTTATTTGGTTTTCATTTCCAAAATCAAACCAAACCCAAGCACATGTTTCATTACGGGCCTTAATCGACTTGTAACCATTTTCAAACACGTTTTCAAGGCAAAAGCAACGCCACATAACTCAAGAGTTTTAAACCATTTGGAACACCAAAAACACCACACAAAACACTTAGTAAATATTTTCATAAACACCAAAATATTTTTCATCGGATTTTCTAAAACAAAACCATACAACACATTTCCCTTTTGCCCAAAGGTTCAAAGACAACGTTTCTTTTCAAAACCTTACAACCTAACCACATGTTATTGATCAATACATAACCAACTCAAAACCCTAACTTTTCTCATGAGATTTTTCACCAACTCATGGAAAACAAAAATAACAAAGCCTACACATGCTTCTCTAAACCTCATGAACAACATTCATGAAACAAAAACCATGTAAAGTAACATTTCCTAACAAACCCTCATGAGAACATAAATCCAAAAACTCCTAAACTCTATAAGTCTACCAACCTAGGAGATGAGAAGAGAGGGTTACCTTTAGAAAGTGATTCTCTACAAAATCCCTTTGATCCTACAAGCTTGAAATGGAGTGAAATGGTGAAGAATGGAAAATTTGTGAAGGTTAGAAAGAAAGAATGGAGTTTCACGTGGAAGAGAGAAAGAATGGAGTGAAGTTTGTGATTTTTCTAAGTCCACAAGTCACCAAACCTCCTTACTATGACAAAGGCTCTTGATAGCCAATCCACCCTTGGATTAAAGTCAAAAGTCCAAGCTTAAACCCTAGCCATTGGATCAATTGCTTTATGAATAAGTCACAAGATATTAACAACTCTTCCATAACAAGACACGTAACCAGCTCTCGCGCGTCGCGACGAACGTAAATCACAAAAACGTAAAACCTACGGAAAGAACGTCTATCTTTAACCATTTCCAAAATTTATCGTCGAATCTTTTTCCGCGACTGTAATTTTCTTCCATACCTTAGAAAATTATTCTCAGAACATAACCTCACTCACGCAGATATATAAAACTCCCATCCGAAACCTCACTTAAAACAGACGCAATAAGATTTTACATCCGCGGGTAAAATCCTACTCGTTTTTCCAAAAACAAAAATAATCCAAAACTCGTTATTCTAAAACCACAAATAACTTCTTATACAAGAAACAAGATCACAAGACAAAAGTCTGTACAATTACAGTGCACAAGCACAAAACAGACTCAGTTACAGTAAAAACCTATAATTACACGATGTTTCACCACACGAACACATCGGAACCCTAATACTCCTTAAACCTACTATACAATGAAATCTTGGGTATTACACTTATTTATCTTACTCACATTGCTCATCACTTTCTATTACTTCTCTTCACGTTAAGTTCAGAAGAAAAAATAATAATATTAAATAGCCATGTGTAACGGCTAAGTGAGACGAGTGAAATACTTGTATAGCCAAAATCACAATTAATAGTGTTTAGACACACACACAATAAAGTAAAAAATAAAATATGAAAAAGATAACATGATGTGACTAATTTATTTTTCAATTAAACTTTTCAATTTATGTGAGTGTGCCTAAACATTTTTTTTTGTGTTTGTGCCCAAGTAAGTCTTTCTCAGTGAGACGATGGCCTAAACAATGGGGCTTATGTGCTGGTTTTACATGAGGTTCTTTTTCTACATAACTAAGAATATATATACAAGAAAGGGGCTTTACGGAACAATAGAAAAGGACTATTGAGTTCCGCGAGTTTAGATCCGTTGATAAAGATATTGTATTATATATATAAAGAGTCGAGATTCGAACTTCGATTATTCACTTATCTATTAGACTACTTAACAAAAAAAAACTGTTAAAACAAAAGATTTTTTTAATATAGCGCAATTGTCTAAGTTGTTTAGAGTGTTTAATTTTCGTGTTTTAATAGACTCGATACGTTGATTATTAAAAAGAATTGGTTATACTATAGAGAGTTGCACAATAATGTAGAAATCAATTAGTTCTGTGTGACAACACATTTTTTATTTTATTTTCCAATCATCCACAACAACAAATGATCTTTAAAATTTTAAACGTTCTCAAATATTAATTCACTATGGACCATGACCATCTATCAAAGTGTCCATATTATAGTTTTTTTATGTGATTAGTTCATTAATTATAATATTTGTCGAACTGATACATATCAAGTCACCCTATCAACCTTATAAGGACTAAGATAATAACGAGTTTTTACTTGTGTAGATCGTTATTAATATTTCAAATGACATCAAAATACTATTTTATACAAATGAATTTCTATTTAGAATTCTATGTTTTGTCTTTATTTATGAATATGAGTGTCAAATTATTAATTGATTTGGGAGCACATGTAGGTGTGACAATTAAGAACTTAATTAGCACAACTTGAAACTATAGATTAAGGCTAATCACTCAGAGAGATCCACATCCCCCGGTGATAAATATATAAACCATAACCAGCCACATTGACTTTCATTTCCCCTCCAAGATCAAATTTCTCTTCCATATATCCTTCTATTTATAGAACTCATTAAGCACTACTCTTAATATATCCTTGCATGATTCTCATAATTCCACATATTAATTTGTAGAAAAAATGACAAAGATATTTATGTTACTATGTCTTCTTTTCTTAGCTGCTTCTGGATTTGTTAATGGCTCAATTAAGAAGGAGAAGAATCATGATGATATTAAGTTTTTTGTGCTCAAGAAAGGTGATCTTACTTTGAAGGTCACAAATTGGGGTGCTACACTTGTATCACTAGTCCTTCCTGACAAGAATGGTAATGCTTCTATGTAATTCATTGTTAGTTTATATTAGCATTTAAAACCAAATTCCATTAATTTTTGTTTCATTTACGTGAATGATTTAAATATCGAACTGAATGGTTGAACCGAACATTGAACAATAAACCAATACTATCTACTATTTGATCATTTGAACAACTCGATTGTAAAAATTAGTTCTGATTTGAATTGTTTAAATCGTTCGGTTGAACCATAACTCGAATGTCTTGCTGATTCAATGTTTGATTAATTATGTTTTTTGCATAAGCGTTTGATTAATTATATATGTACTTTGTATTTTATTTAGTATATTTTGTATTAATTATCTAATTAATTATATGGATTTAATTTGTCTCAGGAAAGTTAGGTGACATTGTTCTTGGATACGATACTCCTACGGCATATACTGTAAGTCTTCTTCTAAATTGTTGCCCAGAGTACGTACTCTATTACATTTTGAATATTTTTTTATGAAAAATGCTAACAAAATTTTAAAAGAAATTAAATGAAGTAATCTACTTTTTAAAAAGAATAATACACTTTTTGGTACAATATTTTTTTTGTTTCTATTAGTATCTCAAGGGCACCGGTAGCACGACTCTTTTTATTTTATTTTATTGACAATTCAACATGGAGAAAAAATAAAACTCTTAGGTCTGCATAAATTCTTTGATTAATACCCACACATATTTTCTTCGATGAAAACAAAGTGTTGTTTGTGACATATATGTTATGTTATAGCTTGGATTTATATTTTATTATTTGGGTTTGAAAGAAAAATTTAAAAATTGTGTACTTGCCTCCATTTCTTATCTTATCCTTTGGAATGATACTTGACAACATCTAGTCAAGGGTTGCCACTTGTATGGTATAGTCTTACTCTTACATATAATCTGGGGTATTTACTGTATGGAAATCTACCTATTTTCTCTAATCATTATTATAATAAAAAATTACTTCATAGATTCATTAAAAAAATAATGTATCAGGTCAATAAGGCTGATCAGATATAATACTTTTTCAATAAATGTAAAATGTTGTTTTTTTGGTTGGTGGGTACATATCCTCAAAATATAAAGGAGATAGTTTTAAATAAATCGATAATTTGTTACCAACTAACAAGAGGTAAATAAGAAAAAACCATTTTATTTTTATTTCGGCTAGACAACACATAAGTGGCGTTGCTAGGAACCTGAACCAGGGGTTCAAACTTTTAAAATTTAATTAATAATTATAATAAATATTCAAAAAACTACATAGTACTCAACAAATAGTAGTGGTGGTCACAGGCGCAGCTCTGACGAGTGGTGGACCTATCTGAACTCAACTCGATAAGAATTGGTTCGACTCGAAACTCGGCTTGAGTTTGACACAAACTCTTTTTTCAGCTAGAGTTCGACTCGTTTAGAGTTTGCGAGCAGTTCGATTCGGCTCATTAGGTTCAATTCATTTTCAACTTGAAACTGAAGTCAAGAATTCGATATTAATTTTTTTTACTTTATATTTATTCTCCATTTTTTGTATACACTCCGATGTGATACTATTTATTTTTTAAATCCGTAAAAACACATCATTGTGCATAATGATGTTGTTTATCAATTTTAATGTTACTCATTTTTATTTTATTATTGTTAAGTGTTTATCTTAGATTCTTTAAAGTATTATATATATTATTAATTATCTAAATGTATAAAATCAATTATATATTGTAAAAAAAATCAATTATATAAATATAAATGTATAAAATCAATTATATAATATTTAGCTTAAGTTTGACTCATTTGGTTCATGAACCAAGTTCAAAACCAAACAAACCGAACTATATATAGCTCATGCTCAGCTCATTTAATTAACGAACTTAATATTTAGCTTAAGTTCGACTCATTTGGTTCATGAACCAAGTTCAAAACCAAACAAGCCGGACTATATATAGCTCATGTTCAGCTCATTTAATTAACAAACTTAATATTTAGCTTAAGTTCGACTCATTTGGTTCATGAACCAAGTTCAACGAATTAATTGTCGAATCGAATCTCGAACTTTTTTTGAGTTGTTTCGGTTCATTGCCAGCCCTAATAAAGACAGAATAAAATTTAAAAATGAGTAAGTTAAAATTAGTTTGAGTTTAGTTGGATCAGTGATGCAATATACAAAAATAAGGGGGTTCAAAATATAAATTATATAGAGATATATGTGTTTTTTTTTTTAAGTCCAGGGGGTTCAACCTCACCTCTATGTCGCGAGGCCACTGCACATTCTACTTTTTGTCCTTTTGTTTTATTTGTTTGAAAACTTAGTAAACTTT
The DNA here is from genome assembly GCA_030408175.1 of Trifolium repens. Taxonomy (NCBI): domain Eukaryota; kingdom Viridiplantae; phylum Streptophyta; class Magnoliopsida; order Fabales; family Fabaceae; genus Trifolium; species Trifolium repens. Next base: position 2,796,636 of record CP125847.1, read on the forward strand.
TTTATTTTAAAAAGGATAATTTTGTCATTAAAAAAATTGGACATGATAAGTTGTGGGTTACAAAAATGTTTTATGGAAAATGCTAACTAGTGCCCCCGGGGGCACTAGTTAAGAAAACAAATATAATATAATTTTCTTGGTATTTGTGTAGTTAACCTTTAAAATATGTAAAATGTGTTGTTTTCTATGCATAATTTTCTCTTTTTGGTATCCTTAACTAGTCTGCGGGTTAACGTTAACCCGCAGGCTAAGACGGACCGAACTCGGACTTACATATCTTAACCCGTTTATATTTGCTGACGGGCTTGCTCGCCCCGTTTAATATGTGGGCTTATGTGGGGCGGGTTAAACAGGGCGGGCCAGCCCGCATACCCAGCTTTATTAAAAAGTACCGTAATAATTATACATTTTTTATATTTTATAAAAAAAAATAATTATAATTTTTTAGTAAAGTATTAGTTATACTTGCAATATAATGCTAAAAATTTGCAGAATGATACATCATACTTTGGAGCAACCGTTGGGAGGGTTGCTAACAGAATTGGAGGAGCTCAGTTTACTCTAAATGGAATCCATTACAAATTAATTGCTAATGAAGGAAACAACACTCTTCATGGTACACATGTTTTAATTACTATCATATATATAGACATAGATCATTAAACATATATGATAGATTTTTACTAGTAACTAATAATTGTGGTACATAAAAATTATAATTGAAATTGTGTTAACTTCATTTACTTTGCATTAACAGATTTGATAGTATTAAATTTTTTTTTGTTGAGATAAGAAAAATCATCTTGTGTATGTACATATGTTCTCTAAGATTATTTATAGTGGTGAATATTTCATATCTAGCTATAACATTGTAATCAACAATTTTTATCTCTTCATATTTTTTATTTTACTTAGGTGGAACTAGAGGATTCAGTGATGTTCTTTGGAAAGTGGAAAAGTATGTAAAAGAAGGTGACAAACCCTTAATCAAATTCAGTTACCACAGTTTAGATGGTGAAGAAGGTAGGCACTAATCAATTTCATTATAGTAAGAAATATAATATATGATGATAAGAAAGGAAAAATTCAACATTTTTTCTCTCAATATAACACTACAATATAATGTGGAATAAATTTTTTTTTATAAAAAGAATGGGTCAAGGAAAGTAACTTTACCTGACCCAAACAATAGAGATCAAGCTTGTTTTGTTCGGATTTGAACATGGAAAAAATTAAACCAATTTCAATCTGATTTTTGAATTCATTAATTAATTGTTTTGATTTTTACACCCGTAGATATCCCTTTACCTCTTTATGACATGTAGTATTTATTTGTATTACAGGATTTCCTGGTGACTTAAAAGTAACAGTGAGCTACATTCTAGGAAAAAACTCTCTAACTATACTTATGCAAGCAAAAGCTTTAAACAAACCTACACCGGTTAATTTAGTCAACCATGCTTATTGGAACCTAGGAAACCACAATAGTGGCAACATTTTAGATGAAGTGGTTCAAATTTTTGGATCAAAAATCACACCAATCGACAACCATCTCATTCCCACCGGAAAATTTTCACCAGTCAAAGGAACACCATATGATTTCCTAAAACCACAAATTGTTGGTACAAGAATTAATCAATTACCAAAAACTAATGGTTATGACATTAATTATGTGCTTAATAAAGGAAAATTAGGTAACAAAGAAGAATTAAAGGTTGCGGCTATTGTGTTCGATAAGAAATCAGGAAGAGTTATGAAGCTTAGTACAAATGCTCCTGGATTGCAATTTTATACAGCTAATTTTGTAAAGAATGATAAGGGAAAAGGTGGATTTGTTTATCAACCACGTAGCGCACTTTGTTTGGAGAGTCAAGCTTTTCCTGATTCTGTTAATCATCCTAATTTTCCTTCTACTATTGTTTCAAAAGAAAATCCTTATAAGCATGTTATTTTCTTGAAGTTTTCTACCAAAGTTCCTCATGCTTTTTCACAATTCTAGTGTTTAGCATGAGTTTTGTGTTCATGCAAACTATGGTTAACTAAAATAAATGTTATTATTAATTACTCTGATGATTAATATGGTAATGTATGTTTCATCTATTTTGTAATACCTTGTTCTACCTACAATACTTTTTGTATTTGGTTCATTTTGGCAGAGATTTATAATGTTTCGTAATAATTATTTGTTGTGTTAACTTTAGGAGAGACTTAAAGTTTGTGGATCTGTTTCTATTTTAATTTTTTTTTTTATTTAATAGTCTTGTAGCTAGATTTACACACTATAAATATATGTGAAGAAATGTAGAATTTAAAATTTGAATCATGGCTCTTAAATAATAATTTTGAGTTAGTAAAAAATTCAAATAATTTAAGTTTAAATATCTTTTTTGTCCTTGTATGTTCGCAAATTTTTGGTTTTAGTCTCTGTATAATTTTTTGTTGCAAATAGATCTCTGAATGTGCAAATCTTGTTTATTTAATATTCAATTTAAAAATAAAAACAAATATATGAATATAATTTTAAAATTTTGTTTAAGAGTTTATAATTTAAGATAGATAAAATATAATTAGATATATACAGAGCGGGTACGAGTTCGGGGTGGGTATCAATCAATGTTCCCATTCCTCGCGCCATTCCCATATTTTAAAATCGGGAAAAACTCATTCTCATACCCAATCTAGTTAATTCGGTTTTTCACCGTCAAAATTGAGGCAGACTGATACCTACGAGTTTGAGTTATATTGTCATGCCTAAGTGGTACTTTTTTTCAATTGGATATTGGAGCAATTTTTTTAAAAATAGGGCATTGCGGTAATAAAAGTGGATTTTAGGGACATATTGAAAAAAAAAAATCTAAATCAAGTATAATAATTTTTGTAGGAGGACGTATAAAAAATAAAAAAAATAAAAAAAATACAAGTAAAAAAGGGAATTTGGATGAACAAAACATTGGCTTGGTGCTGACAGACGAGATAGATACAACTGACTAACAAGTAACAACGTAGGATGGCTTTGCTGTCGCAAATTGGATTCGCACATTCTTCATTTCCATCTTCTACTTCAAACACCCATTTGCGCAACAACCCTTGTTCTTCAATGTCTTCTTCTTCTTCTTCTTGGACACCATTTGATGATACCGATGGTAAAAAATCCAAGAAAGTGTGGATATGGACAAAGAATAAGCAGGTTATGACTGCAGCTGTTGAAAGAGGATGGAATACTTTCATTTTTCCATCAAACTTTCCTCAACTTGCCAATGATTGGTCATGTATGTATTTCTACTCTCTATCTCTAATCTTTTCATTATATTTCAAATGAAATTGTTTTGGTGTTACCCTTTTGTTGTTTTTTCCTTTTTGTGTTTACATTTGATCCATTGTATTTGCAAAACCTTCAAAAGGTTTGATTTTTAATTATTTTTTTTTCATATTAGTTCTTCTAAGAATATTTTAGGGACTAAAATGAGAATAACTCGATAAATTTAAGGACCAAATTTTTCAGTAAGTTGTAAAATATAGGGACTTAATTGATAGTAAGTTGTTAAATATAGGGACTGATTTGACGGTTTACTAATATCAAGGATCTTTTTGAAATATTCATAAAGTCATGGACCTATTTGAGAGTGTCTTACAGAACCAATGACTAATTTCGTGGTTTACTCCATAAAATTGGTTTTGACATGTTTGGGTGATGTAGATTGCAATTGATTTGGCTTCTAGAGTAGATTCTAACTTGAAGTTAGAATTTGTAGCTTTTGATTGTAAATGGGATTTTCACACTCAAATTTATTGCTCAGGTTACTTTTGCGTGAATGTATCCAAATATAAACCACTTCATTATCAACTCACTTTTAACTAAAATCAATTTTGCAAAATCACTTTTTGTCTCCGTCACAGCAGAACCAAACACACTAAATTGATTGGTGGAATTGAAAATATTTGATCACATTAGTCCTTGGTCATGTATTTCTACTCTCTAATTCTAACCATTTCATGATTCTAAAGGAAATTTTATTAGTATTACCCTTTTTTATTTGGTTTGTAATCTTTCTGAGTTCAAATTTGATTCAATGTGGTGGCATGACATTAAAATGGTTAGATATGTTTTTGTGAAGTAGTAATGATAGAAAAATGTTAGGTATAGTTTGTTAATACATGTATAGTTTTGATTATGAGTAAAAATGAAGTTTGAGTGTTGTTGATGATTTGAACATATTAACATGTCTAATTTAATGAAATTTTGAATTTTGGGCATGATGGAGTACAGCCATTGCAGTAATCTCTCCTCTTTTTGCTAGGGAGAAAGTGATTTTGGATGCCGAGAATAAAAGGGTGGCAACAATTTTTGACGTGTCAACACCAGAGGAACTAGAGCGAATCAGACCCGAGGATGAGCAGGCACCGAACATTGTAGTTAATTTACTGGATTGGCAGGTATGCTTCAAACTGTTATGAGAATTTTGATGGAGTATATAGCATGCCAGTGATCAATTGGTTATTTTATCTATAGTTTATTTGTTGTGCTGTTTGATGAGATAAATTGCACTAACGTGTGAGAATAGAGATAAAAACACAAACTTTTGGGATAGAAAAGTGATAAATTCTTCTGCAGTTAGATTGTTGTGTATAACTTCAGCTAGTTTAGTTTGTCTGAAATTGGCATTGGATAAAACCTCTGAATGTTTTATTTGGCTTAATCCGATTCCTAAGAAAAAAAGGTCATAGTAATCCGGAGTTCGGCCATGAGTTAAGTAAAACCTGGTCAAGGATTGTTGAACTCGGGTTCTTCTGAACGATTCGTCCTTAACTGAAACTCATTAACCACTTTAGCCCGATCACTTGGTTAACCTCTGAATGTTTTGATTCTTCGGTTAATTCTGAATATCATTTATTGATAATATAGCACCTACCCTTTATTTGATTGCACCATACTTGTGTTGTCTCTTAAAAATGTAATGCAGATTTATTTTCAATTACTCATATATTGATATATATCGTTTTCAATTTCAATAATGTATGTAATGGTAACTTTCTTTGTATACAATTTCTCACGTAGGTAATACCTGCAGAAAATATAATTGCTGCATTTCAAAACAGCCAAAAGACTGTGCTTGCCATCTCCGATAATACGTCGGAAGCTCAGATATTTCTTGAGGTATATAATAAGAGTAGGGCTGAAACGGGTCAGTTTGGTTAGATATTGTCTCTCCTTACAGTTGCACCCTTTGAATTTTGTAGGCACTTGAACAAGGTTTAGATGGCATAGTTTTGAAAGTAGAAGATGTTGAGCCGATTCTTGAGCTAAAGGTAATTCATCGCCTATTTGAAGAGTCGTGAGTAACGAGGATCGACCTCTTATTTTCAGTTTTGAAACTATCAGGAATATTTCGACCGAAGAACAGAAGAAAGCAATGTATTGAACTTGACTAAAGCCACCGTGACAAACATTCAAGTGGCTGGAATGGGAGATCGCGTTTGTGTTGATCTTTGCAGTCTAATGAGACCTGGTGAAGGACTTCTCGTATGTATCCATTTCCTCTATGAAAGGTTCTTAGTTGATATTGTGAAGCCGCAATCTTATTCATCGAAAAATTTCGTTAGATTGGATCATTTGCTAGAGGATTATTTCTTGTTCATTCGGAATGCTTGGAGTCAAATTACATTGCAAGCAGACCTTTTCGGGTGAATGCGGTAAGTTATGCCTTCAAGTCTCGAGCTCTAACAAAACCTGCTCAAGAAAAAGTGTTTGTGTTGATGTATGTAATTCTCATCTTCAATATGACTTATTTGAGCCTATCTTTTGTATAGAAATATAGTTTATATATACGCACTTATATGAGCATAAGCGCTTAATTAATCTGTTTAGCCAAACTACTTTTCCATGGCTCATATTGTTAGTTTACTTCATTCTATCTACTTCTTTGGAAGATGAATGTTTGATGTTATGGAATTTCTGCCAAAAGAAACTGCACGATGAATCCTTTTCACCGGTTACTTATCATAACAGGGACCAGTTCATGCCTACATTGCTGTTCCAGGAGGCAGAACATGTTACCTGTCAGAATTAAAATCAGGAAAAGAAGTGATTGTGGTTGATCAACAGGGTCGGCAAAGAATTGCGATTGTTGGACGTGTAAAGATAGAAAGTAGACCACTAATCCTTGTGGAAGCAAAGGTTGGTGTATGCATTAATTATTGATTTTTTATTTTGAAATGTCAAAAATGTTACTCCCTCAGTCTCATAATTAAGTGTCTGATATAGAATATATTTGTTTGTCTCGTTATTTTCCTTTTCAGAATACAAATGAAACATTAATTATTTTTTTTTCACCAACACCCTTCTTGTATCTCAAATAGCTACACAATAGCGGAATGGAATTTAGTACAACGTGTTGTTAAATAGCGGAAATAGTATAGCTATTCCATTAGCACAGTAGCATAGTAGAATTTGAACAAAACCGTTATACTTTGCGATTCACGATTGACAATACTGCCACTAACTACTTTATGAATAAGGATACTTTTTAATCTGTGAAGCTCATTTTATCATAGAAATCAATACACTAAGTGACCGTTTGGTTTGGCGATGAGAGAAGAATCATCGCATTCCAATGCTAACTTTCGGTGATTTTAAGATGCTCCAAATAGTAGTCTTTGGTCAAACGCAGTATTCCACCGCAGAAACAAATTTAAAGACACTTAATATGAGAGGGAGGAAGTAGTAATTACTTGGTGGAAATGTTTAAATCTGTACCGCTAGTTTTATTGAACAGTTCTAAAATAGTATGAGATTTGCCATTGCCAAACTGTCCCTTGTTTAACACTTGCATAGTTAAATCAACAATAGCTGATTGGAATGTTTTTTTAGATTATCTATATCTAGCATTCAGAAATAAATGTATAATATATACGTACCAGGATTCGGATCCACTCCTTCCTTACATACCACGAGTTTCTCAGTCCCGTCATCAATAAAAATATGAAAAACCTTATTAAGGACCATATATTAAGATTGAATGAATTTTCAATGTAAATGTTGCATTTAATGCCGTCCTTATTTCGGTAAATGTTTAATTATACAGCCATAATCATTAATATTTTGTAGATCTACCCTAAATTTAGAAGTTGAAGATACAAAACCATTGCGAGTGGATTTGAAATCTGAAACATTGTTTTGTTTAATCAATTGGTCTAAAATTTTATTTTGGAACCATAATTCAAGTTTTCTCCATAACATTTGTCTTCATGGTTGAAGTTCATTATAGGAGCTAACGAAGAGCTACATATTTATTTCTTTTAGAATTTGGGTTGGACGTAATTCAACCCTTACCAATCGGTTTGTAAGTTGTGCGATACCTCCAACACCTGAGACAATGACCTGAGTGGCCTAATCTTGACAGATTCTGATAGCATCTTAGAATTTGCGTTAGGCCAAACCCAACTCTTACAAATCGGCTTGTAAGTTAAGAAACGTCTTCCACTTATATACTCATTTTCATGCCATATAAGTGACTCACATAGAAGTTATAGCACACGTTAATAGTCTGATTCACATAGTATAACTGGTTGAATACAATACGTAGTTTTGTATGCTTATTTCGTTTATCAGATAGTAGTATGTCATTCAGTTTTTTTAAAGCAAAGAATCGCTTTAAGCTCTAACAACCATCTACGACACCCTAAAAATATAATGATCAAAAGAGAAAAAATAACTATATCAGCATAATGGTTTCTTTCTCTATATATGTGCGAGACATTGAAAAGCATAGCGAAGTGTCACTCTCCAACTCAGTTGTCAATACCAATTATTTTCAATCATTTTTCATGCTCGATACCGATGCTAAACTCTGATTTAGTAATATTAATTGTATCATTTCAGATAGACTCCGACAATCAAACAATCAGCATACTTTTGCAGAATGCAGAAACAGTTGCTTTAGTTTGTCCCCTACAAGGTAATTCAAATTGTTTCTCTATTTTCTGTTAAGTTCTTCAGTTTCACCAAGTGTTGTATGTTTCCATATTCAGGAAATAATCTGTTAAAAACAGCTTTTCCTGTGACATCGCTAAAAGTTGGAGACGAAGTTCTATTACGTGTACAAGGAGGGGCTCGACATACCGGAATAGAGATTCAAGAATTTATAGTTGAGAAATGAAAAAGTAGTAATATTGTATATTCAAATTGTAATTTTCATTCAATTTTTTTGTACTCATCTTTCCTTTGCAACTTTGATGCTAGAGTGGTTTATGATTTTTTGGCTAGAGAGATATGGAAAAAAGCAGCTTATATTTGGCAACCAAAGATATCAGAACAAGGCTTTTCATTATTTTCATTTCAATTGTGTATGTTTTTATTTTAGCTTCTTTTTCTTTTAGGAATTGTGTAAAGTGAGTCCTCTACTTGGCAGAAGATGCTTCACTTTAGGAAAATCCAATTTCATGATTTATATGTAAAGTGATGGAACATAAATGGTAGAGAAGAATTCAGAAATTTTATTTATCTTTTGTCCCTTTTTTCTGGAGTTTGTTTCATTCTCGAAATAGATCACAATACTAATATTGGTGTCTTCATTAAGAAAGTTGACTTATCGAAAAGAGCTACCTGTGAAGGATTCTGAGTGTTTTCACCATAAACCCGAGTGAAATTCACTTTCCTCACCCAACCCAGCTACAACTTGTGGCTGCCTCTACCGTTTTGTAACGGCGGATTTCGCGGTAATGTTCATTTATTTAAAACCTTGGTTTTAAGCTTGCCGCAGAAAACTTCTGCAAATCCAAACAAACTACTTAGAGCACCTCCAATAGTTGTCCTTAGGACTGTGTCCACCAGCTTGAGTTGACAACATTAAAAAAAGTTGGATGGTGGAGATCTAAACTGAACAATTCGCAATGAAAATTTCACTGCAGGAGATCCTTTCTCGATTTTTAGAGTTGTACCATTTGAATAAAAAATTAGTGTGTTAGCTTCGATGGAACCCACAAAATACCTTTGGGTAGGTTCACCATCGGCGGTACTCTAAAAAGCTAGTATTTTGAATTGAACTCTACCTGTTGACTAATGTTCCAGACCAAAACGTTCAACATTGTAAAAAATTATACCTCAAGCCTTATATTCATCAAGAGTACATTGCACAACAACAATAATCATTCACATAAATTGTGTTATTCTAATCATCATGATTAAAGCCAAACACAAGTTGGATGTGCAAGGAGCTCTCTTTGCTCAAATGCTAGAGAAAAGTGTCATGCATTGCAATGAGCCTTCAGGTAGTAATTTTTCTATACTGATTTTGAAAAATAACAAAACCAATTTTCATAAATAAAGATAAAATAAGAAATCAATGTGACAAGAATCGCTTAGATTTTCATGCACTCAATGAGAAGAATTAAAAGACATAACATAAAAACCAATTAAGAAACATAAACAATTCATAGCATTGAGTCTTAAAATCAAATAGACCAAACATGAAGCAATTAAAGCTCCATAAACCTAACAATTTGTCACATGATCCATAATTTTCACAAATGATGACAAAGGCCTACAAAAGCCTATAAAAGTTGATAAAAAAAAAAGCATGATAAATAATTCAAGTTCCACCAAACACTACATCTCAATATTCTAAAAAGATAAGATTGAGATGCTCATTGCTCACATACCACATCTCAAGGGTTTCCACCACGAGGAGGAGTTGGTGAAAGAAAAGGAGGGGTAAACATTAATGGCGAACCCTGAAACCGATTCGGAGTAGACATAGCTGAAGATGACGAACCAACATTTCGATCATATTTGTTAGCACTGCCGCCACCATGACTAGAGGAAGCACCAGCATCTGATCCCTTAAACGATAATGGTGGTGGCGGTAATGGTGAACCAGGCATGTCATTATAATCGAGAATATTCTTGAGCTCCTTAACGACTTCACTCATTAAGGGTCGTGATTTTAAGTCACGGTAAATACAATTTACCGCTATCTTTATCGCTTTGTAAGCAGCTCTTTTTGTGTATTGTCCTTGGACATTAGGATCCATTATTTGATAGAACTCTCCTCCATATTGTTTTAAAAATGGTTTTACCCATTCAACCAAAAATTGTTCATTTTTTGGCCTTCTTTGGTCAATTGCTTTTCTTCCTGTTAACATCTCAAGGAGTACCACACCAAAACTGTAGACATCATTCTTGGATGTAAGGTGTCCTATAATATAATAACATGTAACAATACCATGTTAGACAATTATATTTTTCATAAACCCTCAAACAATAGAGAAAAAAATCTAGCATTGTAAGGACCAATATTAAGGGCGCAAATGGAAATAGTTAACAATTTATACGAAAATAATTCATGAAAACAACTTATATGTTATATGAAAATAATTTTACCACATTTTCTCTTTAATATTTGATACATGGTTATTTCATAAGCACTTAATTAAAATATTTAATCCATGACATATCGTGTTGGTAATTAAGAAATTTTAGAAAATCAATTCACGTTAAAATATGGTTAATTAAGTCGAATAGATGATCATTTCAATTTATGTTAAAATTTGTGATTAATTCATGTAGTTGAATCAACTAAAATTTTGATCGTAAAGTGAATCAAATATCTGCACAACTGAATTAACTATATTTTTGAACGTGAATAACCATATATCATTCAGGTGTACAAAAAGGTGGGATTCAGATTCACTGCTGTAGTAAATACACGCAGTTTGACGCTGTTTTCAATCGTGGCCATCAATCTGAGATCAAACGGTTTTAATTGAAACGGTGTGTTTTCCAATAAAATCATATCAACCGTTGATATATGATCGGATGGTTAGTATTGATTACTGCGTGTAACAACATGAAATCTTTTTCAAAAAGGTGGGTCTTAATGTATCGTTATTGTTATTTGAATGTACTAACCTGTCATTACATACTCAGGATCTACATAGCCTCGAGTTCCAATCACTTGAGTTGACACATGAGTCTTGTCTCCCACTGGAGCATCTTTAGCTAACCCAAAATCAGAAAGTTTGGCATTGAATTCCTAAAATAGAAAAAACAATTAAGATAGAAGGAAACATCAAATATATGTTTTGATAGAAAATGTAACATTAATTAATTCCTTTTTGTTACCGAATCTAATAAGATGTTGGAAGTTTTGAAATCTCTATATATGAGTGGCTTTTTAGATTCCTCATGTAGAAATGCAAGTCCTTTTGCAGCACCAAGCATAGTTTTCATTCTTACACCCCATGTGAGAGGTGTTCTATGTCCTGCAAATATACAACATTATTATGCCTATATTTTATATAACAGTGAGTACGTCAGAATCACAGTAAAAACTCAACATACATACAAGAAACATTATTACATTTTTCATAATATTTATGATAATGGATCTTCAACAAAGTTCTAATACATTATCATGGTGAATTTAATTAGGTCGAATTGTTCTCATTATGTCCATTTATTGAGGACAATAAAAATGATAATTAAACAAAGATCAAGTTTGGGATATTTATAGTACTTCATTGCTCAAGTTGCATTAAACCCAATCCACTAATTGATATCATTAGGATACCTAGCTATAGCTTTGTACCTTACTCTAAATTTCCATTTGTTTCTATTTTTTTTTCTAGTACTAAAATATCATCACATATTTTCATAAATATATATAAGCATGCACTTTTTTAAAATTTAATAAAATACTATATCAAATTCAAACTGTACACTAATTGAAAGATAATATATCTTAGTAGGTAAGAACACCTTTTTTTAGAAATAATTAATAATTGTTGAAACACTTACTATTAAACAGATAATTTTCCAAGCTTCCTCTTGGCATAAACTCATAAACAAGCACCCTATGCTCATCTTCAATACAATAGCCAATAAGTTTCACCAAATTGGGATGCCAGAGAGCTCCAAGATGGTTAATTTCAGCCTACCACATATGAAACATTGAAGAGATAAAACTTTCACTAAGTCTTAAATGAAAAGTGTAAAACAAAACAATGTATATTTGTAAGTATTAAAATAAAGAACATATTTTTATAGAAAATAAAACTCATAATATTTGCAGTGATCATGTACATATTTAAGCCAAAAAATATAATTAGGTTTAATATATACCTCCCATTCTTTGTGGCCTTGTAAGCCATTTGCATCGAGGGTTTTCACTGCTATTGGGATCTCTAATCTGGATCTCTCATTTAGAGTGATCCAACCTTTGTACACAGAACCGAAACCTCCTTCTCCGAGAAACAATTCTGGTAGGAAGTTCTTTGTCGCTACCTTTAGATCTTGGTACGTGAATTGGTATAAATTAGGACTTATATTCTTAGCAGTTGGTGATCTTGATACTCCTGAGGTGGAAGACTTGGGGGTACCAACAACCATGTCATCTATAAATTTACAACAAAAATAATAATATTAATTTTTTTGTCAAGAAATAATTACAAACTTAATAAGTGATATCTTAATAATTTTTTTAATGATATAATATTATTTTTATCAAGAAAAGAATTATACCAAGACATAAGTAATAGGAATATCCCCAATTTAAAAAAAACACATCAACTACATTAAACAACATGTATAACACTAATTATCGACTATCAACACATATTAATTCATGAAGTCTAATTTTTTCCCAATTAGTAAATTAAAGAAATTTTTGGACTGTAATGTACAATATAATCTCTTTAAATTTATATTTTATACCAAAAAACTCAAATATTTCAACTGTATTTAAAATACAAGGTGGCATGTTATAATCACATCAAACATAAGCATTTTTATTAATGATGACGATTAACGATTAGAATGACGGGACTCTGATACCAAATTGGATTTATTAATAGTGATTATAGAGTGTGTGTCGAATTGAAAATCATGATAAGATTTAGAGAAATAGGTATCAGAGAAGTAAATATTAATTAATAAATAAAAAATTCATACTTTCTTAAAAAACTATTTGAAAAGTAAAGAATATAATTTAGTCAAAGAAAAAAAAGGGTAAAAAGTTTGTGCCATAATATCAGTTATATTAGAATTAAAATGACTTGGAGCAATGTACCAAAAAAAGAAAAACGACTTGGAGCAGTCAATATATATCTATATATATTAAATTAAATATTTTTTTAAAAAAAATATTGAACAAAAAAAAAGTTTTTAAATTAAAAAAACTATTTATCTTTTTATTTACATTTTTTTCAACTTTTAGAATATTTTATTAAATAAATAAAATAAAAGAGTAAAGAAGAAAAGTAATGGGAAAGTGGAACACTTGAATCCCTAATTTTGATGCCATCGCAATCGTATGACACAATACCATAGTATCAGTCACATTTCTTCATAATTTTTTCTCTATATCAAAGATCATAATGCAATTGTAACATTAATTTAAAATTGTGCTCATTTTGATTTGCCCTCTAATTCCCAATTAATTTAACACTTGAGATTTTGGTAGAGCAAGCATAGAGAATCCAATTTAGTGAAATGAATCATGCGGTTCAATTTGAGCTTCAGTTCTTGAAACGTAATTTTTGTAAAATTAGAAAAATTATATAAAATCAAATAAGATTAATCGCAGATCGAACAAGCTAGTTGCAGAAACAAATATTATACCATTTTTTGTGTGATTTCCTCGAGATGAGCTTATGGATATACAACTAAATAAAAGCTTGAACTTCATCCAAAATCTTGAATCTGCCATGTTTTCACGTACTTTCCAACCCTATTAAGATTTGACAAAAAATTCAAAAACAAGAACAAAAAGAGAGAAATACATTAGATTTTTAATCAAGATTAAAATTTCAGCAAAAATCATTTTTTTACAAGAATTTATAAAAAAAAAAAATTGATTGTGAAAAAAAATTTCATGTTATTATAAACAAATAGGTATAACTATATACATACAGTATAAACCCAGATGGTAGAAGAGAAACTTTTATGTAGAGATGGAGAGAGAGATTACAGAAAGAGATATAATTTGCAAAACGGCATTTTTTGTGTGTGTAAGTCCAATGGAGAAGAGCTTTATATATAATTTAACAATATATTGGCTTGAATATTACTGGTGTGGCTTGTGATGAACAAAAAAACGTGACACTCATTTGATCAGGCCAATAAGACAGAAACAAACAAAAAAAGAGAGAGAACGAAACGTACATTTGGTGTAAAAATTGAAAAGAGAAAACTTTTAAAATACCGAGTTTGATTCCTAATAAATAATAAAAAGAAAAATAAATGTGTATGTTATATATTACACATGAATAAAAAGTGGTAAGTAAAGTGATAAGAACGAGTGAATTAATGTTGTAAAATTGTTAGAGGGAAAGTAAGTAATATACTACATCCATCTCATTTTAGGTTTTAGGGTGTTTATTACACTAAAAAAAAAATAAGTTTTTTTTTTAAAGTAATACCTTTTATGAGTATTGTATATTGCATATATATGTTACAACTTTTTAAAAAAAAAAATTAGAATCTTAAATAATTAAAAAATAGCTTCAAATGAGAATGTACGTAGCTTCCTAAAAGATAATTTTTTTGAAGAAGAGAGAAAATAAGTAATAAAAGGTGGCGGTAATTTTATAGTTAAAAAATCACTTTTATATATATAGTTGTATTCAAACAAACAAACTTATTTTTTTTTTGAAAAAATTGATTTTTATCGCAAAAAGCTCTAAAATATCATTATTAATATTTACATTATTATAATTTTTAACACATTATACTTTTATATAAAAGCTCTAAAATATAATATTCACATTATTGAACGTCAGAATATCATTCTACATTTAAAATATTTGTTTATCTTTTATTATTTGTTATTTATTTGACAAAAGAGATAAAATAAAGTCTCAATAAATGTTTAGAATAAACAATTTATCACATATACCTATATCTTTAGACTTCTTCAAAGAAAAATATATTTTTTTCACTTAAAAAATTAAAAGTAATTATAATTTTCACCAAAATTCGACTAAACTACTATAAACAAGTGTGTTCATAACTATTGGGCTATATGTATGGGCCTGACATGCCCAATATGAATCGAAAAATAGATTTTCTTTTGTCACCCTATTTATTTTTTCGCGCTTCTTACAAATTTAAAAAAAGACCCCTATCTGCTACCTAAATAGCGGGATGCATACCGTTATATAAGTAGCGGATGGGTAAAAAATTCTTAAAATTTGGACGAGTTTAGATCCTAAGCCCCCGGCAGTCCTATGAGAAATTTTACGTTTTTTGTTATCTGCTACTTATGTAGTGGCCAACCATTTTACAGAAAAAATAGCAAAAACAGAATATTACTCCGTAAAATATTACAACTCATCAACATTATAACATAAAACAACAATGAATATTATAACATAAAACAAATTAAAGAGAATTATATTTGAAAATAAAATGTACATTTGAAAGAAATAAAGAAAAATGACTTGTCATAATGATCAATCTTCTTGGAGGGTAAAAGGCCACTTTTATGCAATCCTCCCCCCAAATAGCAAATCTTAAGGTATACGAATCCACCATAATGACCTCTACCTCTTCTTCTAGGGGGAGAAATAAAATGGGGCAGATCTATTTCGATTAATCATAATGATCCCAATATATAGGCATAAGATTAAAGAACATAATCAAAAAACTTGCATAAGATCATTTGACTAATCAACTACAGACGTTGAGGCCGTTTACGCCTAAAATAAACTAAAAAAAAATACAAAACTAAAACAATGAGAGAAGAGATGAGAGAATGAGAATGGGAAGAAATGAAAGGAAATGAAATTTATAGATTTTTTAGTTGAGTTACATTAGCTGAAACAAGGTAACAACTTACACACGAAATGACAAAAACTAAATTAACTAAACAAACAAAGAAACAGAAAAACATACCTGGGAGAGGTGTGAGACCTCACCACCTGATGCAGGAAATTTGACCACTGACTAGTCCACTACTCGGCATTGAGAAAAATTCTCAAAAAGTTCTATTTCTTATAATGTCCGCTACTTAAATAACAGAACAATAAAAATATAGAACAATTAATAAACATAGAACAATTACATATGACTAAGAGGCAAACGGACGACAAGAGAGCAAAGTTCTATAAAAATATCCTTTTCATTTTGCATGTGAAAAATATTTAATATTTTGTAAAAAAAAACTTTAAACAAAAAGAGAGCAAAGTCCTAGAAAAAAATTGCGAAACTAAATGAATTCGTTTATGATCTTTAAAAATGAGACTTTGAAGTTTAAAAAAGAAGTTTTTTTTTTGTGGGCAGTTAAAAAATAAAAGTTTCTATAACATGAACATAAAAGGGTTAAATTTGGTTAAATTTTATGATCTTTTTAATCTATACTATTATATAAAGGGGATACAATTTTTTGGGATGACTTTTTTGTAATTCCTATTTTACCCTTAAAAAATAACTTCCACATAAAAATAGATTTTCAGTTTTTTTTAGTAAATAATATATTTTTTTTCTTAACAACTAAGCACAACTTCCACATAAAAATAGATTTTCAGTTTTTTTATAGTAACAAAAATATAATTTTTTCTTCTCAATAACTAACAAAAAAAAAAGAGGTTACATAGTTATCAATTAAGTCCAATAAAAAAGAAGATTAAATAGTTATTTATATTTACACAGTAGAGAGTATCGATCAAAAAAAAAAGAATATCGATCACACAAACGGGCACGGAAGGCGGCTAGTCTTCATAATATTGACCTTCTAATTCCAAACTAAAGTCGGGTATACAAACTACTAAATGGGAATTAGCCCAACTATGTAAGGCCACGAACTTCCTTTACATAGTTCACATGGAAATGGGCCAACCTTCAACCCAAAGAAAAAATGAAAATAAATAAATAAATAATAATTATTTTTTACCAAAAATAAATGATTTAATATGTAATTAATTTTTTTAAGAGGTATGTAATTTAAAAACATTAAATATATTCTTATGTATAATGATCAAATACAACATTTTTACACATCAAAATATGTTAAATTATCTTAAATTGTAAAACTTCACCTAAACTATTATTAAAGGGACGCTTCCACCAAGCTCGATCAATTTTCTGTTTTATTCTTTTTACTTTTAATTGTTAATAAAATAAAATAAAAATAACAATCTTCAGGTTGGCCTAAAAAATATGTGTTTCTTTAATTTTTACGTTTGTAATGGATAGTTTCTTTAAGTTTTTTAAATAACAAATAAGTTATTCAAGTTTTTTACATTTATAACAGATAGGTCCTTTCAGTTTCTTAAATAATAGTAAAAAACCCTTTTAAATTTATAATTTGTAACATCTAGGTCATTCCAAGTTATTCTCCGTTACTTAAAAAAAACACATAGATGTTGTGAATTACAAACTTAAAGAATCAATTTGTTACTTAAAAAACATAAAAGATCTATTTGTTACAAACGTAAAACTTAAAGGTCTGTTTGTTACTTAAAAAATATAAAGAATCTATATGTAACAAACATAAAACTCAAAAGACCTTGAATGCATTTTGCCTAATATCTAATGGATACGTGTGTGTCACACATCAACAACTATAAAGTTGTCAAATTGGTTGAACTAACCCAACCCGATCCAATGAGTCAAGCTAAATAAATGGGTCAGTTTGATCCAAGGCCAGCCCAAGTTATAGGCAACTCAAGCCCTAGCTTTAGGCCTTACAAAAAATGATTTTCTTTTTAAAGTTCATTATATCTCAAAATAATTGTATTTTTATAATGTATAGGCCTTGCGTCCAAATATATCACAATAGGTTCACAACTCAGTTGGCACATGGGTGTAATGTTGCAAGGAGGTCTCTATCTTGAATCATTCATGCATTAAATTTTTTTTTTTTAAATTAAAAACCTCATTTTAATATTCACTTTAGGCCACATAATATATATGTTGGGCCGGCCCTGATCTGATCCAACATATTAGTTAATGGGCTACACATTGACGACCCGACTCACATGGGACTTGCGGACTATTGGAATAACCCGATCCATTTTTTGTTTAAATTTTTTTTATTCACTTTATTTTTTATGTCACTTTAATATATTAGTTTTTTTTTTAACACAAACAAAATGATATTCATTCATTCAAATCGACAGATAAATCAAATATAACCACATATTCAACTTCGCTAAAAACGTAAAGGATGAATCTGCGAACAAACTCACAACATCCGAGTTAATAGCATACAACGGCATAATGCCTACAACAAATAATATGATAAAATTAAAATCACCGGAATATCCATGCTTCTGGATCTGCAACGTTGATGCCCAAATCATTGATTGAATCTGTAATTGACCGAAGATAATCTTTCGAGAAGAATCAAAGAACACCGCAACAAAACGGGAAATCAAATAACGCCGCACAAGACGACGACCAACACAACGCCGCACTTAGACGACGAAATCACAAAAAAACACAAAAGAAAAACTTAATCTATGTGAAAATCACTTATTTAAATTAAAAGAAAAGAAAAAAAGGTGTAGAGTGGGTGATTCTAGGCCAAAAGTGACCCAAAATCACCCCTCTATGATGAACAAAGAGAGCTTGGAGACAAGAATTTTTTTGTAAATTAGGACCGGCTAGGAGAGGTTTGTGTTTGTTTTCTTTAATATATTAGTTAATAACAATTATTAATTTCATTGAGATATGATTCTTGAATGTAAATTAAATAATTTTTATATCAATACTAAATGTCAATTAAACTCTAATATGATTCCTATAAATACAAATTGAATCATATTAATAATTTATGGGCTTAAATGCAGTTTTGGCCTTTCAGGTTATAATTGTGCGATTTTGGTCCCCCAAATTTCAATTGCTTGATTTTAACCACCTATGTTTTACAATTGCTCTCTTTTAGCCCCCAAGTTTTAATTGCTCGATTTTGGCTCGTTAAGTTTACCTCATTTTGCATTTGCTAGCCTCCCGTTGACTTTTTTTTAACTAAAATTTATAATGTGGCATTTTTTTAAAATAAACAAAAAATATTTTTAAAATTAAAAATATGTTTTAAAATAATAATATTTGCTTTTGTAAAAATGTATTAAAATTTGATTTTTAATAAAAGGTTTAATGATAATTATTTTTTTAAAAAAATAGTTTACAAAATTTTTGAAAAATAGTTCATAAATTTTTTTTTTGTAAAAATATTATTTTATGAACTACATATAATAAAAACAAAATTTTATAAGTTATTTTTAAAAAAAGAAATTAATTTTTTAAAATTTTAAAAAGAAATATTTATTTAAATAGGGTCTTGCAAACATGTGACATAAGCGTACATTTTATTTAATTTTAAAATGCCACCTAACAAATTTTTAATCAAAAAAGTCAACACGGACAACAAATGCAAAATGGGGTAAAGTTGGGGGCCAAAATTGAGCAATTGAAACTTAGGTGGCTAAAATCGAGTAATTGTAAATATTGGGAGTTATTTTTTAATAATAAAATTTAAAGAATTAAAATCAAGCAATAGAAATTTAAAAGATCAAAATGAACGATTATAAACCTTGAAAAGGCAAAATTGCATTTAAGCTTAAATGTACACAAATTACTACTAAGTAGTATTTTAAATCTAATACTACCAAATAAAGTACTACCAGTATATGTTATGTATAATAAATGTACACAACTTCGGTAAGATTTCCTCTATTTGGATAAACTTTAGGAAAATATTATCTTGTGCATCAAGGACACATGATAAGAATGCTAAAATAGAAATATTTTCTTAAAATTTGTGTCTTTAACTTTCAAAACATTAAATATTTTACATCATTAAATACTAACTTTCTACTTTTAGATAGCTTATCATGTGCCCTTGATGCACAAGTTAACGTGACCCTAAACTTTAACATTCCAACATTTTTCATTTAAGTTTGATATTACCAATGTGAAACATACTCATGTATGTATAAAAACTTGTCAATCATATATTGTCGGTGAAGAAATGAAAGATGATTCTCAAATAACTGCCCGATTAAGTAGAAGTTTAATTAAATATATATAATTGAGTTGACCAATTTCATAATCATGAGTCATTTGATCTTCAATAAATAAAAAACATTATTATAAAAAAAAAACATTAAAATATATAATTGGAATATCTTCTTTGATTCTGTCGTGGTTAACACTTGACACATTAACGGTACTCCTACTATATATATTATTTAGATCTAGATTCTACTTATCTGATAAAATTATTTTTATATATAAACACAATACATCTGGCTCTTTGATAACATGTCAAATTGCTTATAGCTAAATATGTTGCACACTACTACATCATTTTTTAATTGTACTACGAAAAATTGAGTCTTAAATTATTGTAATTAAAAGAAAGTACTTAAAAATACTATTTGAGACTGAAATATAGTAATCTCCTACCTAATATAATAGTGGAAAATAATTAAACGGATTATCAAATATTCATAATATACACACACACATTATTGTTCTTTTTTTTTTAAGAAAAACAAAATTATTCGATAAGTTTTTTTTTAATGAAATTGACAAATATAATTATATATAAAAAGAAAAAAAATGCTGAACTAAATAGAGTTCAACAAGGGAGTACAAGAAGTACTAAGTACCCAAAGAAAATAAAAAATATAATAAAATCAAAGAGAAAAATACTCTCACTAAATAGAGACTAGTCCAAATCACTATAC
The DNA here is from genome assembly GCA_030408175.1 of Trifolium repens. Taxonomy (NCBI): domain Eukaryota; kingdom Viridiplantae; phylum Streptophyta; class Magnoliopsida; order Fabales; family Fabaceae; genus Trifolium; species Trifolium repens. Next base: position 2,817,324 of record CP125847.1, read on the forward strand.
GGGTAAAAAGAGAGAAAGATTAGAAATCACAAAAAGAAGGCAAAATGCAAGCCCATAGCCCACCAATGCCACAAATTAAAATAGGTTGTACCTCCTACTCATAAAGAGAGTACGGGTTAGCAGGGTTTTTGACCAGATACCACTTTCAAGTAAAAACTTTCACCTTATCAACCAGATATTCAACCGATGAAGATCCCCTAGTAAATATTAAGTCATCCCGGGAATTCCAGATTAACCAAATATCAGCATGCCAGATTAAAAACCACCTCAAGTGAGCTCTCCTACCAGTATCCATCCCTAACAGAAACTCGAACAAGCCTAAAACTCTCCATGCAAAACATACTGGAACCCTAACCACCTAAAAATAGAGTACCACACCGTAGAGGACACCTTGCAAGTTAAGAATAGGTGGTCCACTGACTCAACTGAGTTCTCACATAACACACATAAGGTATTGTTAATATCTGTCATCACCCTTCGCGCCAAAAGAGGTTTTGACGAGATGAAATCTTATTCTGGAGTAGTTGTCATGAAAAGACAATCACTTTGGATGATGCCTAAGACTTCCACACTTTAGCCAAGATAAGATGATTTGACGGAGAAAATTCCAGTAGCATCATTCTTCCAGAATCAAATATGTTGAGCATTTGTGATTTGTATGGAATTCAGAGCCCCAATGATGTCATCCAGCAGATCTGCCTCTCAAACAAATAAATTCCTCCTCCATTTTAGGTCTCACACCCACTCCTCATCCACCGAGGTGCCCGACCATCTCTCTCTCTCACCTTACTATTACTTTGCTCCGAGACTTGGAATAGTCTCCGATACTGCACTCTAATTATTCAATAAGTAGTGTAATAAATTTACTATTATCATCAACCAATATATGACATAACTCTTCTTGAAAAAAAAACATGATTCTTCAAAAAATTACTCTAATCCTACTACCTACTCGAGGATTACTTTAATAGTAAGCCATGAAAATACTTTGAAACGCTTAACATGTGAAGAAAAATCTTAATTACGGTGGGTTTGCAATTCCTTTTTTACTATTATCAAATTCTTAAAAATGTTACTTTTTTAATCATAATAATCATAAATCTTGCTTATAAGATAATATAATTTGTAAGTGGTTAAAATCATAATATATATTTTGTCAAAAAGAAAAATCATTATATATAAAAAAATGTGTACTAGCTAGCTAGCTAGCAAATTACTATATATAACAAAGGAAAAATTACTGCCATGATAAAATAAAAAGAAAACTTTAATATATATAATAACTACTGTTTTTGAATAGATCATGCATGGACATGATTAACAAGAAATGCATGACTTCACCTCTGTGATATTAATAAATGTGATATGATAAGAAACTGAATGCGGTCACCAACATGTTTTCTTGTTTCCTTTGAAATGCCAGTACTTCTGCTAACTACTATACTGACCTAAATTAAGAAGGACAAATTACTAATTAATCACTATTATCTTGTCTATGAATGTATTTTTTATTTTAATTTTCATTTTGGTTTTTTAGATAACCACACATGTTATAACATGGTTACATGTGTCGGTGAATGGCTACATATTAATTTATGTGTTAGTTTAATTGGTCCTAATCTCTTAATTAATCCGTTAATAACACTTCCTATGGAGATTTGTAATTTTTTTTTGAACGGCAAATATATTATTATAATAATCAGGCCTCCGTACAAGATGAACAGAAACCCATAAATAAAGATCTACAAAACAAAGGCGCCGTATATAAGCGGAACACCGATAAAAATACCCAAACATACACTACCTAAAAGAGGTCTACTTCTAATCCCATACTTAGAAATATTGCAGGTAGGCATATTGCAGGTAGTTGATATGTGTTAGTCATATTGCAGGTAGGCAGTATGTTAGACTCATCTGAGCGAATTTAAATAGTTTTAATTTTAATGTAATTTTGAATTTTTAAAATATAAATCATCTTGTGTCAAAAAAAAATATAAATCGTCTGATATTAATGAAATAATATTTCTAATTTTGTTGACTGTATACAATTATGGGTGTTGATTGTTGATTGCGGCATTCAAATTCTTCCAATTAATGCATCTAATATAGACCTCTTAAAAATAGTTAAATTTAAATTTTTACTCATATAATTTTTAGCTCAATTTTTTTTTTGACGCAGCTCAAAATTATTTTTATAATAATAAATAATAGACGATGTATTTATAATAATTTATTAATATTTATTTTAAATCATAGGGTTTACCTTTAAACTTAGTGCATATTATAGATTCTAGATCCATCCTCGAACAAACATTGATCTATATATTTTTGAATTATAGCTACTTGTTAAAATACAAAAGTAAGTATAGTTTTTATCGTCTCCACAGGGACTGGTGCGATATTGATGCCGTTCAACAATTGATACAATTTTAAGTATAGTAATTATAAGATTGTTTAAGTGTGAAATTATGAAATTGTAATTGCAAGTAAAAAATGATAAAGTTTTACAGAGATGAGTTTGCTGAGATTAGATTTCACCAACTCAATCGTATGTATCCTTCAATCAGTTATACAGGTTTTAGTTATTAATCAATTCTATCACATATCACTCATGTACGTCTCCGTGTCCAGAGTACGACGAGAATCCCGTTATACCTATTAACCATCGATGTCTCGAGTGATCAATCCATATAACGGCTATATTGTATTGCTTAAACTCCGATGTCTCGGACAATTTAATCAACACAATAGCATTAAGTTTTGATATTTTGAGTGAATACTAAACCTAAATCTATTTCTAGAGTTTAGAATTTAATAGATAATTATTCTAAATCTTGGATTCAAAAAGCATATGTCTATAACATTTCAAACCCTATAATTTAACATTGAAATTCAAGAACAATATCAAAATTGATGAATAATCTAAAACCATATATAATACCATGATCAAATTAGATACATACTCATAGGTTGATTACACCTAATCCCAACAAAGAGAGATTAACTACTCATTTTCATGGTAGCTTTACAAAGATTAAGAAGAAAAGAGATGAACAAACTTATCAATGATGATTTCTCAACTATTGTAGTGAATCCACCTTCAAACCCCCTTGAATCTGTCTCCTAGGGTTTCCCTCTGCTTCTGAGTCTCTAATACAAGTGATATATAAAAGAAAAATGACAGCAAACTCTATTTATAGTGTTTTTGAAAATTAGAACTCGCTGAGCGAGCTCCTGCTCGCCATGGCGAGTTGACCTTTCTTCATCAGAAGGTTTCTGCCACGTCATAAGTGAGTTTTGAACCGCCTTCACTCGCTCTGGCGAGTTGTTGCTCGCTCTGGCGAGTTTATCAGTTATCCAATTTTGATGCTCTGCCTCTACTCGCCCTGCACTCGCTCTGGCGAGTTAACTTCAATTTTTCTTCAAATTTCTGCACAGATGTTGAGATTTAGGGAAACTTAATTGAAAGAAATGACTTAAACAAATATGTACATTTAAGTGAGGAAAAACTAAAGAATATCTTACAAAATAGTTAATAAGTGCTTAAAATATATATGTAATTTTAGCTACTTTTTGGCACTTATCACTACTATCTCTGATTATGGGTCTGTCAATCTTTGTCAATTTTTCGCTTAGAAATCCTTTTTGAGTGCTTGGCTCATGCAAATCTTTGCAATATAAGTGGTGTTGTATCATCTGCTTATAGTATGTGTAATTTTCAGCAATAAGCTTAAACTTATCTCCATCATGAGTGATAAAACTCTTCATCTTGAGTTATTAATTAAGGACACCGTATTGAAGATCAAATAATTAATGTTGCCACCATTAAAAAAAAAATTCTTGCAAATACAACACTTTAGTATTTCAAAACTTCTTTGGCTCTGATATCACTGGTGGAAAGAGTCTACATAATTTACTTCTCGTAAGAGCCCAAATTGGCACTAGGCAGAAGCAAAAAAATTACGAGAGTAGAGTAGAAAAATCGTACCAAAATTTTTAAGTTGAAAACTCTCTCAATGTGAAAGTGAAAAAGTACAAAGATAATCTAGTAATTTAAATATGTCCACTATAGAAAAGTAGCTAGGACTACAAAAGCTCACTTGTTACAAGTGGATTATATCTCTCAACTCTAATTAGCAAACTATATATGATGGAAACAAAATGCTCTTTCTCAAGAGAGGGAGTTATTAAAACTCTATTTCTCAATATCACTTTTGATAAGATGATAAAACTCTTTACAAAACCTCTTATTTATAGAAAAAGAATGTGGCTAATTAGACACTTCAAATGAGATGGTGGATAATCAATGTTTAAATTTACAATTGACACTCTTGTAACTCTCCATATATGCACATTTTCTTATTTGAATGTGTAGTCTCTCAAAGTTAAAAAAGAAATTCAAAAACAAGTACTATAATTAATTAACCACAATAAATTAAGGAGAGAATAAAACATGTTTAAGGAAAATGAATATCAACCAAAACAAGTAAAATTCAAACAATAAAAACCAAAACAATTTATTAAAATTTTAAACTAGTTTGGTACAACTACTATTCATTCAATTATAATTTAATATTACACCCTCTCTTGCTATGCATGTATTTGTTATTATAAACATTAATTTATAATTATTTAATTTGTAACAGCACTACTAGGATGACTAACTCTAATCTCTATTTTAAGCAAACATATTCTACATCAACTTTATTGAGCAAACAGACTTTGTGTGTGTTTGGTTTAGCTTTTGGAAGAGCCAAAAACAATTCTAGAGGTATAGAATTGATTTTAGATTGGTTTTAGATGTTTGGTTACTTTAAAGCAGAATTGATTCTGCCTCCAGAATTGATTCTGCTAGAAGCTATAATTTGTAGCTTCTGGCTTTAAGGATGATTTTTACACTGAAATTTATTGTTCAACTCACTTTTACATAACTGTATCCAAACATAAATCAATTATGCTAAAATCAATTCTGATAAAATCAATTCTATCAAAATTAATTCTATCTAAAGCTAAACCAAACACACACTTTAGAATGCAAAATGCATAGCTAAGAGAGAGAAAGTGAGGCATTTTCTTTGGCAGTAGAATCACATGGATCTTCTTCAAGATTCAGAGTCAAGAGTAGCTTCTGTTGTCAGACTAAAATTGGTAAATGTTTCCTTCAATTTCAGCATCAATAGTACTATTAAGATATGGATTTTCTATAATAATGATATCATGCATCTTTTTTAAGTAATTAATTTTAACCGTTGATTTAAAATCAAATAATTTATGTCATATATTCATTAAATAAATTAATTTAAAATAACGTTAGACAATTTTAATTTAATTCGGACGCTTGAAATCAACAGAGTATATGTTTCCATACTATATATATATATATATATATATATATATATTAACTTGTGAGGTTTTTTTTCTTGGCGGATTAACTTGTGAGTTTTTTTTTGTTATTATTCCGCCTTTGAAAATTCAATTCATATTTTTTGTAGTTATAAATTTTCTGCATTAATGCGATCAAAACACCAATAGTTATTCGACTAAGATCAAATATAGCTCAAAATGTTTGAATTAATATATCTAAAATATTTATTTTTTATCGAACGACCCCTGATAGCTGATTAAATGAATGCATTGAATTTTGATTGTAATGGAGACGGATCCCTTAAAATCTTCCCTCTTCTTGGGTTGTGTGCTAAAATCCTTTTACCTCCAACCCTACCACTTTCTTTAAACTCTCAGCTAGCTATATTTGGCTCTTTCTTTCAACCTATAAAAATGACATGGCTAAAAAGTTAAATAAACTTTCTTACTTTTTCCATGCAATTTTCCATGATATGAGATATGATTCCAAAGCACCAATATGATATTAAAAATAGTATACTTAAAAGAATGAAGACATAGAATCCAATTTTTTTCATGTGGCCCATACTATGTGGCAGAGCTGGAAATCCACTTAGAGCTAGGGGCATAATACATAAATAAAAACTATATGATTTCTAATATTTTATCTCAACCAAGCAAAAATTAATATATATTTTGTAAAAAAATAAAATAAAAAAGTAAAGTGTAATGGAAAAGAAGTTGCACTACTCAAAAGTTCACCACCTCTTTCATGCTTCAAGTAGATTTGTCTCAACTTTATACACCAATCTACACAAACATAAATTGAAAAAACAAATAAATAGAAAACTGATAGGGAAAGCTAAGTCCAGTGATCTTTCTCTTCATATTTTTCACTCTTAAAATATTGAGAATCCAAATTCACGCGGTTTATGGTTGTTTAATTAAGACCAGATAACCTAAAATAAAATATAGTTTTTTATTTTATGATTTAAACTATCATCAACGTCCCAAATACGTGAATCCGAATAATTCTTTCTAGATTGCAGAGAAGTCAGATCCCAAATATTCATCGATGTTCACAGTTGTGCAGTTTAACCTTTTTAAATCGGTTTTGTGTCTGATCGAAACCATTTTGAGTTTTATTGGAAATGGTGCTGCTGATGATCAGTCCAAGGCCATAAACTTTGCTGCTCATCAATGTTTTGAAACATATTGCAAAAGCTTTCATCTTGAAGATCAGATCTTGATGAGGATTGAAGAAGTTGTGTCATACTTGTAGGCTTAAGGGAAGTTTGTAGAAGATTTTTTCCATTCTGTATGGTTACAGGACTGTTCATTACTTGTGTTCTAGAAAGGTCTAGATTCATATCTGAGCTATTATCACTTCCATTGCTCCAACAACATTCATTTTCCTTTTTAAGGCCAATTGTTCCATTTTCAAAGCAATCCCTATTCTTTAGAGTTTGTAGCTGCAAAATATCATATATATAGTAAGGTCTTCATGAATGTATATATCATATTGTCAACAAAAATGTCTCAAATGTAATTGTGGCCGCGGTTTCAAATTGCAGTCCCAGGTGCAGTTACGCTGCGAACCTTTATAGTGAAGAAATATATGGTCAATGTGGTTGAAATTGCAGTTGTGATACCAAAAATCTTTTATATTATGATTGTAACTGTAGATTACAATTTAAAACTATGGTTGCGACAATGATATAAAGATTTTAGGAATCTCTGCAATAGCATTGCAACTATAATTGTAATCCAGAGTCCAGACTCCAGACTACAATTGCCGCTGCAATATAAAAAAAAATCGGTTTCTATGGCAGTTATGCAAATGCAAATGCGACCACTTTAGCCGCATTTACGAGCAATATTTTAACATTAATTGCAATTTAAAATCATGATATATGTTTTGATTACAGCTTCATATGCATCCATGTGGACAACTAAGTACTGATCAGATCAAAAGCTACCTTGTCATTTATCATAGCAACATGGAATAGTTATATAAAACAGTATTCAATAGAAAAAGAAAAACAAACATATCACTATTAATTTGCAGGATCTGGATTCTGACATACTGACTATTCCTATGAATGATCAACTAACAATCAAGGTAGCAAAAAGTTAATGACAAAATCAATTACTTTATAAAGTCATAAATACCATGTGGAATCTTTAACTATATGAAATGGAGTTTTCTTTGTTAATAGGCAAGAAGCACCAAAACTCAAATGAATAGAATTATAAAAAAAAGTTCCTCTTATAACTAATTGAAAATATATAAAAAAGAAAAAAAAATAAGTTTGGATATTTTTATGAAATATGAATAAATATGTTAATTATACACATTCATTATTGGGAGACAAGGAAGAGCATGAAAATTAAAGACCAAATAAAACATTCAATAATGGTAGGAAAACTAGATTTTCATTGATGTACTCCATTCATAAAAGCACATCAAATCAAAGTCCATGTCAAGGGGGGAAATATGAAAATCAGGACTAAATTATATATATAAAAAGAAAAATAAATATTTGGATAGTCAAGTCACACTCTAAATTTTCTTTTTGGTACAAAGTCATTCTATAATTAGTTCATGAAAATTGAATTGAATATTTGAATATTTCAAAGATTATATTTTGAATCTAGATTAAGACATATACATTTAATTGTAATAACCCCATTAATTAACCACAAGATCCAACTTAATCAAAGTTCTTTTTTCTAAAACAATAACCATTCAATAGTTAATGAAGAATTAATTAAAGAGACTATAGAGAGGTAGAGTATTGGATAAACTTAAAAATCTTACTAAAATCACAATTGCCGCAACCGCAACAAGAACTATGATCACACATATGACGCGGTTTGCAATTTAAAACCCTAATTAGTACTATTATTAGTATTAAACAGTAATTACCTCTGCATGAAGTTTATGATTTTGAGCCTTAAGGGAATCATTATCAGCCTTAAGAGATTCAAATTGCTTCTTAAGAACTTCATATTCTTTCTCAAGTTGCTTTGTTTTCCACCTTGCTCTTCTATTTTGAAACCATATAGCTACTTGTCTAGGTTGTAACCCCAAAGCTTTAGCCAATTGCATTTTCCTATCAGGTTCAAGTTTGTTTCCAATCTCAAAACTCTTCTCAAGTGCCTTCACTTGTTCCAAACTCAATCTCTTCTTCTTTTCACCAAGTTGTGAGTAACCTTCATCATCTGATAATTGATCTTCATCTCCATGCATTAATTCATCACACTTGTTGTTCATATTGTTGTGATTGTTCTCTATGCCTGAAAATGACATGGATCTCTTCATCATGAAAGATGCACCACCATGGTTACCACTACCTACAAATACCAAAAAAAAAACATATATAAAATTTCCATTTTTTTTTTTTTAGCTTTAAGATGGAGATTCATACTCCCAAGGTGCAAACCTGAAAACTAACATAATCGCTAACTTACTAATATTTGTCTATAGAAAATAAAATTTTGATTTTAAAATGTTTTCGTTATAAAATAGAGAAGATGGTGCGGTAATCCTGGTTTAAAATTGCGGTTTGCAACCCAATTTTGAGGGTTTTATCACGGCATCACAGTCGAAATTTTGACTATATTGATCATTCTTTTTGCGCAGTATAAAAGTTTGCAACATAACTGCGACCGCAAATGCAATTTAAAACCATGGTTTTAGTGTTTGACCTTGAAAGTGTTGATGAGGTGGAAAAGAAGGGAAAGAGTTGAGAGAAGATGAAGATGAATGAAGGTGGTCATGGTGATGATCTTCATGAGTTTGAAAGATGAAAGTGTGAGAAGGTGGAAAAGCCATGGTAGAAGTTGAAGAAGAAGAAGAAGAAGAAGAAAAAAAGGATAAAGAGGATATGGTATATTGGTAGTAGTGATATTAGAATCATTCATGCAAAGCTATAGATAAATAGATTCTAAGGGTCTTTTTCTGTATATATATATATATATCTCTATAGTATAGTATATATATTGAAGAATTGATTTATTGATTGTTTTAAGAGGGTTTTTGTTTGGATCAGAGGAGTTTGGCTCTCACTCTCATGGTGACAGAGTTTTTCAGAAAGAGGGATGGTACTGATATGATGATAGGTACAGACAGCGATTTTTAGGTTGAGAGGCAGACAGCAGAGAGAGAGAAAGGAAAAAAAAATAAGAGGTGGGGGGAGTAATGTTCTGTTCATTTCATGTGTAATATTTATCATTTATCATATATTGAATTTGGAGCTTTCTCGGATGGATTTGGATACTCTTCATTGAAATTTCTCTTAATTATTTTTAAGTGAAATCGCAACCATTCAACATTAAATAGAAAATAAGAGTAATATACAAAAAACATGAAGAAAATGATAAGAGACGATTTAGATCTATATTAAAAAAATTTAAAAAATTGTCATTTTCAATATAAAGTTTCTAATTTTTTGTTTTCTTAACTAGTTTTTTTAAAACATTTGTTAGGGTGATCTTAGCTTAATTTTTATTCGGTCAAATAGTTATTTTGGTCTTGGAATGAGTTAGATGCAGTTCAAATGGGTTGAGCTAGCCCACTGGCGTGTATTTTAATATGAGTGGAACCATAAAAAACACAGAAAAAAACGACTGTATCTTTTTGGCCTATATTTTTCGTGTGTCAGCTTGGGCTAACCGTCAAGCTTTTGGGATAGCCCACTAAAAAACTAAAAAATTGTTTTATTTATTTTGTAAAAGAATAGTTTACAAAAATAATTTTCTTTGGGTTGTTCAATTCTTTAATGAAAGTCCGACAGAGTCAAGTAATCTAACCAACCTTAAGGGATTCCTTCAAACACAGAAAAGCATGCGAGCAACTTTCCCAAGTCCTCTCTAGTTCTCTCCAACCCTAAGTCACGTCCTTAATTATTGTTGTTATAGCAACAACTTATTTAAGTTGTTGTTATAAGTTAGTTTTTTTCTCAACAACTACGTTATCGCTGGAAAAATTATTTATCCTAACTATAATTATTGTTGCCGCTAATCATGTTGTTTTTTTGCAACAAACCTTATAAAGTCGCTGGGAAACCAACGATTACTATTTTTTGATGTGTATCGTTTACATGGTTTTTGTTCCTATATATATGCGTAGATTTGTTTTAACTTAAATTTTTTATCTTTTTTGTTTTTTATCCTATTTTTATGTTTTGTATCTTTTTTTTTATATCTTTAGAAGTAAAATTATAATATTAAGAGTAGAAAATTTGCAATATTATATTATTTTAATTTCAGTAATTTTTTTTATAATAATAACTTTTTCTTTTACAATAATAAATAATAATTAATTTTATTTGTTTTATTTATAATAATAAAATTGATGAAAAAAATGACAAGATTAAAATTCCTGGGAACATGTGGCCCTCTAAAATATTTGGTAGTCCAAAAATAAAATTGAACTTAGTAACGAAAAAAAAGGAAAAAGGTAACCATTGTCAAAAAAAAAAAAAAAACCGAGGAGAAACCAAGCTTTGCGTTTCACCACTTCAAGCTTCGCGATTTCGTCTTCAAGCCTCGCAAATTTCTCACCGTCTTCAAGCTTCTCTATAATCGGTCTTCAAGCTTCCTCTCAATCTTCAAGATTTCTCACCATTTTAAGCTAAAGGGTTGACAAAGGGTTCTTCGCGCGTCTATTCTCTATTTTTCATCGATTCTCTCGTGAAGCTTTCGGGTAAGCTATAATATTTGTATTCCTCTCTGATTCCCTTTTGTTGTTTCACATTTGGTTTTCTCCCCCTTTGAACTATATTTAATAAATTAGGGTTCTTTGCTATCCATAAAACTTTGAAATATTATTATACTTGAGAGGAGAAATTAGGTTTTTCAACGGTAGTTCTTTTAATTTATTGTTAGTAGAATAGAAGTACTTTAAAGTTTTTCATATCTATACTAATATATATCTATTTTATACCAATATATAAAGAGAATATCTCTTTTGGTGTAGACTTTTTTTATTGTCACTTTTGCACTTCACTTTATTCAAATATTTGCATAGCAGCATAGGTTGAAAAATAACTTTCACACAAAAGTTGGTTTTTTAGTTTTTTTTTTAATGAAAATAAAAAGATTTTTTTTATTCTTAAAAACTAAGTATAACCGAAATGGAGGTTAAGTAGTTATCTATATTAGCACAATTGAGAATGTCAATCACACAAACGGGCACGAAATAAGCCCCTAATATATACTAACATTAATTAGTTTTAAAAATGTTGGTCTAATCTTTTTTTTACGTGACATCATATTGTTTTTTTATATTATAAGTTGATCTAATTTTTTTTCCATGTATATTTTATTATTAGGTTCTTCTATTATTTTTTAAGTTGTTATATTTTATATGAAATTACTATTTTTGATTTATTAAAAAACATAATATTTTTTATGCGAATCTTTTATTGTTGTTTCTATTCCTATTTTTATGGTTAGATTTCTTTTAACTTAATTGATTTATTTATAGTTTGTTGAGATATATATGCAAAATAGAAAGAAGAATATAAGAAAAAATAAAATTTAGTTAAAGATATTTAAGTCAAATTAGCATTCATAGTGACCACAGACAATTACTTAGTTAAAGAGATATTGAGATCTGAATCAATACATTGAGAAACTACTATCAGGTTTGCTACCTTGATTTTATAATTTCATTGTGCAAGTGACTTTGATTTTTTTAATCTTCCCGATCCCATGTTTAAATTGCTTTTATTTTTATTGCTTAAATTTTTGTTGTATTGGTGGTTAAGAAGCGAATTGTGTGATCAAACTTTTCTTCTTGCTTCTTTCTAGAGGATAAAACTTGGCCATGGTTCTTTTGGTACTGTTAAAACTGTTTTCCAATAAAAAAAGGACAAGTGGATTAGTCAATTTAATCAATCAACCCTCTGTTAGTTTTCTATCACGCGGTTAACCAACAAAATTATTTTGCTTAGTCGATAGTTCCTGAACCAACCACCTTGTCGGAATAGCCACCAAGAACCACCATATCTTTGCCACCTCCAACAAACACCCATATTTAAGAGTTAATTACAGTTCCTAGAACAATAATCGCCTTTTTTAAAAAATAAATAAAGAAGAAGAACAATAATCACTTGGAATGGGGGAAGTTCTACATCATTATTCTTCAAGTTCTCTCAATTTAAGAATCAAATATTTTAAAGTTTTGTAAGTGTCACATGTAAAGGAATTGGCAACTGAGACACATTGTGAAATTTTGAGAGAATAAATTAGAGTTGTTTTTAATAATTTTTAATAATTAGTGTAGAATTTAATTGTAGAAGATACAACTAAAGATCTATATTGATAACAATGTTGGTGTTTGTTTAATTCAAGCGATGATGAGAGTGGCAGTGTTTGTGATTGTGAGGGTTAACGTAAGTAAAGAGAGTTAACAGGAGGTTAGTTAATTCATATAGGCAGACGTTCAAGATGTGATATGTTTTTCTATTTACTTTATTTAGTTAGGGCATCCCAAATCATGGTCCAAGTTTATAACTTTTAAATTCTTCAAATATTACTTACTATAAATACAAGAAGGTAATTATTTGATTTGCTTAACTTTAACTTTGTTATTCTTATATTTGTTCTTTTATTTCTATCTTAAAATTTCACAGTATACTTCTCATAATTTTCTCATGTAGGTCAAAATGCAATAAAATATACAAATACAAAAAAAAATGGAAGAGTAATAACTATTGGCTTAGGTGTCGCAAAATATGGAGAAACATCTTGAAACAAAAATGGCAACTATGTTTCGTCAAATGCTGAATTTTTCAGTAAGTATATAAATAGTCTTTTTTTTTTTTACAGAAATATAAATAGTCCTTTTTGGTACAAAATATAATAAATTAGTAGTTCATATTATAGAATTCTATTACTTTATTATATTGAATATGTTATGGGAGCTATATGAAATATTTATATAGGGTGGACAATCTTCTAGCGCACTGGATATAGAGTGTGAATCTAATCACAAAGTTTATAACATGACTGTTAGCCTGTATTTTTGACAGGCATTAATGAATTGGAGTGAGATGATGAAATCTCATTTAATGTGCATGACTGCATTTTAATGTTCTCTTGAGAATTGACTCTAGTAATAAATCAAGAGAAGATTAAGGCATTTGACATCAAAAACTTTTAATGTGTAAAGTTGTTTGTCGAGGCCTAGAGATCTGTCGAATTCGACAGAAAACTTGTTTATCTAAATAAACATGTTTAGTTCGACGAAGGTGTATTTGTCGAAGATTTATGTATATATATGTTTGTTTGTTTGTTTAACGTATTGTGCAGTACGGAGAAAGCATACTCTGGACTTAGTAAAATATTCAAATGGATAACGTTCGAAAGCCTCACCAGGTGTCCAAGGAATTCAAAATTGTCAAAGACACGTGGAGTTTATTTAGACATTGTGTAGGTTTATAGCAGTTATTCTAGTTTGCCTATAAATATTAGTTTCTGATAAGAGAAACGGGTTCACAATTCACATGCAAATTCCTAAAAATATTCGGAGTACCCATGTCAACGAGCGAAATGAATGCAATATGGAACATGTACGAATCTGTGTATCATTCTTTGTAAACACTTTTACAATTGTCAATGCAATTTATCTTTTCAAGTATTAATTACTTGCTTTTCTTTAAAGTTCAAGCACTTTAAGCCTTCTGCAATTTATTTCGTTGCATGCTTTATTTTTCAAAGTTCTCTTTAAACTTTATTTGCAATTCATTTACAAGTTTTCTGCAAATCTAAACTTTGAAGCCTTTTACTGTTTTTTTATCAATTTATCCGATTTAACCCAGAAAATATAAACATGTTTTCGTCAATCTCATGCACAATCCATATGTCCCAGGATTTACTAGTTGATCATTCTTGTAATAATTAAACTAGCGGTTGTTTACCAAAAATTGGGGTAGAATTCTTTTTTTTTTTTTGGTAGTGTATTGGGGTAGAATTCTATTACTTTATTATATTGAATATGTTATGGGAGCTATATGAAATATTTATATAGGGTGGACAATCTTCTAGCGCACTGGATATAGAGTGTGAATCTAATCACAAAGTTTATAACATGACTCCAAACAAATCGTAAGTAAAATTTCATAACTTTTGGCATGCTTTGTGTCCTTAATATTTGATTTGGAGTTGACATGTTTCATTGTGTTGAAATTGCAGCTCATGTAAGAGTATTTGAACTACTTTACAAAGAAATGTTCGAAGCAAAGCGATAGAGAAGAATTGATGTTGTTGCCTTTGGGGCCTATGATTTGTCTGTCGGCAATGGTGTTTTGTGTTTCACTATCTTTTGTTTAGAAGTTAATTTTTAGTTGTTTTTATTATAACAAGATAACTTATATTATTTTTTTCAATTTTGATGTTGACAAGGATAATTTATGACATTTTATATTTTAATGTTATAATATTTTTTGTTTATGTTTCTTGATTAAAAATATTACAATGTAAAAGAATTTATTTATGCATAGTGATGACAATTGAAATTTAGTGATGGATGCTAATTTATGATAAAAAAATAATAATACTATATAATGACATTTATAGTTGGGAAATTTAATTTATTCCAATAACTTTTGTTATTGAGGTATAAAAGATATAATTAACAACAATTTATATCGTTGACAAAAAAAAATTCGCTGCGAAAAACACTAGTTATATCAGCGACATTAATTGTTGTTAAAAATACTATTTATGCCAGCGCCATTAATTGTTGCTGCAAAATACTAGTTATGGCAGCGACATTAATTGTCCTTGTAAAACTTTTCGCAACGGCAGTTATGTCAGCGACATGCAGCAACAATTTTTTTGCTGCGAAAAACACATTTTTTGCCAGCAACAATGATAGTTGTCGCAAAAAACACTAGTTATGGCAGCGACAATAGTTGTTGCTAAAAAACACTAGTTATGGCAGCGACATTAATTGTTGCTGCAAAATACTAGTTATGGCAGCGACATTAATTGTCCTTGCAAAACTTTTCGCAACGGCACTTATGCCAGCGACATGCAGCAACATTTTTTTTGCTGCGAAAAACACTTTTTGCAGCAACTTTATGTTTTTGGCAGCGACATTTGTCGCTGCCAAAAACGATATTTCTTGTAGTGAGTCTTACTATACAATAAAAGTATAAAAATATGTTTCCATAAGAGAAAACCTTCGATTCTCATTTCAGATTCAATATTAATGGGTTGTCTAGTGTTTATTTTTTAGGGTAAAACAACTTCACTCAATAGAAAACGGCAACAAAACATTACAAATATCATGAGACAATTGAAATGGGGCACTCCCCATTGAAGCAATTATGAGAGGAAATTATACATACACATAGTTCAAAAGTCAAGAAGACATAACTAAACAAAGAACAACAACCAAACATCTAATATTCAATCGTTTGAAAATGCACCAAGAAGTTAACTCATGATCATCTTAAACAGAAAGTGTACAAATATTTTCTGAAGCCCTTGAAAATCAAGATTAGGTGTGGCATTTGGTAATTTTGGCGATTTGGAAGATAAGGAATGATACTATTTTTTTGGGCAAAAAAAACTAATTAATGTTGAAGAAATAATGGACCATCAAACTTATGTACATCTTGAAAATAGTTATTAGCAAAAAAGAAAGGAACATTTGTATGTATTATGAATAGATTATAACTCACTAGATTGTATTTGTAGATAGTTTCTAATTGGATTTTGGGGGTAAGGTTATTTTTGGTAACGGGACTAAATCAGTGGTTAAAATACCTCTTGTACATTTTTAAACTATTTGTTAATATATGTTAGGTTTATGAGTCCTCTCACTTATAAAGTGTTCAACCTCCACTATTCTAATCAATGTGGGACTTACTCACTCACACTTGCCACAAGCGGAAGCTTTCTTCATCCATACACTTGCACCGCCGTTGGCCACACTCAACGGGACACGCCGCCTGATCACCTTTGTCAGGAAGACTTTCGATACAAGGAGCCGGTCGAACCATTCGTCGAACCATCGGCTCTGATACCACTGTTGGGTCACCATGAGGGGGCAGCCACGGGGGATCATCCATATTGGGTTTAAGAACAACTACACAAGTGAGTTTTCTATCTGTTTAAAAAAATTAATCTCTGCAATTATACACAGAGGATATATATACCCGATTTTTGAAAAAAAAATGGTACTTCTATTAGTGATTGGCGAAGGAATAGGGACAGCAGCTCGATCGGCGTGAAAGCAACATCATTGTGGAGTGATTGGCGAGTTGTAAAACAGAAGAACACAGGAACAGGTACAACAACATGTATGGCAGAAACTGATGCAAGGACAATACAAATGCAATGTCGATGCGGCATCGGCATTTCATGACGCGGAAGGAAAAATAATTGTTGGCTGGTGTGTTAGAGATTACATATGGATTGCAGGAGAAGCTTTTGGATGCATGGGAGCGAATGCTCAATAGTTGAAGGGGAAGCAGTTGCAATTCTTGTGGCTATGAAAGAATTAGAGCAACAAGGGTTCACAAACGTCATTTTTAAAATCAACTCCAAAAATGTAACGGATGTTGTTCACTTATGCATACATTGGCGTGTCTGATTTTATAGTTCATATTATAACCAAAATTAAATGTATTTTGTCTTCACAATTTGACTTTAAAGTGAAATCTATTAAGCGATAAGTGAATTGGTTGCTTATATGTTTACTAAGGCGGTCAGTTTATGATCTAGCCGCTATCTCTTTGAGTTGATACTTTATTACATTGAATATTAACTATATAATGAAATGATGTGTGTTTGTTCTTATTAAAAAAATGTACTTCTATTAGTGTCATTTAAGCCTCAAGGTCTGTCTGATCCCTTGTAAGGCCTCGGAACCCCACTCACATAATGAGGTTTTGGCATAAATAAGCTGATATAAATATTTTTATAATCTTGACAAAAAAGAAATTATTTTTATAATGTGGGATTGCTTTGGCCTTGTATTGGTAAGCATATAGCCTGGAAATGAGGGGGATCATGCAAAGTGTTGTTTGGTTTATATCTGTCCACATCATAATATCAAGCAAACCCAACAAAGAATAAATATTGGTTTTTCTAGAGACATCTGGATGTTGCCTTGCTGTGCTTGGTGTGTGTATCTATATATTTCTTTTCTTACAAATTATTGGGGGGGGGGGAGGGGGGTGGTTGTTAAAGTAATATATGAAACCCAATAGAGATCAATTAATTTAAGAAAAAAAATTAAATATATTTTTAGTTCTTATAAAATTTTAAAATTTGTTTTTAATTATATAAAAAAAGTGACATATTTTTGTCTCTATAAATTTTTTATGTATTTAATAATATTTTTTCAGACATTTTTAGAATACTATATAAAAGTTTCTTACAAAACTTTTTAGAATTTTTTAGAACAAGAAAATTTATATATGAATTTTTAAATTTCAAAAGATTATAAATAATAACGAAAATCTTGACATAAAAAAAGTCAAATTTTAAGTTTTTTTTTTCGATGAATTTTTTATAATCTTTCAAACATGTATGTAAATTAATCACTCAAAAATAAACATTGATTTAACGGCAGAGATAAACTAATTAGTGATAATAATTTAATAGGACCAAAACATGTCATACAAAAACAAATATAACCAAAAAATATAGTGATTGATCTTATAAACATGCAAATAAACAAAAGACACGAACTATATGGTCCGTTGATTTCTGGAAAAAAAATGAATTAATTGTTTTTTACTTTTTTCAAAACAACGCACATCAAATTCTTATAATTCTTTGTAGCATTTCCTTCGTGCTATCTAGTAATTCCCATAAAGTATTAACTAGAAAAATAATTACAATTGGTTAATAGAGGCAAACCATTTTTTATCTATAATAGGATGTTAACAACGCATGAAATTCATACATCAAATGAAAAATTGTGCATTCGAATCTAAATTACCACAAGTATCCGATCTAACAAAATTTTGGAATTTTCCATTTTACATTTATATATGCCACATTTAGATGAGTTGGAATGTTGCTAAAAAATTGTTTGAGACCAAAAATAAAGAAAAGAAAAATGGATCTTAAGATAATTGCTATGCATGTGTAATGTGGAAATTTGGAATTTGGCAACGTGAAAATTCAGGATCCAAGGATACAGGTATGGCGGCTTCTATCTTCTACTTATAGAAGATTCTTTATTCACAATTTATCTATTTCATTTTGGTTTTCATTTTGAGATTTTTTGTACAAATTAAAAAGAAATCAATAAAAATTGTTACATTTTATTAAATTATTTATTTAATTTTAAATTATATTTTTACTATTTTTTATCTAATTACACATGTGTATGATTTTTAACCAAACTCGTTGCCATTTTAAATCTAGTTCAAAAAACAATTTATTTCTTAAAAAAAATCATTGTGAGCATATACCATCGAGATACAAGAATGAAGAAACAAATGTGGAACCGAAAATAGATTTTCTTTTTTCTTTACACAAAGAATCTAAAATAGGTTATAACCAATTTTCTCTACAATAAAAATAGAGGAAAAGCATACTACCTATGCTTAGTAATTACTCAAAGCAAGGAAACCTTTATACAACATACAAAAAGGAAAAAGCCATCAATCAGAATAATTATTAGGGTTTTTCTATCATGCGCAAACTTGCACATGTTAAGAAGTTTAAAAAAGTAAGTTTGTATGGGAACTTGTGCATTTTTAATTAAATGTGTAACTTTTGAATAAATAATTAGTGTTTTTCAATAAATAGTTACTATTTTTGGTTACCTTAACATGTGCATTCTTGCACATGTTAGACAAACCCAAATTATTATAAAAACAACAGATTAACATTTCTTAGGGTCTTATCTGCTTGTATAATGTCCGATAATTACCGGGGGCTTTTGAAAATGGTCGCTAAAAATTACTTTTGACGTGTTGATAGTCAAGATTTGGGTGACACTTAATTAACAAAAGACTTGTGGAAAATTAGCTATACCAATGCTATTTTGGCATTCTCGAGAGGACTTTTGACGGTTGGTAATGTCATATTCTCTTTTGTACATGTCACTAAATTAAATCAGAATATGATCTCAATCAATAGATAATTACAAACATTTAAATTTTTGTAATCAGTTTAAATCATATATAGTTTTCAATTGTATTGGATGTCTATCATATAGTGTATTTTTTCTTCAAAATGTGAGCCTCACAATTGAGAGATCAAATTCATTTTTTCATTTCGATCACCTCTCCTAAGAGAGATGAAAAAAAATTTCATATCGCATACGACTTTCCCATCACTCATATCACAATGTGAGTTAAGTGGAGTAGATGTCACACCTTTGCCACATTCAAAAATCAAAGCGATTATTAATACGTTTTATTTATATATTTTAACTATGGAATTTATTATATTTGATACATATCTAATTAAAAAATTGAAAACCAATTTTTTTTTACTCATTTTTAATAATAATTAATGTCAAAAGTATATGAAAATGTCTATGATGTGTCTTTTACCCATTGATTGAGAAATCATTGGGTGCTATCACTTTTCCACTGCTAAAGCATATCTAAGGTGAACTGATGAGAGGAATCCAATTCCTGATCAGAGTTTGCACATTGATTTATGGGCATCAGTGGAGCTTGGACCCCACAAAGTGTACTAGTACCTCTTTAGCCTTTGCTATTTGCAACAATTTATTGGAACTTTGTATACATAACTCAAAAACCCTCTTTGAAATAAAATGACATCATGTTATTAATTGTTGCTCTTTTTCTCCAAAAAATTAATTCATCAAAGTGCTCTGAATCTTCTCCACATGCTCCTCTGTTCCCATGTGCCTTGCTTCCACTAGTATTTTTTCATTCTCTAAAAATTTAACATGAATTTAAAAGAAAGAAATAAAAAATCTATCTGTATATATAGTTACCTATAGTTGATGATTTGATATTCTTTGATTTTTTATATTAAAAAAGAATATAAAAAATACATTTGTTCCACTTAATTCAATAAATCTTGAGTCAAGCCATCCACAATTTCCTATGCACAAAATAAACCACTCATATTTTTTTAGAGGAATAAAACACGTATATATAACAAATTTACTAAACAACATTTCCCCATAAGACACTCTTACAAAAAAAATGTATCCTTTTTTAAAAGAACAGTTTCAAAAGAATCCCCCAACTAAATGGTGTGAATTACATGACCAAATATTTCTCTAAAAGATAATTTGATAAATATTCACATCTTTTTTTTTATTCTTCTACTTTGATCAATCAAATTAATCATCCGTATAGAGACACTAGTGTGTGTGAAATGAAAATATGATTTTTTTTTCTTTTTATTTTTTTTTACTTAAATACATTTTGATGTTAAGAGTACACCAATCTTGATAGAATATTAGTTAATATTCGAATTAAAATGCAGATAGTAACCAATTGAAAATGAGATGTGTTAGAAGTAATTTATATTTGAGGGTATTTTAGTATTTTGTTGTGTTGTCTTTATGATCTAGTTTTTTGTGTATAAATAGACTAGTAGTTGATGTCATTATTTTTAAGTCTTATTCTTCACTTTTGTAGTCGTCATTGCAGAACATTTAATAATATTCTCTTTTTCTATTCATTTATCACCTTTGTGCACCAACAATTGGTATCTAGAGCTCCGGTTCGAATCCACGGGAAACACGAGTG
The DNA here is from genome assembly GCA_030408175.1 of Trifolium repens. Classification (NCBI taxonomy): domain Eukaryota; kingdom Viridiplantae; phylum Streptophyta; class Magnoliopsida; order Fabales; family Fabaceae; genus Trifolium; species Trifolium repens. The sequence goes on from CP125847.1 coordinate 2,838,386, forward strand.
AAACGTGAGGCGTTATGTGATTGATTTCGTTTCTTGAATTCGAGTTGAATCTTGAACGAAGTTGTAACAGAATCACATTTTTTGATTCTGCGGGATTGGGAAACACGAGTGTTTAGTGAGATTTGAGTGAACGCACAAAGGTTGAAGATGAACGGAAACAGTGGTATGAGTACCAAGCTTCCAGTGTTTGATGGCAAAAACTGGAATCATTGGATGAAACAAATGATTGTTCTGTTCGGTGCTCAAGATGTGCTTGAACTTGTCATTGAAGGCTACGTTCCAGTAGCAGTAGATGCAACAGATGCACAAAAGACAACACAGAAGGATACGAAGAAGAAAGATCAGAGGGCTTTGTTCTACATCCATCAGTGCGTGGATGAAAACGTGTTTGAGAAAATCGCTGATTCAGAAACGGCGAAGGCTGCGTGGGACACACTGGTTAGATGCTATGGTGGCGACGCATCAGTGAAGAAGGTGAAACTTCAGTCCTTACGATGGCAGTATGAGAATCTCAACATGAAGAACAATGAGAAGGTACCTGAGTACATCTCCAGAATGATTCTGATCACCAATGAGATGAAAGCTTGTGGTGAAACCCTTTCTGAACAAGTAATCATTGAGAAGGTATTGAGATCCCTTACCCCTCAGTTTGATTACATTGTGGTAGCAATAGAACACTCTAAGGATCTGAGCACCATGAGAGTTGAAGAGCTGCAAAGCAGTCTGGAGGCGCATGAGTTGCGTATGACTGAGAGAACCTCTGAGAGAGAAGGAGAAGCAGAACAGACATGGTAGGGCTCAGATCGTCAGAAACGTTTGTCAAGAAGGACCAGAAGCAGAACAGACATGGTAGGGCTCAGATGTCAGAAACGTTCTACTCTGATGAGAAGAAATATCAGAAAAGAAAGGAGAAGTCTGACAAGAAGAATGTTCAGTGTTACTGTTGCAAGAACTTTGGTCACTATGCCAATGATTGCTTGTTAAACAAAGAAAGGGAATCAGAAGAAGCAAATATGGCCAGAAGTTCTGATGATGAACCTGTGCTATTAATGGCTTATGAATCTGATGATGATGAACCTGTGAAGTTGACGTTTTCTGACTCCGAAGAAGTTTCAGAAGATGATTATGAAATTGGAGTCAAACTCTATGACTTAGAGTCAGAATCTGAGGTTTCTGAAGATGAGTCAGAGTCAGAAGATGACTCTGAAGATGAAGGAGATTCTGAAGGATCAGATTCTGAAGGTTCAGAAGATGAAGTAAGTAAAAGTTCTGAAGGTTCAGAAGATGAAGAAAGTCAAGGTTCTGAAGGAGAAAGAACTTCTGAGCATGCTTCAGATGCAAGAGCTTCTGAAGGTGAAACTTCTGGGTCTCTAACTTCTGAAGAAGAAGAAGACCTTGAAGGCAAGTCTGATTCTGAATCAGATGGTGGTGATGATTCAGATGGTGCATCTGATTCTGATCCAGAATCTAGTGGTGATTCAGATGGTGGTGATCCAGATTCTGAAGACGTAGGTTCTGGAGGACAAGCTTCTGAATTTGATCATGCCTTTGGAGGAAATCATGACTTTGAAGGTGGACCTTCTGAAGGAGGAGCTTCTAAAGGTAGTCCAGCCTCTAACAATGGTCATGTTTCTAAAGGTGAAACTTCTGAAGGCAGAGTTTCTGGGAGTATTCAAGACTTTGGTGGTCAAGACTCTGAAGGTGGAGCTTCTGGAGTGGGTTGTCCAGCATCTGACACTGTTCCAGAACGGGAAGAAGATTGTGACTCTGGAATAGACTATGGAGCAAGTTCTGGTGTCCAAGGCTCTGAAGGGGCAAGTTCTGAGGTCCGAAGTTCTGGTGTCCAAGGCTCTGAAGGGGCAAGTTCTGAGGTCCGAAGTTCTGAATTTGTTACTACTGAAGAAATTCTCGAGAAGCAAGTCTGGTTGCAGGCCATGACAGAAGAACTTGAGACTCTGAGGTATGATTTTTTGGGCCCTTCTGGTGTTAAAACTAATGCAGAGCTGATAGACTCTAATTGGTCTGAAGACAAGAATCTGCGAAGAGGTCAAGTCCAGAATGAAGTGTTAGAAGCTGCTCACTGTAGTGCTCAAAAGCAACTTGCAGATGCTCTGATGAAGTATGTCAAGGCTGAACACTTTATCCATTTGAGGGATGGAATTGGTGTTGCGGAAATTGAATTTGCTGAATATGAATTAAGGGATGGTGCTGGAAGTAATTCATATTCAGAAGCTGTTAGAAAAAGAAACTTTTGTGGCCATTACTCAGAAGCAGTGTTGCTCAGAAGTAGTAGAGCTTCTGAGGTTATTAGCCAGAAGCAGAAGAAGAAGCAAAAGCTGAAGCTGAAGCAGAAGAAAAAGCCGAAGCAGAAAGAAAAGCAGAAGCTGAAGCTGAAGGAGAAGCAGAAAGCCAGAAGCAAGCAGAAGCTTCTGATGAGGATCCAAAAGTCCAAAAGTTTGTTTAACTTCTGGGTCGTTAGTTTGTGTGTAAATATAAATTAAGGGATGGTGTTAGAAGTAATTTATATTTGAGGGTATTTTGTTGTGTTGTCTTTATGACCTAGTTTTTTGTGTATAAATAGACTAGTAGTTGATGTCATTATTTTTAAGTCTTATTCTTCACTTTTGTAGCCGTCATTGCAGAGCATTTAATAATATTCTCTTTTTCTATTCATTTATCACCTTTGTGCACCAACAAGATGATGTTTCCAAATATGAAAAGCCTTCAAAATTAACAACTTATTAGTTGTGTCTTTGTCTCCATTACTATCTTTATATCCTATCTTAGTAGACTTTATAGACTAGCATATTTTGTAAACATATTAAGATACGTACCCCATGGCAAGAATAATGAAAAGTACTATAATATAAATTCATTTCAGCACCCCACCAATAGATGCCGTAGGGTGCCTACATAAATTCCTACCGGACATTCGAGACATACACAACAAACTCTAATTTGGGAATAATTTTACATTTTTATGTGGCTTAGGTGAGGAAGCACAAGGATGCAAAGGATCCCACACACATTTGGCTTCAAGGTGGGGCACTTGACTGTGTTGTTGTCATAACGTTGTATCGATCAACAAGTACCGAGATAATATAATGTATGGTCGTAGTGAAATTTACAAAGACACATGAAAAATTGTCTGAGGAACGGGAGAGATGGGGCGGTGGCAGAGTGATGGTGTTGGACGGTAAGTTGTGGAGGGGTAGATTGAAATGGCGTGTGGTGGTATTAACTTTGAGTCGTATGCAAATACAACGTTGTGACTATAGACAATTAGCAACATTTGGTTAATTTAATTATTAAGATCGACCGGTCTAAATTTTAAGTTTAGTATTTTATTTTTAAAATAAATAAAATGAAAATATGTATTGAAAGTTGAATTGCAAACTATCCAAATTTGATGTGATTGTGCTTGGAAGGTCATGTGGCTACAATCGGCCATTTTAGTAGCAACTGTTTTGTTGTGTACTTTATATAATTGATCTAATTTATATTCATTTTCTCTATTATTTTTTATAAAACATCTTTCTCTAAGCTATGTTATTTATGATTTAACTTATGGTTTGGATATTATTTATGATATTCAATGTAAAAGATCAAAGTTTTGTTACCTAAATTTGTATTTCATTTTCCCCCTATGTATGCTCTATAAATAGGTGAAAAAACTTAGGAGTATACAGTTCATTTGTTGTCATGTAGCGTTTTAACACTTTAAAAATGATTTAACATGTTTGCTATTTTGGGGTTAATTGAGATGATGGGTTTTGGAAATAAATTCAAGTCCAACAGACCTAGGTCACACTAGTCTCCCTATTCATGTTACTTGGATAGAAACCAACCACCCATACTCTATGCATTTCATTCCAACAAAGGAACATGGTCATGGACCGTAAGAGCATCTACAATGGAGAGAATTTAAGATGGTTGCTTAGCTTATTTTTTGTGGATCCAAGTTGCCACATTGGATCTAAGCAACTCATAAGTAATTTCTCTCCAATGGTAATTATAATAAGCAATTCATATTTGACCCCACCAATCTATATTTTTTAATTTTCATTTAATTTTGATTAAATTTAAATATTGGACATTTGAACACCAATTTTTATTAAAAAGATAATAAAAATAAATCACCACCACTATCAACCAATAAAAAATCACCACTACACTTGGGTGAAACACGTCAACCCACTTTCACTCTTTCATTTTCATCTTTTTTTAATATGCACACCCGTTGTCTCTAGAATCCTCTTCTCAAAATACAGTGAAAAACCATTCTCTGTTCAATTTCTCAAAATCTCACCACAAAACAAAAACTCTCAAACTACAAACTCTCATTTCTCCTTCAATTGATAACTCACAACAAATCTGGATCTATTATCCTCTATTTTATGTCTCTGTTTGCAACCACCAAATGTTGAGCTGCGACGGACAATGTCGGAGATACGATGGGACGATGACAGAGATGAACACAATTCTAGATCTTTGATTCTCTTCATCTTTCTGCTATTGAAGTTAACTTATTTTGGGAATTTTCATTGTTATCATGTTGATTTGGTTTTTTTTCCCTCTTCAAATCTGAGTTTCGGTTGAGATTTTTGGCAAGTTTTATTATTTTATATTGATAAGCAACATGTCGTTTTCGTTGCTTTCTGAAGCAACTGACAACAATTTTGAAGCAACAAGAACGCCAACTAGATCTACTCCAACGCTGGAAAAGTCAAGTGACGGGAACTAACATCTCCACGTGGGCACTAAGCAACTTCCGTTCGAGTTGCTCTATAATGTACCGGCCACGTCATGAGAGAAATCCATCCTTTTTTATTGTAGACAAAGTAATAAATACTACTGAAAATTCACATACACAACGGTAAAATTTAAGGTACGAACCGAGTGAAAGTATTAATCTAACAGTACGTATCAATAAAAGGAGACATATAACATTTTATTAATTAAATTTAGTATGTTTATGTTGACTGTCAAAAATAGTTTACATAGATTTGTAATCAAATCTTAACATTTTAGATATCATAATGTTATGATCTTAATTCACACATTATGTGTGTAGAAGTAAGAAATCTTGAGGGTAAAACTTATCTCATTTAATAATATCTCTAATAGGGTCCGGTTATCCTGCTTAAGGATTTTTTAAGCAGCGTGCTTAAACATGCTATTCGCACCCCTCTTATTGCGTTATACACCCCCCATCCAGCCCACTTTACCGGTTTGTGCGCACAAGCCCAAAGACAGTTGCTTAGCGCACCCCCCAGTTGCTTCGCGCGCCCCCCATATACTACCCAATTACTTGTGCACCCCCCATTTGCTTAGCGCACCCCCAGTTGTTTTTTTCTCTTTTTCTCCCTAGATTTTCTTGTGAGCCCCCGATTTTTTTTCCTCCCCAAATTTCTAGCGCGCCCCCAATTTTTTTCCCTCCTCCAAACTTCTAGCGCACCCCCACCCAAATTTCTAGCGCGCCCCCGATTTCCAATTAAATAATAACTTTTATTCCTTTGAGGTATATATTATAAGAATCCATTTTTAATTAATTTTCATCATACAGCCCCTCAAAGCCCAACATAATAATCAATGGTTCATGTATAACATCTTGAAACCAAATAACAAAACTAGTGGTTTCAGTGTATAACGCTATGAAACCATTTAACTAGAATAATGGTTTCAGTGTATAACGCTATGAAACCATTTAACTAGACTAATGGTTTCAGTGTATAACATCTTGAAACCAAAGTAGCCCTCTTATGGTTTCTAATAAAATATCCATATTTAGTGGTTTAATGGTTTCACAAGTGTTGTATGTGAAACCAAAGTAGCTCTCTTATGGTTTCTAATAAAATATTCATATTTAATTTAACATAAATATTATAACTGAAATCATAAGTGTGACTTAATGGGTTCACTAGTGTTGTATGTGAAACCACAATAGCTCTCTTATGGTTTACAATAAAATGATTTTCAAAATAACGTAATGAATTTCAAAATAACATTGCATAAATAATCAATGAAGCAGTAGCTCTCTTATGATTTCCAATAAAATGATTAACATTGCATAAATAACCAATGATTTTGTAACAAAGTAATAATGGTAAAAATTTGTGGGGGTGCGCAAAGTAATATGGAGGGTGCATAAAGTAATATGGAGGGTGCGTAAAGTAATCTGGGTGCACAAAGCAACTCTGGGGGTGCGCTGGAAAATTTGGGTGCAAACATAAAAGGTGTAAGTGAAAAAACAAAACCAACAAAAAAAAAAAGAAACTGGGCTTTCAGGCCCAGTAAGCTAAAAATAAAAACATAATGTGTGTCATCAGCAGAAAGGGGTGTGTGAATAGCGATGCATTGGGGGGGGGATGGGGGGCGCGCGTGGAAACTTTTGGGGGGCGCGCGAGAAATTAAGCACCATGCTTAAGGGGGGCTTAAGCATAATATCCTTTGCCTCTCTAATAACTACCAATTGAGCTATCTTTACGAAAGATTTTAATACACAATTTTGGTGTTAAAAAATATCTACAATTACTATGAGTATGATTATTTTTTTTAATGATTTGACAATTTTACTGACAATGTAAAAATTCAAAAATTACATGATATTTTAAAAATTTATATACAACAGTCTTAAATTTTGTTTCTCATTTTAAAAATAATAGTTGTAACTTGTAATACAAATTTTCTAGATTCGTAAAATTTTAATATCATGTCTGAAAGTATATCGTCTAAAAGAAAAATTGCAATTATTTATAAGAACGTTTTGATAAGTCTCGTGAGATTAGCTCAATTGGCTATGACATTGCATTATATATGCAGGGGGCAGGGTTCAAATCTCGATAATCCCACTTATCGATCTTAAGGGTGAAATTTTTAGCCACTGGGCTACTTGACCAATAAAAAAGAATGTTTTGATAAAAACATAAGAGATAGGGTGTAAATTTTAAAACTGTGGGGTGGTGGTAGCAAAGCATAAAAACTAATATCAGATTCAACTCTTTTCAAATAACATAAGAGAATTACTTTTCGCATCCCCCAAGTCTCACAACCCCCTGACGTTCTGTTTTTACCCTTCTCGCTATTTAGAAAGCGAGTGTGTAAAATTGCAATATCGGGAACACCGCAGTTCGCATTTTAGGATGTGAACCTTATAAAAGTCAATTTTTTTTTGTTCTCTTCAACCTTTTTAAAGTGTAAACTGAGTTCGCTTTCTAAATAGCGAACTATGTTTTAGTTCGCACTCTAAGTAGCGAGTGTTAATATTTTATACTAAAACTGAGCGCCGGCACCCCCCATGGATGAAAAAAAAACATGAAATAAAGAGTTCGCTCCCTAGGATGCGGACAGTGCTCGCTCCCTAGGGATGCGAACACTTTTTTTTTCATGATTTTGTATCCATGGGGGTGCCGACGTTCAGTTTGAGTATAAAATATTATATAAGAGATAGAGTGTGAAAAGTGCTCGCTTTCTTGATTGTGAGGGCGGGTAATATAGTCATTTCATGGGGTGAAAGAGGAACCCCGGGTGTGAAAAGTAAATCTCATTACATAAAACAGAGAGAGAACTTTGCACTTTCAAATGGGCTCATGCAGTCACAAATGTAAGTGTACATGCACTGGTTAAGCCTATTAGCCCAACCGGACCTACTTTTTTGTTATTGTTTAGATGAATTAACAAACCTTACTAAAATTTATACACAAAATTATGATGTCTTAGATTCGATCTTAGATGAAAATATTCAGTTTAATTATATTAGCTTTTTCGATTTAGCTATGTCTTTTAGACATTAGTATATATGAAACTTACAAAATTTAATTACACACCCTGGGCATCAATGACTTGTGCCAAAGTTCCACAATTCCTTACGGTAAAAAAAATTCCGTATTAAAAAATATGGCAGTATGATTTATATATTCTTTTATAAGAAAAAAATTAGATGAGTTGGGTGCCGGTCACACAACATAATGATTGTGTTAACAATAATATAAAGGTAAATTTTGTATAACGAATAAGGATATTATTTACTTTGTGAAAATGTTTTATGTTTTCATTTTTAAAATGTGTTCATTTATTTGTAAGATTTATAAAGTGAATAGCTGTGATGAAATTAATATTTTGATATTTTCATTTATTTTTTTAAATATGCACACATTGGTTTATTTCAAGAGTCGGGTATTTTTTTATTGGCAAGTAAAAGTAACACTAATTTTATGTACCCAAAAAAAACTATTTAGTATTTTCTTAAAATCAAATTAAGGTGTAACAAAATGTCTATTTGCCTCTCACTACAGAGTCCAGCAATACCGTCTCAAAATAGTGTAATTAAAACTTGTTAGAATTTGTTTAGATTCAAGAGCTATAAATAGTTCCTTGTACTCATTTTTCTCAAAAATGGGATAGATGAGATTTCTCGCCCATTCAATAGAGTTAATTCTACTTAGTTGAAAGTTCAGTTTTTTCTTTTTAACGTCAGTTCTGACATCAAGTGGTTCCAGCCTCCACTCGATCGCAGTTATGGAGAATCGAATTGTGATCCTCCTTACCAAGTTCAGCGTCAATTATCACTGAACCAACTAATGATTGATAGTTGAAAGTTCACTTTTCATTATTCGGTTTCGAGAAAAATTAATTTCCCTTTAACGCGGAGATGTATTGAAATACTTTTACTTTTGCTTTTGGGTTGTTTGGTGTTGTGAGATGTTTTTGTTCTTTTCCTCTTTAATTGTATATTCTTTATTTTAGTTTTTTACATACTCTTTATTATTCTGTGTAATTCTATTACAAATGTTTAACCAGATATTCTTTATATAATAGCAGTATATATTTATCATTTAAAAAATTTACTCGGTTTCAAGACTTGACACCAAGTAAAAAAAATCACTAACAAGTTACAATATTAAAATCTAAACGAGTAACAACCATAGCAAAGGGCCTATAAGAGCCATATTTCACGTGGCGAATTACTTTTCGCACCCCCTAACGTTTCATTTTTACCCCTCTCGCTACTTAGAAAGTGAGTGTGTAAAATTGCAAAAATAAGAACACCACAGTTCGCATCTTAGGATGCGAACCTTATAAAAGTCAATTTTTTTTTGTCCTTTTCACCCTTTTTAAAGTGTACACTGAGTTCGCTCTCTAAATAGCGAACTATGTTTTAGTTCGCACTCTAAGTAGCGAGTGTCAATATTTTATACTAAAACTGAGCGCCGGCACCCCATGGATAAAAAAAAACATGAAAAAAAGAGTTCACTCCCTAGGATGTGAACTCTTTTTTTCATAATTTTTTCATCCATGGGGGTGCCGGCGTTAGTTTGAGTATAAAATATTGACACTCGCTACTCAGAGTGCGAAAAGTGCTCGCTTTCTAGATATCGAAGGGGGTAATATGGTCATTTCAGGGGGTGAAAGAGGAACCCCAAGGGATGCGAAAAGTAAATCTCTTTCACGTCTGCTTGTGTGTATGCAATTATGAAGTGGCACTATACAATCCACGAACCCACACTACAAAATCTCTTATTTTAATGAAAATTACTTTTGCCACCTACTACCCTACTGTTTTTGGAGCGCGCCTACGAAATATAGAAATACCCTTGTTCGTGACATACACTACGGATATACTATGTGACTTCTGCTACGGAAGTATAAAATTTGTAGGATTTTCAAACACATGAGAATTGACCCCCCATACGCACCTTACTTGAAAACTTAACATCTGCAACTTCTGCCACGGACACTTAAAACCAATCCGTGACAACAGGCACAGACGACCGTAACGTATATAAGCGCACGCCCACCTTTCCACTCATTCTGTCAGTTTCAAAACACGAACAAAGTGCTCCAAAATCCCAAATTCACATTTCAACTCCAAATTCACTTATTTCTTTGCCATTCTACTCGGAATCAACTCGCAAACATCATGGCACCAAGAAAAAGACAAGGTTAATTCATTTAATCGGTTTTTATTCATTTTTCGCGATTTTTTTGTGTGTTCTTAACTGTTAGAATCCGTGACTTAGGGTACGGATTTAGGTTGCATATATGTTGTTATTGTTTGGATTAAATTTGATTTCGTGTTGTTGATTTATGTTGATTTGGCTGTGAAAATAGATAAATGTAGTTAGGGTTTTTTTTTTTTTTTTCTGTACTGTTAGAATGTATTAAAAAAAATTGTTTACAGAATCAGTCAAAAAAAAAATGGTTTTGGAATAAAAATATAAATTGTTTCTAGAAAATCTTCTTAGGATCTAGCTAGCAACCGGCACCGCTGCTCACGCGTGAACACTGGTCAATGACCGTATGTGTGTTTTAAGTTCATTTTTAAGTCCTTAAACTTTTATTATTTATAAAAGTATAACATAATAATATTTTGATTTTTCTAATAGAAAATTTAGGATAAAAAACACAATAGAAAACTGAAAATGTAAGTATGTAACATAAAGTCATAAATTATTAAAGAATATAACAACAATGACATAACATAACAACGTGCGTGGAAGTAACGAGAGAGTTTCCATTGATGTTTCGTTTTGTTGAAAAGAGAGAGAGTGTGTGTGGTTGTGTTATCTCAATATCTCTCATAATAGCATTGTGTTCAACCATTTTCTCTAATAACTCATTCTCATCAAATTTCATTCTTTATTTTATTTTTTCTAAGTTCCTTTTTTGCTTTCTCTCAATAATATTAATCACTTTTATTCACAATTTTTTTTCTTAGAATTGAAATCAAGATGAATGGTGATTGAATGATTGATCTCTCTCACTCATTTTATTTGATTTTCCATAATTTTCCTTTTCATTCCTTTCAATTTCACTTTTTTGTGTTGTTTTTAATATTTGTTCTTCTCTCAATTCAACACTTGTTCTTCATTATTTAGAACAAATATAAATCTTTTGAGAGTTACTTCTACATATATATACTTTTGTCGTTTTTTGGGTTATTGAGTTTTTGTACATTTTATATGACATTTTGTTTTTGTTTGATAATACAAGCACTTTGAGTGGATAAGATTTTCTGTTAATTTCCTTTATATTTTTGTGGGGTGTTTTTGATTCCTCAAAGTTGGTTTTTTTATTGTGTGATTCACTTTGTGTGTTGATCAATTTCATATTTGTGATAATGGGTTGTGTGAGTTCCAAACAAAAGGGATATTGTAGTCATTGTAACACCCCTTATTGCTCTGTTTCTAAAAGCTACACAATGCATGTTCATCATCCACCTCAAAGCATAGGAGATAGTTATCATGTTGTGGCATTGACATCAACAACATTAGGTTCTTTGGAACTTGTATCTCATAGTCAAGGCAATAGTTTTGTCCCGACCTCTAATCTGTTGCACGTAGATAGTATCCGAGAAAAACAATGCAACAGACCTGAGGTCGGGACAAATTTCATGTTTTCCAATAGGAAGGTTAGTGAGAGTTTCAAAAAGGAAGAAGAGAATGATGCAAATACATGGTCTAATATGATTGAGAAGTTGCCAAAAGCTATTAACAAGACTCCACTCACAAAACCAACTTGTGAGTTTGAGAATGAAACTATCATCAACACATGGGAACTAATGGAAGGTCTTGAAGAAACAAGTCCTTTTCAATCACCAAATCACTTAAAAACCTTTTCTTTTGATGTCAATGTTAATGGCCATGTTGATCAACAAAAGGTTAGTTTCATGGAGAATGATGATGGCATTGATTTACACAAACCCAAATTGGATCAAATGATTATTGAGGAGGAGTTACATGATTCAAGTCTCAAGGTTGAAGATTTAGATTTTGATGATTTTGTAGTTGTTTCTTCATTCAAGAATTCATTTCAAGAGAAACAAGACGGGGTGGATAAAAATATTATCTTTTTTGAGGAAAAGAAAATTAATGATGAAGTTTTTGTGGATTTTAAGGTTTCCTCACATGGGAAGAAGGAAAAAGTTGTATTGTATTTCACAAGCCTACGTATGGTGAGAAAGACTTATGAAGATTGTTGCAATGTTAGGATGATTTTGAAAGGATTAGGCATAAGGGTTGATGAGAGAGATGTGTCAATGCATTTAGGATTCAAAGAAGAGCTCAAAGAGTTACTTGGTGAAGGAAATTATGGTAAAGGAGGATTACCAAAGGTGTTTATTGGAAGGAAATTCATTGGTGGAGTTGAAGAAATTCAAAAACTTCATGATGATAAGAAGCTTGAGAATTTGCTTGATTGTTGTGAGAGGATTGATGACATTGATGGTGGATGTGAGGCTTGTGGTGATATAAAGTTTGTGCCTTGTGAAACATGTTATGGAAGTTGTAAAATTTACTATGAAGGTGATTATGATGAAAAAGATGATTGTGAAGTTGGTGAGTGTGGATTCCAAAGGTGTCCTAATTGCAATGAAAATGGACTAATAAGATGTTCCATGTGTTGTTTCTAGTTTCATATTTCATTATCACATTTTAACATAGATACTTAGAACTAATGTTTGAGTTTTGTGTTCTATGTATTTTGTTTATAATTAATTATTTTTTATGTATAGTGAATTTCATGTGGATGATTTATGGGAGAAGAGGAAGAATATAGAAATGGTGAATAATTGTGTATGATTTACCTATAATTTTCAAACAAATTAGGCTACAATTTCATTTCTTGCAAAATTAAATGGTTACAACTCACAACCTACAAGGATCGATATAGTAGCATTTTACATTCTTTCACTTCAAAGTTTATTTTTCTCCTTGGACAATTTCATAGCTGTAATGTCATCTTGTGATTAAATTGGGAGCTTGGATGAATGTTTTATAGGTCTATTACATTAAGGGTATGTGTTTGGTTTGGTGTACCACACAAGTCAGTATTGAATATTGACACGACAAGTCGACAACAACACATGATGTATTTAAATATTTCTTTGGTCTCATATATAAACAATTTCTTACTTTTTAGATTCATTTAATAAATAATGTAGTTTATAATATTGACTAAATTTATTAATTATTGAATAAATCTAAAAAATGAAAAGTTGTTTATATATAAAACTGGAAAGTATTTTATTTTTTCAAATTATTACAGATATGACATGTGAATAGTATTATCAATGTTATATTCGATATTTCTGTTGTACTTCATATCTTACTAATCAATTTAAGTTGAGTGGCCACAAAATGAATTCATGACAATTTCATCGTTAGTAATACAAAATTCATACAATTACTACACAACAATGATTCAAATGCATATAAAAAATAAGCCTTATTTTTCAACTTAAAAGATAAGCCTTATTTTTCAACTTTAATAGATGTTTAAATAAGAAATAGGTCTAATTTAGTTATATATTTATTTTTTTTGTTATTGGCCTAATGGTAGACACTTGAGGAATAAGTGAACGTCCGAGTTCGAACCCAAACACTTACATCGCTAATTATTGTCCTAGAACACAAGAGACAATTTTGGTCTATTATTATATCTATTTTGACTTTTTTTTAAGCTATATAGAGGTCTATATTATTGTTTCTGATCTCATAAGGGAGAAAAACACTCATATCATCATAGGCTGTTGAAAAAAACTCTAGGTGCAAGAAAAATAACTACTAATTTTGATTTCAAGCAAACAAACACGTTATACAATCTAAGGGTACACTTGAATGTTGAAAAGGACTTTTCTAGGCTGTTGATGTTATGATTGTTGCAGGGTGCCCAATTTGAAGCACCTAATTACGTGAAGACCGTGAAGTAACATAACATGTATATATCAATTTATGAAATATAAAAATTAGAGGTGCATATGCTTCCATTTGCAAAAAGCTGTACCACTAAAGGTAAGAAGAAGTTAATGATACATACAAATGATTTGTGTCAAAGAAGCTTACTTTTTTGTGCACCTACTTAACTCCAATTTTTTTTAAAAAATTTCATCACCAATTTAATTTGATTCGGAAGTCAGCTCTAACATCAAGTGATTCCAATCTTTTCCCGATTGCAGTTGCGAAAGATCGAACTGTAGTCCTCCCTACCAACAACAATTATCACTGAACCAAGTAACAATTGTTAATAACTCCAATTTTAATTTTGTTAATGTAGAAAATGGGGACTAGAAGAAATGGGACCTACATCCTCTATTTTCATATTATCTCCACATCCCCTCTATCTCTCTCATAAATTCATTTTCTCACTCTTGTTTCACTCTCACAAGTCACAATTTTTTTTAAAAAGAATTAATGCTATGCTTTAAAAAAGTATCAACTATTCATTCTTAAACTAACAAGCCTTAAATTATCACTTTTATCACAAGCTTGAAGATTCTTGTGGAAAATAAAATAGTTGTAGTCAGCTTTATGTTGAAAAAGAAGTTGTGCCTTCTTTTTCATGTTACTCTATAGAGAAAAAGCTTCTTGTAGCTATAGCTGTTAAAATGTTGTTTATGAGAAAGAAACCAACCATACACGGCATGCATTGTTAGTAAACAAATGGAGAATGGATTCTCCATGAAGTCTTTTATTTTTAAGTTTAATTGTACTTTTAGTTTCTCTATTTTACATATTTCATGATTTTGGATCTTCTATTTAAAAATCAAACATTATTTTGCCCTCTGTTTTGTTTTTTTTTTTTTCAATATTTTTCATGACTCTATTTTGTCGCTCAGAAACACTGATGTATCCCTTTTTTCTATTAGCTGACATATAAAGTGTTGGTGCGGCAATACACACGTAATAAATAAACGAGACATATCAACAAATATTCATCATTCAAGACAATATAACATTTTTGACGCATTGTCCTTTAGTCTAATGAAGATTATTTGCTGACATGTCATGGTTATTTACCGCGTGTGTATTATCACATCTGCACAATGTTTTGTTGCGATAGAGTCAAGGATAAAATTGAAAAAAAAGAAAAGAAATAAAAAATGCAAGAATGTTTGATTTCTAAATAAAGGAAACAAAATCATGAGACATGTAAAATAAAACGAACCTTACTTTTAAAAGTAAACAAATGAAATGCAATAGTAGAAAAAATAGTGTGGGGGGTGGGGGATCCAATCATCTCATCCACAAGCCACAGTTTAGGCCAAATCCATTGGATGCATGTCAAGCTATGCCCCACAAAGATATGCATTAAGGTCACCTATAATATAATAAGAATTCTTGCTCTTGCTCAAAATGAATCACCTAAAGGCATTTAATATGCATGGAGTTCAAATAATTTTAATAAAATATATTATAAATTTATTTTTTGTTAAAAATGATAATGATTTTTATTGGATTAATTTTTAGAAGTTTATATTAGATACTTCTATTTTTTTATCAGGTAGTTTAGTGGCTAGAAATTCCACCTTTAAGGTGAATAAGTGAGATGATCGGAATTCTAACCCTACCCCTCCTGCATATATAATCTAATTGTCCTAACAATTATGTTAAGCTCATACATCTACTATCTACTATTAAAGATCAGTATGGGGACACTCATATAATAGAGATGTGATGATTTAGGTAATGCATAAACATTTGATAATTGTATTTTTCATTTGTTTTTCTATTGGCATGCATATGATAGAGAAAGATCAATATGGGGACACTCAGATAATAGAGATGTGATGATTTGACTTGCAGCTCGCTATATACATAGTGGCCCAAAATAACTAGGCCGGCAATCGCATTATAAAGATATTGAGTTACTTTTATTTTCATAATCTCTTAAAAATCACACACTATTGGAATTTTGTCTTTAAACTAAAAACAAAAATACTATTTTTCTCTCTTTCGATGTTAATCTTCCGATTTTATCTAAGGGTTCTAGTAATCTGCAATTCAATTCATAATTTATCTATTCATAATACATGTCATGGGTGGAGAAAGAAACTCCATAAATTTAACACTAGCAAATATGCCATAGTGCTATAATAAGCTAAGATCTTAGAGTATTCTTCTTTTAAAATTTTAAGTTCCATTTTATTTGTCTCATTTTATTTGTCTCTTATCTTTCGTTGTAAGCAAACTTAAGTTATGTAATTTTTTTCTCCATATAAAGAAGAAAGGAATCTTGAATCTTACTATTTATGAGACTGTGGATCTTCCTATAGGGAAAATTAAGATAGACAAACATGGATGTATGCAGGAATGAAGTTTTGTAACAGATTGACCTTAGTTATTTAGGGTAAGTATTACATGTAACAAGGAAGAACATTGTTATGCAAAACCAATGAATATGTTGTCTGCTTAGTACGTATGTCGACACATTTGAATAGAGACAATAACGATAGTGTTAAATGATCCCTCAATGAGGATGCTGTCTAAGGCATTGATAAGCCTTCTGAGACCATAAAATTACTGGTATGAAATTCTTAGACTGTTTTGTAGTTTGATTTTTGAAGATAATTACATAGTCTTTCTTGTCACAAGTCACAGTTATTCTGCATTGTGGCTCTATCAAAGCCATATAGCCTGCCTAAACTGTTCACTCTTATACAAAAATTTAGTTACTTGTGCTGCTGTGATTAAGAGTTGCGTGTATAACCTTAGTTATTTTTCACATAAGAGGAAATTTGGACATGCTATGCATTAAATTGTATATTCTGCTGTATAATATCCACCTATGTGCTTTGCAGGCGTTGTTTTCATGGCATTTGGTCCAAGTTATTCTTATTCCCTCATTAGATTGTTATATGGAAAAAAAAAAATGGAGTGATGGAGAAGCATCAACTGTCCTCCGCTATTATTGCTTTTATGTCATTGTTTTGGCAATGAATGGTAATCTATGGGATGGAACTAGAACACAAGATTTGATGTTGCTAGATCACTTCAAAATATCATAAACAAACATTGGAGGGATGGAAGGGTAATCTATGGGACTTTCCAATACAACATGCTACATAATGTATGTAGATAATAGGCTAAATGCATCAATAGGTCCTTTAAGTTTTATGTTTGTAACATATAGGTCCTTTAACTTTTTTAAGTAACAAATAAATCCTTTAAGTTTTATAAGTAACAAATAGGTCCTTTAAGTTTATAATTTGTAACATTTAAGTCCTATTTTTTAAGTAATTGAGGGACCTAGATGTTACAAATTACAAACTTAAAGGACCTATTTGTTACTTAAAAAACTTAAAGGACTTATTTGTTACTTAAAAAACTTAAAGGACCAATCTGTTACAAACATAAAACTTAAAGGACCTATGCATGTATTTTGCCTAGATAATAATATAAACCAGAAACATTACTTTTTTAATGAATCTAAAAAGTTAAATTTTGCTTATATATAAAACCGGAAGGAATATATCTTAATAGTATACAAATGCAAACACATGTTAGGGAAAGTTTGCTTAGTTGTCCACCTCTAACCACTCTCTTGCCAAATCAGCATTTTATAATATTATTTCCTTTCCATTTCAAGCTTTGATTGCCACATGGTTTCTTCACTTGGAAGAAAAATTCAAAAATTTGAATTTTCCCCCTTCTTTTGGCTTAAGCTGCAAACTTGGGTTACCAAATAAACAGAAATCCGGCCCATCAAATAATAAACTCATGTTGTGCCAAACAAAAAAAAGGTCTTTTCTCAGTTCTCACAAGTAAAAACAAGGGGAAAAGGAAAGAAGCACGCGTAAAAACAAATTTGGCAAGTTCTCTCTCCCTCCACGCCACTGTTCCAGAAATCAAGCCCCCAATTCATGCAAATCTCTGTACCATGGAGAAGAAGCCAAATTTTCTCCTCTGCACCCATTAACCAAAAAAGGCTTCAATTTTTCAACATGTCACTATCCCAATTCCTCATCTCCCAATTTTATCCAAAACAGTGAATAGCAACACAGAGGAGATAAACGATTTTCTGGTATTAGATCAGAATTTTGAATTTTGAATTCCCCCTTTTGAGTTAGGTTTCATTTCAATTTTTTGATAATAGTTTAATCTGATTTTAGTGGTATATAACAGATGTGTTGGGTTTCAGTTATTTTCCCCTCTCATCTATTTCTTCAATTTGTTCTATGATTTTGTTTCAATTTTGATTTCGTTTTTCAATTAAGCAATTTGTGATTTATGATTGTTGATTGTTGATTTCTGAAACCCTTATTTTAAATCTTTGATTTCATCATCTGATTTTTTTTTTTGTGGAATGATTAATTTTATGTTTATGTTTGTAAATTAGGTTCTCTTCTCAATTGAATCTCTGACCTATTTCAAGACTCATCCCACGGCCCCAGGTAATCTCATTCTCAGTCCCTGTTATGTTATATTTTTTTTTTGTTCCTGTTATTAAGTTTATTTTTTATGAGAAGAAATATATTTGAGTTATTGTTTCTAATGTTAATCTGAGTTTTAAACAGATCAAAACTATTGTTATTGTTATAAAGGCTTTGATATCTTATTGATTAGAAAGACTTTGATATCTTATGAGGGAAAAAATAACAAATTGTTTAATTTGTGTTTCTCTCATAATAATAACTGTAACTATAATTAGCCATAGTATTAATTTTACTCACTAATCACTATTATCTCCAATTGATTAGGTAAAAACCCTAATCAATTTTGAACTGAGTCCACATCATCCAGGCTGGAATACACGAGTTGTTGTATGTAGATTTGAATTTTGAATTTGAATTTCCCCCTTCAGTTTTAGAGTTAATATTTTAATCCGATTTGATATATAGCACTTTATTGAAAACGTCAGTGCAAGTGAGGATGAACAAAGTGATTGAATCATTGAAAGGATTAGTTTTCTGCAGATGTAGCTAAGTGGTTTCCAATTTTGAAACTAGAGGAATTCACTATATCATGAATTAGAATACGACATTTGATAAAATCTGTTTATGATAAAATAAATTTAGGCATATAAATGACACTTCATACTTAATTTGGTATCATCTCGATCTCTTTAATTTCACTTTTTTTTTGTGGGTTTAGGGATTAAGTTCTGCATAATGATTGGATTAGTAGGTTCCCATTTGTAACAATTGCTAGAGTTGCATATTTTTTTTTTCTACACAACAGTATAAAACCAAGTATGAGGTCTTCTGTTTTTATAAGCAAAATCTTCTTCAATTTTATAATTCTTGAGAATCAATATTTGGGCTTTATGGTTTTTGATAATCTGGGAAAGTTTAAAGTTTAGTTAATATATAATTCTTTTTTAATGTTATGCAGAAAAAGCATCATATAGCATATGGATTACACTACCAAGTATGTTCATATAAGTGAGATGGGAGAAAAAGCTCATGTGAATTGTATATTATCGTTAAGATATATAAGCCTGTCGCAAATAATTTCATATATTATACCATTGTTAAAGTCCAGCTTGGTTTTGCCATCATGCCATCAAGTTTGATAGATAAAGTTTCTTTCTAACTTTCATTGCATCATCTACTTAATTTTATAAAATTTGTCTACAAATGTTAGGTAAGGAAAGAATTGGAATTCTATAGAGAAGACTGCATGTATCTTCTGGGAAAGAATTTCATATGAAAATATGTTCGGCAAGGAAAATTTAGGTTTTCTTGGCTTCTTAAACAAGTATAGCCGAAGAAGGCGGCGATGAATTGGCAGTGACAAATGCATTCTTTGTGACAAGATTTTGCTGTGTATTCTTTAATTTTCTTTATCATTCATGTATTATTTTTGACAGATTATGATTTATGTATTTGTAAAGTAAATTAATTGCTCAACAAGGTATTTTGCTATAGGATAAAGTATCATTGAACATTTTGTGAAGCTATATGTATTTGTACCTGAAGTATTGGGCTATAGAATATGTTGTATATAAATCTTTATTAGGATAATTTTTTAATCCACTTCTAGAAATATGGGAGGCTTACCCAACATGTTGAATTAAAAACATGGGGGGCTTATCTAACATGTTAAAATAAGTCCCCCTCACAAACAAGGCTTACCAGAATATGTTGCGTATAAATCTTTAATTATACGTTCATTAGGATGATTTTTGAATCCGCCTCTAGAAACATGGGGAAATAACGTTGGGTTATACATTTAAACAAGGGTTATACATTCTTTGTAGGAGAAAGTAGCAGATTTCAAGGAAATAATCAAGTCAAAGAATGTGAAATTTAACTAAATGTTTTGTGTTGAAGTTGTGTAATATTATAACAACTTAAGGGATATATGTAATTTAGGTTGTTTCTAAACTTGCCCAATTTTGTTGGCATGTAATATGCTTATACATTATATTTAGCTCTTACATAGACATTATTTATGAAAGGGTTAATAGGTCTTTACCCCCTGCAAAGTAGGCGAGTTTTGCTTTACCCCCTCAAAAAAAAAAAATTACAGGGGTAACGCAAAACTCACCTACTTTGCAGGGGGTAAAGACCTATTAACCCTTTATGAAATTATGATTATGCATTACAATTTATAAACTACAATTTTTGTACGAAATTACAAAAACACAATGTTCCCCGTGCGTTGCACGGGTATTAATACTAGTATAATACATTGTCTCAATCTAACCAACTGAATTAAACTAATGGAAACTCAACGCACACAACTTTATTTATTAGAGAAAATAGTATTGATCATAATGAAAGTGGCTTTTGTGTGGATTCCACAATGTTCCCCGTGCGTTGCACGGGTATTAATACTAGTATGTATATATATATATATAGAGAGAGGAAGGATCCATTAACTCTAAGAGTAAATCTAAAATGTTACTCCAAATCTTGATCATTAATTGTAATTATAATCAATGGCTATAATTAATTACTAATAATCCCTATAGTAAGATTTGTCTACTCCATCTCTCTAAATGACCATTGAGATGCACAGCCGCACATGTGAGAGCTAATCAATATTATTTTTTTACCAATCAATTAGTATCTACTACCTACAAACGCTTTCAATAAAAAAAAAATTGGCAAAAGTTTTACATTAAAAAAAATCATATATTAAATTAAATTCAAAATAGTATAATGAATGAGAAGATTCAAAAGCACAACGATATTAATATGCCCGGTAAAGCAAATATGAGAGAAACATAAATTTGTTACGAATGAACTTAGTTTTTGACAATATAAATAGTCCGTTTGGATTAGCTCATTTTTGAGCATATGCAAACAACTTAATGTAAGATTCAACTTAAAATGTCATGGTCTATCATGAACCATTTGCAACGCTAGTCCATGGAAGGACTTGCCTATAAAGTACCGTTGCCTTTTAGGCTTATAAATTGTCAATATCATATTTTCAATCTCATTATTATTAATATTATTATTATTATTTTTAAGAAGCTAAGTTAGTCCACCTAAATTTGCAACAGAGAGAATCAAACTCGAGATCCTAATGAGGAGCACACTTCCGGGTTCCAAGCCAATACCACTGAATTTCATTATTCTTGTATGAATAATCATACCAGAATACTCATAAAAAGTGTATTAGTATGAATTTTCATACCTAAACACTCATCAAATATGTTCCGGTATAATTTTTTTAATTTATTTATTAGTGGCAATTATCAGATGACGAGATTGTATAAAACTGGAGCAATTACCTCCTTACAATTGTCATGTGTGGGACCACATTCTAAGAAATTTAAAGCTAGACACGAACTTAATATTACTACTTTGGAAGTTAAATAACAAATGGTAATGATCAGACTTGTTTCTCACTAATGTTGTACAATTGATGGAAGTGCAAGAGTCAATTCAATTTTGATTACAGATAGTCCTATCCAATCTCCTCTCATTGTGTCTGTCTTGTACCACCTCTACCATTGGTCCATGTGAAGTAAGCACCAGAAGTAGATAAGTGCAGAATCAAATTGCTATTAGTCCAAGATTGGAAATCTTCAATTGCAACTCCGGCAGGAATTAAAGAACCACTATATATGCTCATGAGCTCCCATTATGGAATTAAAATCACCTATGAAACACCAAGGGACAGGAAATTGAATTTGAAGATTTGTTAAGTTTTGCCATGACTGGATGAATTATGTGTCCTATCTACCTGCTGAGATTTATTAGCCTTAGAACTCCCACCCCTTGAGTGTTCTCTAGGCCTTGAAAATTCATCATCTTTATTAGCCACCTCCTTATCTTTCCTTTTATCTGATATTCCATCAATTGTTTGGTCATAAGGCTTTGGAGTAGAACTCTTATTTGCCATATCTTTATTAGTTAGAGCAACAACCAAGTCATCGCCTTTGTCATGTGTTTCATCAACATTTTGACTTACTTTCGAGGTACCCTGCCCTTGTCTACCATCTTTAGTTGCCACAAAAACCTTTTGAGGTACCCTACAAAATTGAAGAAACCTGCAAAACTGAAAATTTAAGGAATGGAAAGTTGTCTAAAAAAATAAGAGGAACAATAATAAGCGAAAGAAATATATTTGTTATTATTTTACCACACACAAACATTTTGTATGCTTGTTTTGATTTTGGTGAATAGAAACAAAGAATAGATAGGTTGTATATGGGAGATTCTATGGTGCAGTCACTTAATTGACTTCTTTGATGAAGTCAGATCCAGTGTTACATGAGGATGTGTGCACATACACACGGATGTGTGACATGTGGCACAAATTAAAATCAAGAATTTGTTGTTTTTTTTTCGGTAATGATCAAGAATTTGTTTAATAACAAAACAAATTCATAGAGTTCTCGTCAGAAAAAAACAAAACAAATTCATAGAGAAATAAAAAGACACAATTAATGAAAAAATAATTAAAAATCACCAACACCCACCATCAAAGAACTTCAACGCAACCTTCATCATCATCAACCCAACACCATTGTAGAACCATCACACAAAATCACAAACTTTGTTATTTGTTTCAATGGAACTCTTTTTCTTTTATAAAATAAGGCATTTGATTTGTTGATGAATTGATATGTTTGTTTTTATTTTGCAACTTTAAATCTAGATCTATTATTTTATGAGTTCACTAAAGATGATGAACTCAGATCTATTTTTTCTTTTAAAAATAAAATAAAATTTGATTTCCTTGATGGGATGGTGAGCGTCGCGCCTGAACAGACGAAGAGCTGCGATGGTGAGTGACCCGTCGAAGGTTGAAGATGACAATTTTTTTACGCGGTGTTATATATATAGTGGCGGGTGGCTGGGGTGGGCCACGGCCACCCCCGAAAAATAGAGAAATTACTATAATACCCTTGGTATTTTTATATAATTACAACTTTATACAGTATATATATTTATTTGCATGCATTTTTTAAGCTAGGGCGCGCGTAGTCTAGTGGATGTATTCTAGAAACAACTTGCCTTTCTACCCAAAGGTCATGAGTTCTAGTCTCCCTGCCCCCATTTTTTCCTTTTTTCTTTTTTAAAAAATCATGTTTGAATACCCAAAATTCAAACCCACACAATTTAAGATCAAGACATTTTTTCAAGTCATTGAACCAATAATAACAATATTTCATAAAAACTTGATTTTTATAGATATATATTTATATCAATTAACAATGGACAATTTCTATTTTTTTTTCAAAAAAAACAACACAACTATTTCAAATAAAAACAATTATTCTTTTTTAAGTATACGTGTATGATAAAATATATAATTTGTTGATGATTAACTTTATACAAATATTAGTTTAAAGTAAATTATTGATAATTTAAAGTTATTTGATCCACGTAGAATATTATTAAGAGTATGTAATTTATTAATTTTTATGAACAGATTTGTGTTTTTTATTACTTAAATTTTTGTATGAAAATAATTTTTTTAATTAACCTATATATTATAAGTTTTTACTGACAAGAATGTTATTTTTATAAGTTGATTTAATCATAAACTACCCTAAAAAGTTTATAATAATACGTGAAAGCTAATTTATTTACATAAGTTTTTTTGCAAAAGCTCAAAAATAAGTCAATCCAATAAAAGGTTCATAGTATAAACAATATCCCAAAATAAAAACGGAGTGTACGTATAGGTCTAATTTTAGGGTTCTTAGTAATTAACTTAAATCGGAGTGTACGTCTAGGTCAAATCCTAGGGTTCTTACTGCGTAACTTAATCTGAGTACATGTGTTGGTCCAATAAGAAGGTTCTTACTCCCTAAATTTAATTATTAAATTTAATTATTAAATATAAATTTTAATTATTTTAATTTTTAAACCGGAATACATGTGTAAGTCAAATTCTAGGATTCTTAGTAATAAACTTAAATCGGAGTGTACGCCTAGATCAAATTATAGGGTTCTTACTACCTTAAACATGAGTACATGTGTTAGTCTAATACGAAGGTTCTTACTCATTAAATTTAATTATTACATACAATTTTTAAATATAAATTTTAATATCTAAATATAATATTAAATTTAATTATTTAATACAATTGTTAAATATAAACTTTAATTAGTTAAATTCTTAAGTCGGAGTATACGTGTAAGTCAAATTCTAGGGTTTTTAGTAATTAACTTAAGGCGGAGTGTACGTCTAGGTCTAATTTTACGGTTCTTACTACGTATCTTAAACCGGAGTACATGCGTTGGTCCAATATGAAGGTTCTTACTCCTTAAATTTATTCATTAAATACAATTTTCAAATCTAAATTTTAATTTCTAAATATTATATTAAATTTAATTATTAAATATAAATTTAAATTATTTAAATTATTAAACTGAAGTACATGTGTAAGTCAAATTATAGGGTTCTTAGTAATTAACTTAAATCGGAGTGTACGCCAAGATCAAATTCTAGGGTTCTTACTACGTAACTTAAACTTGAGTACATGTGTTGGTCCAATACGAAGGTTCTTACTCGTTAAATATAATTATTAAATATAATTATTAAATATAAATTTTAATTTCTAAATTTAATATTAAATTTAATTATTAAATATAAATTTTAATTATTTAAATTCTTAAACCGGAGTATACGTGTAAGTCAAATTCCAGGGTTCTTAGTAATTAACTTAAAGCGGAGTATACGTCTAGGTCTAATTTTAGGGTTCTTACTACATGACTTAAACCGGAGTACATGCGTTGGTCCAATATGAAGGTTCTTACTCGTGAAATTTATTTATTAAATACAATTTTTAATATATAAATTTTAATTTCTAAATATAATATTAAATTTAATTATTAAATATAAATTTTAATTATTTAAAATTTTAAACCGAAGTACATGTGTAAACAAATTATAGGGTTCTTAGTAATTAACTTAAATTGTAGTGTACGCCAAGATCAAATTCTAGGGTTCTTACTACGTAAATTAAACTTGAGTACATGTGTTGGTCCAATACGAAGGTTCTTACTCGTTAAATTTAATTATTAAATATTATTTTTAAATATAAATTTTAATTTCTAAATATAAATTTTAATTAGTTAAATTTTTAAACCGGAGTATACGTGTAAGTCAAATTTTATGGTTCTTAGTAATTAACTTAAAACGGAGTGTATGTCTAGATCTAATTTTAGGGCTATTACTACATAACTGAAACCGGAGTACATGCGTTGGTCCAATATGAAGGTTCTTACTCGTGAAATTTATTTATTAAATAAAATTTTTAAATATAAATTTTAATTTCTAAATATAATATTAAATTTAATTATTTAATACAATTTTTAAATATAAATTTTAATTAGTTAAATTCTTAAACCAGAGTATACGGGTAAATCAAATTTCAGGGTTCTTAGTAATTAACTTAAAGAGGAGTGTACGTCTAGGTCAAATTTTAGGGTTCTTGCTACGTAACTTAAACCGGAGTACATGCGTTGGTCCAATATGGAGGTTTTTACTACGTAACTTGAACCGGAGTACATGTGTTGGTTCAGTATAAAAGTTCTTACTCCTTAAATTTAATTATTAAATACAATTTTTAAATATAAATTTTAATTTATAAACATAATATTAAATTTAACTATTAAATAATATAACTTAATTATAAAATTAATTATATTCCAAAATATGTATCATTCATTGTAAAGTCTTCTTTGATTAATTCATATAACTTAATTATAAAATCACCTTTTCCCAATCCTTAGTAAGGGTAAATTAGAAAATGTGGTTCCGGGTAAATTAGAAAATTGGTTTCTCCTTTTTTTTTTGCATTTTTTTAATTTTAATCAAAGCTGTTTAGAAACCCACAACGTTTAGAAACAGGGGTTCAGACAGGAATCGAACCCACAACGTTTAGAAACAGCAGGAGCATATTAACCGCTACGACACTTGAATAGTTTTTCGTTTCAAATGCGTTGTTTAATATTTATAAGTAGTTTTGTTAAAATATGTTAAATCAATCATATTGACTGTCGGAGATATCTACAAGGGAGCAAAGTGGAACTTATTTTCTTTAAGTGACCAAAGTGAAACCAAAAAAGTCTTTAAGGGACCTACATACTAATTAAGCCTAAAAAGAAAAAGCATTCCATTCCAAACAAACGGTCTCTTCTGTTCTCTTCTCTCCCTCAGACACAGAACAAACCCTAACCTTTGTTAACAAACAAGTGCCTCTTCCTTCCACGCCCTTCAAACAAGTGTGTTTCAGTCTCGTATTTGCTAACTATGTCAAGCATTATATTTGGTTCATTCACCCCAGCTGCAGCTGAAGCTGCTGCCATTACCAACTCTTTAGCTGAAACTGCCGTTACGAAATATTCAGATCCTTTTGCTTTTGCCGAAGAAGAGAAGATAAAAATCGCTGACGGCAGCGACAGAACTCAAGTTTGGGAAGTGAAAGCTACCCTTGACTCGAAGGACTTTGCTTTGAAAACCATTCCGGATGAGAAGAGAGCCATGACGGAGTTCGCCGCATATCGGCGGCTTGAAGATCAAAACATCATTCGATGTTATTCCTGTACAAAGGTTGATAATGGTTATCAACTTCTGTTAGAAAGAGGAGAGTGTACTTTACTTGAGCTGATCAAGGTGTGCAACAGCGGTCTTCCTACACATGAGAATCCAAATCGTGAAAAATTTCTTACATGGGCCAAACAATATGTGACGTTGTGGGAAGACTTTTATAGACCAGCAGGAGATAAATTAGCTCATCCGGACAGAACACCATCAACAACCCTCGTTTCTC
Organism: Trifolium repens; assembly: GCA_030408175.1. Lineage (NCBI taxonomy): Eukaryota > Viridiplantae > Streptophyta > Magnoliopsida > Fabales > Fabaceae > Trifolium > Trifolium repens. Next base: position 2,865,350 of record CP125847.1, read on the forward strand.
TATTAAGGTTACCTTCTAACTTTGGTTTGTTTATTATTCCGCTATGGAGTTCCAAAAGTTTGGAGATGAAATTGTTATTGCTTTTCAGTTTGTGGGTTTTGAATTTTTGTGTGTCGATTGGTACTCTGCCTTGGAGTTTTGTTGAAATGTTAGATGCTACAATTTTGTTCTGTTAGTAAGTTACTTTGTCTCCTTATTGAAATTGGTGGTTGTAGGATTTGTTTGTTTTTGTTGCCTTGTACCTATTCCACATATTTGCTGATGTTCACCGTATGCTATTATTGCTTTTGGAATTTGCATTTAGATTCGTAGAGACATTTAGATTTAAGGAGAGGACTAGGTAATATATTTATGAGATGAACAACATGTTGAATGCTAAAATTCCACCATATTGAGTGGGATTTTAGAGTGAAAAGTGAGAGACCCAACAACATTCAAAATATGTTGACCTTTGTCGCAATTTGTGCAGATACATTGTAAAGGGAGTGGTTTACCTGCATAAGATGGATGTGGCACACGGGAGACTGAATCCCAACAACATACTGATTTTCAAGAATCGGGATAACAGCCTGCGGGCCACGTTATCCCATTTTGGTTGTTCTTCATCCGGATCTCCAGGGTGGCAGGCACCTGAACAGAGGGAGGGAGTATTAGGATGATTAACCAATATAATACTCGTTTAATTACCAATTTAATACTAAAATCCATTGGTTATGGTTTTGTTTAGAACCATAAAACCGAACCACTTTAATAGTTCGGTTCGGTTCGAAAGGCAAACAGTTCAATTTAGTTTGGTTATTATGAATTTTAAAAACAGTTTGGTTCAATTCCGTTCGGTTGTCCTCTAGAACCAAATCATGCCCATCCCTAGTTGTCCCCATAGAAATAAAAATAATTGGATAAAACATGTTCTCAATCCCTACTTCTATAGTGAGTTTTAGTTTTCGTCCGTATAAAACAAAGTCACTGGTTTTCATCCCTAAAAAAAATCTTTTGTTTCCAGTCCTTAATAAGCAAAATTTTGACATTTTAATATCAATATTATGACATTTTAATGTTCAAAATGACATATATTATGTTTATATATCATGTTAAACATATATATGTTCATATTATGTTTAAAAAAAGTAAAAAAAAAAAGTCAAAATTTTAGGGATGAAAAATTGTAGGGATGAAAACAAGTGATTCTTTTTTTCAGGGACGAAAACCAAAACTAATTATAAAAGTAATGACTGAAAATATATTATATTCTTAAAAAATTTAGTCGGATATCATTACCATGTGGGGTACATTCGATCTACTAAAAAATAAAGGACTGGACATAACAACTTCAATTGTACTATTTTTGGATTTTATAACAATTCTCGGGAGTGGATAAAAACAACGATTTTTATCCCGCACTGAACCAAGAGACAACTTTTTATCATTTGTACAGTTGTCTAATTAAACATCATACAAACTCAAACATTTATTAACATCTTACCAAGTTTTATACATATATATATATATATATATATATATATATATATATATATATATATATATATGTGTGTGTGTTTTGCTACCAACTCAGTGATAAAGATCTTCACTAAAACCACTAATGTCAATTTGCAATTGAATAAATAATAAAAAAGTTAATACAATATTCCTCTTCATTGAAATTTAACTTGTTCCAAAAAAATTTAACTTGAACAATTATTAACGATATATAATATATTTGTCATTCAAAAAAAAAGTGAGGATAAATGCATTAAATAAAACTCTTCCAATCAATTTTATACCATTCTTAACGTTGATGGCAGTAGTTTCGGGGACTTCTTCGTCACCCTTCCGGAGCTTGGATCACAGGCTTCTTTAGATTCCTCTCTAGCTCTTTTGACATCCTTCATGCTGAGCTACATGTGATTCATCAAGGGTTGTTATTGGCTAATAAACTTCAAAATCAGAACATTATCTACTATAAAGCCTCTCTTCTATGTGTCGATATCATTCATGCTCAAACTTCTAGATTTCATAAGCATGTTACTCTGATTCAAGACATAAAAAATCTAATTTAGCTTAATTGGCAAGTGCATGCATATTGCTCACACCCTCCGAAAAGCAAATACTTGTATTGATTTTCTTGCTAAACTTGGACCCTTTTCTGATTTTAGCGTAACGTAATATTTAGTTTAGTTTTGCCATTTTCTTTTTCTTCATCATGTAACCACAAAAAAAAAAAAAATCCCAAGTAAATGCCATTATTGGTACACGATGCTAATTTTAACCTTAAATAATCAATTTTAACAACAAATACATTTTGGCCATCTATTAATGTGGCACATTGATATATAGTAGCATATATAATAGCTACACAAAGTCCTTAATTAAAATTACAAAAGCTTCATAAAATATCCGCCATACTAAAATTACACACCTCAAACTACACTCTAGCTAGCCCACCTAATTAAAATAGAGTACACTCTTATAAATATAATATATATTTCTCTTCATAATTTAAAATAATTAAAATTAGATTATTGATTAATTAAGCTTCTGATAATATTAGCTTCTGGACTATCAGCATCAATTGTGACCAATAACTGAGACAATCGTTCACTTAAATCATCAACCTCTCTGTGTAAGCTTCTGATGTAATTACAAGTCTCTTGTAGGACCTTAGATGCTGAAACCTGCACAATAAAATTAGTTAATATCTCAATCATTTACTATGAGAGTCATTTTCTTTCTTCTATTTCTACATATGATATGATGTCTTTTGTCACAAAGGACCATAGCACATAAATGTGATGAACCGTACCAATTACTCCTGCCATATATATATTAGGGATATATGAATAAATTTAATTTCTAGTGGAATATATTTCTGGTACTTCATTGTTTCTATATATTTGTCATTCAAAAAATATTAATAACTGGATGTTTGATTCCGCGGTGAGAAGAATTGATGTTAGTAAATGTATGTTTGGTTCTGTAAAATTGATTCGGACTAAAATTGAGTTGAAGATAAAGTGATTTATGTTATATATATTTATGTTAAAGTGAGTTGAACAAAAAAATTGAGTGTAAAAACCAATTTTAGAATCAAAAGCTATAATTTCTAATTTTAAGGTTTAGGGTTAATTTGAGTAGAATCAATTTTGACCGTTGATCTAGAAGTAAAACCAACATATACACTAAGAAAAAATATGATTTTTTTTCTCTAAGAAAATATATGAAAAAATAACAGTTTGCATTGTACAAAAAAAAAGGGTTATTTTGCATAGAGTAAGGTTTTATTTTGTAGTTATACTTCTTATTTGTACAAGAAATAGTGAAGTTTTTTTAACCAAGAATTGATGTGTTTGTATAGAGTTGAGATTTTTTTTTTGTTTTTTTTGTAACCTAAAAAAAAAGGATCTTCTTTTTTTGGTAAAATGAAGTTCTCTTTATTTAGTTGACTTTGAAAATCTGTAAACCTTTTTTTTTAAAACAATGTTATTATTATTAACTATATTTTGACAACTTTTAGGACAACAAAAAAATACAAAGCAAATGTATTGACACAAAAATCAAGACAAATAAAAAATTAATAGGGAAAATGCTAAACAGTGCCCCTGGGGCAATAGTTAAGCATATTAATATAGTAAATTTATCTCGAAATGTGTGCATTCAACACTTTGAAAATGTAAAAAATTGTTTTTTCAATATTAAATTTCTCTTTAATTTCCTTTTATAGTATGCTTAACAAGTGCCCTGAGGGCGCTGTTTAGCATGACCCAAAAATTAAAATGACTTTTATAGGAAAGGGATGTCAACTAAGTTGTCTGAAATGGATGTCAAAATATCATTTATCTTTTTATAAATCCATGTCAGTGCAAAAAAAATTTACAAATAGATTAAAAAAATTATATCATATAATAAAAATGCCAATATAATATAAATTTAATTAAAAAAAATAAATATAAATGTAAAAAAAAACTATTAATTTCTATGATACTTCGTAAATGGAAAATAGAAAAGATTCCGTTCGTACTACTACATGTACCTTAAATCTTATTCAGAGACCATGCACATAGAAGTCTTGTTTCACCAATTAGTACACATTAACCACAACACTGTTACACTGCACTTTCCTTTTTAACCTTTTAAATCTTTTCATTTCTGGTTCTGGGGTCCTGCGTTATACCTTTTTTTTTATTATCCTGCAATATTATCGATGCAAGAAAAATATTTTTTCTTTTATTTCTCTTTATGAAATGAAATTTAATTAAGGTACGTAATAATATAATGTTTTTATTTATTATCAATGCACGAAATATAATGTTTTTTTTATTATCAATGCACTTTCCTTTCCTTTCCCTTTTTTATTTTTTATTTTTTTGGATTCAAACTTAATAATATAATGTTTTTAAGTTATTATAATATATATAAAAAGTTTTTACTGTTATTAACGAATAACGATGATTAATCTCTATAATCATCAATTGAACTTATAATCACCGATTTAAGAAATTTAAAATTCTTATCATTTAAACCAATTCATTAATATTTGTATAATGATATTATTTTATTATATTAATACTTAGATTATACATATGACGTCCAAAAAACGTTACTCTTCATTATTTTTCATTATTCATACTTCAAAACTATATACAATAGTAATATACATCATACATGTACGAGTCGGTGTGATTGGTAACAGTTTGCTCCTATTGCCTTCGTATGTTTGACCGGGACATTGTCTGGTTGACCAATTGTAAGATATACTCTAACATAAGTAAATGATAATTTACTACTTTTCAATATATAACGGTTTAAATATTTTTATAATGTTTGTTAATGATTTATGGTTTTTAAAATTCAAATAGCTATTATTTTCGTATTTTCTTCTTTTTTGTGTGTATACAAGGTGGTATATAAGCAATTCACTAAAAAAAATTGAAGTGATAAATATCACTTAAAATATTCACATATATAATTATGAGGTTTTAAATTTGAATCCGCACAAAAAATTTTGACCTGACATTATCAGTATTGATAGTTGAATTAGATTTTTTTTTTTTTAGTACAGTAGTTGAATTAGATTTGATAGACACATAAATATATTTCTATTGAGAAAATTTATTTGAGACCAAGAAAACACTCTAGATATTTAAAAAGAAAAAGGGACATATTTTTCACGAGAGATTGAATGTGTATGAACCTCCCATTAAACAATTTTGTTGTTCACATTGTTCTTACTACTAATGACCTAATTAATTAAATACTCTTCCATAGAGGAATTCAATTAGCTTATAGATTTTTTTTTCTTTTATGAACAACAAAGAGAACTTCAAATTATTCAAGGATAGATGAAGAAAAAAAATACAAGTGGTACTAAATTCACAAAATTTATTCTACTCGACCAACAAAAAGATACTCCAAGAAACCATTACAAAAATACAATCTATAAAATTTGTATATTCATAATATAAGCTTATTAAAATTACCAGGCTTTGTTGCCAACAACAACCATTGCAAAGACAAAAAAAATTTGAATCCACAACTTCTCCAACCTAATGAGAGAATTTGCATATATACTCATTTAATGTACTTAACTTTAAGCAAAATTAACTAAGTATATATTTTTTTGGTTGCAATTAACTAAGTATATATGCATAGGTGCACTTAAAGTCTATAAATAAAATAAAATAAATTCCATTTTCTAAACTACTCTTGTTTTGCATTTAAGCTTCGTACATAAACTTATTTTATTGAATAATATTTTGAAAATAGTTCAAAGAGTCATGTATAGTAATATTGTGTCTTCTAAATCTTTTGATGTAGTGTTTAAGAGGATTATATTTGTCATTCAAAAAGGATTAGGAACATTTCTTATATTATTTGCTTGTCTTCTATTCATGTTCAATTATCTTGAATATATATATATATATATATATATATATATATATATGTTAAATATTAATCCATTATATATATATGACTTCATTTTTTACTTATACTATAGTCCAGAAAATATGAAACCACTATTTAAATTTTGAAACATATCCTGACTTTGATTAACTATGAGACTCAACTCATTATGAAATTTTATTGATAAAAAATGTCCACTAGCTAGTATGAGTAATTTTCAGATTATATATATCACTTTGACCACTTACTATTATTATGATATGACTCACATGCGCTACACGAGCTAGCCATATCCTATTATGTTAATTACTTAGCTTCTTCCTAGACCTTCCCTTCCAAAACTTGGTTGCATATGTCTATTTTTTTTCCAATTAATTTGAACTAGTTGCTGCAGCTAATTAACTAGGCTATACGTTAAACTATATAATAAGTATATTCTTTTCTTAAACTATTTTGTTATAATAGGAACAATATACACTATGTATTATATTTATAACATGTAATCAAAATTGATGGTATGCTAAGAGACATTGAAAGAGTTTTAAATAGGAAGTTTTGAGTTCGATTTCACAAACTAACATAACCATTGATAACGGCTTAAATATAAAAATGGATTATACAAATACAAAGAGTTTTGACTTTAGTCTTTATAAAAAAAAAAAATTATTTATTTTTGTTCTTGCAAATATATAACATTTTACTTTTGATCCTTGTTGTTTTGTTTTGGTCCTTACGAAATTGATTCATATTGGAATTAGTCTTTGCTATATTTAAAATATTTGATTTTAGTTCTTTAAAATAAAGACTAAAATAAATACTTTAAGAACTAATTTTAATATAAACATATTTTGCAAGGATTAAAACAAAGTATCAAAGATCAAATGTAAAATGTTATATATTTGCAAAGATTAAAAAAAAAACTAAAATTTACAAGGACTGAAATCAAAACTTTTCATATTTGCGGGGATCATTTTCATTGTGGTCCATAAAAATGAAAAATAAAAAGTTTAAAATACCTTGTCCGAACGTCTATGACGAATCTCAGGAACAAGTTGACGCAACTTAGAAACAAGTTCAATGATTTGGTCATCAGAAATTCTTGAAGAAGAAGATTGTTGCCTTGACCTTCTGCTAGACATAATATATACCTAGATGTGGGTGTAAGCTAAGATTCTATTTATAAGTTTATAATAAAGAAAGTTACAAAAATTAATTGGTTTATTTGGTTGGAAATTAACAAACAAAAGACAAGCTATATAGTGGAGAAAATGAGAGGAAGAAGATGTAGGTAGGAGTAGAGTTTAAAAGCTATAGGTATGAATGAAGAAATGGAGAAAGTGATAAGAGAGATATAAAGGGAGAGAAAGGGCCCATAAATGAAGGAAGATGGAAAGAAAGAGAGTACAATTACATAGATAGTGATGTTGGATTTGTAGAAAACAATTGCATTGGGAAAGTAGTGGCGTAGGTTTGTTGCTACTAAATAAAATTGAGAGAGAGAGGATCCTAAAATATTGATCTAGTATGTAACAATGCAGCTAATTTTTTTATGAGAAAGGATAGAGTGATCTTTAGATATAGATTACTTGTTAAGAAAGTAAATATAAAAATTTTGACTTGAAAAGTGGTATACTTACTCTTTTTTAATTTTAGTTTATAACTTGTCATTTTTAATAGGTTTTGTTTAACATGCATTAGTGAAATAAATTTTTTGTCCGACACAAGATTGTTTTCGTCATTAGATTAATAAATCTCACTATTAAATGATGTTAAATTACATCTTATTTGATTTAATGATGAGTTTTGTTGATCCAATAGTTAAAACAAGCTTGTACACAGTAAAATATTTTTTGTACTTGTGCACTATAGGAATATGTTTGTGATTATGTGTTATTAGTTTTTGAGAAAGGATTCTCTCATGTTGGAATTCCTCATGTTCTTTATGTTGGATAATCCACACCAGTGAAATCCCCTTTTAATAATTAATTTTTTTTAATATTTATTTTTTAAAGGTTGTGATTGAACTGGACCCTCCATTTACTGGAGAGGATCATGTCTCTTAGTTTTTAGCGTTTGAACCTAGACATTCTATTTAATTTTTTTTTGTTTTTACCACCAATTTAATCTGGTTCGGGAGTCAGTTTTGACATCAAGTGTATTTAATATTTCTTTGATATAATTTACCAATGAGATCTTTATATCTAGAAAAAACTAATTTTTTTTTTAACTGCAATAAATTTATTAACCACCACACCTAAATACAAGGAGTATTTAGAGGGGGAGAGAAATCACAATAAGTGATAATTTTTCTTATAGAAAAAACTAGTATTGATAGTAGTTTTATTAAAATTAAAGTGTTATAAAAATGTTAACAAAAATTACACTTGGTAGGGAGGACCACAATTTGATCACCCGCAACAATGATTGGAAGGGGGCTGAAATCACTTGATGCCAGACCCCGAACTAGATTCAACTGGTGTTAGGGTTGGGAATAGGCCAGGCGGCCTCCAGGGGCCTTCGGCCTGGCCTGTCTTAGGCCTGGCCTGGCCTGGCCTGTTTATTAAAAATGTCAGGCTCAGGCCTTGAAAAATGTCTGTTTATCTAAATATGTCAGGCTTAGGCTTTTAAAAAAGTCTGTGAAGCCTGATAGGCCGGCCTAGTTATATTTAATAATTATTCTTTATATAATATTATTATTTATATCTTGTATAAAAAATAAATATTATTTATATAAATACAAATATTTATTAGACAATATATATTTTTATTTTTTTTGACAAAGACAAATTATATTTTTTAGACAAATTAGAAATTATTTGTTTATTTTTTTGACAAAGACAAATTATATGCTTTTATAGTACAAATTATAGACTTTGTCGTAATTGTATTTGTTATTTTATTAGCTTTTAATTTTTGTGATAATCATTTTATTAGTGTTTTCTTAATGTTGTAGAAATTATAACAAATTAAATATGAAATAGGCTTTAAGGCCTATTTAATTAGTCTATTTAAAAAGACTATATATAAGCATTTATGTAACACAGACTTTTAAATAGGCTACAAGGCCAGACCAGACTTTAAACAGGCCCAGGCCAGGCCAAAAAAAAATTGTATTTGATAGGCCTAGGCCAGGCTTAGGCTTGAAGAAAAATCATAGGCCAGACTCAGACCTGTCAAAGCCTGATCTGACCTGTTCCCAACCCTAACTGGTGTGACAACCAAAAAATAAAAAATATTTTAAAATTTTAAAAAATCGTAATGTTAAAGATGACTTTATCATATTTACCGTTAGTCTAATCAAACACTATTTTTAATATAAAGAAAATTTAAAACACTATTTTATTTTCTATAAGAAAAATTTGGAGAGAGAATTCTTCTTTTGTAGTATATGTTCCCAAATTGGGGTTGATTTGATGTGCGGTAAGATGAGTTTGTCATGTTTTTAAGCTAACAAAGTGGGCCTTTATGTACATGTCTCTATTAACAGGACCATGTGATCATTATAGGAAACTGATCTTCTGCAATTAAGGGTGTTAATTGTAAAATTTCCTCTACTAATCACATAATTCCACGTAATTAATTGTACCCTAAAACACTACCTCCCTTCATGATTCATCGCTCCAATGTTTCTGGCAAATGAGTCATAAAACTATACACTACTCAAGATATCGACATGGCATGCAACTATTAGTCAACACTTAAGTTATGAATTTACAATTTAAATATGAATTTAGTCTCTAATTAAAAATTTAATTTAATGGTTTTAGTGGTTAAAGTTTTCTTTTCTAATTGATTTCAACTTTTGTAAATTTAAAGATTGATAGTATTAATCTTTTATATCTAACTCATTATAAACATATCATGATTCAATAAGTTGACATTAAAAAATAATTAAAAATAATAATTTTTTAATTTTCTAAGACTAAATTCAAATAAAAAAAATACTTACAACTACTCAAGTCAGAAAACATTATAACTACGGTTACTAAAATAATATTTTCACATATATTTTAAAAATAATATATTTGAAGGAAGTGACTTGGATCTCAACTCAATGAAATTGATACTTGATTATGACTTTAATGTCTTTAATTAGCATGACCATTTTATTAAATCATATCTTAATTTAGCTAACTAAGCTAACTAAAATTCACGAAAACAACAAGTTTAAAGTGTTTAATTAAGTATTTTATGATGAAAAGTTTGATTTAAGAGCAAGCAAGTGAATCTAAAAAGGGGAGCATTCATGACAATTTCCATGCCACTTATTTAATTATTGCCCTTCATTTTTGTTAAGGGACACAACTACGTGAGCAATTAAGGACCAATTTATCTTGGAAATGGATTTTGATGTAGTCACATCTATGAATGATCTAGACCGATGTGAAAACATATGTGATTGTCAAGATATGTCTAACACCAAATTGAGTCAGGAGTCAGGACTAATGTAATTTTTGAGATATGCCTCTTCTGAAAAAAAATTTGAAATACATGTCTTTTATAATTTACTTTAAATGTTGTTTTCGGGTTTTTTATTTATTTATTTATAACTATTATTATTTTAAAAATAATTATAACTATTATCGGGTGGAATGAGTAGTTCAACGTCCTCTGGTTTGAATTTAGAATTATATGACTTTGAAGTTCCTAAAACTTTATGAAGTATTATATTCGAAAACAACAATGTTGTTCTATAATCATATGTTAGTTCAAGCATCATTATATTTTGCTAGTCACAATTTTTTTTTTTAATATATCATCTTTTATTTAAATTATTTTGTTGAATGAAACGAGTTAAGTTTATTATCGCAAAAAAAAATATTATCAAACTATTTTTTAAAAGTACACCAAAAATTAGAACTTCAAGTACAATACTCTAAAGTGAACCCTAAATTTGGATTTTGAATTTAAAGGTTATCATCCAATCTAAATCTAATGACAATAGTGCAATAACTGATTGTTTGATAAAAAATGAATGATTAATATTGCATTCAATATAAAATTAATCAAATTAATGAAATAAATCTTAACCGTTGGATTAATTTTGTTCAACTAAGATTATCTACTAAATTAAGCAGCTACATCAGACAATTCATATCCTCTCGACAACACAAAATCTTGACCCCAATATTTCCATGTACGGTGTGTCACATGTTATTTCCTTATTCCTTAAGGTCATCACATGCAATTCCATTGTTCAAACGACATGCCACGTGTCATGTTATGAGTCCCATGCTATAGTACTTATACAATGAAGGGAAAGTGTTTCCAAAATAAAGCAGAGATTGGGAACTTCACGCTATTATGAAACATTATCACGTGCATATAAAATTTAGAGACCCCTCATGTAAAATTGAGGGGACCCTATAATATGTCTTTACTCTTATGTATTATGCATTTTACACAAAACGTAACATTTTTGCTAACAACCGGCAATTAGGATATATTTAGTCTTATATTTAGCTCACTAACTCTTGATTGATCATGTATACTTAACCAAACTCAATCAACTTCAAATATGATACTCCACACTCAAGATTATATCTAATCAAATTGGGCCAGAGAGATTAATAATGTCTTTATCAACTATAATTAATATCTCATGTAGGCAGCTCGACACATGCATTAAAGAAAAATATACACTGTACTATATTAAGAGATAAGGTGAATTTTCCATCTATTTATTGATTAGCAACCTCTCCACATGATAGGGTGGAAGTTTGTTGATTTTGGTTTAAATACATTTTTGGTTCTGCCAAATATTACATTTTTATTTTCTTTAATTGGTAAATATTATTTTTGTTTTAAAACCTCGGAAAATACAAAATAATGTTTTGATTATTGCTGGTGTTTTAGTTTCTTTGGAAGTTATTTATGTTCAAATTAGGCCTTGTAATAAAATGTCTACACATTACAAGAACCAACTCCAAATTTAATTGCAGAAGTTGCAAAGAAAATGAAATCTAGATATGGAACTCTTAACAGTAATTAATCATACAACAAATGAATTCTCGAACCAAAGTGTTGGTTATCAATTATACATGATAAGAGAATTGGGGTCATATGTGATTGGGGTGGACAGAAATTACCGAACTGACCCGAATCCGACGAAACCGAAAAATAATTTGATTGTTGGGTGGTAGTGGGTCGGGTTACGGGTTGATCGGATGAAAAATATCGGGTTTTAATGGATAAAAATGGTCGGGCTCAGATTCATTTTTTAGATCCAACGAAATCCGAAACCGACCGAACCCAACCCATATTAATTTCCATTATTATTATTTTTTTTTTTTACCCACATGTATATTTTTCTCGCATAAGAGATAACCATATTGTCATATGTATACTTTCAAAATTTGAAGCACAACACCTTTCTACTTTCGTATTAAGACATGGAAATGTAATATATATGTCTAATCTTACATAAGTGATCAAATGATGTATTTAGATTATAAGCCAACTTAATTACGTCTATGAATCATGAACGATCTATTTATTTAGGCTTTTTGAAACAACTTAGTCTTGTATGTTCTGACAAGTAAATATCCCTAATTTGTTTATTTCATTACTTGAAGTTTTATGCCGAGATTTTTTTATTACTAAAAAAAATGAAAAAATTTGTTGGGTATAAAAAATTCTATGTTAGCTCAAACCGAACGTACTCAACCGCTTCATCTGATTAAACCGTATAACCGAAATTCGATCAAACCGTTAGCTTAATTGGGTGAAATTGGGCCTTGATTTCTCACCCACGGATTGAATCGGGTTTGGCATTTTGGACCCGAACCCACCCATAACCGACCGATGTCCACCCCTAATATGTGAGACAGGAAATATTTGACGTAGAGAAGTGATCACATGCAATAATAAAAGTGTATGATTGTTGATTTTACTTAAACAGAGATTGATAGGTGAGATTCTTTAATAAATATAACAAAGTGACAATACGTATTAGTAAATTTATTTATTTTTTTGAATAGTAATAATTTGCATTGCTTACCAATTACGTACATTAAATTCACTTTAGAACACTACCAAAAATTTTATAAATTTGCATTGATTATAGTACATACTATTTAATAATAATTTTATAAATTTGAAAATAATTTTTTGTTTATATTTAAAATTAAATGGAGTAAGCAACAAAAGCATATCCCCTTTAAATTAATTTCAAGTACTTCTTAGTAAAATGTTTCTTTTTTATGAGAATGGATCCTCTCAATTTTTTTCCCTCAATTTTTATATCTTTACTATCAATTAACTTCTCTCAATTTCTTTTAGATTTAAATATTTATCCAATAGTCTATAATTCATATTATTTCCTCAATTTTTTTTATCCATTTGAAAGAATCCATTCTCTTTTTTTATGGTCAAAAAGGGCTAACTATAAACCTGACATATGACAATTTAGTCTTCTTATCTATGAACCCGACAGGAAGTTGGAAGTTAGAATTCTGTTGGAAGTCATGATGATACAAAAATCAAAGTCCAAAAGTAAATATGGAAAAAATTTAAAACAACTTTACAAATCTTTTCCCTCGTCTCCTCTTAGTAATGCATGCGTAATTCAGTTACTTTATTTTCAAGGGAATGCACCTTTTTTTGGGGTTCAATTCAAACCCAATGAAAAGTGTAATTAGTTAATTAGCGCCACGCTTAAGTGCTTTTGATCTTCTTATAAAACCTAATTATATGGTGATTTTCTTCATTATTAAATGGATTAACCATATTTATTTACCAACAAGGCTCTAAGCTAATTAAACTAATACAATAGATTCCTTCTGTACTTTTCTAAGTTCATTATACAATTAATGTATCTGATTAAATTTGTAGACACTACAAGATATATGATTTTTTGCAATAATTTTTTTTGTTAAAAGTTGTTATAAATCGTTGGCAAAACAACGAAATTATTGGAGTATAGTTTTGCCGGCGATTTGTAACAACTTTTAACAAAAAAAAATTATTGCAAAAAATAATATTTCTTGTAGTGAGATACATTAATTATAAAATGAATCTAAAAAGGTAAATTATATTTATGTAGTGTCATGTAGAGAGTAGTTAACTAAAAATTCGATGGAGAGAAATACTCATATTAATATTTAGTATTTGATACATCTTTAATAGAATTATTTCAATTGGAAAAAAAAATTGAAGAATCCAACAAAAGCTAACTAGTTTTTAAGGGAGTATTGTTGGATCTATAAATACAAATAATTGGTAGGATACTATTGTGATTATAGAGCTATAGGAATGGGTTCAAAGCATTTTTCTAGAAAAGGAAAAGTTCACATGATATTTCTTAACAATTTTTTGGGTCGTCTTCTATAAGTTTCTTTTAAATTTAATGTAAACTGATTCGATTTATTATCAAACATTATATAGTTGAGATTCAAACTTTTTATTGCTTTATTGTGGAAGTTTATTCTCTTCCGCTAAACCCAACTCCATATATCATTTCATAAATTTAATTCTATAAAATTCGACCATATATTGTCATTAGTTAATATTAATACTCAAAGTATAACCTCCAAAACCGTGTTGTTAAAAACTTGAACCGCTCCTAATGCTCCTTAGACCAAGTACTTGCAAGTAAACCATCAAAATTAGTTATCGACTTTATAAGATACTATTTGACTTTATAAATATTTTTAAAAGATTTCTAGCTCTATCAAATTTTACTTATATTAATCATTTTAAAAATTTGTTATGACTAAATTTAGAATAAGTGGATATATTTAGAAAACAAATTGACAGCAAGCTATAAAATATAAGAATTTAATTGATAGTAAGTTTTTTTTTTTGACAGATTAATAGACCAACTTGACATTTTAATAGTCTATGACATTCTTAAAATATTTATAAAATCATAAACTTATTCTAAACATAGAGACAAGCAAATCAAGAGCACCAAAATCAGACAAATCGGTCTTTAGCCCAAGTATTTGTAAGTAAACCACCAAAATCAGTTATCGACTTTGTAAGATACTATTTGACTTTATAAATATTTTTAAAAGATCTCTAGCTCTGTCAAATTTTACTTATATTAGTCATTTAAAAAATATGTTATGACTAAATTTAGATTAAGTGGATAAATTTAGAAAACAAATTGACAGCAAGCTATAAAATATAATAATTTAATTGATAGTAAATGTTTTTTTTATATAAATTGATAGTAATTAAGTAGTTGAACACATAGACCAACTTGACATTTTGATAGTCTATGACATTTTTAAAATATTTATAAAATTATAAACTTATTTCAAAGTTCCCTTAAAAACAAAAACTAATTTAAAAGTTTATTGCTCGATATGCATGCACTAATACAAACAATCACTTAACTAATTGTGCACATGAAAGAATAATAAGTGATCAAAAGATTGTGAAAGGTTTAGTATAAACTAAAACAAATTCCCGTTATTAAACAAATGATCCATCCATAGTTTGATCACCTATTAAAAAAAATATATCTTATGTGTTAATTTCATGAATTTCACAATTGAATCCAATCACTTTTAAATGGTGATAAAAAACTTCATATCTTTAACATCATATGAAGAAGTTGAAAACAATACAAAGTCGTTATTTTCCTATATTTTTTTAAAGGCAATTTTACAATTAAAATAAAAGATAAAATCCTTTTTTGAATAAAAAAAAGCAGAGAAGTTTTGCTTTTTAGTTGAATATATTGGACCTTATCGCCTACTGTACTGATTACTAACTACATAGGGATATACATTCAAACTTTAATTTGGTCGGTCAGTCTATCTAAGGAGCACAAGCAGAATTCATGGGATTAAATAGTTAGCTAGAAAATGCCTAATATAATTAATTTATACTAAATTAATGTTTAAAACTTATTCAAAATTGATCTAAGAAATTTTCAACGGAGCTTTCTCACATTTGAAAAATTTCTTAGATAGATCATTTCACCTCAATTTTATTAATTTGGTTGGTCAGTCTAAGAAGCACAAACAGACTCATCATTTTACCTCTACCAAAGATATATAGATGTTACTCACTTTAGATGAGTCAAATATACATTTTTCATACCAATTTAATAACTTAAAACACATTATTTATCTTAATTGAATTTCTTCTTAACTTCGCCTTTTAATATAATTTGTAATTAATTTATGTATGTTGTATGTGTAAATATTTTTTATACTATGAATTAGTCATAACCACCTAAACATCAGTATATGAATTGAATCTTGTAATGAGAAAGAAGTTATTTCAAGTCATAAGGATGGAGGGATCGAAAAGGAAAAAAGTAAAATAAAACAAAATGCACAATATCGTTGGTTTAAGCTCATAAGATAATTCATATGAGGATAAGCTATGAACATTTGGGAGCTTGATAAGTAAGTGGGTCTTTACGCAGAGATGGAAGAGGAAGTTATTCAGAATCGATCTAAAGTATTTCGAAGAAGTTTAAGAAAAAAATTTACTCCAAAGCGCTTTCGATAAATTTCTCTTTCTCTTTTGTTTTCTTGGTGTTTTTGGGGTGTGAATGTGGTCACTTGTTAAAGGTTTTTAGTTTCTTGGTCAACTTTTTTATGTGGTACTTGTTGAGGAGTTTCATTTTTATCTTCTTTGAGGAGTAGATATTTTTTAATAGTGCCTCTGGTTAGGTATTGGTTCGTTGTTGTTTGTTTGCATTTTCTCAGCGTCTGCCCTTTTGGGATATACTTTTTTAATAAAATCTTAATTTTCAAAAAAAAAAAATATTTTATTTTATACAAAGATAAATATTAATCTTGTTTTGGTAACAAGCTAGGGTGTACTAATTTTATAACTTTAATTGAAATAATTGAAATAAACTAACTAACCTCTAGCTAACAATATCTTGGAGTATTTGGATGATGAAAAATGCCATTATTTTTAAAGATGAAGATGTTCAGAAGGTTATGAATTGTATCAAGTCTATTTGGTGGTCTTGGTTTATTTGCATTGTAAGGTGGATAGAAACTTTTGTTTTGTTATTGCAAATTGGTGGAATAACCCTTTGATGTGTTTACAAAAAGGTAAACATATTTGTAATTGTGTGCCCTCTATGATAGAGAAGGGTGATGGATGAATTGTGTTTGGGGTGTGTTTTGTGGTATCATGTATTAATGCTTGTAAGGTTGAATTATGTATTATCACTTCATATGACTGGCTGAAGGGTTCTTTGGCTGTTGGCGTTAAATATAACTTGGGGTGGTTAAGTTAGAAGTTATGGTACAAATTAATAGTTCAAGGATTAATTGTTGAGGAGGCTGGGGTCTTTTAACTTTTTGTTAGAGGGCTGCAGGGGGTGTTCTTTGTATAGTAACTTAATGGTGTTATTTTGTTTTTAGGTGTCATGTCATGCTGTATAAAGAGTAAACCATCAATATATTTAGTCTTTGATTGTGTATAATACTTTTAAATAAATCTCTAGCTAATTTTATAAATATTTTAAAAAGTTTTTTTACTGTAACCTATATTTAACTGCGTACTATTAATTAAATCTTTATATTTTATACTTTACTATTAAATTTTATTCCTAAGTATATTTATTATTTTTAATTTAGTCCCTAATATATTCTTTGAAGATCTAATTTGAGTAAACTTTAATAAAGTCATGGACCTTTTTCAAATTATTATAAAGTCAAGAACTTATTTGAGACTTTTTTGCAAATTGGAGACTGATTTAGTGCTCTATGTATGCAATGTATAATGGGGTGAGCATCGGTCGGGTTCGGCCGGATTCGGGCCGAAAATCGTCAAACCGATAAAAACCGCGGCCTCTTAATTTGGACCCAATTTCGACAGTCTACATCTTCGGTTTGTTCGGGTGTCGGGTCATACAGGTGACGGGTATAACGGGTCGGTTTTAACGGGTTATATTGAAACTTTATTGTTACATCTAAAACTTCATTGATCAAAAAATTATTATTCTTCAATAATAGTTCAATATTTCGTACACATTGCAACAAATGATACAATAAAAATAATGAGATGCAGTTACTTTATTTCAAATTTGTAAATCCAACGACAATAATAGATAGTAGATAAGAAGTAAAAATTAAGATAAATCTATAATATTATCTTTCATGTCTCCTTTATCAACATATTACAAGCATAAACTTGCAAAATATAGCATTTTTCTCATCTATCAAAGATAGATAAAATTAACAAAGCAAAGAGTAAAAGAGATTAAGAGAGGGAATAGGTGCTTTAAACTAAAAAAAAAAAAAAATTAATTTATATTTTAGTAATTATTCGGTCGGTTTTGGTTATGAGGAGATAAATTTTTAGAGACCCGCACCCGCCCGTATGCAACCGTTCATGACCGAATTTTCACAATTGTTGACCCGAGACCTGACCCGTACCCAACCGAGTGCTTCCATATGTTGTCGGTTATATCGATTTCGAATCGGGTTGCGGGTTTGTGTTCACCCCTAATGTATATATAAGGTCATTTTTTAAAGGACTTATTGTGTTAAATTTGTGTCCATGCAATGGTAGCCCTGCATGTGCAAGTTGGTTCATGAACTTGGAGTGCTCCCACATCGGAAGTCATGAACCTGGTATGAGAGTTTACATAAGATTGAACAATACTCTCATTTGAACCATAGTTTTGATGTGGAGTTAGGTTCAATCCTTATCAATTGGTATCAAAGCAGGTTCGATCCTTGGGCCAGGGACTGAACAGAAAGAATGGACCCTATAAAAGAAAGGGGAAAAATGAACCGTCGAGATGCCGGTTGTTCAGCAGGCGGATTTGTTACCAATTTTCATATGCAAGTTGGGCTTCATGAACCCAACATGGAGTCCCACATTGGAAGTCGTGTACCCGGTGTGAGGGTTTAGATTGGATTGAACAATCCTCTCCTTTGAACCATAGTTTTGAGGTGAAGTTAAGTTCAATCTAGATCATAACCCTGCAACCTTTAATAGAAGATGGACAGAATCCTTCTCCTATAATAATGAGTTCGAACCGATTTTGTTGTGTGACTTAGAATATCTCTCTTGTACTCTATAATAAAAATGTTGTTTATAAAATAAAATTGAAAAAGCTCTAACAATCTCAAACCGGTTATAATTGATATGGTTAAGTTAGTTGAACAACAACACAAATCAAGTATCCCTTTTAACACGTCAATAGCCTTTTAATTAACTATTGTATATAGTGTTTTATGTCTTTCACTTTTCCATAATCTGCTTTCACTAGGCTAACTCTATATGCTTTTGTATCAATTTAGATCATTTGTCTGATTTTGGTGCTCTTGACTTGTTTGTCTCTATGCTTTATTTTTATCCGTGAACTTTATTGTGTATTGTTCCATCTTGCACACTTTGTGTTTATGTTTGGGTATGATTAGTTAATACATTCATTTTGTCTTTTAGAAAGAAAAAAAACTAACTCTTTATGCCAAATGTGGTTGAGTACACAAATACTTTAAAGAGCCAATCAAATCCACTGAACTTTCATTACAAGAATCACTCTCTAACTTTGTACAAGTCTCAAAGGAGTTAAAATTTCAAACATAGAATATCTCCTAAATGATAATTATCATTTCCTGATCTCTCTTATTTTCCAATTTGTATTTATGAAATTTTATCATTAGTCAACCAAAAATAGTGATTACCTTTGAGTTTTACATATTGGTTATTCCTTCACATAAACCAATGTTAGATATTTGCCGATGAAATAGCGTTTCTCAAGTTGTTGTCGTTTCTCTGTCCAACTACGTTTCTTTTCTATTCCTTTTCATATCAAATATCTATACTATCTTTATTATGATATTTGGGTCTATTAATTGGACCGGAGGGCATCCACATTCATTCCAACCATTTGAAATCTTTAATTGGTTTCTGGTTAATTTTTTATATTATTTAATTTACACTATCCAATTATTTAAACAACTCAACTATATTTTATAAATATTCATACAATGCATTTTAAAGTGAGAGAGACGCTAGTAGCGGCTGCGGCGGTAGAGAAACTGAGAGAGTGAGTCGAAGAAGAGAGGGAAAAAAATGGTATGAAGTATGAACAGTGTATTCTGTATTGTGTGTGTTGGAAAAATGTGTCATAACTCATAATAACATTTTTCTTTTTTATAAATGGAAATGTGAACTCATTTATTGATCAACAATGCAGCTTAATTTCTTTATATTATTCTAACCATTTTTTGATTCTCGCAGGATTTCCGGCCGGGAAAAACTTTGACAATATATGTGTTTCAAATTATGAAAATCATTATTATCTATTTTATCATTGAGTAGTGCTAGGAATACTCAATTTGAACACTTGTTTTCAACCATCTCTCTTTAGTTAGATGAAATTATATGTAACTGCCATCACTTTAAGTTGGGTCCAATAAAAATGGTGAGGTTCGCATGAATTTCATCAAATAAAAAAGTATGTGTTAGAAAAAATGTGTTAAAGTGAATGTTCCTAACATGTTATATAATATCGTTAAATTAAATAGTAGGCAGGTATGACAACGGACAAAATGAAATGGGGTTTGCATTTCCTCTCCGCACCCTCAATATTTGTTGAGTATGAAAATGTAGTACCTATCCTCATATATTAAATAATGTCTAGAACTACACAACTTTGAATTTTAAGAACAACCTGAAACCGCACCCAATTAAAGTAGATTTTCTCTATTAAGTTTTATATGATTACCCTCCTTCCGAGGTTGCTTTAGTAGCTTTTGATGATTTTAGGGGTGTTTCTCTCCCCCGGTTAATTTCTATGTAATCTTTTTTCTTTTGGGCTTCGGCCCCGTTGAATACCAAAAAAAAAAAAAGTTGGGGCAGTTTCAGCGTAGATATATTTAAATGTGGATTTGCATGCCTAGTTATTATGAATAAATTCATTATTTGTTTAAATATGTTTCTAATCTATGCAAATATATCAATTTTTGTTATAAACGTTTGTTTTTAGTTCTTGCAAATATAATTATTATTATTATAATTGCTTTAATTCTTGTTGTTTTTCTTAATCCTTCATAAAAAATTGATAGATATACGAAATTGCAAAGTCATTATAAACTCACACATATACCAAATTGTAATATGTAAAATATTTTATTTTAATACTTTAAAAATATTGATTAAAATTAATATTATGATAACCGTGGAACAAATTTTGCAATGACTAAAATAAAATAATGATAAAAAAACAAAAAGTAATATTTGTGTAGACTATCAAAAATATTTTTAGAGACTAAAAAATATTTAATGGAAAAATAACATATCGATCAATACCTTTATTATATATTATATAAAGTGTTTGTTCCTAGGAAATATGTGCAGATCGAGAAAATGACATTCCACCTTAAGATTTTTGTTCCTTTTATTTGGTTATTTGGTTATTTGGTTGCTGAATATATAGTCCTCACAATATCTTTTCAGGAAACCTTGATTAAAGTTAAGATGGACCACTATATTATCTATCGAGAAAATAAGATGGACCACTATTACTAATGTATGTATGTATGTATTTGAACACTTCTGCAAAAATTAGTTAAAAGTTTGGTACATATTTTCTACACTTTCCATTCAAAGTGTCAATTATCAATATGCATTCATATTTTTCTTTTCTCATTTTCCATGTAAGTACATTTATTGGTGAGATGCCCGTCTAACTTGAAGCTATACTTTGTAACTTCTTTTTTTCGACAATAGAAACATAAAACAAAAATGTGGTGCGAGTCAATAAAAATAGATCTTGTTAGTTGTCGTTGAAACTCGAGGTCCAAAAAATTTAGTTCTTTTTTTATAGTGTAGGACTAGTACCGACTATTAAATTATATTGAAAATTGATATCATGTTTGATTTTTCAACACAACCTCTCCATTGGAGTAAATGTCTAAACTAATTAGATTTCACTTTCCTTACTTATAAACTCTTTTAATTTCACTATTTTATATACTGTGCAATGCAACTTACTAGTATATTTTCAATAAGAACAAATAATTAAACAAATATACACAACAAACACAAGTACATATACACATACACATTACCTACCTAAAGTCAATAATTAAAGTATAAACAAAAAATTATTCCTCACATTGAGTAAGTTTTTCAAACAAAAAACTTTTTTCTTTTCTCTTTTACCCTACATGTACAATAATGCAAGTAGGTATATGTAATTAAATATGGTGTTCATATGGTCCCATGGAACGTGATCAATGTAGGAATTGCCTGGATATTTGAGTATTATTAGAAATTTTCCAACAAAGTATTAAACTTTAGTTAATATCTCTAGTCAAAAATCGCCCAAGGTCAAGAAAGGTACAATACACTAAAGTTGAACACAAGGCACGTCCTAGTGGGATAGAAAGAAGAAAAAAAATTGCATTACCCATATTGATGAGAAGAACAAAAAGATTTTCATTTAGAATTCAGAATTATTTTTTGTTTTATTTGTGTTTAATATGAATTGTAATAGTTTTGACTTTTGATTTTATTTTAGTTACTATGTAAGGCCCAATTTGGGCCTAGACATGTAGTCATATGGCCCATTGTATGAATATGGAGAGTCTTTTTTAAAGATTATTACTTTTGTCACTCTATAATTTTTTTGGCGCGTCCTACAAAATGACCAAAATGCTCTTGCCTGTGACTTGTGTTACGGACACCCCCCAAAAACACCCTATAATTATAACATTCGTGACTTACTTAAGTCACGGATGTTATTTTTCAAAATTATTCATTTTTCCTACATCCGTGACTTAAGCCACATAAGGGTATTTTGGTTATTTCGTAGGGAGCACGAGTAACCCATAGAGTGGCAAAAGGAAAAGTCTTTTTAAATATTCTTGTAAGATACTCTCAATTTATAACTTTGAAATGAATTAGAATATTCCTCTAAATGAAAATAGTGAGCAAGTTATGTCTCTTTGAGCTTTTGAATTTAATTTTGTTTGTATTTTATCAATAATTTTATCACAATGTAGTGATTCTTCTTGACTTATTAATCATCTTGATTGTAGCGCTTTCCTTCTTTATATTCCCAACCTAATTTATGTGTATCATTTGCTATGTTGATGTTTTGAAGATGAAGGAATCTCTTTATCTCTTTATCTCTTTATATCTCTTTATAATACTAAAAGTAGAGTTGCTTTTTCCACTTGCAAAACCAAAACCCTAATGCCTTATGTCATAGATGATGCAAGCGTGATGTAATAATCTTATGTGGACTAATAAGATTACAACACCTTTCATTTTAGGGCATATGTGGATTTCAAGTTGGCCCTAATTTTGCTTTGTCTAATGGATGACTTCCATATGGAGTCCACATGTGCCCTTATTTTTCTTTGGCCAATAATCTATTAACATGATATTTTTAGTACAAATAAAAGAAAATAAAAGATTGGAATCTATACATGTGCTAAGTCTACTGTTCCTCATCATGTATGTGGTAGGCAAAAGACAAGTGTCTTCATGCATGTATGTCAATGACATGATATGAAAGGCAAGAGACAAGTGTATTTGGAAGACAAAAGATAAGTGTCATCATGCATGAATGTCAATGAACAAGTGTCATCCATAAATCAATTCATCAATCCTATATAAACCAACTCCTACTACACAACACTCACACACTTCGTTTTCACTCTCTTCTCTATCAGTTTCTCTTTTATTTTTTCCAGCATATTTCATTTTTGCTACAAATACTAATTTTTTTTTATTAAATTTTTTTCAGGATGCAAATTCTGATATTATTTCATATCTTCTTCAACCACAAATAATACAGGGTAATAACTGCAGTAATTTGTTCTTTTTTACTATTGTTGTGATATCATTTTCTGATATAATACACAACCACACAAAAAAAAACTGCTAAAAAAATTTCCAAAAACTAGAGTAGATTATTTTTTTAAAAAAAAAAAACAGATTCACATCCTTATGAATAATCATTTTACTTATGTTCTTTTTCATTCAATTTATATTTTTTTATTTTTGCAGGTGATGAGAAAAGGAAAAAAAACCAAAAGGAAGGAGTTTTTTTTTAACAAAAGAAGGAGATGAAGTTTAGATAACATGATCAATTACATAAATAATCATTTTTTTTCTTTGTTGTATGTAATAGCTGTGATAAAACTAATAGTAGTTTTATTTTTGTTCAATTGTTGTAAATCAAGAAAATAAATAGATGAAAAAGAAAATCCAAAATTGCAGAGAAATGTTAGAATTAAAAACAATAACAAATTGGCAATGATTCTGTCAACAACTTGAGCGACTACTCCTACACCGTCATTGTGAAGCCATTTTTTCACCTGAAATCCAAGAAACTCGTGTTATAAACTATATCAATGATATCAACAAACTTGAAAAATGTAACTTGAAGTATCGGCTGTTAATTTTAATTTTTATGTTAATCTCGGTTCCCAAGGAAATGTGCATAAAAAAAGCTACAAAAGAAATAATGATAAAGAAAAACTCATTTTATTTACAGATTTGTCTGCTTCATCTTTTATATCTACAAAAGAAAATTCTTGTGTGAAATAAAAGTGAAAAAATTATTGATAAAAAGTTAGTTCTATATTCAAATAAAAAAATCATGAAATTATTTTGTTCTACAAAATTTGATTTAACGAAAAAGATTTATTTATAAATTATTTTATATATTAATCTATTTAGATCTAACAGAAAGAAAAAAAATAGAATTATCTCAATAAATATTAAAAGATCTTTTCCATTTTTAAAAAGGCTAAATATCCAAAAAAAAAACAAATCAAATTAACTCATAAAAAAAAATTCTGCCTAAACAAATTCTTTCTTTTCTACTATCCTTGCCTCCATCATTAACAGTAACCTAGCATGAAGAGAAAGAAGAAGCAGCAGTCAGAGAAACGAAAAGAGAAAAGCAGGAAAAAAAACAAGAAAAGAAAACAGAGAATTAAACTTAACCTTCTCCGACTTCAATAAAAAACTTTTTTCATTCATGGGCTTATTTTGTTCAAAAAAAAAATAACAACTCTTGTGCAAAAAAGAAAGAAAATTATACATAAAGTGTTGAAGAAGACATGAGATAGAAAGAAGAGACTATTTTTTATAATAATTTATTTAGATCTAACAAAAAAGAAGAGTAACACAGGGATGAAAACAAGAAACATCTAAAAAAATTCATAAAAGATCTTTTTAATATATATAAAAAGTGTAACATCAAAAAATATTAAATTAACCCAAAATTTTTTAAAAAATACAGAAGATCGGAGAATATAAACACATTAAAAGAAATTTTCTTGTTCAAAAGTATACTAAAAAATTATGATATAAACATTAAAAATTCACAAATTGAGATACTCCAAATTTTAACTATTTTTCGTTGTTGCTGATGATATTGTTGCATGTCTGAAAAAAATGAAGAAGAGTACAACACAAATCGGAGAACTTACTTTTCTGGTACAGTTGTTGTTTTTCCGGCGCGGTGGCCACCGACAAAAGTGTTCCAATCTTGATTTTTTTTGTGGGTTTTGGAGAAGAAGTAGAGGCGATTCCCTATATGGTGATGAGTTTTTCAAAGATTGTCTATGGAGTTCAAGATCTAGCCGAGAAAATATTGTTGGAATGTTTAAAAATACATATGAAATTGTGAAACATAAATGTAGAAAATGTTGTGGGTTGAATGTTGGAAGAAGAAATGCATGAAGGTGGCCGAAAAATGCACAGCCACTAATTTTCAAGATTGCTCCTTTCTAAAATACACTTTAATAGAAAGATAGGAGAGAAAGAGAGCATAAAAAATATGTATTTTATTTGGACAAAGGTTAGTGGACGGAGGGGAAACGGCCGGCCGAATGATGAGCGGCGGCTAGGGTTTCCAGAGAAAAGGGTTAAGAAACTCAAAAGAGAGAGAGAAACATAATAAAAAATGTAAAGTACGGTTCATGGTTTTAGGAATTAGGAGCATACTATAACCTAATAATCTATTACCGTAAAAAAAACCTAATAATCTAATAATGGGTTTATGTCATATATATTGGGCCTAAAACACATTCCATAGAACTTCTTAAGCCCATATTCTATTATTTTATTTAATAGTATTATTCAATTAAAATGTTTATATATTCTCTAGAAGATCATAGTGATAATAAACGTATAAATAATACTCGACACTTGAAGTAACGAGTAAAATTATAGATTAGATAGCGCTAACAAATTCTACTGTGATTTAATGAATTTGGATATTGAAGCATCGCACAAAAATTATAACCCTCTCTATAGGTATTTAGAGATTGATAATTTTTATGCAAAAATTATAAACTTCTCTATCGATACTTAGAATTTGACATAGTGTACAAAAATTTAAAAACTTTCTGTAAGTGGCGCGCATAAATTATAAACCTCTTTATAAGTAGTGCGTAAAAATTATGATTCTATTAATCAATACTCTTTTTAAAACTCACGGGGAGTTGATAATTATTGACAAAAATTAATAATTCAAATTACGGGGAGTGGATAATTTTTTTCTCTAATAAAAATTTTAAAATCACTATTATAAGTTATTACTAAATTTTTTAAAATTCACGGGTAGATGACAATTTTTATTGGTGATAAAAATTTAAAATCACAATTACAAACTATTATTGATACAAAATATTAATTTACGGAGAAATTAAAATAACTATTATAAGTTATTACTAATAAAATTTGGCAAATGCTAAATAGTATCCTCCAGACGCTCTTTAAGCCTTTAAATAGTAAGATTTTATAAAAAAACATTATGACAATGTGTGATGTCAAGACATTGAGAATTGAAATGTTCAAGTTTTCCAATAAATTATATCTTTAAATGGAATCCTTAAAAAGTGCCCCGGGACACCGTTTAGCAAGACCCGTAAAATTTTAATTCACGGGCAGATGACTATTTTTTATCTTTTATAAAAGTTCTAAAATCACTATTACAAGTTATTACTGATACAAATTTATAATTCACAGAGATATGATAATTTTATCGCCGATAAAAGTTTGTGGCAAATATATACGATGTTCCACAAAATCCGTGCAACACACATTTTAACATAAACTTGAATGATTGTGTTTAATTTGCTATGTTTAAAAATCACTATTACAAACTATTATTGATACAAAATTTTAACTTACGGAGAAATTAAAATAACTATTATAAGTTATTAGTAATAAAAATGTCATGTTTATATTTCACTAATTTTCTTCTTAACTTACGAGTTTTTTTTTTTTTTTTTTTTGCAGCAAAAAAATTTAGACAAGAAACATATCTCATATTTGAAACAAGAAACCTTGGAATTGTATGAGAGCTTTTTGCTAAGAAGCAATGCTAATTTAATTCATATTTTATCTCTTTTCTCGAATTGTGTAGAATCCACTTGATTTATGTTTTGCTTATAATATGTTTTTGTTATCAAATTGTGCAAGAGATCAAAATTAATGCAAATTATTTTAATAAGATTAGATTTAGTGTATAGTGTTTCCAAATCAAAATCATTTGTTCATTGTTTGATCAAAAAATTCACATCATCAATCGAATAATCGAGGACTTATAGTATGCTTTTTCTAAATGATTATAAGTTATCATTGATATAAATATATAAGTACAGACCAAGCTATTGACAAATTTGTGAATCATATTAATTGCGCAAAAAAAATGGTAAAAATTATGTTTTATTCATGTCACGGGTCTGTGACAGCTCCACCATAAAATTCGACGTGATTGCGTCATCCAACAAAGTTTTAATTCACAGGGAGATGACAATTTCGATCGCTGATAAGACTTTTAAAATCAATATTACAAGTTTTTATTGATAAAAATTTACAATTCACGGGAAAATGTCAATTTTAGCGCTAATAAAAGTTTTGAAATGACTATTTTAAGTTATCGTTGATGAAAATTTATAATTGACAAACAGATAACTATTTTATCGGTGATAAAGGTTTTAAATTAGAAGCGACTATTGAATGTTGCCCTCAATTATAAGTAATAATCTTTATTATTTTAACTCGGTGTTATCTCTAATGCAAGAAAGTTTCACGTTCAACCTTAAAATAACTATTATAAGTAATTACTAATAAAATTTTAATTCACGGGCAGCTGACTATTTTTTATCAGCAATAAAAATTTAAAATCACTGTTATAAGTTATTACTAAATTTTTTAAAAATTCACGGGGAGATGACAATTTTTTGTTGCTGATAAAAAAAAATAAAATCACTAATACAAACTATTATTGGTACAAAATTTTAAATTACGTATTGCTAATAAAATTTTAATTCACGGGTAGATAACTATTTTTTATCGCCAATAAAACTTTTAAAATCACTATTATAAGTTATTACTAAATTTTTTTATAATTCACGGGTAAATGATAATTTTTATTGCCTATAAAAAAATTTAAATCATTATTATAAACTATTATTGATACAAAATTTTAATTTACAGAGAGATGACATTTTTAATCTCTGGTAAAAAATTTAAAATAATTATTATAAGTAATTACTAATAAAATTTTAATTCATGGGCGGCAGATGACTATTTTTAATCGCCAATAAAAACTTTAAAATCACTATGACAATTTTTATTGCCTATAAAAAACTTAAAATCACTATTACAAACTACTAATCGATACAAATGTTAATTTACGGAGAGATGACATATTCTATCAAGCAGAGCAATATTTTATGTTATAATATTTATTTTGTTCTCTCTTTGTATGCATTTGGACTCTCTTATCCTAACATTTGGTTTTACTATCAACTTTATTATCCTATTATGTTATATCTATTTCTATACATTTTCCTTTTAATTGTAGACTTTGTTGTCTTAATTCCATATATCTTAAATTGGATAATTTTAATATACGCAATTTTGATTTGTATGGCTTTAATTTATATGGCTTAGTGTTCCAGCGAATCCGTGCAACGCACGGGCATCCGACTAGTAAATCAAAATAGAAAGGGAAATGTTAACTTGTGCTCTTAAGGGCATATGTTAAGGAGGGGAAATAAAAGGGGGGAAATAAACAAACACGAACATAGGTAGAAACGAAAGGGAACAAATAAACAAACACGTATGAATATATAAAATTGAGAAGATCAAAAGAAGTAAAGTGTCGCAGTTAAGATGATTGATAAATTAAGAAGAATAGCCACAATGATTAAAAAAAATCATTAATAAAAAAGTCATTAATATTTAAGGAACAAAATTGTTATGTTATGGTACGTGTATGTTTTTAAGAGACGACAAAGATAATTTCATTCGTGCCCAAATATTATGGAGATATGGTAATCCCCTTCCACATGAAGCAGAAGCATGGGGACTAAAAGCTGGTATTTTTTGGTTAAGGAACTTCGGCTATTCTAGTGTTGTCATAGAACTAGATTGCAAGCTAGTAGTTGATGGAATCATTTCGTATTGAATTTGGCACATGACTACGGTCTGACAAGTGCACCAGTCTGTCGTCGAGTAATAATTCACACTCTACTTAGTAGAATGAGTTCGTATCCACAGGAATTGTGACAAAGCAACTAATTTACTTTAGGAACTATGAGTTGCCTCCGCTTTATAAGTTGAGATATTTTTAGATTCAAGAAACAGAGAATATAAACTAGAAAAGGGACAATTTAAGAGGATGTGTTAAGTTGTTGGAATCCCTCCCTTATTCCTGCTGGGTAGTTGGTGCTATATCGTTGACTATTCCTTTTTATTATTGACGAACTAATATAAGTAGTAATAACCGCGTACGAGAATTGCCCTAATTACGAGTATAAAAAGCATTAATTAATAGAACATGGAACCCGTGTTAGACACGTTGTCACGTCCCCACGCTAGCAATTAGACTCTAAATATGTAGTCAATTAAGATTGGTTTCAGTAGTTCTTTAGCTCTTAACCACGGGAATGGCTAAGCTATTATCTATTGATCGGGGTTAGCTGTCGGCTTTGAGGCACAATACTAGGTATCACTAACCCTAAGAGCGTTCCCCTAATTGTAGCTATCAATCGGGTTACGTAATTAAAACATAGATAATAGAATAAATAAAACTGAATAGAAAATAATATAAACTTAGTACCAATTTACATGATTCCAGCATTCCTAAGGGAGTTCATCTTCTCGACCTAACCTAAAGGAGTTTAGCTACTAATAGACATAATTAAATTACAAGAATTAAATAAATGCATACCAATAATCTTGCTACGTTGCGGAGGAAGTTACCTTTCCCGTTGAAGGGGGAACGTTCCTTCCCTAGAGCTCCTCCTCCTTTGCTCCTTATAGAGAAATAGTTCCCTAAATTTCTGAATGAATAATAATGAGAAAAAAAGGTCTATTTATAGTTTTTCGGACTTGGGCGGCAAGGCACATCGTACTACGATGGACTCATCGTACTACGATGTGTGGATTTTCTTCAAAAATATAACTGCAGATTCTGTTCTTTCTTGTGCGCGAAATTTTCCTCCCATCGTGCTACGATGGGAAAACTAGGTTTTTGCTCCAACACGAAAGTTGTAGCTCTTCGTCTTAACTTTCCAACGCAACTGACCGCGCCTCAATCCGATATTCGTAGCTCAAGTTATGGTCCGCAGACTGAAAGCTGCGCATTTTCTTCCTTTTAGCCTCTTTTTATGCATTTTCTTCAATCCTTGACTTCTTGGACAAGTAGTTTTACTTCTTTAGGTTTTTGCCTTGTAAATGGTCTAAAACTAATACTAAACTAATAATAATTAATACTAAATACATCATAGAAATTACTGTCATCAGCACGTTATTATATGCTTGTGAAGCTTCATTATTTGCTTTATCAAACTTTAGGATAAGTTTTATTAGGAGACATGCCAGTAATGTGGCTCATTTATTAGCTAGAGTGGTATTGTCATTTGCTAGTCGGCAAGAATTTGAATACATACCATCATGTATTGAAGTTACTTTAATGAATGAAATGCGTTGAAATTGTTATAGTAAAAAACAATAAATGACTTTCTAATCCAAGAACACAAAGAAGAAATTTAGTTCACTCTCCATTTTTATTAAAAAGAAAAAATTATAATTCACTTCAAAGTAAAAAAATAAAAATAAAAAATGAAAGTCTTACAAGTTACAAGAGTTTTAAAGAAAGACTCGTCATATTTCAACAATGGGCCATAAGGCCAAGTCTCTAGCCCCTATTGGGCTTACATCACTTTAACTAAAATAAAACCAAAACAATTACGATTCAATTTAATCATAAATAAAACAAAAAAATGTTCAATGTGTTATCTTGAAATATTTTTTTTATTATAATTAGCTTTTTTTGGGTCCTCATCGTATATCAAGGAATTATAAAGTGGCTTGGTGCTATTGGGAGAAGGCATTAGGGATTGGAAAGTATAAGGTATTGGTTTCACTAACAACTAATTTTGGTTGTTCTAAGAAAAAGCATATATCAAAATTTTACATTTATTAAACTGTAATGGTCAGTCACACTATAAAAAAAGAATGTAATGGCCAGTCAATACCTAAATGATACTAGAAGTAGAATCACACTATGTAATGGTCAGTCAATACCTAATGATACTAGAAGATTTATATCTTATACAATAACAATAAAATATTTTTAGCTACTTAAAATAAGTTATTCTTCGAACATTTTTATAATACAATTCGTCAATCAAGTCATGCATTAAAATTTTGCACCCCCTAATTTACTAATATCACTTCTCTGTAAAAAAAATTGAAGCCCTCATTTTTAGGAGGTCATAACGACTAAAAAAATCAAGTTATGTATTAAATTTTGCAACACCCCCCCCCCCCCCCCCCCGATTTCATTTTTCTTTTAAGTTTTTTTGTAAAAAAATTGTCTGAACACATTTTTGTTTTGTTAGTCGTCATGGCGCAAAATTATATGGTTTTTTATCTTGTTGCATTATATATATATATATTGGTCCATCAAAAAAAATTATATAAATTGGGCTCATTTCTACCACTAAATAAAGCCCTGCCCAAAAAAATCAAAGACAAAAAGCCAAGCCCATAAGTTTTGTAGACCATTAGAATATGTGAAGACCGAACTTACTAATATCACCTTTGAAGAACTCAACAAAACCTATTACTCCTTTTTATTTATACAATTCTTTCCAAAAAAAAAAAGTAATAAGCAATAAAATAAAGAGAACAAAAACCTATTTTTTTTTAGGTGTGAAAAAAACTAGAGTGCACTTTATTTTATATATATATATCCATATTGTTAGTAATTGTCAGCATTATGATGATATTAATGGAGATCAAATCCTCAATCTCCTTATTATTCTGCTCTTTAACTCTAGAAACTTTGTTTTCCTTGTAACTGAGGTAGGAGTTTTTCTAGTTTATAAATTTTTCTTATCTATTGATTCAAATTGATTAACATATGTGACCATAAGATAGAAAGATATTGTAAGAATAATAGGCTTTATCCTATTTGATAAGATCAATTACATAAACAATAATTGGATGAAAAGAAAGAAAAAAAAAATCAAGTGAATACTCCGTCTAATCACTATTAATTATAAGCAAAATTGAATTTTTTTAATAAATTTTGGTTTTAATAGTGGTCGGATGAAGTAATAATAAAAAATGAGAACAAAGAAAAAATTGTAAACTTTGGTGATAGGGATAAATCAATTAATGTTGGAACATGAAGCAGACACATAATCGTAGAAGTAGGCACATGCATTAACATCAAGTTGTTCTTTCCAATTAACAAGAAGACAAATTGTAACAAATCAAAATTAGACAATCTATTAACAAAAATTTGATTGATTCAACATTACATGAGTAGTATCTTGCTCTCTTATATATGTGTGGATTTTTATTAATGCACATATTCTTATCATATCCACACACGCAACATCAAATAATTACTACACCATCCATCCGATCCGGTCTTATATATAAGCAACAAAAAAAAAATTGAAAGTCTCAAATATAAGTAAAAGTAACTTCTAATCATTACAATAAATGTCACTTTTTCAAATATATCCCTACTTTTTTCACATTCACATGTTTTTAACGGTTTCCAAATCAAAAGATATGGGTAAAATTATAAAAGTGTATGATTTAAATGCATTTAGATATTTTTCTTTTTTTTTTTTTTTTTGGTACAAATTTAGATATTTTTCTTAAAGAAAGAATTTTTTTGTAAATTTGTTTATATATAAGACCGGAGGGAGTATTAGGTTGCTAGCCATGATGGAGAAATCATTAATGTACATTTTTTATTACTAATTTTTTATTATCTAACGAACTTTTTATATCATTAATAAATAAATGATAATTACATGTAAATGAAAGATAAATAGACAATAAATTGGATTGCTAAATAAAATTTTATGAAAATGAATATATTTCCACTTTTTATCTGATCTCAGCTTATGCACAAACCAAAAAAAAAAGTATTTAGGCACACACTCATAAGTAAAATAAATTTAAAAGAAAATGACTAAATGATATGACAATTTTATTTTTACTTTAATTTTTTTTCTTCTATAAATATGTGCCTAAATATTTTTTTCTTAGGTTTGTGCCCAAGTAAGATTTGTTCGGCGTAGACTCTAAAGTCACCATATTCTAAACATGAAAGCTATTTATGAAGCTTACCAATGATATGGCTGTTACATCACCACTGCAATGAACATTAATATATGTTGACCATTGAACAGATGTGTTTTTAACTGCTAACATGTCATCTGCAAACAAACACTTCTTTCTTTACCCTCTCTTTTGGGGTAAGTGGTCATAGGAATCTTTGTAAATAATTTCTACTGACATTTCAATTTTTAGTATATAAATGTTTGAGAGGGTTAAGAGTTTACCAGAGTAAAACACTCTAATATTTAAAAAAAATTTCTCCTTTTATTATTATATTATAAAATAAAAAATAAATACTTTTATTTTTGATGATGAAGAAATTCAATTAAGTGCGGTTAACTTTTTAGATTGATTGTAAATATGAGTCGGGTTTTTTAATTTTTAAATTTCCACTATAAGAAATATCGTTTTGTCGCTGCCAAAAACGCAAAGTTGCTGCAAAAAGTGTTTTTCGCAGCGAAAAAATTGTTGCTGCATGTCGCTGGCATAAGTGTCGTTGCAAAAAGTTTTGCAAGGACAATTAATGTCGCTGCCATAACTAGTGTATTGCAGCAACAAGTAAAGTCCCTGACAAAACTAGTGTTTTTAGCAATAATTAATGTCGCTGGCATAACTAGTATTTTTTTACCACAATTATTGTCACTGACATAACTAGTGTTTTTTTGCAACAACAATTATTGTCGCTGGCAAAAAATGTATTTTTCCTAGCAAAAAAATTGTTGTTGCATACCGTTATCGTAAGTGTCGTTGCGAAAAGTTTTGCAAGAACAATTAATTTAGCTGACATAACAAGTGTTTTGCAACAACAATTATTGTCGTTGCAAAAGATATATTTTTGTCAATGATATAAATTGTTGTTATATCTTTTATACATCAACAACAAAAATTGTTGGAATAAATTAGATTTTCCAACTATAAATTTATTAAGTTGTCTCCAGAGTTAAAAGGAAAAATTCAAAAATTCTACATGCTTTTAAATATTTATAATACTCGTTCAAAAGGTGAGTTCTTAAAATACCTTTTAGTTTAGCTTAATTTGTTTCTCATTTATATTTTTTTTTCTTTGATTTGGTTTGGTTTATGGGGAATGGATCTGCGTCACGCAGTTACTATTGTGAGCCGTTTGATTAAGATCAACGGCTGAGATCATTGAACAGTGTTATAGTTAATATGTAATCTATACTGTTTGATCACAAATGAACGACTGTGATTGAAAACAGCGTAATACCGCGTGTAAATTGGAAAGCAGCAAATCCAAGTACTGATTTATGTACGTGCTTATACAAATATAAATCCAAATTTAAAAAATTAAGATTTCAA
Source organism: Trifolium repens (assembly GCA_030408175.1). Taxonomy (NCBI): domain Eukaryota; kingdom Viridiplantae; phylum Streptophyta; class Magnoliopsida; order Fabales; family Fabaceae; genus Trifolium; species Trifolium repens. The sequence continues at coordinate 2,900,138 of CP125847.1, forward strand.
AAAGATATTAGAATTGCAAATTTTGAGCTCTCTCATTGTGAGAGAGATGTGCAAGTTGGCTCACCTCATAATTTTCTTAAAATTGTTGTGAGCAATGTACATATTGTTAGCGGCCAACACTCGGTGGGATTTAGTCTCACATCGGATAGATAGGATTCTTGATAAGAGTTTATAAAGAGGAGGCACTCCTCACCTTACAAGCCGGTTTTGTAAGGATGAGTTAGGTCTCGATATTCGTGACATGGTATCAGAGCCTATCAGGTCTATCGTTGGGCTTCCTACATCGTTCACGCTTCAGGCCCATTTGGCCGGGCTGAAGCGTGAGGGGGTGTGTTAGCGGCCAACACTCGGTGGGATTTAGTCCCACATCGGATAGATAGGATTCTTGATAAGAGTTTATAAAGAGGAGGCACTCCTCACCTTACAAGCCGATTTTGTAAGGATGGGTTAGGTCTCGATATTCGTGACACATATTGTGTTCATAGATTATTCTTTCTATTTTATTCCTTTCTAGTCGAATACCACATATTCTTGGCTTTATAAGTCTCATATCACCACCTCTCAATGTATATCATTCATTCTAAACGCAAATACTAACTTAAACGTCAGAATGTTTGCAAGTACATCCCTCCTTCCTGGAGGTTGAAGACAAGGATACTAATTAAACACCGCTGAAGATCCGGAAATATATCTTCTATTGGCCCGCCAACGTCGTAATTGTGAACCTAGTTCCAAATTGAAATAAATAATTTGTTCGTACAAAGCACAACACAAATATTATCAGTTATTGAAATTAATTAACACATAAACTAATTAAAATTTGAAAGAACAAAATTTGGAATACAACAATATATGTCATACCAGACACAACTTCAATATAAAATGTGGTGCATAATTCTATTCCCAAGTGAACCTATGCTTCAATTCAATAACCTTTGTCCACAATAGTGTCAGATTGAGTGAGGTATGATCAAAAGGGTATTGAGGAAAATTACCATGCTTGATGTCATAAGGAACTGACATAAAGGGTCCCTTATATTATCTTATCTCTGAAAATGTAAATGAATAAGTCAAATTTTGAGGGTCAAGAAGCCAGTGAATCCAATGCATTATATTTACCAGAAAAAAAACAGTAAATGTTTGTTGTGATTTTTTATTATAATGTTTTATATCTCATCATCATGCACTGCCATAATAAACACACTATAAATTGAAAAAAATTCAGAAACTCAATTATATACAATGTATGTGTGGTGTTGCCAGAAGACATGGGGCTAGGTGTATGAACTATTGGATTCTGAAAATGTTCAGAATCAGAACATTATATGGTCAAAAATGTATATTGTGCAAAACACTCGCACAAAATATAAAAGCTGGTTCAAAATTTCTGAACAAATGTTGAAAATGTACCATTTTAGAATCTAACTTCAACATGTTGAGGACCCACCTTTACTCAGAAAATCCAGTCATGCTGCACCATTTGATTCACAAGTTTTTTTTTTTTTAGTATTAATCATCCGGTTGAAAATGGGGTCTCGATAATTTAGAATTTGATTGTGAGGTAGGTAAAGTCTGCCCAAGAATTGTTCCTATTATGAATCAAACTTGAGTTTTTTCGAACGATTCGTCCTAGCTAGAGAGAGCTCATAATAGATATATGTTTTGTGTTGTGTGTTGTGTGAGAGCATGTGAAGTTGGGGGTTTATGTCTAAAATGAAAATATTTCAATATGGCATTTGTATTTCAAAGGGTTAATTAGTATATATATAACCATTTGATGAAGATTCAGGCTATGTTTCTGTAAAAACTACTAATAGATACATTAGTTGATAGTGTGGATAAGTTGGTTAGTAGTTAAATTTGAATAAAAATGAGTAAAAATTTAACATACTGTAGTTACTTAAAGTAGTATCTCATAAAATGTTATAAACTCGTTAAAAATATTTTACGCCCGTGAGAAAATTCGTCACTAAACATGTTTATTTTGATCGTACGAATTTATATGCTATAAATTATCCATTATAACTAGCTGCTCGATCTTATTTTAGATGATTTGTCGATAATATAATTTATTTTTTTACAACGACAGTGTATCAAAATTATACTATAATCTAATATATGTGTATTTTGATGAAAAGAACATAAAGGTATAAAAGAAAGTACTTTGACATAGTGAAAGCAAGAAATAGCAAAGTTAACAAGAAAGGGAAATAGTAGACAACAAAGTTGTACTGTAATAAAGACAGCCTGTGGACCATTTAACCACTTTCACAACAACACACAACTTTGGTAGATTAGATTCTTTCTTCACTCTCCTCCATAATCTATCACACAGTACAGTACATATCACTAGATTCACTTCTGCTCTTTCTTGTGAAATTACATCTTGACCTTAGACTCTTCACTTTATGTGATATCATAATAATTACTTTCCTTTCTAATCCTAACCTTAACCAATGCAATTCCTTCATCCTACTTTATGTGATATACACATCACAAAATTCCATTTATACACTAATTTGATAAAATGTCATTTTCATGCTTAAAAGTGTTGGTTATATATATTGTATTTGTATCTAAATTAAGTATTTGTACGTATAATTTTAGAGATTAATTCTTCGAGCTGAATATGATTTTATAGATAAAAAAAATTTCCCTCCATAAAGCTAGATTCAAATTTTATCGTTGGTTAACAAAATATGAAGTTGGAAGGAAGCTACGCAAAATATATAGTATTTTTACTTAACTCTATATTTGGTTAAATATATTTTTCTACTAAAGGGTTACGGAGTATTTTTTTTATCACTGTTTTTTACTAATTAAATTTATTGGCATAAAGTTTATTTAAATTATAAAAGGATTAGAAAAAATTAGACATGTTAAATATATTTTATAGGGATGTTAAATTTTTTTTTATTCTTATGAAATTGATAACAAATTAATATTTGTCTATAAAAAAATTTCTCAAAAAAATTATTTATTTTTGTCTCTTAAAAAGATTATTTTATGTGCTTTTAATTTCAAATGAGAGACTGATGAGAATTAAAATCAATATTTTAATTAAATGGTGAACTAAAAACAAATAATTTTTTTATAGGAACCAAAATCAAATTATGTCAATTTTATAGCAATAGAGTACACATTTCATCTTAGTACACAAATTATATCTCAAATAATTGGAGATCTTTTGTCTTTTTGTATAAAAAGTCTTAGCCCTAGGCTTATAGTGGCTTAACAAGATCATCTTGAATTCAAATATATCTTGCAAAAATACATGCAGGCATACATAATTGAGGCTCAATGATGTGATACATCAATCTTGCCAACAGGAAAATGTCTTTGAAGAAACTTGTTTTCACACCCAAAAATATGACCTCTATTTTCCTCGCCTATCATTTTCTCAATTCCTCTTGTTTATAGCTATGCCTTTGTCTTTACCATACTTCCTCTCAAACACAATTCCTCTTGCTTATATTATTGCACTGCCATTGTATTGGAACTTCAAATTTGTTTAGGACCTTCAAAGGGGGCCAACCTCTCTTTTAACTTTTTCTTTGATGATTACTTTCTTGTAGTGCAAGTACACATATGTATGGTGGTATCCTTTTCAATGAAGGTTATTTGTGAGTCTCAACCATGAGATAAATGATGAATGATCTTTTGTGGTTAAAAATTGATTTTAGTTAAATTATAGTATAAAAATCACGAAAGCGAGTTAAAATATAAATTTTAGTATAAAAATCACGCTTTGAAGCAAAAGTTATATGTTTGTTTGATTTTACGGTGACAAAAATGATTTTAAGAAACAATAAATCGTAACTTCTGCTAAATCCACCATGCAACCGCGGAAACAAGCATATGCTTAGCTTTTGTGTAGAATTGATTTTGGGACTAGAATCAATTGATTTTGTGGTCAAATCTTAGCTAAGATTTTTAGGAAGTTCAAACTTAGAACTAAACATAGGCTACAACTCTTAGCTAAAAAATTCTCAACATACCAAATGAATGAGTCTTTATAATCACTTTTGGCTTTCTTGAAAGTGAATCCAAACATGCCCTACTGCATATGGATCATACATACCCCCTTCCCTAATCCAATCCAATAGATATAAAGGAGCACTCTTTTTTAGTTAATTGTAGTGGTAAAGTTTCCTTCATGTTGAATGAGTGGCCAAAGAGGGAAATCCTTTTAGACAACATCAAGTGGTTCATTTCTAAAGATTTCAAAGCATATATTAAAAAAATATTTCATCCATCCCTTATTACCAATAATAATTCAGACCATATGCTTCAACATTGCTACTAGTCATTGTTATTAGGGACCCTCAAAGAAAAAAGTTGTGTCTATCTTCATCTAAAAAAAAGATCATGTGACGAACACACATGCATGGAGAAAAGGCAAAAGGCAACACAACATGCAATTGTTGGAACTGAGTTAAATTAATAGTAAAGTGCAAGAAAAGCTAAAACAAAAACAGATAGATAACATGCTTATGCACCTTTGAAAATATGATTAATAATTAATAATATATAATACTTGATACTCCATTGAAAAATAGAGTACTTTTGTCCTTAAGGTACAAACCTCATATAGAACACATATCTACATCTAAATAAAAGAAAAATCAAAGCATGAGGTTAATGGGACCAAACATAATTATCAACTCACAAAGTCATTATCATAACCATATTTTATCAAATAAAAATCTGTTTTTTCTGTCTCAAATGTGATGATGTTGTAGCTGCAAGAGTCTAGAATAAGCTCCTTCTGGCCTACTAATAAGTTCAGAATGACTTCCTTGCTCAACAATGCGACCGTCTTGCACGACACCAATGCAATCGACCCCTCTAATGATAGACAAACGATGAGCCACGAGCACAGTGGTTCTACCCCTCATTAGCCTCTCTAAGGCTTCTTGTAGTACACATTCGGATTCGGCGTCGAGCGCACTTGTTGCCTCGTCGAGTAAAAGTATTGTTGGGTCCTTAAGAACAGCTCTTGCAATAGCAATCCTTTGCTTTTGACCACCGGAGAGTTGCACACCTCTTTCACCGACTGGCGTCTTGTAACCTTCGGGCAAACCACTCACAAATCCATGCACATTGGCCGCGCGGGCAGCTTCGATCACCTCGGCTTCGGTTGCGCCTTCTTTTCCATATGCAATGTTGTCAAAAATGCTAGATGCAAACAATGCTGGTTCTTGTTGCACTAAACCAATCTTAAGCCTTAAAGACTTTAAATTTAACCTCCTAATGTCTTTTCCGTCGATCATTACTTTACCAACAATTGGATCGTAGAAACGTTCTATCAATGCAATAACAGAACTCTTCCCTGAACCACTTGCACCGACAAGAGCTTGACTCTGACCTGCGCGGATTCTAAGGCTGAAATCTTTGAACACCATCACATCAGGCCTAGAAGGGTATGCGAAATCAACATGTCTAAGTTCAATCTCCCCCCGAACAGATTCAACCAGTTCAGCATCAGGATCATCAGGGTCAATTCTAGTTGATCGGTCAAGGATTGAGAAAACCGAACCAACAGCTTCGCCACCACGGATTATCTCCGGAGCAAGGCTAACGGTTTCTGCCACGGAATTCGCGGTGATCACCAAGACAACAAACACCTTGATGACTTTTGAGAATGTGGAAACACCTTTGCTCACTAAATGTGCACCGTACCATAGAATGAGAGCTTCGGATGCATAAAGGGCAAGCTGAGATAGGCCAAATAAGAATCCTGATGTCAAACTTCGGCGCAGGCTTTGGCTCTGTGGGACACGTAGCTCATGGCAAAAAGTGGATAGCATCTTGTTTTGTGCATTGAATGCTGCAACAGTTCTGATATTGCTTACTCCCTCTCCTGCAATCATGCTTGTCTTTGCATGAGCCTTCGCTGTGTCGCCGGCAAACCCTTTGAGAGATAGTTGCTGTTAAATCCAAAGACAAATACATAGCAAAACTCATTGTTAGAACTTAATCAACAGCATAACATTCTGAACAAATCCTTTTAACGAAAATTAGACAATAAACAAATAAATCTAAACTATCATTAGACAATAACCAAATGAATCATAATATATATATATATATATATATATATATATATATATATATATATATATATATATATATATATATACATATATACTCCCTACGGTCTCAAATATAAGCAAATTTCAACTTTTTAGGTTCATTCAATTATTAATGTATATATATAATGCATGTTTGATAAGAGCAATTTTGAGATAATTACTTGAAAAATACATGTAATTGATCTATTTAACTTCATACCAAAAATGTTACATTGTTTTGGCCAAAAAATGTTACATGGTTTTTTTGTTCACTATACAATAAAATCCATGCAAGATAAGAGTCAAATCCTTAGGTGGTAGTAAATAATAACTACTAAAAATAACGGTAACTTTAATAATTGAAGCCATTCATATGATAAGATATAAGGCAAAGGAATTTTTAGTAATTTCATTTATGGCTCAACTCATTTTTTGAGTAACATCTAAAGGAAAAGACTTAAAAGGACTAAAATGGTGGGTCTAGAGGGGACAGATTGTTGATATTAATAAGGACACCACCAACTGTATTAAAGACTTTGATATGATATATTTATTGGAAGGTACATCCCTTACTTACCAATCAATCTATTTGTTTTATTCTGTGCCTAAAGCATGCGCAAATAGTAGAATACCAAGTCATTGAAACCTTAGTTTGAAAATGATTCATGTGAATGAAATTTCTGTTAATTCTATTTTTATTTTTTTGTCAAGTAGTCTATTGGCCAAATTTCCATTCCTTAGGTTAATAAGTGGAAAATTTCGAGCCTGAATTCCGACCTCTGCATATTGCAATGTCTATATCAACTAACTCGTGTTCAACGAGATTCAATCAATGTTATTATATTATTATTATTATTATTATTATGCTATATGATATAGAAATTAAAACATTGTGATGCAACACTTATACATTTTTCACACTAGGAGTTTTGTAAAATATAATTAATTTGGTCAAAAAAGATAACTTGAATAATATCATACTTATATTAATTTAAATAAACTATTTATCGTGTATCAAAAATCAATTACACAAAAGATTATGAGTATCTCCAAAACTATTCTAAACAGCTAAAAAAATTATTATTATTAAAAAAACAGGTGAGACATGCAAGAGAAGAAAAGTCCCACATGATCTCACGTGCATAGTCCAAATCTCCAATGGTTAAAAAACTTGAAAATAAACACACAAAACCTTATAAAAAAACAAAACAAACAAAATATTTTCTAGATAAATTGTGTTTAAAATAGAGGTCACATGTCTAGACAAATTAACTAGACCTGAAAAAGAATGAAAAGATCACGGGTAGTAGGAGAGGCAACAAAAATAGGGTTCAAATTCCTAGACAAATTAAAAAGTTTAGGATTTTATGAAAATATATTAAATATAATATAATAAAAAATTATATAATGAAGTTTCTTGTAGACATACTAATACCACTATGAATTGCAAGAACCCAATACCCCAAAAATACTCTTAACAAATGTGGGGCTAGCAATAGTTTTATTTCTCTTTCATGAATACCAATGTAGCCCTTTTCTCACTTTAAAATTAAATTATTTTTTTTGTCCCACAATAAAGCCTTTTTATAAGAAACAATCTAGTATTTTTTAATTCATTCATTAAATAACGGATGTATTTAGTCTATAATATAACAGTTTTTTGTAAAAAGAATCGGAAGGAGTATTACTTGCATCCCTTCCAAGTCAATATTTTCCGCTCTTTAAATTTAGTATTCTCTCTTTCACTTTCAATTTTTTATTTTTTGTTTCCTATAAGTTCTCTTCACAAAAATAATCCTATTCGAGCGTGTCTCACACGAAAATATGGATATCTCTTCCAGTTGAGATTCAAACATTGGTTTCCTGTTGTCAAATAGGTCACTCACTGTAGAACCGAGGAATGATATACGCATGCACATACATACATGTATATGAGTGAATATCCTAATGAAAGTTGGCAAAGATTGTGAGTACCAATAATAATATAGTACTAGTAAATCACTGCACTTAATGAACAGAACTGGAAGGAAGCACGTGCATCCTTCAACTAGGGTAGGGTCTTAGTTGTTTTAGCTTTTGTCGTTTAATGACAGTTTCTTTGTGAATTTAGATTCTTACACTGTAAAAGGGAAAGTGTTACTATACTCCTACTAGTACAGTATATTGTATGGTAAGGGATCAAATAACAAGTAATAAAGTAAGAATCTCTAATGTTAAAATTTAGAGTTACCCTATAGTGTGGTCCTACACTACTATTAGGGTCAAACACATGCAAATTACTCCCTCCGTCCCAAAATAACTGACCTGTTCGACTTCGTTTACGCTTACCAATGTCAAACTTTGATTGTTAATATCTTTAATTATCTATTATTAAAAATTATAAAAATTGTATATTTTGAAAATACTCGTCGAGACAAATCAAACATGATCTCATATGCTAATATTTACAAGTATATATAAGTAGAAAAATAAGGTCAAAGTATGTCAAATGAATAGTACACTTAGTCAAAATTAGGTCACTTATTTTGGGACGGAGGGAGTAATAAAATAAATATTCATTTTTGAGGATTTAAATTCTTTACATTCATGTATTAATATGTAGTCGTTGATTTGGACCGTTAGATCAAGATCGAGCGAGCGGCTCACTTTGGAAATTTAATTTACCAAAGTTAGAATGTTAGTGAGGTGGCGTTTAAGATGGTCAAGTATACTAATTGTCCACCATGGTCTAGTTCTCTTTACAACCATTAGATCAAATACGACCACCAGTGCTATTCTAGTATGTCTATAGTGTATCATTTTTTCCCCATCTCTAACCTTTCTTCCATAGTTCCATGGTTGCAACTTGCAACCCATTTTTTCCACTATTTTTATCCTGAATTACTCACAACACTTACAGTAAGAAAGAAATTAAAATATGAAACCATTTCATTCTAAGTTTTAGGGTTTTTAGATTTGGGGATTTTGTGAATTGTGATGTTCGTCCAAACTAAATATTTTTTTTTTACTAATTCCAAAACAAAGATTGTTGTTCTTGTTGTTGTTGATTTTCTTCAAAATTTCATTTTTAAATTCTGATGTCATTTTGGGGCATGAAAAATATTGAAACAAAAGCCACTTCACTCACAGATAATGGTTTTTTTTTTTTAAAATGACCCATTTTGTAAAAGGAAAAAATACCAATCTGAGCAAAAAAAAAGTGCATTTTCTAATATTTTTGGTCCTCCGTGCCAATGAGAAAGGAAATTTAGGGTCCCCCATAGATCCCCTTCATTAGCTCAGGGGAGCAAAAGGAATTTATTGGGATTTTTGAAATTTTTTAGACTAACTGAGTCCAATAATAACCAAAGATTAAACTTTTAAATTCTTTACTTTCTTTTAAGTCCAAAGAATGTGAATTTCAGTGAAGTTGTGAAGAGTTTTATTAGTTTCACGTAGATCCAGATCCAAATTGTGTTATTTGGTAGAGAAAGATGAGGTTGAAGAAGATGTGGTGAAAGATATGGTGTGGGCATTCTATGATGGATTATATGGTCTTACATGATCTAATGGTAAAAGTGCAATTGGACCATGGTGGTGAAAAAGTATACTTCCCCATACTAAATGCCACATGTTAGTGATTAGATCAAACAAGTCATGTTGCATAATAGATCAAGATTCCTTGCATTCCGGTTTCTTCAAATTCACGCAGTCACCACATCAGTAATCGTTTATTAAGATTATATGATTCAAATTTCTAAACTCGTTATTTTTAAGGAAAAAAAATCTAAATATTATGTGAATTGTCTAATCTCAATACGACGGTTGCCATTTGCCAATACACTAACTTTGTTAATACATGGACATCTCAACCGCGCGGCGAATCCATTTTCATTGAATGATTGTGTCTACGCGGTTAACAATTTAGACCATTTAAAAAAAAATTAGACGGTTCACGTTTGACTTTATAAGTCGTCTGAACTTGATCAAACAGTTGGTCCAAATTCCATGATCGCATCAAATGTGTGATTACTAGACTAAGGAAGGTTTTTTTTATGCAAATGATATTATTATATATTGGAGTGAGATTTACCTGAGCAAAATTAGCTAGAACAAGAAGAGGGAAAGTTCCAAGGATGAGTAAAGAAACTCTCCATTCAACAATGAAAGCAACAATGAAAGAAGTGAGAAGAGATGTCATGTTCTGCAAAATTACTGATATCCTCTCGGCAATCGCTGACTTCACATCAGCTGCATCAGTGGCGAGGCGAGCTGCAACAAGACTTGAGTTGTGCTCCTCCTCATCGAACCATCCAACTTCATTCCTCAAAATAGCTAACAAAAAATAACAAAATTTATTAGTTTATATTATTTTCAAAAATGTTAGGAAGAAAAATGTAAAATTAGATTATTTAATAAGACATACCTGCAAGCATCATTCTTCTAACTCTTGTGGTGAGATTTTCTCCCATGATACTAAAAAAGTAATGTTGAATCAAGTAAGCACCAACAGCATAAATACCGGCACCGATGTATATGAAAACATATTCCTTAGTTTTTTTCTCCATGGATGCATAGTTACTATAGTAAAAAACCTCAATCATATTGCTCATAACAATAGCAAAAGTTGGACCGATGAATCCAGAAAGAATAGATCCAACAGCTCCCATTATCGAGTAAGGCCACTCGGGCGCATTCATTTTGAGTAACCGGAAGAAATATCCGTCCGGAGCCGGATTTTTCTTATCGGTTTCGGCATTTGAGATCATCTCAATGCGACCGTCTGCTCCGGTGCTGTATTGGTAGCTCAAGTTCCTCAAGCTTCCTGACCTTAGGCTTAAAGACTTTGTTGAAAGCGAATGACTCAACCGTGACGAACGATTCCTGCGAGTTGAAGGGTTCGAGAAGTCTCTATTTCCAACCATTTCTTGGAATCGAATTAGAGAAGCGTAGGTACCTCCCTTGGCGAAAAGTTCTTCATGTGTTCCGGTCTCGACAACTACCCCTTGTTGAATAACTGCAATAGAGTCGACATTTCTAATTGTTGATAAACGATGAGCGACGACCACGGTAGTTCTACCAACCATGAGACGGTCTAGCGCTTCTTGAACAATGCTTTCGGATCCTGCATCGAGAGCACTAGTCGCTTCGTCTAAGAGAAGGATCTTTGGATTTTTCAACATAGCTCTCGCAATTGCAATCCTTTGTTTTTGTCCCCCGGATAATTGAACTCCTCGCTCTCCAACCTGATAACAAACCCGATAACATCGATTTAGTATTTAATGATCAACTTTACGCCGAAAAAAGGAAAATTGGTAACAAAATTGTTATGCTTCGAAAAATTTAACCTGAGTGTTGTAGCCATTAGGAAGCAATGTAATAAAGCTATGAGCATTTGCGGCAGAAGTTGCGGCTTCGATTTCATCATTTGTTGCATCAGGTTTTCCATACAGTATGTTCTCACGAATTGTAGTTGCAAATAGTGCAGGCTCTTGATTCACCAAACCAATTTGATCGCGTAACCATTTTAGTTGTAGTGTCTTAATGTCCACATTATCGAGCAGAACCTGACCTGTTTAGCCATTTCGAAAAATCAGCATATTTATTCATCGAAAATATTTTGTTTGAAATATTTAAAAGAGTAAAGTTTAATTTTAGTTGTATATACCGTCATTAGGATCATAGAACCTTTCGATCAAGGAAACAACGGTACTCTTTCCAGAACCACTACCACCAACAACCGCAACAGTTTTACCGGCAGGAAAAAAGATTGAGAAATTTCGAAATATCATCACATCCGGCCTTGACGGATAGCTGAAACTAACATCTTTAAATTCAATGTTGCCATTAACCTCGGCTAAGCACTTTCCGTCTAACAGATCTTCGACTATGGTTGGTTTCTGCTTGATGATTTCCATCAATTTGTATCCGGCTGCTTTGCCTTTGCTAAATGCACCTAAGTTCGAAAACGACTGACCCAAACTCCTGTTGAAGCAAATAAAAAAACACGTCACGAATCACGATCAAACAAATATTTCTACTATATCGAGAGAAAAAAAAATCAAATTGATCACTCACATTCCACCGACAATAGCAGAGAAAATAGCTGTGAATGCCTTGCCTCCATCGGTTTGTCCATTCCTGATAAAAACTCCGGCATACCAAAAAACTAGCGCCCACGACATGCAAGCTATACCGTACGTGCATCCTAGACCTAAACCTTTAGCCATTCCTGCCTTGTATCCAAGCTTCAATGTGTTTTGTATTGCATCAGAATAAGAATTCAGCGCTTTACTCTCACCGACATAAGAGTAAACAGTTCGAACTTGAGCAATTGCCTGAACACATAAGAGAAAAAATAAATGATTTAGAATTTTCGATCAAAAAACACATTAATTTTCAAGTAAAAACTACTTTATTTTAAATTAATTAATCGTAAACAAAGGCTATAGTTAGCATTAAAGCAACACACAACCATCATCATCTTGCTTTTTGATTATTTACTTTACTCAAAAAGGAAAAAAGGTAGGAACTTCTATGAGTGTTGCACATTAAAACACATCATTTAAAGTTAAAACATTCTTTGAACTTAAACCATGGCACAAATTCATAACAATCGGCATGCGCTACTAATATTCAAAAGTTAAAAGGATTAAAAAGCTTTTACTAAACATGCTTTCAAAAAATGAACAATTATTTGAGTTACTTTTCATATAAAGAAACAAAGTTATTGCAAGCACATGATATTTTTTTAAGTTTCAACAATGAATCGATCTTAACCTGTTCAGCAATTATGCCGGCATTTGCATATGATTCGCGACTCTTCGATGTAAGTCCGGTGAGTGTATAAGCATATAATCCACCAGCAAAAGCAATTCCAGGAATCACTGCAACACTAAGAAGTGCTAATCTCCATGCTGACATAAAACCAACCACAAGTCCAGCCAGAAAAGTTGATAGATAATGTATGAAATTCCCAACCTATAAACACAATAAAAGTTCAACAAACCAATGTTAGTCAATGTAACACTTCAGATTAAAGGCGCATTAATGTTGTATCAGGTGTCTATGTATGTGCTAAATAACTACTATTAGTCTATGTAATACTTTAGAACAAAGGTGTGTCTGGTGCCTGATACACGTGTCATCGTGTTGCGTCGTATCCGATGATTGTGTCTGTGCTTCATAGATATTAGTATTATAATACACAATACTATAAAGAAAAAAAAAACAAATAATGTCAGCAACCTCCACAAGCACATGTTAAACACAGACTAGCTAACATGCACCACTTTGAGCTATGATCATAAAAGGGACCCACTTTAATGTATACCACCAACTACCGTCAAAGGCAAATAGTTTCTATTTTATTTTTCATATAAAGAAGATGAAATAAATATAAAAAGCTAAATATATTTTCAGTCAATAAAAAAATAAATTAATTCCTACAAAAAATTCAATTTTAGTCTCTATTTTTATTAACTTTCAAAAGAATATAGTCAATGCAATTAATCCCTATAAAGGGAAAATAAGAACTAAATTTGAACAAAATTAATGTAAAAACTAAAAACATATTTGTTTTAATTAAAAAAAATTAAAATTAAGCACCTTCTCACTAATAGCATCTTGGACTAATAGAGTATCAGTTGAGACACTGAAAACTATATCTCCTGTTCTAGCATCTGTATCAAAGAAACCAACATCTTGTTTAAGCACTGCCTCCAAATACTTCTTCCTCAAGGTGCTAACTTGTCTCTCTCCAGTATACATCCAACATGCAATCTCTGGTAAATTAGTAAAAAAAAATAAAAAGTAAATTTATAATTTTGTTGAATAGTATTTATTAGTTTAATTATTAATTTTTGTAACAAAAAAATGTGTACCATACATAAATTAATCTAAATACATGATGATAGAGATGAGAAGAATATGATTTGTTTAGATAATGTTAGGCATATTGATAAGTGAAAGGAAGAAAATGACACAAGAGTGTTTGTTTGTTTGATGTGAAATGGCTAGAAAACACAAACATACACATACACATAACAAAGACACATACAATGACTAAAAAGTTATGGTCCAACATGTATGCTTTTTAATCAATTTTCTTCACATGCTAGTACCAAAACAACAAAATTAAAAATAAATTGAAAAATTGAAATGTAAAATAAATAAATAAAAAAAGAAAAAACATACCTGCATAAGATGACATACATACAACAAGGCCAAGGTACACAAAGTAAAGTGCATACTGCAATGATGATCATAAGAAGAACAAAAAAGTATTAATTAGATGACATAGATCTGAGATGAAATTATTTATAAAGAATTATGAATAAAAATTGAATTTTGTTAATATACCTTGGAAACTTCATCAGTCATTTTCTTCAAATCCATTTGGTTTTTACCAAAACCATTAACCATTTGACCAAAAAGAAGAAAAAAAACAGGCATAGATGAACCATGAATAATGGCACCAATACTTCCTGAGATCATAAGAATCCAATCATATTTATCAGCAAATGAGAAAAGCTGATAAAAGGGTAAACTCTGTTCTTTCTTCTTCTCTGCTTCAGGCAATGAAGTTTTAACATCAGAAGCTTCAGCCATTAGAACAAATGAACTAACCCAACAATGAAAAACACAGTCTTTTGATGAAATAGTAATGAAAAATTGGATTTTGATTAAAAGGGTATGTGAAAAATTGGATTTTTAGAGTGTTTATTTGTTCTATGCAATGAAAAAAGAGATCTTGGATTAAATGTAATGTGAGTTTTTTCTGAACATTTTAAAGAGATCTGATGCAACGGTTGCAACCCTTTTAGTGACTTTTTGTAATGAAGGAAGTGTCAATGTCGTTTTTTGATTTTAACAACATTTGAAAAAGATCAAAAAAAAAAAAATCCTTTGCTGGAAAAGATTAGGTGTTGTGTTGTTGGAGTAGAGAGTGTGATGAGTGAGTGTGTTGTTGGACAGTGGTCAAAGGTGGAGAGAAGAGAACATGGATTTGATTTGAGAATTGAGAAGAGAGAGAGGAAGGTATGTGTGGCTTTATAGTGTGAATGTGAACTCTTTAAAATGTAGTTGTAAGTAGTTTTTTAACCCGTGCAATGCACGGACGACTTTATTTTGAATTGTTATTAAATGAAACTGATTAGAAAATATGATGTCTAATGGTTTGTGCGGTCGTACAATTTGGAATTATTTTTTTATTTTTTTGTTTGGTTATGGATAAAAAAGAGCAATAACAAAAATAAAATGATTCAACTTAAATTTATCGTTATAAAAAATTGAAAGTTACAACAATATAATTTAAGGAGTTTATATTTAATTTTTTTGAAAGACTTTAGGATACACAACATTTACGGTACATGTCTTTGCTTAATCACTGTCATATATCTATGATAAGAATGTTCAATCCAGCTCGGATTTTTTAACACGAGAAACAATGACATATAACTGACTCTGTGTAAAAATATGCCTATGAAAATACAAACAAACATGACCAAGATTTTGACCTTGGTTTTTGTTAATAGTCATTGCAAAACAAACAATGCATTGAAAGTGAGTGAGTGTACTTAAGATGAATTTATTTGGATCTGTGTCAATATTAATATTAATATTTCTCTATAATTAAAATTCAGTCGGGTATGAAAGTGAATAAGATAAACTTAAATTTAAGATTCAAAAATCAATTCAAATTCAACAATAACAATTAATATTTAATAAAATTTAGAGATGTATTTTTTTATGTATGTATTTTCAAAATTAAGTGACATAAACTATAGGTTTGAATTTTTTTTTATTATTCACCAAAAAGAAAAAAAAATTGTTTTATTAAATTTAATATAAATGTATTCTTATACATAATGTTATTCCCTTACCAAAAAAAGAAAAAAAAAATAATGCTATTCACACCAGATTTAGGTAGACCCAAATTGTACTAAACAGATACTGGGCTAAGCCCAATATCTCACAATATTCATTCTTCTGTTACAGTTATGCTCCATTAGTTTTCATTGTGTGATGTGTAACCCTAATGTCTTCCATCTCTCCCTGCATATACCGCCGCCGCAACTTCTCAGTCGACACCCACCGTCGATTTAGTCCTTCTTTGATCAAAAATCCTCATTTTCTTCATCTCTTCAACTGTTTCTATCTATCCATCGACAAAAAATCATCAAAAGGTCTGTTCTTTTTAGTTACCGAACAATCTCCTTCAAAGTATCTCCTCTACTACCTTCGTGTTCAATGTCTCAGCCCCTTGCCTTCTCTATGAATGGTTTTCGGAACCGGGACTGTATCTTTCCTATTGAGGCACCCTCTGCTGGTTTTGGTTTAAATCTTCCTTGTAATTTTATGCTTTCTACTCCTTTTCTTTTGCGTTTTGTTGCAAGCGGTTCTTTGTTATGGTGTTGTTCTTGTTCCTGTTTCTGTGTGCCTTACAGCCTTACACTGCTTGTGTTTGGAACTATTATTAATAAAAGTTTTCCGTTATAAAAAAATGTCTTTACTTGGTTAATTTTGTTCGGTCCTTTTTATTCTTCTCTTGTTTTTCTATCTTTTGTTTTTTTTATTTTTTTATTTCAGTTTCATATTCTACTTAGGGTTTTTTATGTTAATATTTTACTAATATATATTTGAATTTATAGAGATATTAGTTTATCTTGTAATTTGATTTTTGACTTATCTATGTCATTAGATCTATGATATCTTTCCTTGAATATTTATGATTGGTTCGATTACTAATTTACTATCATATATTTCTATCGTATTTAGTTTTAGCTAGTTTTGGTGTTGTTGTTGCTGTAGTTTTAAACTTTTTATTACTTGGTGTTGTTGTAGTTAGTTGGCTTCTAGTATTGTTTATTAGATTTGAGGTGGTTTATGGTGTTTGTACTTCCTGGCCGTGTTCCATGAATTTTAGTTTAGTTAATTTGATTTCAACTTGTTTTTGTAGAGATTGAGCATGGTTGAAGCTGCAGACGAAAAAAGATGTAGAGAAAGCTCTCTTCAACATGGTTGAAGTGTTTTTCGCAACAGAGTAAGAAGAAAGATATGAAGGAAGTAAAATTCAAATACTATCTTAGTCCCAAAATATAAGTAAAGATTGATCATCATTAAGTTTATTTGACTGATCTTTTCTTATTTTTTGGGACCGAGAAAGTATTTGTTCAAGAAAATGGATAACAATATAGTTTAAAAAAGTTTGATTCTTTGTCCGAGATTCAACCCACTAAGGAATCGTGGCGCAGATGATAGCAGGGGGATATATTCAGGTGGTATTCAGGTGAGGTCTCATTTGCTAAGATGATTCAATGCATCTAACCCCATTTGGACAAATTGCCTATTTTATTAGAATAGTACGTAGGTAGCTTAAATGTGCAGCACATGAATTACTTTGTGTGGTCTATTTTCCTTATTGTGTGTTAATCATATTTGTGATACAATATTAACCTAAGGTTGATAAAGCCATAAGGGAAACATTAAACACTATCATGGAACTTTGTGCCATATGTATAAATCGTTTTGATCGTATTACATATTTCATTTATTCTTAATTCTAAGTAAAAGTCACTTTTTAAATTTATTGAATAACTAATATATCTGGTCTATATTATAGTCCAGATATATTAATTATTTAATGAATCTGAAAAGTAAATTTTTTGCTTATAAATAAAACTCATACACGTGGGTATCTGCCCGCACCATCCCCGTTTTGACGGGGAAAAATTCGAGTTGACTGGATTTTGGTTAGGGTTTGTGTTTTTCCCGATTTTAAAAGGCGGAGATGGGGCGGGTAATAGGCATATTGATACCCACCCCGAACCTGTCCCCGAACCAGTCTCGTTTATATAAACATCATATTTTCATTTTCTTAAATTAAACTATGTATCAAAAAAATATTATATATGTACAAAAAAACTCTTAAATTACATTCATATTTTTATTTTAAATTGAGTATTAAATAAATTGTTTTCCCTATTATTATTTTTGACTTGATTAATAAAATCATATTATTGAAACAAAATAATTCTCGATTTTTAAATCATTTTTTAATTAAAAAATATCAAAATACTACTCGGGTTCATGTAGAGAGAAGCGAGACGGAGATACCCGAAATCCATTGGGATACCCGAACCCCGTCGAGTATGGGTTTGGGGTTCTACTTTTCTTCCCCGCTTAAAATGGGGATGGGTATGTGGATACTCGAACTTTATGGGTTTGAATTTGGCGAGGACAAAATCCACCCTCGCCCCGCTCCGTTTTCATGCCTAATAGAGGGAGTAGATTAAAAAATGTAATTAATGTTATACAAAACAAAATGAGTTAATTACAAAGTTGTCATTCGTTAATAGTATGAAAAAGATAAATTGAATAATTAAAATAAGATTAAGTAATAAATAGGTTAAATGTATAATAAATTTTTTAAGGAAAATGTTAAATAGTGCACCCGATGCACTAGTTAAACATATAAATAAGAAAATTTTATCTTGAAATTCGTGCATTCAATACATTGAAAATGTGAAAATTTGTTTTTATCAACATTAGCTTTATATTTTATTTCTATTTTTTATGTGTTTAACAAGTGCACCAGGTGCACTGTTTAGCATGACCCATTTTTTAATAGTATTATAAAGTGAATTATAATTTAAAATAAATTTTATTTTCAAAGCAACTTATAATTTAGAATATAGAGATGACTCATTTATGAGTATTAAAAGAATTGTTAGATATTGGTTTTGTCTTTTATTATCGTAGTCTTTACTGTGAATTATGGTATTAAAAAAAATTGTTACAATAACAAATCTTTTTGAAATAAGTATAACATATTAATATATAACTTTGTCCCTAAATATAAAATCTCATTAAAAAATTGCGGAGATTAAAAAAGTGGATTGTGGTATTAATAGGGTTGGGAATAGGCCAAGCCAGGCCAGCCTTTGACAGGCCTGAGCCTGGCCTATGATTTTTTTTTAAGCCTAAGTCTTGCCTACGACCTATCAAATGCAATTTTTTTGGTCTGGGCCTGCTAAAAGCCTGGCCTGGCCTTATAGCCTGTTTATGAGCCTGTTACATAAAATTCTCTATATAGTCTTTTTAAATATAGGCTAATTAAACATGCCTTAAAGCCTATTTCACATTTAAATTTTTATAATTTCTACAACATTAAGAAAAAACTAATAAAATGATTAGCACAAGAATTAAAAGCTAATAAAATAACAAATACGATTACGACAAAATCTATTAAGTATGCCATAATACATATTTTTTGTTAAACACTAATGTTAATCGGTGTAGTTAGCAACAACCAAAATATACACTATAATTTGTCTTTGTAAAAAAAAAACAAATATATTTTGTCTAATAAATATTTTATATTTATATAAATAATATTTATTTTTTATACAAACAAGATGATATAAATATTAATATTATATAAATAATAATTATTAAATATAAAAAGGCCGGCCTATCAGGCTTCACAGGCTTTTTTAAAGGCCTAAGTCTGGCCTATTTATATAAACAGGCTTTTTTCAAGGCCTGAGCCTGACATTTTTAATAAACAGGCCAGGCCAGGCCAGGCTTAAGACAGGCCAGGCCGAAGGCCCCTGGAGGCCGTCTGGCCTATTCCCAACCCTAGGTATTAAATTTGTTAGCAATTTGTATTATTTTTACAATTTTATCAATCAAGAAAGAGAATGAGCTAATATTGTTCCTACAGTATTTATTTTTTTATTTTTTGATAGAAGGTGCGTATAGCATTTCATTAATAATAATTTGTTCAATACAATGGGGTACATCAATATAAATGGTGGGACTAGCAGAAAAAGGGGCAACCCGCGCGAGCACGTGAGCTACCTCATTAGCTTGTCGCCTATTAAAGTCAACCCGAGAGTTTGTGAAAGATGATGAAAAGAGACTTCTAGCAGTCGATAAAACGTGACCAAACTCCGTAACATCCGGCAGCTGTTTGTGAAAGGCATCCGTCACAATTTTGGAGTCTAAAGCAAAGTCTGCATGATCTAGGGCCATGTCACGAAGCCATTGGATAGCATATAACAGCCGCATAGCCTCGCCAAGAGGGACCACACATATAGGAGAGAAATTGAAGGTTTTGGCCAAAACAAAAGTACCTTCAGTGTCCCGAATACACATACATATACTTGTCCTATTGAGGGAACTGGAGAAGGAAGCGTCAACATTGCACTTCAGTCTTCCCCGTAAAGGACGTTGCCAAGCCATAGCTGACGAAGAAGACGATGCCATGCTAGGATGGGTGTGCTGAGCCCCGCGTGCAGGAGTTCTGAGGGGCACCTGGCTATGAATAGTGGTGTTGGCTGTACTCCAGTCTTCAATCAGGTGAAGCGCTATGTCTATCACTTGACCGTCTATTTCGTTAACATCTTCCCAGAGTTTAAGATTGTGATGTTTCCAGAGGCTCCACAAAATGGCAGTAAAGCGTTGAGAGTTCTCATTGTTATAGTGCTGAAGGAGGGAGAATAAGCAGTCAACAACTGACCCCGTGTTGGCGCGGGTCTGTCGAATAACATTCCAGAAGCCAAGACGCTGCCACACTTGTACAGAAAAGGGACAATTAAAACAAATATGGTCAAGATCCTCTTCTGGTCCACTGCAACTAACGCAAGTCAGAGGACATTGGACGCCCTTATCCTATAATCTTCGTCTTGTAGGCACTACATTCCTACAGATACGCCACATCAAGTTCTTGATCTTAGGGGGACTTTTAAATGGTTATTACTCGGTCAGAAGCGCGTACAGACTTTGTGTTGATGTTCTTACCGATTCCTCCCATCTTCGTCGGGACGGTATGGGTACTGGCAGGGCATTTGGCGTTTAAAAGTCCCCCCTAAGATCAAGAACTTGATGTAGAAAATGCAATTTAATTAGGAGTATGTTATTAAAAAATAATTAATGCTCTTGGATATTTTAAAAATGGCTTATAAAAAGGAACAAAGAAAAATTCAAAGAGAGTCTTATATTTAGGGACGGATATAATATTATCCTTTAGAATTAAATGTATTTGATGTTACTTTTTTTATATTTCAATGCAAAATAGTGATATTA
Source organism: Trifolium repens (assembly GCA_030408175.1). Taxonomy (NCBI): domain Eukaryota; kingdom Viridiplantae; phylum Streptophyta; class Magnoliopsida; order Fabales; family Fabaceae; genus Trifolium; species Trifolium repens. Next base: position 2,921,281 of record CP125847.1, read on the forward strand.
ATTAAAAAAAATTAAAAAGTAAAAAAAATGTACCTAGAAATTTGTATGTATAATATTTAGGGATAATTTTTTTTAAAAAAAAAGGTTTTATAATTAGAGAATGATAGAGTATAAGAAACAAAATTGTCAATAAAAGTTAATGTATTTGAACTAAGTTTGTGATCAGATACATCAATTTTTATTCATCTAACTTTTTCTATATTTATGATCAAATGTAGTTTTAAATTTAAGTTTATTATTTAAAATATAAATATTTTATGTGATGACATATATGTTTATCTATATATTTTTTTTCTCTTGAAATAAAGTCATATTTTATGGATTTTTTTTATAGATAAGCGAAGAGCATCTAAATATCATGGAACGAAAAAGACTTCACCAGATCTTTTGCCAAGTAACTCCTTAGTAGATTAATAAAATAAAATGTATATACAAAATTTTCTCAATTTTGATCCCCCTATTTTATTTTGGGCAATGTTGGTCCCCCTATTTTATTTGCCATGTCATATCCATTTTTTATTTATTGTTTAAATTATATTTATTATTTCTTAAATTAAAAACATAAACTAAGAAATTAAAATTAAATTTAAGAGTGTGTATTTCTTCTTCTTCATTGTGTTCATGTCATATATAAAATATGTCAAATCATCAAAATTAAAAGTTAAACGAAGAGAGGGTCAAATGTTAGAATTTTTCAAAATAAGGGAACTAAAATAACGCAAATCAAAATAATAACTTAAATTGTGCATTTTGTAAAATAGTTCAGGGCACTAAAATTGCACAAAACAAAATAAGCGGCCAGAATTGTGCATTTTATAAAATAGAGAGACCAAAACTGCATTTAACCCTAATTTTATTTGTCAAAAAAATATTTATATTTATTTATATAGGCATATAACAGTTGAAACTAAATTTTCAGAATTTTTTTTTTAATATTAATGTTAAAAAATGCTTATATTAATTTATGGTCAAATACTAAGAGTTAAAAAAAAATTGCCGGTCAAAATAAAAGTTAATGTTAATTATTTGGAGACTTCCAGTATTATAGAGAATACAAAGGTTACTAGATCCACTAAAAGAATAAAAACTCTACAACCAAAGAAGGAAGAATAACCACTACCTAAGAATACAATCCAAAAGTTTAAAAAATCACTTACAATAAAGACAATATCCCCTCTCTTATCTTTGACACTAACCACCTCCACAAAGTACACTTAATAGACATAGACCTCATTATCTCTTCCACTTCCACCGCCAATGGAAAATTTCTACAAAAATCAATACCATATGGTAGAGGTAAAAACACAAGTTGAAAAAAGATGATCCTCTCACTCACTCACACACACTAAATATTTAAAATTAAACGATCTCATAATCAAACTTTATCATATCATTCATGCTTTAGAATAGATGACAAAATTAAAAGTCAATATAGGAAAAAACTATATGCACGATATCATTTGTAATAAGATTTTTTGTGGTCCCTAACTTAAGTGCAAATTTTATGTCGCTTACATAAATTAATGATCATCACAACAATTCATAAAATAGCAATCATTTCAGACACCAAACTGTACGTATAATACACACTAATGGAGCAAGCCTTCCCTAATTGTATCAGTCAAATTAAAACCACATCTCCACCACCATAAATATTACAAATTTAACCCAAAATTCCATTTTCAAGTACTTCCTCTGCCCTCATATTGAGGGAAATAAACTTACTACATTTCATCATTAATCTCAAATGTTCGATAAAAAAAGGGCTAGTATTTAATTTCGACACTCTAGTTAAGTGGTGAGCGATCATATTAATTTGTCAGCATAAAAAAAGACAACTGAAAATTTATGTGGAATGAGAAAAAAATCACTACACCAATTTGCAATATATTTTCAAACTCAAAATCTAATCACTTACTTCAATTTTAATTTTTTATTCGTTGATTATAATACCTGCTCCAAGTTTTTTTTTCTTTCAATAATCCTCTTAAAAACTAATTCTTTTTTTTCTTTAATATACTTTTAACTTGTAGGGAGTAGAAAAATCTCAAAAGTTAAGAGCAATGAGATGAACTCACTTCTTCGACCAATATAACATCTACCTTTTTAAGACATAATATTAATTTTCATTTCATCTAATTTACAAAGAAGTAAAGAGGTTTTAAATGTCAAATAATAATAATTAAAAGTCATTATATGTATTAGGAGTAGTTGGAATGAGAAAATGAAGTGAAACATTTTGCACCAAAATTTTCATAGCTACAATGGCCTAAAATAAAATTTTAACACTAAGTTATGTTTGTTGTCACAATCACACGTACACTTTGGAAGTATACACAAAAACCACTTAATATACCCTTTATTTTTTTTGTAGAATAATTTGAGAAAGAAGTGGGTATAGGTAATAAAGAGATCCAGATTTTTGACTTATAGTGACCGACAAACTGTCACTAAAAGTCAAATTTCCTTTTAAAATAATGAACCGGGTTAGTTTGAGAAAGAAGTGTTCCGGTAAAAAATAATAAACCGGATTACTTTGAAAAAAAATACCGGTATAGGTGGAAATTGGCGATGTTGAGATCCAGATTTTTGACTTATAGTGACAGACAAAACTGTCACTAAAACTCAAATTTGAAGGAAGACAAAACTGTGACAGACAAAATAATACAACAAAACAGCTGCTGCAACAATACAAAACCACCAGGAAAAAAATTAACAAGATAGCAGCAAGACAAATCACAAAAACCTGCTAACATTACAGAAAATAACACTATAGTTTGAAGGGAAAGATTTTTGAGTTTTAGTGACAGTTTTGTGTGTCACTATAAGTCAAAAATCTGGATCTCAACATCGCCTATTCCCACCTATACCTGTACTCTTTCTCAAAGTAACCCGGTTTATTATTTTGTACCGGAACACTTCTTTCTCAAACTAACCCGGTTCATTATTTCAAAGGAAATTTGAGTTTTAGTGACAGTTTTGTCTGTCACTATAAGTTAAAAATCTGGATCTCAATATCGCCTATTCCCACCTATACCGGTACTCTTTTTCAAAGTAACCCGGTTTATTATTTTGTACCGGAACACTTCTTTCTCAAACTAACCCGGTTCATTATTTCAAAAGGAAATTTGACTTTTAGTGACAGTTTGTCCGTCACTATAAGTCAAAAATCTGGATCTCTTTATCACCTTTACCCATTTCTTTCTCAAATTATTCTACAAAAAAAATAAAGGGTAAAAATGGAAAATAAATTATTTTGTAGGGGTAGAAGTATAATTGTTGGGGTAGAAAAAAATATTTCCTGTAATGGGTGATACTGTTCATATTCATTCGTTGATAGGGCCTAGCCTATAATTCCGGTTCTATGTAATTTTCCATGCTATTTGTTGGGTTTGAATTAAACATTTAAAATTAGCTTAACATTTTTTTTAGTGATTAGCATAACTTTATTAAGGGTCATACATGCTAACTAGTGTCCATGAGACATTAGTTAAGAATATAAAAACAATAAATTATATATTGAAAATAACACATTTTATATTTTACAAATATTGATTACACAAATTTTAATGTAATTTTACTATATTGAGTTTTTGTTTATTAGTGTCTCAAGGACTTTAGTTAACATTTTATCTTTGTTAAACATTAATACCAAGTATTTTGTCTAGTGGTAATTAAGAAGACAAGTTTTAAATTTAAAAGGTTTTGAATTCGAATTATGTCAATGCTTTGAACCCTAAATATTTTTCTGTCTTCGATTTAGGTATTATTTTATCACTCATCCTAAATTAAATTTCAGAAAAAAATTATATAATAATTAAACATTACTAGCATAATAAGAGCTAGAATTTCTAAAATATTCATTGTTGGAAAAAAAAACTAATACATCATATACATCAATCTCAAAATAACCGACCAAAGTGTATACATGAAAGATAGATAAAAGTTTTTGTTTTTACTAAAACACATTTACCATGTATTAGTGTATTCACTTTTAGAATAAAGTAAAATGAAAAGTATTTAATTGAAAGTGACAAAAAATTGTATTAATTAGATGTTACAATTGGATAAAATATTTAATTTTTATATTTTTTTTTTACAAACAAAAGCTTATATCATTTCATTAACCAACAAAGTCGGAATACAAAATGGTAATGATTCAAAAGTACATCGGCGAGACCGTGAAATGACCGCCCTAGCAAGAGTGTGAGCTACCATGTTCGCTTGCTGCTTAATAAACTTTACCACGAAATTTGGATTACATGACAAAATACTATTAATTTGCGAAATGAGAAAACAAAATTCGGAGCTACCACCCCTAACATGATAAATTGGCAGAATTGCAACCACAATACTTTTAGAGTCCGACTCAAAAATAACATGAGTAATGCCTTGTTGTTCCATTGCATGCAAAGCTTCAAGTAAGGCAATTGACTCTCCTTCCATTATGGAGCAAGTTCCATCTCTCCAAGTTGTTGCAGTCCTTATGAACCGACCCAAATGATCGCGTAATTTTAGTCATTTGTGCAATTTATTTTTGTAGTTATTTTTATCATGAATGAAGTATTACATCGTTACAATTTACTATTACAAGGTTTTTTAATGTTGTCGCTGTCAGTTAGTAGGGACATAACATTTTATATGCAGGGGCTGAAATTCAAACTTCCAATACTTCATTTATTTATCTTAAGGTGGTTTTCTTTTTGACAAACTCTTAAGGTGAAATTTTTAATAATTTTTTTTTATACGGATTGAAAAAAAAGTTCAATAATATTGTGTATAGTTCATAATTATAAGGAACACACCATAATATATTAAAAAACAAAATAGGAAGGAAAAAAAAACATTGGAAACATAAATATAAACCGTGATGACTTGTTTGTTGTGAAATCGTTGACTACACTATAGTTGTGAATGTCCTTGAATTAATAATGGACATCGAATAATTCTAATTTCATTATTTGATTCCATAAATAAATAATACCTTATGCTCCCTCTTAGATGTGGCGTGTGGAAAAGAGTTTTAGCTTTATAATCTCAAAATAATGAGAATTAATTTAGTCTATGTAAGGAAGATCACAGTTTGATCTCCGCAACTACAATCGGAAAAGTTGAAATCACTTGATATCAAAATTAACCCCCGAATCAGATTAAACTGGTGGTGAAAAAAATATTAATTTAACCTTATAATCATCTTATATGCAATTAAGAATATATACATGACAGTCGCAAGCAACTATATTATATATTATTGGTCCCTAATAACTAATTATAGAATTCACCACAATAAAATATGTTTTTAAAATTATAGTCAAGACATTAGAATCAAGTGATTAATAAACTCATCTAAAATAAATTATTTGAAGAACCGAATTCGATTCCTAGTCAAAATAATGTTTAGCTTTAGTTTCTACAATATGAATATACCTTAATTAACATCTTATATATATTGGAATTATTGATTGAAATAAGTTTGTACGGGTTTGAATGTTAATTTGTTGGCATGCATTACTCTTCAAATAAGCAATAGTTACTAATTTGTTTTTGATTAATCAATTCAAATGTCAATCAATTTGCATTTCAAACTGTTCTGAAAAATTGTTCATGTTATCTTTAACATATCTTATTTTCGTATTCTTCATCTTAAATTATAAGTAAAATTAAATTGATAAAAAATAATGATATATTTAATCATAATTTTAAATCAAATACATTTAAATTCATTTTTCATTTTATTAATAATGCAGCCATAGAAATTGAGGTCACAACTCATAAAGAAATGGGAATTGGTCGGTAGTTCTTCAACAGTCAATTGTACTTAAAATGTGTTTATGTGTTCATGGGGGGCCTTTTCAGCTCAAAAGTTTAGGAACAGTTGTTTATAGTCACAACTCACAAGTGTAATAAAACAAATCTCAATATAGTTTTGATTTTATATAAAAAAAACAAAGAAAAACTTAGAAAATTGAAGAAGTGGCTTTGGTTGTGTTGTAGCTTCTTTTGGGAACATGGGATGTTATTTTGGCAAGCTAATTTAGTCGTTGGTTATATACTTCTAACACCATATATATAATGCAACATGCATGTGATATGTTTTCTTAGTTAAGATTATTTTGTTCAATGTAGGTTGGTCAAGTTGATAAAAAGTTAATTATACCGGTAAGAATGTGATTTTAAATTATATTATAGTGAGAATCTCATTTAGCATTCTTTGAATCTCAAGATCTATATATATATATATATGGGGAGGGATCAAATTACACCGGTGTAACATTTGAGTAATGTTACACCGCTCAATAACGCTTCAACGAATTCAAATTTTACAAAATCCACCGTTTGATTGAAAGTTTATATCGTATAGATCATATATGTTGAGTTTTACAAAAATCTAAAATCGTTTGATATGTTATTGAGACACATCAAGATTAACGGTTTATGCGTTTTTATTGAATACCGTTAATCTTTATGTGTCTCAAAAATATGCCAAACGATTCTTACATCAAGAAAGTGAGAAATTCACAAAACTTAAGTACATTTCTATACATGTTTCTTAAGTTTGTTTTTTGTACAAATTAAACAAAATAGAACGATGATATTTAGACACAAAAAATTGTCACTGGTATATACAAATATATTAAAGTTAAGTTTTGATTTGATTGAAGTAAAAAAAAAAAATTCAATAAAAAAATTTAAATTTGTTTCCTCCTCTCCAAAGTCACTCTATAACCATTGATGATTCATGTTACACTTGGTAAATGATTAAAATGCTTTTATGTAATTGTTGTTTAGCACTAGCAGTAAGGGAGTCCAGTACATCTTAAGGAATTAAGCAATCATGACTTTGATTTTTGTCACTTGCACTTGGAAAAAAAATTATTGGTTATCAAAACATAATACTACTAAATGTATTTTTTTTTATGTGTTTTAGTAAGGGACAATTTTTATTATTGTTTATTCAGTTTTGAGAATAATTTAATTTTTTTTTTTTTTGAATCGGCTAAATTTTATTAAAGAACAACTCCTCCACAAGAAGTGTAAGGAATTGTTGTGAAACATACAACGAAAGGTAACGTGATATAACACAATTACCAAGAAACAGTACACCTAATCAGCACCCCAAACCACCCGTACACCAATAGGGATTCACTAAACCCACCAGAGAAAACCCATACCCAACCCTAGGAGACACCACTAGACACTAACTTCCGAACTCGAATTAAAATTACTCGGCCCATCAGGATCTAGAAAGCAGCCCCAAAGGTCAAAGGTTGAGGGACTCCGGTAGGCAGAGAACCGACAGTCAACACCTGATGCAATAGATATAATTTAAAAATTGATCACAGTATAATTGCGGTTGCTTTATTTTTTTCCTTATTTTTTTAGTAGATATATTCTATAATATTTTTTCTTAGAAGAAAACAAATCATCATTAATGTCTATATGAATTATTTGATTTTACACCACGCAATGTTTGACACAATTCATTATAGGACATGTATTTACCGCAATTACTACATTAATACAATAACTGCTAACAACCGTCCAATTAAAAGTGAACGGTTATAACTAAAACTGTAAAAAAGTAATTAAATAAAATTAGATTAATCTAAACTATTTGATTACATTTAGACCACTGAAGTTGTCTACAACGTGAAACTGTGTAAAAGCAAAACTGTAAATAATCTAGAATTCCAAATCCTTCATTATATATGGATCACTCTCGGTGTCTTACCATGTAGTTTGTAGTTACTGTGATTATAAATTCAAAAAGTTCAAATTTTACCAAAATTTGTAAAGGACACAAATTCAAATTCACTTATTCTATATAGTAGTGTCTTACAACGTAGTCTCCGTGTTTAACTCATTTGGTAGAAATATCATATTTTATATACAGAAGTCATAATTTAAATTTCAAATACCCCATTTATTCATCTTATAAGGTTGAATTCTAACAACTAAACTACTTGACAAATAATAATAATAATAATAATAATAATAGTAATAATAATAATAATAATAATAATAATAATAATAATAATTAGAGTGAAGATCCATTTTGATCCTCACAAATTTCTGATGGGACAATTCAGTTCTTGACAAAAATAAAACTCAAATTAGTCTCTTGATATTTATTATTGAGAACAAACTAGTCCTCAATTTGTTTTAATAGACGGACTAATTTGTCCCTAATATGAAAATGTGAGAGATTAATTTAGATTTTATTTTTGTCACAAATTAAATTGTCCTGTTTAAAATTTATAAAAGACCAAGGGAAGGAGTGTGAGTTTTTAGGTAATACAAATTTGAAAAAGGGAAGGAGTGTGAAAAGCAAAAAACATGATGCAAACAGTAATCCCCAAATGTGAAACCTTCATGCTCTTTGGGTAGTAATACTAGCCCAATAAGAAGACATACTTTTGCTACCCCACTTCTTTACTCGCACGCCCTACAAAATTATCAAAATGCCATTTTTTGCTATTTAAGTAGCGGATTCTACATTTAAAATATTCAAAAAATTCATGTTTGTAGGTTTTTTTGTTCTTTTCAAAATTCTCATTTTTATAATGTCCACTACTTAAGTAGCTTACGCTACAAAAATGAGAAATTTTCATGTTAGTGGGGTGTTTTGTTTCCTCAAATTTCATATTTTTATAACATCGGACAAATTAAGTAGTTGCCGTTTAAAATCTTAAATTTTCATGTAAGATGTTTTTCCACAAAAATTGCTGATTTTTACAACGTCCGCTATGTAAAATGGGAAATGCGTAGGGCGCGCGAATAATCAGTAGGGTGACAAAAATAAAAATCTTTTAAAAAAGGAAAATTGGCAAGGAATCAAACAGAAAGACCACCTAATTTGTAAATTTAAAATTAGGAAATCCTAATTTGTTCTTTGTAAAGGTACTAGATAACTGAGGAGGAGGTGAGTTCAACCAAATGTGAAAATTCAAGGTCAAATCGATGTTGATGAACAAATTAGCACATTTATCGTCTTCTCTATAAATGTGAGAGAGTCTATGGATTTTATTTTCCTAGTCATCAACAAATCAAACAATTAGACCACCTATTCCTTAACTGCCAAGGAATAAGAGAGCTATAATGAAAAGCCATATGCACCAATTTTGTATTAGTTTCTAACAAAAGTCTAAGCCAACCATTGACATAAGTTATTTCTATAGCATTCATAACACAACTTATTTTGCAAAAAAAAAAAAAACATTATTAACGCCCATATTATATCAGCAAAGCATCCCAAACAACCACCATAACTATTTCTGAAATAATAAGAGGCTGCCACTGCCAGAGAACCTTCTTGATGACATGAGCTTTGCGAGGATTAACTTGAATGTTTTCACGATGACAAAATATTTCACATTAACATTAGATGTGCACTTGGCGTAATTGCTAGATGTATGAGTTCTAGAAATGGTAGAAGACATAACACAATTCTCCAATGAATAAATTTGTTAGAGAATCATAATTTAGCTTGATTTTTAGAGTACCATATTATATAACATCAATAGTGAAAATAATGACAACTTGAGCTTCATGTAAATGCAATAAAAATTTAAGAAACAATATGTGCTTTAGCAACACGGGGCAGAAACTATTTCAACAAATTCATGGTTTGTTGAAACTTGTTTGAATCTAAAAATTTATGTTAATATTTTTTTTATTTAATGGTGTACTCACATTTCACTAGCTAATCTTTTGTTTAAAATGTTTAAAGGCATAATGAATTAAGTAATAATCATACAATTAAAAAAAAACATATAAAATATCAATTTATTAAAGGATTTGAGTAAAAAAAAGAGTTAAAAAGTAAGCAATAAGAGAATTTTTTAACTAAAATGTAATTTTTCTTTTGTTCTCATCTTTCTATCTTTCTATTATACTAAGGGTTGGTGATGCTAAACCCTAATGCCCCTTTCAAATCCCTAATACCCTATGTCATTCATGATGTCAGCTAACTAAACAATAATTGACACATGTATCCAATAGTATAATGACTTATGTATTGGTTAGGATGTGCATGAAATTCTATTGGATGGCTTTCTCTCTCTTTCTTTCTCTTTCTCTTTCTCTGTAACACAAAAATACACAGACGAGAGGTGCAACAAAACACCACACCACCCCTCTCATCCCCATCTCGCTTTCCCTCTCCGCCACCACCCTCTCCGGCGAAACCATCACCACACCACCGCACGCCACCGAAGACCGCATCGCCACACCATCGGTATCCTTTTCTCTCTCTCTCTCTCTCTCTCTCTCTCTCTCTCTCTCGTGCTCTTCTCTCTCTGCTTCTCCCTTTGAAGTTTATAACTCTTCTCATCCTTTCTGTGATCATTGTTGTTGTGTAGGTTCGTTTTCAAGTTCTAATTTTTATTTCTTGGGATTTATTGTTTTAGTGATTCTTGAATTGGGTTTGTTTAGTTTTTCATGAATTTTGATTTATTTTTTGGTTTTCTGAATTGGGTGTACTTCAATTTTGAGCCTTTTTCTGAATTAGGTTAGCTTTAATTTTGAGTACTTTTACAGATGCTTGAATTTTGAACTCTGACATGTATATATGAAAATGGGTAATTTCTCAAATGAATTTTGCAATTTGGATTTTTCCCCCTTTTTATTATGATGTAGATTTAACTGTGATTTATGTGTGAAAAAGGATGCAAAAATCTTGATTTGTTATGAAAAGGGTTAGTTGAAAGTTTATTGATTTGTTATAAAGATTTTTAGGTCTGTTATTAATTTAGAAATTGATATGGGGTTATGTTGATATTGATACTATTATGTAATTTGACTATGTTTATGCATTTATAGGATGGAGTGGACACTTTGTATCAAAGAGAAGGTACTATTTCATAATTACAATGGATAATGAGTAGCATAAACCCTTAAATGAAGAAGCTCTTGATAATCAAAGTCATCTCTTACATGGTGTGTCTTAATGTCATTGAAGTTGGTTCTAAATTTCATAGTGGGGGAGAAATTATGGAAATATGAGACAGAATTTGCACCAACCTTAGAGCGAGGTAACAAAAATCATTCATATTTATTCAATTTTTTATATATTAATAATGCGTTTTAGTTCTTTTAAGATTTGGATTTTGTAGGTTCGTTTTCAAGTTCTAATTTTTATTTCTTGGGATTTATTGTTTTAGTGATTCTTGAATTGGGTTTGTTTAGTTTTTCATGAATTTTGATTTATTTTTTGGTTTTCTGAATTGGGTGTACTTCAATTTTGAGCCTTTTTCTGAATTAGGTTAGCTTTAATTTTGAGTACTTTTACAGATGCTTGAATTTTGAACTCTGACATGTATATATGAAAATGGGTAATTTCTCAAATGAATTTTGCAATTTGGATTTTTCCCCCTTTTTATTATGATGTAGATTTAACTGTGATTTATGTGTGAAAAAGGATGCAAAAATCTTGATTTGTTATGAAAAGGGTTAGTTGAAAGTTTATTGATTTGTTATAAAGATTTTTAGGTCTGTTATTAATTTAGAAATTGAAATGGGGTTATGTTGATATTGATACTATTATGTAATTTGACTATGTTTATGCATTTATAGGATGGAGTGGACACTTTGTATCAAAGAGAAGGTACTATTTCATAATTACAATGGATAATGAGTAGCATAAACCCTTAAATGAAGAAGCTCTTGATAATCAAAGTCATCTCTTACATGGTGTGTCTTAATGTCATTGAAGTTGGTTCTAAATTTCATAGTGGGGGAGAAATTATGGAAATATGAGACAGAATTTGCACCAACCTTAGAGCGAGGTAACAAAAATCATTCATATTTATTCAATTTTTTATATATTAATAATGCGTTTTAGTTCTTTTAAGATTTGGATTTGAGGGTTTTGAAGGAATGTAGTTTTTTTTTTAGGTTATTTGTTTTGTGTTGAGAGGATTGGTTTTTTTCTTGCCTTTGCTTGATGTTGGTGCAGGGTGGTGTAAAGTTGAGAAAAAGTTTGAGAAGCTTACTGCCACCACTAATGGATATCTTCCTCTTGCTCTTTTTGCTAAATAAATAGGTATGCCAATTCTATTCAAATGATATGATAAGATAGGAACTTTTAAAGCTCCATGAGATTTATTTGACAACAAATCTTCAATATCAAGGATCATAGTGCGATTAAAGTGATTTAAAATTATTATAATTATAGAAAAAGTTGGGGGTAAGTATCGAAATTTGGGTTAATCTTTAAAAGCACTTATCAACAATACTTTAATTTGTATCTATATGATATTCATGCATGTTGTTATTTCTCAATTTCCAGCCAAAGTTGTTGATCATTCTATGATCTTTCTTAACCTAGGTTTCATGGTAATCCTATTCTTCTACTTTCATGCTCTATTTTGTTCTTTACAAAGTTGAGGTGAAGATGATAAAAACGACACAATTAATATTAATGACCCAGCCTCCGACTAAGAGGTAAGGATTTCAGATCCATTCTATTTGTCTCCTCAATTTGTTTGTGATTATTCTTCTTTCTTCTACTCACATGTTTTCTTTTGTGCACGTGAAATCAGAGATTACTATTTAAATTGATTTTTAATTGGTTTTCTTATTTGATATTAGAAACCAAGAATCAATGGGAACATGATGACCCTGCATTTGTTGTGATCAGTAGCCTTCTTTTGCCTGTTGCAACTTACTTAAGTTTTGGGTGTGATTCCTATTGAGCTTATTGAAAATTGTCTTCTTAAAATTTTAGTCCTTACATGCACATAATGTCAAACATGCAATTCTCCAGTCTGTGTATGATTATTGGAAAGAAAAGGTATGTAATCTGACTATCCCTGTTAAGGGATATGCCTCCTTTGTTTATCAATTTGACTTTATGGATTTATTTCAATATATGAGAGCTAGAAATTGTACCAGAGCTTGGTGCATGCACACATGTGTGTGTAATTAATATTCAGTATTCACATGACAAAATGTGGATCTAATGGGTAGTGGGTTCTATTTAAGAATCTTTGACACCACTGAATGCACTTTTGCTGGGAGTATTAGTATTTTGTGCTGATTCTAAAACTCTGTCTTTGGCAATGCCATTTTAATTTGGTTATTCTATAAGAGTGATTGATTTTATGTAGTGTCAATAGATATTTCTATGTTGTTTTTTGTTGAAGTGATTCCTTTTAGTTTGAATCACCATGTATGCACATATATGAAAATATATATGGAATATTGGTTGATGCAGAAACTATTTGTTATGTTAGCTTTTAGTTTATGAATATTTCTATAACTTTCCGTCTTATAAATTTATGAATGATCTTCTCTTTCAAACTTAAAGACCTCACTTAAAAGTAGTTTTGTGTAGATAATAACTTATATCAAGACATTCTCTTTGTTGGCAATGATTCTATATATGCAGGCGTATGTGGAATGGATTATATTCACAGCCAGTGAAATTTCAAGTGGAGTATATCATGCATGCGACGTAGGCACCTGGTGTGCATTGAACTTCATTGTTCTACAGGTTACTAAAGGTGATGAAAATTGCTTATTTTATTTTGTCAAGTCCATTTAAAGGAGAATAATGTATCATGCTTAGATTCACACAAGATAATGTTTCTGATTGATTTTGAAATAGGCCAACAGTGTTAAAGGAATTCTCAAAATAGGCAAACATGCTTCCTGTTTTTTCCTAAGTAACTCAAAAAAAAAAAATTCTTTCATTTCTCATAAAATTTTGGCAGCTCATGGAGCATCAAAGATTAGTGCTTACGTGACTCATGACATTTTTTCAAATAAATCTTGGAAGCGTTTTGGGCACGATCATTTCTACTATGGATATCCAGGCTGCAGGTGTGTTTGTTAAGATCCCTTATTTTTTGAAGGGAAGATGAATTGCTACTATGGATATCCACAAATGAACGCAGTGTTAAGTTGTGAGGAAGTAAGGATGGAATCAGTTGTTAGTAACAAAAGAATTGTAAATAGATACATGTTGCTTTTAAATTTTTTAATTTCTTTTGTTATTCATATGAAATTTTCGATGTAAGTTAGTTGATTGGTTTTTTTGTATCCTTCCAGTGTTGAATGTCAGTTGGCTATGAATGTTCTTTGGACAAGATTGAGTGAAACTCGAAAGGATTGGTGATGTGTATACTAACCCTGTTATTGCTTGAAACTTTAAGGTACAAAGAGAATGGTTTTCTTTTGTTGCATTTTCTATGTTGATTTGATAATCAGCTCCCTCTCTTTATGTTGGTATCGAATGGATCTGAACATGCAGTAGGTCACATATGGGTCATTGGGTCAGACACCTCCATGCTTAGATGCATTTGTTGCAGGACAAGCATCACCATCTGTATGTCTTTTCTTCTTTAGCCAGCTTTTCTTCTTAATCTAAATGTTAGCTCATTCTCATGTCCATTATTTTCTACAGGTCATTCAAGCTTGGTGTGTCATGGGAATATGCATGTAGCTGCTTCTTGAGTTGTACTAATTACATTGATAGAGTGCATAACTTTTGTTTATTTTTTTTTGGAAATAGGTTCTTAGGTGAAAACGGGTTTTGATGGGTCCTTTTCCAATGTCATACACCAAAGAACTTTGGAGAATCAAGGTCATTGGGTGCTTACTTACACTCTATTATATTTTTATTTTTTTTGCGCTTCATGCTTCTCTATTTTGTGCTTTTGGTGGCGAAACTCGTATCTGACACACATTGTGTTGCATGCATTTTCAGGTTGCTTAGGTAATTAGGCAGAAACGGGTTTTGATGGGTACTTTTCCAATGTCATAAACTAAAGAACTTTGAATAATGTGTGCTTACTTACACTCTAGTAGTTTTTTTTTTGCTCTTCATGCTTCTCTATTTTGTCCTTTTGGTGGCGAAACTCATATGTGACACATGTTGTATTGCATGCATTGCAAGGACGATAGATGGCAAGCAGATGTGATGACAAGTAGTAAAGTGCATGAAGGGCACATGGTGTTTTGCATGGAAGCTAGATGACAAGTGTCTTCATGTATCTAAATCAACTTTGGCTTCCTTCATCTATAAATAGACCATGAGTAAGTATATAATCATATCATATTTGCCTTTAATTGTGCTCAAGGATCCTAATTTTGTTTGCATTTTCATTGATTACCATGTTTGAATCACCTTTTATTTTATATTTATGTCTTATTGTATTTAATATCACGATTTTCCTATTATAGTATATTCTAATAACATTTTATCTTTGATTTTACTTGATGAACATTGTTCAGTTGATGAATAGAAGATTGAGATGGAGGGTTGTGCTATTGGTAGTCATCCAGACAGAAGAGAAATTTGTTTTCTGAAGACGTATTTTCTTTCCAGGAATCTGCCTCATGAAAAACAAAACAGCCTTTTGTTTGGGTCGGTATGATATAAAATACACGTTATTACACGATGAAAACATATGATAATTATGTCATAACAAACAGTTAGTGACACGATTTTGGCAAACGAAAATAGAGTATATGATGAACCCTTTGTGAAAAATGTTAACTAGGTACATTAGACTTGGGTTAAATATTCTTAGAATGCTACCTGTTATTCATAATCATTTTCTTCACATCTCTGAACTAATAATACATATTCTTTGCCAATATGCATTGGCGGGGAAGATTGGTAATGAAAGGAGTACTGTTGGAATTTTAGAAAATTTGAGTATAATAGACTTAGGATCCCTTCATCTGTTAGACGGAATCAGAATCCAACAGGATCGGTGTAGAGAAACCATGAGGGGATTGTTGTTATTTGCTAATTTTGTGTGTGAATTAGATCTTGAGAGATAGAGTGAGGCATGAAAACCTATATTTAACTATGGTCCACTTTGGGTGGTTCTAAAGCTGTATTACCCCATTCATCTACATTAAACAAAGTTGGATGAATAGGATAATCCAGTTTTAGAGCCACACAAAGTGGACTATCATTGAGTGTAGGTTTTCATGCCCCAATTTATCTTTCAAGTTCGAGTTCATACGCAAAGTTGGCAAGTAACACCAATCTCTCCCTGGTTTCTTGATATCGATCCTATTGGATTCGGATTCCGTCCGACGGATGAATAGGTCATAAGTCTATTTTATTCGCTTTTGCTAAAATCTCAACACTACCCCCTTCATTACCATTCTTCTTCGTCAACGCATATTAACAATAAATATGTATTGGTAGTTTGTTGATGTGACGAAGGTAATGATGAATGACATGTAAAATATTTAATCCGTAAATAATGTATCTAGACCACATTTCGCGCATGGTGCATCATATGCTCTCTTCTCTTTTGGCAACATCTCAACATTAACACTTTCATTCTCATTATTATTCGTTAATATTTTTTCCGGGTGGAGTTTCTATTAAAACTATTTTCTAATTTGATGGTTTTGACAAGTACAATGGAAGGATTGCATCCTCGGGTTGTTCAGATTACACTAAATTTTGTTTTCCATGAGGCATGTCATTGAGAAAAAGTATATCTTCAGAAAGCAATTTTCTCTTCTAATTGGATGAATTATTTGGAGCAAACAAAGTCAGGATGTTGGAGTATTGCAGGCATATGGATACAATGATTAGCATTTTACTGCCGATTGTGGTCTCGGCCGATTGTGGTCTCGGCCGATTGTGTTCTGTATCATAATTAATAAATATATTTTTACCATAAAATGCTTCTAATGTAAGCAATGTGAAAATAAATGTGACCAAAGGAGTGCGCACAAAGGATATTATCATTTTAAAAAATTAGGAAAAAGTGTAGTGTCCTTACTTGAATCATTATATTTTGTTAATCCTTTTGGTTTTATCTATGATTAAACTTCTTTCTTCAAGCAATAGCCATGATTGATATATCTATGTTATTTCGTCGAACCCGTGCAACGCACGGGTCGGCGTCTAGTATAGTATAACAAAGTAATAAAGGTAAAAACAAAATTAACCTACTTAGTTAAAGTGTTATTAGTTGGATGATATTACTTTTATTTTTTAAGTATAAATATGAGATCCTTTTAATATAAATATATATGCGCCATGCCATGGTTTCTAAATTCAAATAATCATGTTGTAACAGCCCGTAATCAAAGCGTGGTCTTAATTGGATGGAGTCCTCCTAAGTCGCAATTCGTTAAGCTTAATACAGATGGAGCGTATAAAGTTAGCCAAGTTGCTGGTTGTGGTGGTGTGATTCGTGGGTGTCAAGGAGAATGGTTAGGTGGTTTTGCAAAATGCGTGGGGTTGTGTAGCGCTTTCATTGCGGAGCTTTGGGGAGTTGTCGAAGGTTTGCGGTTAGCTCATCGATTGGGTTTCAAGAAGGTAGAGCTTAACATCGACTCAGAAGCGGTTGTTCATGTGGTGAATAATGGTATTTCTAGCAGCGTGATGGGTTACTCCTTGCTGCAACGCATCAGGAATTTGTTGTCTATGGATTGGACTGTCGAGATGAAGCATACGTATCGTGAAGCAAACAAGTGTGCACATGGAATGACTAATTTAGGATGCACTCTTAGATATGATGTTATATATTTTAATTCTTGTCCAGCTCAAATCAGTGAGCTTTGTCATGCTGATATGGTGGGGAATTCCACCCCTAGGTTGATTTCCTTGTAGTTTCTTCTTCTTGTGGGCATTGCCCTCTTCAATACCAAAAAAAAAAAAATTTACTGAACGACTATTTTAACTAACCTATTGCAATTTTAAAAATATATTTTCTAATTAATTCTTAAATTTAGAATCTGTTTTAATAGACATTAAAATTTTGAATCTGTTTTAATAGACATTAAAATTTTGAGAACCAAATTAGTATTTATCTGCTCAAATTTCATTTTTATGAATTCATTTCATCTATATTATCGATCTAATCTAAATATACAATTATCAAGTTAATACAACAAAGTAAAAAATGTTACAAGCTTTTTTTTTTTGAACAGGCAAAAACGAAATATATATATAACCACGAAAGTTAACTAGAGAGTTTATTTTCCTACTAAACCAGATTTTTTATATGATAAATATAATCACATATATCATTAAATAATCGATTGTTAAAAAATAATATCGGTAATATTTTAAAATATAGTGACGTAATTATGTTTGATCTTAATCTATATTAAAAATATCTAATTAAAAATATATAATAAGGTTATATAGAAATATGAGATTTTATATTGGTGTGTATATAGAATATTTGTGTTGTGTGTCTGTATTGAGGATAATTAGTTTTAGTTAAAGAAAATTAATGTTTTATAAGTTTTAAGTGCTATATTGTATTTTATTCTAATAGTGTAATCGTATAAAAAATTAATTATCTTTTTATGAATTGGTGTAGTTGCAAGTTAATTATTCTGCTTTATACTATTAAGTAATTAAATTAATAATATCATTTCATTAGTTTTAATTATTTTACGTCATATGATATAAATTTTACTACTAATTGTATTTTATACTTATTTTTGTATTATTTAATATTATAAAAACTAATGCCAAAGGGCCTTTAAATAATGCCTTAGGCCTCTAATTATATAATGTGATTCATATATATATGGTAGTTTTTTTCAATAAGAGTTAGATACAGTTATGCTTGCTGACAATATTGTTCATGATAAAGGTTGAAGTAAGCTCTAATTATAGAATGTGATTCATATATATATGGTAGTTTTTTTTTTTTTTTTTGCAAATTCCAGTTCTTGAAAGTATGTATAAAATAACATAGCAACTTACTCACTTTTATGCATTATAGCGTCTCATATATTTAATGAAAAGACAATACTTGTACTGATATATTGACTTCTTTTGAAGTTTCCTATCAAACTTTTACTTTGCTGAAATTTTATCATAATTTTAGTTGTTCGAATTTTTTTTAGTGTGTGTTGTTTGGTTTACCTTTTTTATTTAATGAAAAAGTTTGGATATAACTTAATTTTCTTTTTGAGTTTTCACTTGTGTAGCCATAAGTCACTTTGCTTTTTATTTTGTTGGTTCTCTTATTTTTTTTCAATAAGAGTAAAATACAGTCATGCTTGCTGAATATATTACTTGTGTGAAAGATTGAAATAAGTTTTGGTTGTAGAATATAATTTCTATGTGGTAGTTTTGTCTATTCATTAACTGTTTTCTTTCTTCGTAAATTAGGTACCACATAATTTAACCATTTACTTTTCACTTTGCAATTTTTGCTCTCATGTATTTAACGAAAATGCAATTATTGAACCAATATAATGGTTTCTTCTAAAGCATGTGAAGAAGAAAAAACTAATAGTTAGACTTGAAAGTGAATTCCTTTAAAACATAGATACAAAACACAAACCATGTCATAGTTATAGTAAAACATCTTAAAAAATTTAATTGGTTCAATATTTCGGATAATAAAAGAACAACTAATATTAATAAGTAAATGCAAAAAATAAGAACTATAGTATATATTTTGTGAGAACATAAATACAATTGAACTTTTTTAATTCATTACTCATATCTCAAAAGAAGAAAAGAAATCTAATATTCATAACTAATATGCCCTTTCTAAAAAAAAATCAAAGACATTTTCATTGGTGAGCCATATATATCTCCATATATTGTTTACATCAACTTGTGACAAAGTTAAACATAAGTTTCACAAAAATAAGTACATAAATAAAATGAATGCATCAATCAATGGCTGATAATCTTCCTTTTACACTTCAATGATTCAAACCTGAAAATACAAAAACTAACAAATTTATAATTGTTCAAATTCAAATTACCTACATGATATAATTATGATATAATTAAAATGGTTATAATGGAAAAGTAAATTATCATGGCCTTACAATATTGGTGTTTGAGATGCAGGATAAAATTGCTATTTTTTTAGAAGAGAAAAAACTTACTAATTTTTACAAATATTTATTTATAAAATTGATGAACTAAATCAAAGAATACAAAATTCTATAAAATTAATATATTTTAGTCATTGTATGTAGCAAAAAGAAAGACTCAAAAGAAAACTCCAAAAGATTACATACCTTATAAAGGGAGAAAATGAATTGAAATAATATATTTTCAATTGTCAAACACACAAAACAAAACCAACTATATGATTCTTCTAGCAAAAGTCTCAATATATATGATAAAATATGGATATAAAGTTTCTTAAATTGTATGAAGTTATGTCCATTGGTTGGAATTCTTTGAGTCATAGAATTTCAATCAATCATAACAACCTAATAAGTGTATTATTACCAATCATAATTTAACACATTTTAGGAGATAAGATGAAGGAGCACAAACATCTATTCACTTTCTTTCTATTCATTTTCCATTTTTATTAACACTATTAATTTATGTTATGTGTTGCTTTTATATGGCTCTCTATATGCCTTATAGTGTTGTTTTTTTTTTGTTTAATAGTATATTAATATTATTACATTAATTATTAAAAAAGATGATGGTAAAATTTGAGTAGAGATTGAAAACCATTTTTTAGAGTGCCATGTAAGCACAATACTTACTTAGGAGCTATGTAGGAGGTTCCTTTTATAAGTAAAAGATATGTTACAACTTACAATAGAAAATGACATCTCAATAACTATATGAATACAATATTAAATAAAAATTTCACCGCACCTCTCATTACTCTCTTTCTTATGGAACAAATCCATACAATTACTCGAACTAACAATGCTAAACGAACACATACTTCTCAAGGACCAAATCAAATTCCGATTTTATCCTTTTTGTTATCGTAAATTCCCGGCATTTTATTTTATTTCTAACAAAAAAAATCCCATGGGATGATATACTACTAGAGTCTAGTTTGGTAGTAAAAAAATAAGTCCACCTAAGTAAATAAAAAATCATATTTAATTTCTCTATATTTTTTCTTCTTCTTCTTCTTCTTTGTTATTTCTAACAAAAAAATTCACTTTCCAAATGAAACCCTAGTTTCCCCAATTCTCATTGACTCTACTTCTAGGGTTTCTCTTCCATCTTCGATTCCTTCGATTTCCATCACTTCACAGTTCCATTTCCACAATTTTCCCAACCATGAAGAAGAGACCACTGGTGATTGAGCCGTATAGGCACAAAGTAGCGTTGGATCCTAACTATGCTGAAAAAACCTGGAAGATTATAGAACATGCTATTCATGAAATTTACAATCATAATGCTAGTGGACTTAGCTTTGAAGAGCTTTACAGGTTTGTTCATGATAATCACGTTGTTCAATTTTCTTTTCAAGATGATATGGATGATACTATAGTTTTTGTGGATTAATTTTGTGATAGTTTAGCTTTTTGATTTTTTGTATATGATGATATGATAGTTTTTGTGGATTAATTTTGTGATGATTTAGTTTTTGATTTTTTATATACGATGATATGGGTATTAAGTGTCTTGGTGTAGATTTTTTTTATTTTTTATTTTTGTTTGAGAATTATTGAATTATAAGATGTGTGAATTTTAAGTGTTGTTGTTTTAGAATTTCATTTTAATCTTTGAGGAATTTGAGCATTAATAAGGTTTTGAAACTTTAGCTAAAAATCGAAGTCTATTATGTTACTTGTGTGTTTGTGTGTGTATTGGGTCTTGAAAATGAAGGGTAGTTTTGGTGTAATGTATGGAGTTTCTGTTGTGTGATTTAGAGTTTTCTGGATCGAGTTGTGGAATTATGCTAAAATCTGCCATGGTGGGAGGTTTACGATTTTAAATTAAATTGCAGCTAAAAGTGTTGTTGACAAATGCGGTTAAATGCGGTCACAAAGATTTCAAAGACGTTGATATTGAGGCTTAATTGTGGTTGCCTACTGCAAATTCAAACCATGCTTTATGACATTAGATTGTCGCTTGGTCATGCACATGTTATAAAGTTTGAATGTTGAAACATGCAAGTTAAGGCTCCGTTTGGCCTGGCTTATTTTTTACTTTTTATTTCAGCTTAAACGAAATAGAGAAGCATAAAATTATATTTGACACTATTTCTCCTTAAAAGTATTAGAGAAATAAAGTAAAGAAGTAAAAAATAAAGAAAAGTGAAGTCAAACACAATTTTTTCATTCTTTACTATTTTTTAGGAGAAGAAAAAAAGTAGAAAAAAAGCCGGGCCAAACGGGGCCTTAGTTGGTCTGCAACTTTGTAAATTAATTCTCCGATAATGTAATTTTTATATTTTATATATGATGATTGCATGTCTTGATGTGGAATTTTTGTTTTTGTTTTGAGAATTGTTGAATTTTAAGATGTGTGATAGTGCTTTTGTTTTAGAATTGCAATTTAATTTTTGTGGAATTTGAGGATTAATAAGGTTTTGAATCTTTAGCAACAAATGGAGGTTTATGTTATTTTTGTGTGTGTGTATTGGGTCTTGAAAATGAAGGGTAGGTTTTAGTTCAATGGATGGAGTTGCTGTTGCGTGGTTTAGAGTGTACTGGATTGAGTTGTTGAATTAGCATAAAGTCTGCCATGGTGGGAGCTTTACGGTTTTAAATTAGATTACAGATAAAAGTTGTTGACAAATGTTGTTAACTGTGGTTGCAAAGATTTCGAAGACATTGATACCCAGTTGCTTAATTGTTGTTGCATTCTGCAATTTCAAACCATGCTTTATGCCACTAGTTTGTCGCTTGGGCTGCTTGAGGTTGTTACTTGTTAGGTTGTTTTATATTCGTATGGTCTGTTTGATTTGGGAAAATTTCTGAGTTCATTTCTTGATGTCACTAATAATTATAAAAATCTCATAGTTTTTTTCTTCTTTAATTTATCAATGATTTGTATTCAAAAATGGTGAAAATCATTAAGAGAAAGTTGTTTTTAATGTCGATATTACTTGCTCTTATTCTGTTTTGGTTGATTAGCAAGTTGCATCCAACTAGGCATTGCTAGATACTTGTATATGACATACTTGCATAAGTTCTTTTTTTCCTTCACTTCATCTTGGTAGTTGGTAGCATATCATATTGGAACATTCTCTAGATGCTATTTGATCCTTTCTCATGCTTCTGCTTAATCATATTTGGATTGTTAGTTTGCCATTTAGTGAGAAGGAAAAACTCTTTTTTGTTTTCTTCTAAGAACTCAACCTGTATACTCTGTATTTATTCATACCATGTCATAGACCTCCATTAAACTTGCCATTTATTTAAATTTGTATAAAAGTCAATAGCATTATGTTATTATGTATTCTCCCCACTAATCATCATACGTGGGATTATAATTTGTCCGTTCAGGAATGCTTATAATATGGTGCTGCAGAAATTTGGGGAGAAACTTTACTCTGGACTTGTGACAACCATGACTTCTCATCTGAGACAAATTTCCCAATCAATTGAATCTGCTCAAGGAGAAATTTTCTTGGAGGAGCTCAACAGAAAGTGGGTAGAGCATAACAAAGCACTGTTGATGATCCGAGACATACTGATGTACATGGATCGAACATTTGTACCAAGCAGCCGTAAAACCCCTGTTCATGAGCTTGGTTTGAATCTCTGGAGAGATGTTGTCATCCATTCCAACAAAACTCAGAGTAGGCTTCTAGATACTCTTATTGACCTTGTGCTTAAAGAAAGGAATGGTGAAGTAATTAACAGAGGCTTGATGAGGAACTTAATTAAGATGCTAATGGATTTGGGTTTGTCTGTTTACCAGAACGACTTTGAGAAACATTTTATTGAAGTTTCTAAAGACTTTTATTGTTGTGAGTCCCAAAAATTCATTGAATCATGTAATTGTGGGGATTATCTGAAGAAAGCTGAGAGGCGTTTAAATGAAGAAATGGAGAGAGTATCTCACTACTTGGATCCTAGCAGTGAGTCAAAGATAATTAAAGTGGTGGAGACAGAGATGATTGAAAATCATATGCACACTCTTGTTGATATGGAGAACTCAGGCCTAGTTAGTATGTTCGTGGATGACAAATATGAGGACTTGGAAAGAATATATAACTTGTTTCGGAGGGTGCCTTCTGGGCTCACAATTGTTAAAGATGTCATGACTTCTTTTATACGGGATACTGGTAAGCAGTTAATTATGGATCCTGAAAGATTGAAAGATCCTGTGGATTTTGTGCAGCGTCTTTTGGATTTGAAGGATAAATATGACAAGGCTATTACACTGGCGTTTAACAACGACAAGACATTTCAGAATGCCTTGAATTCTGCATTTGAATATTTCATCAATTTGAATGCCCGGTCTCCAGAGTTCATTTCTTTGTTTGTTGATGACAAGCTTCGCAGAGGGTTGAAGGGGGTTGGTGAGGAGGATGTGGAGATTGTACTAGACAAAGTCATGATGCTTTTCCGGTACCTGCAAGAGAAGGACATGTTTGAAAAGTATTATAAGCAACACCTAGCAAAAAGGCTTCTTTCAGGGAAGACCGTATCTGATGAGGCAGAAAGAAGTTTGATTGTTAAGCTCAAAACAGAATGTGGATATCAATTCACTTCTAAGTTAGAGGGAATGTTTACAGACATGAAAACTTCTTATGATATGATGCAAGGTTTCTTAGCATGCCATGGGACTGAGTTGGGAGATAGCCCTACACTATCGGTCCAGGTGCTTACAACAGGTTCGTGGCCCACTCAATCTAGTCCACAATGTAATCTTCCATCTGAAATCTTGGGTGTATGTGAGAAGTTTCGTAGTTATTATCTCGGTGCTCACAGTGGGAGGAGATTGTCCTGGCAAGCTAATATGGGAAATGCTGATTTAAAGGCTACATTTGGTAAGGGCCAGAAGCATGAGCTGAATGTTTCCACATACCAGATGTGTGTACTCATGCTTTTCAATAATGCCGATCGGTTGAGTTGCAAGGAGATAGAGCAAGCTACAGCAATACCCATGCCAGATTTGAAGAGGTGCCTTCAGTCTTTGGCCTTAGTCAAAGGCAAAAATGTTCTTCGGAAAGAGCCAATGAGCAAGGACATAGCTGAAGATGATGCATTCTTTTTCAATGACAAATTCACTAGCAAGCTCTTCAAGGTAAAGATAGGGACTGTTGTTGCACAGAGGGAGTCCGAACCAGAAAATATTGAAACTCGGCAAAGAGTGGAGGAAGATAGAAAGCCACAGATTGAGGCAGCAATTGTGAGGGTAATGAAATCTAGAAAGGTTCTAGAACATAATAATATCATCGCCGAGGTCACGAAGCAGCTGCAGGCGCGATTTTTGCCTAATCCAGTTGTTATTAAAAAACGGATTGAATCCCTCATTGAGCGTGAGTTTTTAGAGAGGGATAAAGTGGACAGAAAAATGTACCGCTATCTTGCTTGAAACAGTATGTGCTTTTATCTCTCTCTCTCTCTGTTAAAACATTTTTATCATGGAACCTTTGTTTTATAAGCAATCATTGGAACCTTTGTGATTTTATCTGTCATAAGTGTAAGTTCTCATCACTAATTGCTGCAAGTTGAGCAGCTCACTCTTTGTTTAGTCAACAAACTAGCCTTGTTAGGGCCACTTCTCTTTGGACTCCCAAACTTCGAATACATTTTTCAGCTTCTTACATTTCTCAATTACTGTAAACTGAACATATTTATTTAGATTGGACCTCTCAACAGCATTATATACTTTTCATTTTGGATTTGGAATTGTTTCATCAACCATACTTCCTGTGAAAGAAGCTTCTAACAGAAATGATAAAATATACCCCTTGATTAAAAAAAGGTGATACCTATTTGAGTAGCATTCTTTCTATTGAAGATTGGTTACTTGTGCAGTTGAGCTCCTATCCAAATCGGACTTTTTACTTATAATATATATTGCAATACGTTACCTGTAAAATGCTCTTTCATCAATTGAATTAAGTTTTTGACATATTTTATCTGTTTTTACAAATAAAATAGATATACTTCTATTCCAAAAATAAAAATAAATTACATATACTTTGAAGCGTGACATCTTTACTATTAATATAGTTTAAAAGAATAAGTGGTTCAGTAATTGGTTGATAAACTTTGTTATGTACAAAATATTGTTAGTCACCGTATTTGATCGTTACTCTCTTCATATGGTATCATTTTCCCTTGCTATCGCCTTTTATATTCTATGGTAAAACTAGACGGAATAGAATTAGAAATATGACAACATTAGAGAGAGTCGGGGTAGCTCCTCAAGATGGCGGAAACTAGTCTTAGGTAGTTTTGGCATGTAAAGAGATTAGAGAAGACTTGTGGATTCTGTAGTAAGGAGAGTAGATCAGATGGAGGGGACTCAAATCACTAGAGGTATAGGAAAACTTAGAAAAACTATATGAGAACTATTAAGAAAGATCTAGAGACTAATGAGTTGGATAGAAATATGATATATGATAGAACATTATGATGTCGTTTGATCCATGTAACTGACCCCACTTAGTGGCATAAGGTTTGGTTGTTGTTGTATTGCCGTGTTACCTTCCCTTCGTAGGTTTCACCTTCCATTTTGTCTTTTTACTTTGGTTTATGTTCAAATGTGGCTTTGAGTTTATCTCCCATCCTATTTCCTTCTTTGACAAGGTCATTTGTTTTCTTTTACAGATTGAACATTCATTTTTTTTATTAGACGATGATTAAAGTTTTTATATTGAAGGAAATGTTAATTGTGGTTTGATTTGCAGGTACACAAAACTGCTGACATAATTGAAAATATTATTAAAAATTTGTTGCTTGAAAAACCTTTGGTTACTGTGAATGGTTATGGTAGTATTGTCCCTGGACTGACAGTGAATTCATGAAAGAACTCTGTAACCTTTCTATTCCTTAGTAACTCAAGTGCTAATATTTTGAAAGATTTTGAAATGATACAACTAGATCTTTTGCATTTATACAATATCGATCTGATCTATTATGTTTACAAAATCGTGATCAACATTTCAAGCATATGCATACATGAAAATAACCCAAAGTAGAAAAAAGCATGAATATTAATGATCATCGCATTCTACTGTATGGATTCTAATTTGTTTGATATATGAATACAAGCTAAACAATATATTTAAATTAGCTTAAGGATACTTTTGAGTGTCGAATTTGAAGGTAACAATTTGGTTCAATGCTAATTGCAGGTGATTTTTCAATGATGTATGTACCTGTTCAATGATGCTGGCAAGTCATATTGCTTTTCTGGTGATTTTGTGTTCATGCTTAATAGACATGGCATCTAGGGTTTATGCCAGCATAATTACCGTGGTTTGATCGCAAAATTTTGATGCAATCAAATAGAGCCAGATTTACTGTTCTTGTTCTTGATTAGTCGGGGTTTTGTTCAAATATCTTTATTTTGTCTAAATTGTGGATATTTGATCAGAATTTGCATTAAATTACCTTCTAAATATAAACATGGGTTCCAATTTGAATTTTTTCTTGCAGTAGGATATTCAAAGCTAAAGCTAGCTTCAATGTTGTTTAAAGATAAAGGGTCACTGCAGTTCTAAGTACATACATGATACATAGATGTTACTAGTTACTATTTAGTATTTAATGAAATATTATTTCAGTAAAAGAAATTTAATATTATTTCAGTAAAGAGCATTACAGTTTTCTAGCTAAACAATTGAAAGGGTCAACACACCATTCATAAAATAAAAAAGGTAAAATAATCTTATTAGCCGATAACTGCTTCCAAGAAATCAATTTAATCCTATCAAAGATCTCCACTTGGTCCACAATTTTATCCGAAAAAATTCTGTCGAAACCGCCACAATACTGCCAAACCATGTCTATCGAAAAAATTACATGTGCGCATATGCACACCTTTGAAGCTATGATTCCTACTCAAACGCCGCGCACAAAAGGTCTCAAATAAGGAGAGCATAGAATGTAGTAAAACCATATCAACCTCAAACCACCTGAAGACCTTTGACCACATGGTCCACATGATTATCCGATTCGCGGGGGAGTCACGAAAAACACAAGTAAAGTCCTGACAGAAAGAACTCCACGGTGAGCTAGATTAACTTGCGTTGGGAGCCGACCTAAGAGAGCGCAAAGAGAAGACAAATTACCTTTGACGGTGCCCAACTCCCCACACCTTTGTAATAGCCCCGACCAAAGACAAAACAAGCGAAGACGATGGAAGATATCACATATAGAGATACTAATACATAGGCTCACCGTAAAAGGGAGAGTATGACAATTTCATTTGAAGACAGTTATATTTAAGCGTTAACCAAACATATTTTTGTTAAAATATCTAGAAAAAGATTTTTATCCTTGTATTTCAAGAAGATAAAAAAATCATTTCTAAAGATAAATTTCGTAAAGTTGAAACAAACGGTCACCTAAAAAAATTCTCTTAGTCTTGTGCACATATGTTATTCTACCAAGGGATGACACCGAGAATGTCGATGATCATGATATTCTTTTCCAATTTTAGCTCGGCCAAAACATTTAGTAAAAAAAATCATTTAATTTAATCTAGAATGCCTCATTTTGATGTGAGGTATCTTGTTTTTCGTTTTTTTTTCTCCTGTTGATAGTATGATTTTCAAGTATTACCAAGTTCGTCTTTGAATTCTTGAACTTTTATTTTGATAGTGAATAGCGAAAGTGCGGATTTGATAAACCCAACTCAATGAATATTGAACGGGTTGGATAACAGATTAAGTCAAATCTGGCTCAACCCAACCATTTAATTTTTTTTAATATTTATATTTAATAGAAAATATAAAAAAAATTGACAATACCAAATAAATTTATTAACCAAAAAAAAAAAAATCCACAGTTTTTCATTTTCCTACTTGTCCTAGGGTGGGGTGCATGCTTTTGAAAAGAAAATTCGAAAAAAACACACTTCACCACCTTCTCCCGCCGTCTTCTTCCACCAACCCTTCCCTCTATTCAACCCTAAATCACTGAACCTAAACGCCGTCGTTTTCCTCTTCAAAAACCCAAAACTTCTGTTTTTTTTCTCTGTGGCATTTCATCAAACATGTCAGCGAAATGGCGAGCACTTCAACACCGTCACAAATACACCTACAACGCCGTCGTTTTCCCTTCTTCTTATCTCAATTCCCTTCACCAAAACCCTAACCCTTCTTCCACTTTTCATCACAACCTTGTTCTCTTCACAACCCTCACTTCAACTTACTCTCAACTCACCCTAGCCAAAAACCTAGCTGCATCATTCATCAATCTTATCAACAATGAATCTAAACCTGATTTGGGACCCGAAATCGTTATTGTTTCGAAGCTTTACTTTGAGCTTCTGTTTTTGGAAAATTCTTCACCTTTGCATAGAACCCTTCTTTCAGTTTTGCCAAAGGTTAAAAATTTTCATGAGATATTATCTGGGTCTTTTAGGGAGGTTGTGGAGGAGTATAGTAATGGTAAAGGGAAACGATTTGCGGTGTCGCGTGTAGCGCTTTCTGTTATGGGGTTGGCGAAATTGGGTTATTTGAATGATGTTGTTGAGTTTTGTGCTGTTTTGGTTGCTGCTGATGTTGTTCGTAGTTTAAATGGCGTTGTTTTGGAGACCAATGTTGATTTGTCTCGTCCTTCGCCTATTGTAATGGAACAATGTCAAGATGGTATGTCTTGTTTGTATTACTTGCTTCAGAAGTTTCCTTCGAAGTTTAGTTGTGGCGATGAAAATGGGATTGTAATTGATGGATTTTCGAGTGTGATGGAGGGGATTGTTAGTGTTGTTTTGAGTTTGATGGGTTCTGATGCTTTTTCTAGGGATTGTTTTGTTGCTGCTGGTGTTGCTCTTTGTGCTGCTTTTCAGGTTTGTATTAGTTCAGAAGAGCTTGGTTTGGTTTTGATGCAAGGTATTTTTAATTTGAAGGTTTCAGATTCGAGTAGTGTTGGAAATGTTGATTGTTGCGATAGTGAATTTATGAATGCTGTTAGGAAGGTTCCGTGTAAGGGTGATGATGTTTATCGTAGGATATGTAGTATTTCTGTTCTCAGCAGGATTTGTTTGATTAGAGGGATTCTTACCGCGGTTTCTAGAAACTTGCTTAATACTCAATTTAGTGTTGTGGATGGTTGTGAAGGGAGTGTTAAGAAGAGGACTATATTGTATGATGGAATTTTGCCTGAGCTGTGTAGGCATTGTGAGAGTCCGGTTGATAGTCATTTCAATTTTCATGCATTGACTGTGATGCAGATTTGTTTGCAGCAGATAAAAACGTCAATGCTGTCGAATCTTACTGATCTGTCGGGAGATTATGATCCTATTCCCGAGGAAATGGGGATGCGGATACTTAGGATTATTTGGAATAACTTAGAGGACTCTTTGAGTCAGACAGTGAAACAGGTTCATCTCATTTTTGATCTTTTTATGGATATTCAATCATCCTTGCGTTGGTCGGAGGGAGACAAACATATTAAAGTCTTTTTGGGGAAGATTGGAGCAGACCTTCTTTCATTGGGGTCACGGTGTAAGGGGAGATACATTCCTTTAGCATTGCTAACCAAAAGGTTGGGAGCGAAAAAAATGTTGGATATGTGTCCAGACCTGTTATTCGAGACAATACATGCTTATGTCGATGATGATGTGTGTTGTGCCGCAACGTCGTTTCTGAAGTGCTTTCTTGAATATTTGCGTGATGAGTGCTGGGAGATGGATGGTATTGAAGGTGGGTATGCTCTCTATAGAGGGTATTGTCTTCCCCCAATTATGTATGGGTTGGCCTCTGGGTTCTCAAAACATCGCACCAATTTAAATACTTATGCTCTGCCTGTTTTACTGGAAATTGATGTGGACAGTATATTTCCTATGCTTTCTTTTGTCTCGGTTGGGCCAGATGGGGATGAAAAAGGACTCCAATATCCAGAGGTTGTTTGTGCAAACCTGGAATTGAATCTTGAACAGAAAATTGCTATTCTAGTTTCCTTGCTTAAGGTATCCCGGTCACTAGCTTTGGTTGAAGGGGACATTGATTGGTGTGAAAATCCTTCAACAAATGAAGAAGAGCATGGGATTGGATCACAAATCCATGCTCTTGTATGCATTAAGGGAATAGATATTAAGATCCATGTTCTGTGGCTAGTAAATGCATTGACCCATGTTGATGAGTCACTACGTGTAGATGCTGCGGAGTCTCTTTTCTTGAACCCCAAAACGTCGAGTCTTCCTTCTCATTTAGAGCTCACTTTAATGAAGGAAGCTGTGCCTTTAAATATGAGGTGCTGTTCTACAGCTTTTCAAATGAAGTGGGGAAGCTTGTTCCGTAAGTTCTTCTCCAGGGTTCGAACAGCCTTAGAGAGACAATTCAAGCAAGGAAGCTGGAACCTTCTTGAGCGTATTAAAGGTAACAAAGAGGATTGTCCTTCTGAAGGGAATAAGGAATTGACAATGAAAAGAGCAGATGATCTTTTTCACTTTATGAGGTGGTTTAGTGGCTTCCTATTTTTCTCGTGCTATCCTTCTGCTCCTTACAAGAGAAAAATAATGGCAACAGATCTCATCTTGATTATGATAAATACTTGGTCTATTAAGTCATCGATAATCGAGGAGTCCGACAATTCATTGTCAGAAAAGCATCTCTATCCTTACAGCAAGGGAATGACTTCTTCTGATTCAACTCTATTGTTGGTCGGTTCCATTGTTGATAGTTGGGACAGGTTGAGAGAGAGCGCATTTCAGATTTTACTCCATTATCCGAACCCACTACCTGGAATTTCAAGTGAAGAGATGCTGAAGAAGGTAATTGCTTGGGCTATGAAATTAGTTTGCAGTCCACGTGTAAGGGAAAGTGATGCCGGTGCTCTGACTTTACGACTTATATTTAGAAAGTATGCAATAGATCTAGGTTGGTTGATTGAAGATCCATTCAATATTTCCCATTTAAGCTCAAAGTCTGAATTAGTAAATGGGGTTAATCAGTCTAGTAAATTAAGGAATCCTGTAATACTGTATTTGAAATCAATGATTGACTGGCTGGATGTTGTTGTAAGAGGTGGAGAGCAAGATCTTACTAAAGCATGCAAGAACAGCTTTGTCCATGGTGTATTACTTGCTCTACGTTACGCGTTTGAGGAGTTGAACTGGAATTCTGATGTCGTATCGTCAAGCATCTCAGAGATGAGATATTTGCTGGAAAGACTTTTAGGCTTTGTTGTGCGGATAACTTCGTTGGCACTATGGGTGGTTTCTGCAGATGCTTGGCATCTGCCTGAAGATATGGATGAGATGGTTGATGGTGATAATCTTTTGTTGGATGTACCAGATCATGACAATGAGCTTATACCTTCATCTGAATATGAGAGCAACGATTCAAAGCCTTCCCATGATATCAGAGCATCAGAACAGATTGTCATGGTTGGTTGTTGGCTGGCTATGAAAGAGGTACTTAACTATGAAAGAGGTTACACACACACACATATTTTCAAAACTATGGAGTTTCTACCTCCTCCACTCCTAGTTGTCATATAAGACCAGTGAGAAGCTGATAGTCAGCCTTTATTTATCAAATATAAAAATGCAATCACTAAAATCTTCAGCGAAATTGAAAAGTTTGGAGTTTAAAAAGGCCGTATCTATGTTTTTCAAAAAGTTATGATTTCATTTACTTATTTATTTATTTGTCAAACAAAATAATTACTTATTTATTTTAAAATAAAAGGAATTGTTACATTATATATACATATTTTGTACATGCACACATATTTGGTTATTAGTATTACCATGTTTTCACTATGTTTTCTTGTTCAGGTGAGCCTTCTTTTGGGGACTATTATAAGAAAGGTACCACTGCCAAGTAATGCATGTTCAGATTCGTCTGAGCTAGAGGGGGATTCTATTGACACTGTTGACAGTTCATCTGATGCTGTGCTTGATTTGGAACAACTTGAAACAATTGGAAATCATTTTTTAGAAGTTCTCTTGAAGATGAAGCATAACGGTGCTATTGATAAGACACGCGCTGGGTTCACAGCTCTTTGCAATCGCTTACTTTGCTCCAATGACCCAAGGTGTGAATTTTGTAACTTTAGTTATTTATATGAACTGCTTTGTAGCTTTGCTTATAAAGAAAGTACTTTATTGTCGAAATTATAAGGTTTACTTTAGATACAGTAGGACAAAGACAGAGGAAAGGAAAACTCAATATAATTTTCTATAATCTATATTTAATGTGTAACAACATGATGCATTACCAAACACAAAGCTCTAAGATTATTGTTTACCTAAATGAATGTTATATTATATGAGTGTGACCAAATTGTCATATCGGAAATCATTTTTCTGCCACTTAAGTTATGTATCTTCTTCAGGCTACATAAATTGACAGAGTCATGGATGGAACAACTCATGCAAAGAACAGTGGCCAAAGGACAAGTAGTGGATGACTTACTGAGAAGAAGTGCTGGAATACCTGCTGCATTTACTGCTCTGTTCCTGTCAGAGCCAGAAGGCACACCAAAGAAGCTCCTTCCAAGGGCATTAAGGTGGCTTCTTGATGTGGGAAATGGGTCTATGTTGAATCAGGTCGAAAGTGATAGCTTGAAAGACAACCCATGCAAGTCAAATGGTTCAATGAAAGAAAATAATTCTACACAGGAAGCTGAGAGAAATGTGACAGAGATGTCATCAAAGATCAGAGATGAAGGTGTCATTCCTACAGTGCATGCATTTAATGTTCTAAAAGCTGCATTCAATGACTCTAACTTGGCTACTGATACGTCTGGTTTCTCTGCTGAGGCTATGATTTTGTCTATTCGCTCTTTCTCATCTCCATACTGGGAAATCCGAAACAGTGCTTGTCTGGCTTACACTGCTTTGGTTCGTCGCATGATAGGATTCCTCAATGTTCATAAGCGAGAATCAGCACGAAGAGCAATAAGCGGGATTGAGTTTTTTCACAGGTATGCGTTACTATTGGATTTAATCACTTTATATATCATATTTTACTGGATGCATTCTTTGTGTTTGCATGTTGAGGAATCAAAATTGAAACTGGATCATTTGTGGTCTTCCTTCTTACTGTCTTGACATGATTTTTTTCCTTCTAATTTTCAAAGTTGAAATTGTTTTTGCAAATATTTTCATGAAATTGTGATTTATATCAGTCGTCTCACGTTTATATGTACATCCAATAGTTCTAGATACTAATAGCACTATCTGTTTTTAGTTTGTATCTTCTAGTTAATGTGAATGGTTGACAACTAAAGACTTCATAACATTTTTTTTTTGTTTCAAGGTATCCATCACTGCATTCATTTCTTTTCAATGAACTGGAAGTTGCAACCGAGTTTCTGGGTCCTACATCTTCAGGAGATTTAGAATCTATTAGGGGGAATAATCTGCATCCGAGTTTGTACCCAATTCTGATTCTTTTATCAAGGCTGAAGCCTTCATCAATTGCTGGGGAAAGAGGAGATAAACTAGACCCTTCTCTTTTAATGCCATGGATTAGGAGGTGCTCAACCCAAAGTAATTTACGAGTCCGTGTTCTTGCATCTAGAGCTCTAACAAGTCTTGTATCAAATGAGAAGTTGTCCTCAGTCCTTCTCAGTATTGCTTCCGAGTTGCCGTGTGTCGAAACCTTTGTTGAATCAGGTTCCCATGGGATTTCCTACAATTTAATCCATGGAATTCTCTTGCAGTTGAGTTCTCTGCTGGAGGTAAATTGTAGTAATCTTGCTGATAACTCAAAGAAAGATCTCGTTGGTGAGTTGATCCAAATTCTTACACCCCGGTCATGGATTGGAAGACCTACTCGATGCCGGTGCCCTATCCTCAATGAAACATTCATAAGAGTTCTGGATCAAATGCTCAATATTGCAAGGACATGCCAGATAACCCAACATTTTTTCGCCATTCGCAACCTGCTTTTAGAGTTGTCAATAGAATGCTTAGATTTGGAATCTTACGGGCAGCCTTATTATGACGCAACCATTGCCGAACTCCGTGAACAAGCGGCCATTTCCTATTTCGGTTGTTTGTTTCAAGCATCTAAGAATGAGGAAGAATCAACCCATTTGCCACTAAAATATTCTCTTCGCAGTACAAAATCATTGCCGAAACATGATATGGAGAATGCATCGACTGGTATTTTGGATAGGTTGATTCGCTGCTTGTCCGATTCATTATATGAAGTTCGACTTGCAACACTGAAGTGGCTCCTGAAGTTCTTGAAAGCAGCTGAATCTGGTGGCAAGCTCTGTGATTTTTCTTTTGACGACATTAGTATTATTCACCTCTGGGCAAAAACTAATCTTCATGGAACATTGGTGAAGATTTTGGCATCAGAGAAGAACCACAAGTGTAAGTATTACATTCTGAGGATCCTTGTAGCTTGGAATTTGCTGCAATTTGAAAAAGCTAGCCATGACAAGTGCACCGGCACAAGCTACGTTGGTGAAATGGACTTTGACTCTGTGTCGCAATTTTGGAACGAGTTAGTTTCTATGTACAATCAAACAAGACATGCAAAGACCCGAGAAACCCTTATTTACTGTCTTGGAGTATGTGCTAAGAGAATTACAATGTTATTTGCAAGTTCTTTTCCATCTAATGAAGGAATGGAATTTGTGGTTTGTGGCGAAATGAATCAGGAGATGTTAAGTTGGTTGTTCGACTGCATTGTTTATTTCTGTAACATGATTAAACAATGCAGTTTACCACCAGAACAGACAAGTATGCGCCACACAGCGGCTGGATCCTTGATAGCGGCTGGTATACTCGAGCAGGCCGAGCTCCTTGGCTCGATTGTTTCCAATGATCATATTCCTTCTGCCACATCGCCTTCTTGTTTTGCAAAAAAGGGAAGTGTGAATTCATATGCTCATCACGTGCTTAATGCATGGTTCACATGCATCAAGCTTTTGGAAGACGAAGATGACTCGGTTAGATTGAGTCTTGCCTCAGATGTTCGAAAGTGTTTTACTTCAGAAAGAACCGGAAGCAAAGTTCCTCATGAATTGGTTCCAATCCAAGTAGATAGAGTGATAAGATTTTGTTTCGATCATCTCTCTTCTAATTTTGGTCACTGGATTGATTACTTCAACTACCTTTGTCAATGGGTATTACAAGCCGAAAACAATGTATCATTCGAAGGAGATCTCGTGAGACGAGTTTTCGACAAAGAAATTGACAACCATTATGAAGAGAAGCTGTTGATCAGCCAAATTTGTTGTTCCAATATGGAAAAGCTACCTATTTTGAAGTCATGGGCTGATAAAGATGGACTAAGGAGCTACTTACACGGATGGCGAAGTAGATTTTCCCATCAATTGGTGTCATATGCTGAAAACATTACCGAGAAACAGGAACAGATTGATTGGATAGGAGGCCTAGGTAACCACAAAGATACATTTTTACCGATATATGCGAATTTACTTGGTTTCTATGCCCTTTCGAACTGCATTTTCATTGTCTCGGACAATAACAATGCCGAACTTCTACCTGATGTTGTTGTGCTTGGAAGAACCATTAATCCATTCCTGAGAAACCCTTTGATTTCTAATCTATATAAGCTAGTGCTGAAGTCACATGAGAAAATAATGACAGAAGATGTTGCTAACAACTTGTTCTCTGAGATGGGAAATCACTCTGTTTGGGATAGTTTTAATCCTTATTTTCTTCTTGGTTAGGATTTGTATACTAGTTGTAATTCTATATGGAAGCCATTGATCATGCAGAGAATTGTTGTATCCAAGAAGCAATTTTGTATTAGATTATTATAAATTTTTTTTCCAGGTCATTGATTATGTTTTGTAAATTAATGACTTGCAACTTGGAATTGATGGAACCTTGTGGTTCATGGATTCATTGATCGAAGGTTTTTACTCTTAATGAAATTATTATGGTTGAAAACCTTCAAGAACTTTTTCATTCATATTGCCATGTTGATTTGTGTTAATATTTTTAGTTTCATGATTTTTTATTTTCCGGATTTGGCTCTTCTAAAGGTAGCACTTCAGAGAGTAAAGCAACCAACTTCAACTATTAATGAGAAAATCAATGATTGATGTAATGTGCATATGGTTAGCAAATAATGATTATGTTGAAATATCCATTCTCGTTTTAGATTCTCCAAAAATCGTTTTTGACATAAACAATGTAGAGATTATTTTGTAGAGGATTTTTAAAAAAGTACAAACTATGGTTGAAAAAGCATTAAGTTGAAAAATATGCACGTTATGATGTATTCGTGAGGTTAACTCAGTTAATAGAGACATATTATATATGCAGAAGCAGAAGTTCAAACCTCAGACACTCCACTTATTCACCTTAGGATGAAATTCTAAGCACTAAACTACTTACTTTGAAATCAGAATTGCTCATCAAACAAGAAGCTAGCCAAGATAGATCAACCCATCATAATATACTTGTATGAAATTGACAATGAAGCACAATCTAAAGTATCATGTATTTCATGCTGGAAAATGATACATTGCCTCCATGTCCTATCTTGCAACTAACTCTGTGATGGATAATTCATTAGCCGAAAATAGGTTTTGATTCGAAGACGAAGAATCTAATTCAGGTTTTACATTGTTTTCAATGTAAAAACCAGGAAACTTTGGCCTTGGCAATAATTTTTCTCCATTCAGCATTAGAACCACAGATGAAATGTCCGGCCTCTCTTCCGGTCTTTGTTGAACACATAATAATCCCACTTGTACGCATCGAATGACTTCGGAAGGTGTACATTGTTGCCCTAAATATTATGGTTGAACACATTGATCGAAGGTTATCACAGAGGTGTTTGACAACGACAAGAAATTTCTGATTGCTTTGAAGTCTTCATTTGAATATATCATCAATCTGAATGGCCATTCTCCAGAGTTTATTTCTTTGTTTATGGATGAGAAATTTCGTAGAGGGTTGAAAGGGGTCGGCGAGGAGGATGTGGAGATTTTACTAGACAAAGTCATGGTGCTTTTCTGGTACCTGCAAGAGAAGGACATGTTTGGGATGTATTATAAGCAGTACCTAGCAAAAAGGCTTCTTTCAGTAAGGACTGTATCTAATGTGGCAGAAAGAAGTTTAATTGTTAAGCTCAAAACAGAATGTGGATATCAATTCACTTCTAAGTTAGAGCAAATGCTTACAGACATGGATACTTCTTATGATATGATGCAAGGTTTCTTAGCATGCCATGGTGCTGAGTTGGGAGATAGCCCTACACTATCTGTCCAGGTGCTTACAAGTTACAACAGGTTCATGGCCTATTCAGTCTAGTCCTCAATGTAATCTTCCATCTGAAGTTCTGGGTGCATATGAGAAGTTTCGTAATTATTATCTCGGTGAACATGGTGGTAGGAGATTGTCCTGGAAAGCTAATATGGGGACTGCTGATTTAATGGCTACATTTGGCGAGGGCCGGAAGCATGAGCTGAATGTTTCCACATACCAGATGTGTGTACTCATGCTTTTCAACAATGCCGATCGGTTGAGTTGCAAGGAGATAGAGAAAGCTACAGAAATACCTATTCCAGATTTGAAGAGGTGCCTTCAGTCTTTGGCCTTAGTCAAAGGCAAAAATGTTCTTCGGAAAGAGCCAATGAGCAAGGACATAGCTGAAGATGATGCATTCTTTTTCAATGACAAATTCTCTAGCAAGCTCTTCAAGGTAAGGATAGGGACTGTAGTTGCACAGAGAGTGTTTGAACTAGAAAGTGTAGAAACTCGGCAAAGAATGGAGGAACTTCGAAAGCCGCATATTGAGGCAGCAATTATAAGGGTAATGAAATCTACTCGGATTCTAGAATATAATAACATCATCGCCGAGGTCACAAAACAGCTGCAGACACAATTTTTGCCTAATCCTGCCGTTATTAAAAATCGGATTGAATCCCTTATTGAGCGTGACTTTTTAGAGAGGGATAAAGTGGACAGAAACACCTACGGCTATCTTGCTTGAAGCAGTATGTGCTTTTATTTCTCTGTTAAAACATTTTTATCATCATAGAACCTTTGTGATTTTGTCTGTCATAAATTTGAGTGCTAGATTTTGCTTGTCATGTATTTTGTTGTATTGCACTGCATTCTTTTTCCTTTCAGCGTGATTTTATTTTAAAGGATTTTCCTGATAAGATTTTTAACAAGGTAGATGCGGAATAACATTTGCAATACTTTTTATTATCGTTGAAGTACTTTTTCATAAATTTAATTGTTTTGGTGCCCTGAACAGTGGCAAAAAAAAAAAAA
Organism: Trifolium repens; assembly: GCA_030408175.1. Taxonomy (NCBI): domain Eukaryota; kingdom Viridiplantae; phylum Streptophyta; class Magnoliopsida; order Fabales; family Fabaceae; genus Trifolium; species Trifolium repens. The sequence continues at coordinate 2,960,312 of CP125847.1, forward strand.
AATTCTAAATCCTGTCAAAAAAAGGTGTCCTAAAGGCAAACAAATATATTTAAAATGTCTAAAAAAATCACAAAAGCCATTGAATTTAGTACATTAATTGAGATAATTGCCTATCCATAACAAAACATGTTCATATTTTGGGGCTTTCACCCCCTCCTTGCAAAAAAAAAAAATTGTTCAATTATGTGGACATTTGCATAGAAGAGAAATGACTTTTAATACTATTCTAGATAGATCTTGACAACCCCTCATTTCTCAAGGCAACAAGCCTCTTTCCTCTTTAATTACCAAAGCATAATTAAATAATAACAATTTTAATGAAATCCACAACAAAATTAGTCTACATTTGAAACAAAGCCATATTGCTCCAGGCATCATAACAATGATCCAATTTTGTTTATCTAAAAAAATAATAATCAGATGCACAATACCTAGTTCGTACTTCCTCTTTTTTTTTTTTTTTTCTTTCTTTTCTTTTCTTTCTCCCCTCTTTTAATGTCAATATCCTTCACTCCTAATGTTGTCTTTTTTTCCTCTTTTTTTCTTCATACATTCCTATTGTAGTGGTTGTTGATTATACCTGCACACCAAATATGAAACCTCAAAAGTCATGGTTTGGTAAGAGAACACAATTTTACATGTGTAACAAGAACAAAAATAGCAAAAATTCATAAAATTAAAAAGTGAAACTTCATATGTATTTATTTATGGTCTAACTTTTCCTATGAAACTAGTGTTTGTTTTAAGGTATTCACATATTCAGCAGGAATGATGACAGTAACATTATTTACGGATGAATTCACAAAAATGTTCGATTCGATGAGCACTTAATATCCCTAGGGAAAAGTGAAAAGTGAAAAGTTAACGATTGTGAATTACCTCCAAAGTCATCATGTTACGAAAATTATTTTCTTAGAGTGTGACGAATTTTCACTCCGTTTCCTGAACAATGGAAAAATATATACGTAGTTAGTAATAAGGAATGTTAGACAATATGAATCAAAGACGTCATTTTACGCAAAATCCTTCAAACTTTATATCAGTTTTAATGCCGAGTTGTATTTCAAAGCCAAAATCTGAAATAGTTCTCCTACACATTCACAAATGCTGGTGTGTAAATTATCTAAGTGTGTGACAAATTTAGTTTTACTCATATGTGGCTTCTCTATCTATTTCATCAATCAGCTTTGTCGACATCATTAGCAAATTCCTTCTATAAAAATTAGCTTGAGTTAGTGTATTCGAGAGATCTCAAATCCACCTTCTTTTCGCCATGCCAAAACTAAATACTGTTCTTTGTTCTGTTTTCCCTTTATCTATACCTTGTCGCCTGTCAGTTCTATAACCAATTAAACTGTTCAAACTGCCTAAATCATACTCCCTATTTTCCAGTTGTAAGTCTGCCAACAGAAATCTAAATGATTTTTTTGCAGGATCCCGGATTCGGATTCCACGCATTAAATGTGTAATGCAGTATTTAATTGTTTCATTTAAATTTACAGCTTTGTAGCCCTCAAAAGGGCCACAAACCATATGGAAGCTTTTCCACACATGTTCTACACCCTATATAAACTGTGAAATTAGCAAGTCTTCTCCAGGACCTTAATCTTAATCGAATTCTGATTTGCTCACTTACTTGATTATGTATGTATAATAATAAATTTGAATAAACAGGATCCATAACAAATTTTACTAGATAACCTCAAAGCATATTATTGTAATTAATCCTAGAGATACTTACTGGTCATATAAAGGAAGGGTAACGGTGAATTAGATAAATACCAAAATAAATAAGCTATACGTCGAAAGGTACTTACTGGTCATATAATTTAATAAGTGACTGTGGTCTTGAATAACCAAGATCCTTCTTTTCAGTTTCTAAAATGTCACTTCTTGGTTCTGTTTGACGCTCTTCACTTTTTGCAGATTTTGGTTTCCTTAAGTTCCTTGACTCAGGTTTCCAATTTGCTTTGCCGAGTGATTCACCAAGTAAGATGGCAATGTCTGAAGCCATGGCCTCAGCTTTCTTCGCATATGGAAATTTTTCCTCATCAAAGTGGTTTGATAACCATAAATATGAAGATAACACTTGATGCCTACTCTCAAGGTCCAGAAGTTCTGTATCATTCCGTGCCGAACATTTCGGCATGCCCATAGCTATATTTACGGGAACCTTCTGACCAAACGCTGTAGCGAATCTGAGCAAGTGGTACATAGCTTTTGGGTCCCTAACATTAATAGGGGCAAAACAGAAGTTAAACCGGTCTTCTAAAGATAACCCTTGAATCCTCTCTAACATATTAGAGATTTTCTTTATATGATCATGCCGACACAAGAAGTATGATCCGTCCAAACGGCAATTTTCTCCAAATTTTTCTAAAAGTTGGCTGAATGTCATGTTAGGAAGTTGTCCAGCAAACAATTCGACCTGCTCATAAGAAGGAAAAAGGCCAACCCTCATCACATGATCAAAGGGTTGTTTCAAACACTCGATCAGGTAATCCAAATCATCCAAATGCAAGGTAGTGGCAAGTCCATCAGGATAAAGGCATCCTCTTCGACCAGCCCTCCCTGCAATTTGCTTAACCTGTGACGCTGGAACAGGAAGAATTTTGTCACCATTGTACTTCGAAAGGCTATTGAAAATCACCCTTCGAATGTTAAGGTTCAAGCCCATCCCCACTGCATCACTAGCAACTAGAACGTCATATTCGTTACTTGGATCATTGAACAAATCAGCTTGTTGCCTACGAGTCTCTGGTGGCAAAGCTCCGTATATCACACAACATTTATGATTAGTGTGTTTCTCGATGGCTAATTTAACCTCAAATATCTCTCTCCTTGAGAATGCAACAACACAATCCCCAGACTTAATATTTTCAAGATTTCCAAGCAGGGTTTTTGCTTCAACTACCAATGGTTTGAACCTCTCATAATGTTTCTCATGCAACTCATCTCCTGTGTCTTGACAAATCTTTCGAACAATATCCAAAACACTAGGATCACCGCATACATGTATCTCGTCGGCCTTCAAACCAAGGAGTGCCCTAGTCCATGCATACCCTCTATACGGATCTGCCATCATCTGAATCTCATCAACAATAGCCACGTCATACAATTCCTGGGTCGAAGCCATTTCCACAGTACACGCAACATGATTTGAAAACGGGACATGCTTTTTCTCTTGACCAGTTAACAAACTACAATAAACACCCTTGGCATTAACCTTATCAAAAACTTCCATAGCCAACAATCTAAGTGGACTACAATAAATACCCTTCTTTGCCTCCATAAATCTCTGCAAAGCATTATAAGTTTTACCACTATTGGTAGGCCCACAGTGATAAATTATCTTCCGTTTCATAGCCCTCGCAAAAGGAAACCAAGTGTGAGGTTTCGTGAGGTCTGCCGACTTAACCATTTGCCTAAACTTCTTGATCTCATCAGTAAAATTCTCCAAACAAAACTCAACAAATAAAGGAAACAAAAACCTCACAGCTTCATCACACGGTCCAAGTGAAATCAAGTACCTAGCAACATCTTCAGGACATTTCTTCCTGAAAAAGTTCTGAAACTTGTGTGCAGCGGTTGGATAAAAGGACAAACCAATGTAAATAGCAAGTGCCTGATTAGAAGCCCAACTTGATTTAGCAAAATAATGGAACACATCTTGCAACACTTCCACCTCAGTTCTAATCAACCTTGCACCCCTTTCCACACTCTTAAGCTCACCATACAATTCAATAGGATCACGCGACGCCACATGCGTAAAATCAACCTCACTCTTCTTCTCTAATTCATCATTATCACTACCGCTACCGCTACTGCTACTACTATTACTATTACTATTACTACATTCTACGGAATCAACAATCTCTGAATTGCATTCATCATTTCCATTATCTAAAACAAACCCATTTTCAGATAAAGCGTAAACATCATCACTAACCTCATTACCAAGCTCAAAATCAACATTTTCACCAACACCCTTTTTGAGTTCCGAATGCAAACCGGTTTCTTCACCACCCTCCTCGCCGTCTGTCGAAAAGGGTCTCATGGGAAGATTTCTACAGCCAGACATATTCGAACTTTGAGACATACCATGAACAAAACGAGGATTCATCAAATGGGTCGAAAATGGGCGAAAAGGGTCATAAAATTGAGAATTTGAAGATGAAATCAAAGATTGATTGATAAGAAGAGCTTTAAATCTTGAAAAATATATATTTTTTCGTGTGCATAAGTAGAAAAGTGATGAAATTGGGCCTCTAGCCATTGAAATTTAATCGAATCTGAAGAAGAAGGGAAAAGGGTTTGTTCAAAAGGGGATAAGCATTTGAATTAGGGTTTTGAAATTTTGAATGAAAATATTGATATGAAGAAGAAGAATGGAAAATGGGAGAAGGAGAGTGAAGGGAGGTTAAACCCTGAACAATGGTTGGTTGATAATAACATGTGCCGCCATTGCAAGTTTCTGAATAGGTACAAGGGCAGTATTGGAATTTTACCCAAGGGAAGGACAAATTTATCTAATTTCATAATTTTTTTTTTGGCTAATTTATTTATTCATTAAGCTTTTTCTTTTTGGTTTTGATGGAAATAGAAAACAAAAGTATTTTTTTGTTTTAAATTATTGTAAATATATATTTTTTTTTTGTCACTTTTGTTTTATTTTAATCTTGTAAAAGTTATCACGTTGAACATTTGATTTTAATCACCTCAAAATAAAAATGAATATATGACTCAAACTCAAACAGCATAGCTTCTCTTATCTCTCTTTCTTGAGAGAGAAAAAGAAAAAGAAAAATGCAAATATCAGCATGCAATTTGTGGTGTATGTCAATGCCAACTCACAGAAGCAGTACTGCTCTCAGTCGCCGTGAGATTTGCATATCTTCTTCTGTTTGCTCCAACTCCCCAAATGATTCTGTTTCTCACAAACCCATTTCCATTTCAAGGTTCAACTATCATATACTATATATGTTTTAACTTTTTTAATTGCTAGTAATTAATTATCTCAAATTTTGTTTTTAGTTTGTGTATATCCACTTTTCAGTCCTTTCAAATTATAAAATTGCATGCTTTTAGTCTTCAATTAGTTGCTAAAGAGATAAGATTCTGTTTAGATAAACAGCTTAATTAAGTGCTTATTATATAGGCACTTATATATAAGCTATTTCCTTAATAAAAGATAAATTGGAGTTTTTGTTTTTGGGTTCCGATGTTACTGGTATGAAATTTCCACCACCATTTAATGGTGACTAATCTTTGTCGGGGAATTTGTGGGACATACAAGGCGAGTTCTCTCCTTCCAGCCGAATTTTCTCTATATGTAAGAGTTATGATCAATCCCATGACTGCTTGTTTAAGGGCCCAAATGTCTTACCACGACCAATCTATTGTTGATAATAAAATGAAGTTTTAATATATAAGTTGCTTTTATAAGTTACCCTAAAGAGCTTATTAAATCAAATTGTAAGCAACTACTAGAAATGTCATAAGCTATTTTCCTAAGTTCTCCCAAACAATCTCACAACAAGTGTTTATTTCAATTGATTATTTAATACTCTATTTTAATAAGCAACTTAATTTAGTGCTCGTAGCATAAGCGTTCAACATATAGTGTTTATGTATAAACTATTTCTATAGCAAAACATATAATAAAGTAAAATGTTTTCGTACAAGCTATAAGTTGTTTTTATAAGCTATCCTGAAGCTTATAAACATGTCATAAGTTGTTTCTAAGTTCTTCCAAATAGTCTTACAAGTCACAAGTGTTTATGCTACTAGGTAAGTTCAAAAATGCCAATCCAAACAGATCTTAAAGAGTAGGACTAAAAAGTGGGTACAACAACAGAAAAACAAAATATAAATTTTATAAACTAAACATATATTTAACCCTTAAGATTTAAATAAAAATATGCAAGTAAGTGTTTTTATTATTTTTGTTAAAATCGCCAAAGTTTCAATCTTTTTTTGCATGTCATTCATCACAAAAGTTATTTTTTTACTGTTAGGGAGGGTTGTATCCTGTAATTGTAACTGTTGTTGACGTGTGTTTATAGGACTGTTCAAGATCAAACTCAGGATTTTGATGCCATGCTGAGGAAGATTGTTGTGTCCCCAACAAGACGTGTGTTAATGGCGAGTTTGACATTGTTTCCCTATTTCTGTTCTTCAAGGTACTTATCAGGTCCGCGCGGTTCTGTTTTCATGTTTCAATTGTTTGATTGTATATAAACAGTTTTTAAAATAGCTTATTGGAATATGTTTTCTGAAATAAGCACTCGTGTAATTGTTTGGAAAAGTTTTAATATAAGAGGTTGAGGTCCTTAATTAAAGCTTTAGATTCATCCTTTATCTTTTTTCCAAAGTTGATTCTGTAACAAGTCCAATGGTGTTGACGTTTCAATGCTTACAGGACCAACATAGAAAACAGAAGATGATAAAGAAGGAATCTGATACTTCAAATTAAGATTAGGAACCTCTTGATTAGTATTGCCTATAATTTATAATATGTCCATAAGCTATTTTCAGCTTATTTAAAAACGTTACGGAGCACCTTATATATAACATATATGGAGTTTACCCTTCTTTTTCAAAATTGTAGAAATAATTTGTAATAAATCCTTATATGATAAACACATCATTAAATTGTTTATCTAAAAGCCTCTTTAGATTCATTTCATATAATAAGCACTTATCTTAGTATATGGATAAACTCATAAAAATAACTCATGATGACATGTTCATAATCTATTTTCATCTTACTTCAATAGGTTTCTCATGCCTATAATAGCTTATTGAAATATTTACTAGCGAAGTTCTCATCATGAAATGAATTGTAAATGTACAGCCCTAGCATTGGGAGATACATCAGTGACAATCGAAGAAGTGACACCTCCTGTGTTTTCTTCTGGACCACTCTTTCCTGCAGAGGTAACCTTTCAACTCTAGCCCCTCCTTTGTATATTGTTGTTTTATAACACTTTTGAGTCCTTCAATAGCAATGTTCCTGGAAGGTTATTCCTATCACAGCTATCAGTATCTTCCGATATATGCAAGTCGTATCTTGATTTGATACAAAACTGAAGTCGGTTGATATGAATCACTAGCGTGTATCTGTTTTGAATACAAATACCATCTTTAATGTCGATTTAATGTGATGAATCCCAATTTATTCTAATGAATCACCGCTTTAAGTTAGTTTAGCCAACCACTTTTTTTGTTAACTTTGTATAGCCGGGCAATTTTCTTTTGTCATTTAATTTATGACTTGAATTACTTTGATGTTTGTAGATAATGTATCAGTTTATAATTTTACTATGTCACCTGTTTTTACTTAAAAATATCATATTTTCATTGGTAATGTATCTTACGATTTATAATAAGATTCAACTCACCATTTAAAAAATAGGTCTTTCAATTCATGATTTGAATCTTGATTTGATAAGTGATCTCTATACTTTGTAATTGGCAGGACCGAATCGTTCAACTCTTTGAAAAGAACACAAATTCTGTTGTTAACATCTTTGATGTGACGTTGCGTCCTCAACTTAATGTTACTGGTGTGGTTGAGGTAACTTCACATTCAAATAATATCAATATGTGATTATCTATTTTGTTGATCAACATTATATTATCTCTAGTGTACAAGAATGATATATGGTAGGAATCAAACAACGTAGTCACATTTTTGTATTCATACTGTCAGATTCCCGAAGGAAATGGTTCTGGTGTAGTTTGGGATGAAGAAGGCCACATTGTGACAAATTATCATGGTGAGAATCAATGGAGAAATTACCGTTCTATGTTAAGTATGAATTTATTTTCTCGCATATCGAAAACCATATATACATATATATGGTTTTAACATTGATTCTCTTCACCAAGATTTTGATGAACTATATGAAGATTTTAAGATCATGTGAGGATTTATGATTGTTACAACATTCTTGTATGACTCAGTAATTGGCAATGCCCTTTCAAGAAATCCAAGCCCCGGTCAGGTTGTTGCGCGAATTAATATTCTAGCGTCAGAAGGGTGAGAGGCTCAAGGAGACTTTATATCTTTGCATTTTCTGTTATTTGAAACTTAATAATCAATATATGTTAATTCTAACACTTTCCTTTATAAAGGGTACAAAAGAATTTTGAAGGTACGCTCATTGGAGCTGACCGTTTAAAGGATCTAGCTGTCTTGAAGGCACGTTTTCTTTTCTTTTTGGATCGTTTCACAATCAATTGAATATGGTATAAAATGATGAAGTTAATGTAATGCAGATTGTCTCACATGCACTCCATAGACGTGTTAACTATTTTTTCCCCTAGAAATTACTCATTATTCACAAGTAATCTACTTAAGAACCTGTATAGTTAACGTTACATGGTATACAGGTAGAAGCTCCTAAAGAGATTTTAAAGCCTATCAAAGTGGGGGAGTCGTCGTCTCTGAAAGTTGGGCAGCAATGTTTGGCGATTGGAAATCCATTTGGCTTTGATCACACACTAACAGTTGGGGTTATCAGTGGACTTAACCGAGATATCTTTAGTAAAACTGGTGTAACAATCGGTGGTGGTATTCAAACTGACGCGGCTATAAATCCTGGAAACAGGTAATGCTATGCTCCCTTCGACATATATTTGAACTAAGAAGAATTTACTTTTCAATTTTCTTTACTAACTTTCTCCCTAGAGTTGTGCAATTCAGTTCCCTGTTTGGATGAACAACTTAATTAAGTGCTTAGAGCATAAACACTTATCATATAAGTGTTTATGTATAAGCTATTTCTATTACAAAAGATAATACAAAGTCAAACTGTTTTCATATAAACCATAAGCTGTTTCCATAAGTTATCTTGGAGAGCTTATGAAAATAAGCTGAAAATAGCTTAAGGACATCTCATCAGTTGTGTCTGTTTCCATAAGCTTTCAACTAGTGCTCTTTCATGATTAGTGATGATAACTAGTGTTTTCATATATCACGCTTCATTTATTACTTTTAGTGTGAATCTAATAGCGGAGGTCCACTTCTAAATTCCAAAGGAAGCTTAATTGGGATCAATGCCGCAATATTTACTCAGACAGGCAAGTTTCTTCGTCATTGTTACCATCATAATCAGGAGTTTGACTATGATGCACAACAATCTGAATCTGAATATTGTTAGCTCAGGAAATGGTTTTGGTCCACTTGCAAAACTTTTAACTACTTTTCATTTCATCTCATCGAATTGTTGGTGTATTTGATTTTCCTTGCACGCGGAAGTGATTTCATAAGGCAAAAGTTCTAGTTGCTCTTATTCACTTTTGTATTCCTCACTTTCATTGCCATTTTTGTCGGTATTGCAGGAACTTCAGCTGGTGTAGGATTTGCTATTCCATCTTCAACTGTACTTAGAATCGTTCCTCAGTTGATTCAGTTTGGAAAAGTAAGTAGTTATGTCTTTATGCTCATATGCCACTGTCCATGTTTATTTTTTCTACACAAACACAAACATCGTCTATAGCAGCATATTTTATAACTTTTCAAGATATATACCCTTGTATTTGAGTCCTTTATTTATTTATATTTTTTATTTATCAATTTAAGGTTGTTAGAGCTGGTTTGAATGTGGATATTGCTCCAGATTTAATTGCAAATCAACTCAACATTCGAAATGGAGCTCTTATTCTAACGGTGCATCCAATATTTTTTTTCTTGTACAACAATCCAACTTTGTATTTATAGCTTCTTCTAAAAATCATTCTTTAACTCTTTTACTTCCTTAGGTTCCAAAAAATAGTCTTGCTGCAAAAGTTGGGCTAAATCCCACCACAAGGGGATTTGCTGGTAATATAGTCCTTGGAGATATCATCATTGCAGTTGACAATAAGCCCGTGAGCCTTCTTTTTCCGAAACTCTAATACCTATTTTAAGATCCTTCTGGATTGCCTTATTTGAGTTTATCTACTGACATAAGCATTTGTAAGATCGATTGAAAGAGCTTGTGGAAATAGTTTATGACATGTCTATAAGTTGTTTTCAACTTATTTCCATAAGCTCTCCATATAGCATATGAAAACAGCCTATAGTTTATCCAAAAACATTTTTTTACTTTATTTTACATTTCTTATAGAAATAGCTTAAAAATATGCACCTCTATATATATGATAAGCGCGTAGAAGTGCTTAGCTAAGTTACATTCATTTCATATTACTAACTTTTATTTGATCTTTCCTGTGCTTATAATAATTAGACAATATATTTTCATTAATTTGAAAACCTTGGTGCATCCTTTGGTAGGTCAAAAGCAGAGGAGAGTTGTTGAAAGTACTTGATGAATATAATGTAGGAGATAAAGTAATGTTTCTGATTCAGAGGGGTGATGAAAAGTTGGAGCTGCCTGTGGTACTTGAGGAACAAAGTTCTTGAGAAGTATATATGCATCATCAAGATATATTGTAATTGTAATGGGTTAGTGGGTTAATTACAATGCATTTTTTGTAAATTGAGAGAGCTAATGTGTTTTTATTTGTTCATTTTAAAGATGATGGAAAGCATGATAATGACATGTGACAATTAGAGATGTGTGAAGGTCAAGAAAACACAAAAAATGGAGGTTTAATTTTGAATTGTGTTAGATTAAAAAATTAAAATGTATTTCCAAGGACTATTTCCAAAAACATGATGAATAAAACAAGCATTGAGTTGTCTGTAAGTCCTAGCTCTACCGACAAATATCGAAATTATTAGATTGAATATCTTCACCTGAGTTTCAACTTAGGACCTTGCCAGTTGGGTGTGTGAATTTGCGGTTATTATCACTTCATACGGATAAAATTAGTCTTAAGGAAATCTTCAGAGAGGGAAACCGAAGAAGAAGAGGTAGGCTGTGTTATCTACTATATGGTTAAATCAACACTCAATTAAAATCTGTGCACCAATAACATTTTTACCATGCAAGAAAACAGACACTTATTGGCGGTCAAAAGTCTCCAATAAGTGTCAAAAACTACCAATAAGTAAGTATTTCTTGGCGGCCTTGGCCTCCAACAAATCACCCGCTAGTAATATTTATTGGCAGCCAAAAGCCGCTAATAAGTGATTAACAAATCTGACGGCACTTCTTGCCGGCTTTGGGCCACTAACAAATACTTTAAATAAAAAACAAAAGTTGTCCGAAGACAAATCCGACTTATTGGCTTTCTCAAACCCACCAAAACCCTATCTCCCTTCTCCTACTTCCAACCTCCATACACAAGCTCACATTCCAGGTAGCCATGGCTTCTACGCAAAACTAAATTTGGGAAGATGAAGAGATGCAAAACCAGAAGTAAATAAGCACAAAAAGAAAGTCTGTGGATTTGATATCAATCTGATACTAAAGTAAATAAGCACAAATAAATTAATAAATTGAAACCGCAAAGTAGATCGAAATGGTGATTGAAATTGATGGCGGAAGTGTAGTGCCCCGACTTTTAGAATATTGAGTTAAATTAGAAATTAGTTAATTTCTAGCTTTATTTTATTGCTTGATGTCTGGTGTGTCCTTATTTAATTATTTTGATGTGATAATTAATTTAATTATAATTAAAGAACTTTTTTTTTTGACAAAATATAATTAAAGAACTTTAGTACATTAGTGAGGAAATAGGGAGAAAATGAGAAGGGAGGTACACTTTAAGTAATAATAGAAATGGGAGTGTGGACTAGTAAACTAGTAAAGAAAGTAAGATTAATGAAAATGGGCCTAAGAGTGTGGAAAGAATAAAAGAGGGTGTTGAATTGGAGAAGGATAGGATTAAAAATAAAAACAGAATTTCTTTGACTCGGGGAAAAAGTGACCTAGTTGTTTTCTACAAATAGACCAAGTTAATAAAACTAGGATTTGCTACAAATTCTAAAAAAAAAAGTTAGAAAGAGAGAAAGAGTTGCATGAGACTAGGAGGAAAAGGGAAGCAAAAACAATTCATCTTCACCTTAGGAAAATTACTGCTAAAAAATATATAGAAATGGAGGGAGTATTGTAGTTTATCTACAAAAAAAAAATATTGTAGTAGTTTTGAAAGCTTTTTTCTAAAGTAACTTTGTATTATATATTTTCTCACCTGATAATACGAAGATTAATTGTATTTTTAGGATTTTTTTTTAAAAACAGAAAAATATTGATCACTAGATTTTGACCACAAAATGTACCTTCGACAAGAAAAAAGAGGATACAACAGAACTACACCTGCGGGCAGGGGCGGACCTGGACTTGAATTACCAGTGGGGCTAAAAAAATTAACCATTACTAAAGAAAAAAAATTATTCATCGTGATATTTTAGTTAAACAACAAATAATATATGAAATTATTACTAATACAACATGTATATTCAAAAGAAGAACAACAACAAATCAACAAATTCAAAAATTTCTATTGAAAAAAGAAAACCAACAAACTATATCTAAGAAAACACATATATATATATATATATATATATATATATATATATATATATATATGTTAAATCATGTATATCACTATTATTTTATGCTTCACAAGATCATACTTTGGACCTCATACTTTGGACCAAAATATATTAAATCCAAATTATTAGCTTATAGTTTATTTTGATAAGATAATTCAATTAACTTATAACTTATTATTTTTTATTTTAGTTTTATCCATATTATCTTATTTGAAAATTAAATATTAACTAAACATATTTTTTTATGTCATTTCATATTAATATGCTAGTTCAATTGCTAATTTTACTCATTCAATTAGCTATCCATTATTTTTTGACAAACAAAATTAAAATTGATTGTTATAAAATTAAACCATATAACTTAAAATAATATTATACGCATCAATAACAGACTATAAATTAATATTTGCATTAATATTTAAATTAATATATGTACGAAAGACTTACAGTCGTCACTAATAAACTCTAAACTAATATTTACATTGATATTTGTACGAATATGTATACAGAATGACTTGAAATTATTTATAAAATATATATTTATTTTTTTTCAAAAAATTCTCGGCTGGGCTGGTGTGGCTATAGCCACACCATGCCTTATGCAGATCCGTCCCTGCCTGCGGGTATAAAAACCAAAAGAGAAAAAGCAATATTTGAATCATAGTTTTAAAAATCGGACCGGACCGGCCGGTTCAACCGTGAACCGGATACCTCACCGGTCCGGTTGGTATGTTGGACCGTGCATTCATTTAAATCGGTCATACGACTTAGTCATCTGGTTTAATCCGGTTTAGTCATGCGGTTCGACCAGTGATCCAATGGCTCGACCAATAAATCAGTAAACTGGTACCCTCACCGTTTGATGACCGATCCGGTTTTAAAAACACTGATTTGAATGGTTTTTTAGCACAAATTTTTAAATTTGCGGCAATAATAACTTACTCCTTCTAAAATAAAAATTTAAAATAAAGTAATTAAAAAAAATTTTAAAAAAAAAATCAAAATTGTTTAACCCAACTGTATGGAGGATGGCACTATCAGCAAAGACTGTCCTGCGAAAACGCCACAGGCGTGAAGCGTGGTAGGCCTGTTCTGGGGGAGCATAGCATTGGTAGGAAAGTGGTTCAAATTTTGTATTAAATATATTTAACTTTTTTCTTATATATATATATATATTTATTTTATTTGTATTTCATTATGTAAAAAGTATTATAAATCAACACGCTGGCGACAAGGTAACAATTTTTTATTGAAGAAAAAAGATTAAAAATTGTCAAGAAAACGTGTACTTGGAAAATGAAAATAAAATGACAACTTGAAATCTATGATCTATGAACCAATTGGATAAGAAAGAGGATAATGAGAAAATAACACTCCATTGCACAAATATTTGGAGCTTCGTACTATTAATTCCGTGTGAAAGATAGAGAGTGTTTTAAACCAAGAATATTCCAATATATAAGAATAATAATTATCATATTTTGATAATCACTTACGTTAAACTCGTTTTCATTAGTTTTTTTTTTATTTTTAATTTGGAGTAAAGAGAAAACTTTATTAACCTTTGGGTGCGGTTTTAGCTAGGAATTGTGTTCCTCTTAAGGTTTTAGGTTCGATTTCTCATTGTCAATTTTTTGGTGGATTAATCTATACACAATAAAAAAACTCTTACTTTAATAGAATCCCCACAAATGGATCGTGAAATTAATTTCTTTGAATTAGTCTATCCTTAAGTCGGATATTCAAAAGAAAAAAAAGAGAGAAAACTTTATTAATTACGGGGCTAAACTCTTACAATTGAGTAGCACATCAAATTTAGGAAATGTATATACAAGGTTTCTCATAATTTTTATAGTAATATTAAAATTAATTATTATTTTAAGTGGAATAATTTTTCATGGAGAAAAATTAACAAAATGCCTTTTTGATTTGAATATTTCTAGCATATTGTAATTATTAAATTAAGATTAAGATTAGATTGATTGGAGGGATTGATTAACCTTTCAAAGTGTAATTTTGTGACTCAATTTGACTAGATTCATTTTTACGAAAAATAGACAAATAAGTCAAGTTAACTTAATCCAAAAAGCAATTGGGTAAACATGTAAAAAAGAAAATTGAAATATTATTCTTTTATCAAATGAGAAAAGAAACTTAAAAATGCTTACTTTAATTAGTCAAACTCTATATGCCATTATGTAATCATGATTATTTCATTTTATTATGTTACCTTTTTTTATTGATTATTTTGTACGATTTTGTTCGATGGCATAAAATATATTGTTAGTTTTATAGTTAATCCATCGCCTTAACATTACCTCAATTTCCCAAAAATTAATTACGAAGTTGATTAGAAATTTGCCATCTGTTTCCATGTTTTTGGTTCCTCAATCCATTCATGTAATATTTATATTTATTAATTATGTTAATCTAGACTTGGTTAATTATTTGAATGCATGCAAGAGATTTTATGGCAGCTATGATAGAAACTTAATTTAACTTTTCATCTATTTACGAATCTGTCAAATTTTTCTTTACAGCGGTTCTTCTTTAACAGATAAGGGTTGAATTTGTGGTGATGGTAACTTATCAGCAAAGCAAAATCAAGAATCAAAATTGGAATATACTGTAATTTGAAACTTAATTATGCTAGCTAACTCAATTGGTAAAAATGTCAAAATTGTTAGTGTGATATGATCAAAGTTCGAACACCGATCTTTCTACTTTGTGGTTTGTCAATTGTCATTTCGTCTATCTACCAAAAAATAAAAGTTATACTACTCGAATGTCATTCAGATTTTGGCTAACAAAAATTTAAATAATTAATTAGGTTATTTAATTAGTTCTCATCAAATAGAATCGTAAATTTTATAGAGAATAAAATTATATTTTTCGACCTTAAATTACAATATATAACATATTCACTGATAGTAATGGAATCAGAAATTTTGAATAGCTGATTGATCACTACAAATAGTATATTTATACTAGGGATGACAATTTACCCATACCCAGTGGATACCCACAAAAAATACCCACAACGGATAGGGTAAAAACCCGCATTTTGGGTACGGGCATGAGTATGGGTAATTACCCGCAAAATTGAACGGGTATGGGTGCGGGTACGGGTACCTTAGTACCCACCCCATATACCCACATAGTATATATTATTTATTTTAATTATATTATTATATAATAATATATGTAAATCAATTTTAAAAAATACAACATTATTATACTATTACACATTTTTAATGAAAATGTTTATTTATAACATAATCCATATATGTCAATATATAGATAAATGAACTTTAACATGATATTACTAATAATTTTGTTCATAATTTTCATGAGTCAACATTAAAATCTTTAATTTTTTTAATTATATTAAAATGATATGATATTTTATAATTGATCAATTTAGTTTTAGCAAAAATGCGGGTAACAGGTACGGGTATGGGTACTTAGATACCCATAGGGTATGGGGACGGGGACAATGAGTGTCACCCACCCGGGTATGGGGATGAGTACGGGTATTTTTTCAAACCACGGATATGGGGATGAGGACTATAGTACCCTATCCATACCCTACCCATTGCCATCCCTAATTTATACTAGAAAAAATAATTTCTTCTCAAAAAATAGTGCAAGCATGTGCCCTATTGTAACTAACCTAGACCCGTTCCTAAACATATTGTATTGTATAGTTTGTAAAATGTAAATACTGACATTCAGAACAATATACAATGGAACAACATAAGATAAACTTTTAGAATTTTGAACAATTTTTTTTTGCGTTATATAATATTTGGCAGACACAATTATTTTAGTATTTTAAATAATCTGTACTTATGAGATATGTTTGGCAAAAAGTCCTCCAGTGGCTGCATGTGGATCATACCCCTTTGGAGTGGATTGATGAGTTGATTTGGCTTACGAGACAAAGCAAGAAGAAGGGGTGGAAGGCCCAACTTCTCAAAGCTGCTGCTGCTGAAACCATTTATATGCTTTGGAAGTATAGAAATGATATTTGTTTTGACAACCAAGTACATAACACAAAGATAGAGGAAGATATTATCAATACAATAGTTTATAGAGGGTGGTGTTATCCTAAGCTTAGAAAACATGTTGCTCTTATGCTAATCTAGCTTAGTTTCTCTTTTTGGTTTGTTTGTCCTCTTTGATGGTTGGATCTTTAGATCACCTTGTACTTACTTACTTTTTAAATGGAATAAATCTCTTAATTCAAAAAAAAATAAAATAAAATAATTTGTACTTAAACAAAATATTGTTATGTAATTTTGTGAGAGACAACTTTTTAATTTTTGTTCAGTCTCTTGTCCTCAATATATTTGTCCAATTTTAAAGTCAATTTTAAAATTAAACACAATATAACTGAAATTATCCTATCTAATTTTTATATTTTAGCAGATCAAAGACAATCATATACTACATTCAAATGGATACTTTTTTTTTTTTGACAAATCAATACTTGGGTTGCAAGAGTTTGACCGATGACAAGTTTCCAACTGATTAGGTCATACTTTATGACTTCTTTAGCCATCCTCCATCGGATTCAGTTAACATGTTATGTCATTATAATTTGGCCTAACGGTCTATATTGTATCAAAAAAGTAAATAAATTACGACTTCAAACCACTTTGTTCTTATTATACATTTTGTTTATGTGATAGAAGAATTAGGGGCTGAAGCCATGTGTTTCTATTTGTATATGGAGTTTTTTGTCTTTTAATTTTATCCGTATATAAAATAATGAATATTATCGAAAACTTACACACATAATTGTAAAATTTTGTGATTTAAACCTTAATAAAACCTAATATTTATATGTCTCATGAGCTTAGCTCAATTGGTGGATATTTGCATTATTATGCAGGGGATCGGGGTTCGAACCCCGGTCATTCCACTTATTCACCTTAAGGGTGGAATTTCAAGCCATTAGGCTACTAAACCAAAAAAAAAACCTACTCCCTCCGTTTCTTTTTAATTGTCTTTTTAGAATGATAAGACCAAATTAAGGAAGTGTATTTTTGCACGTTATCTTCCTGTTATACCCTCGTTTTAATCCACCAATAAATTCCTATTTTTTTGCCCACACTTTTTCTTTTCAATAAATTTTATATATTATGTAAAAAAAAATTAATATGTTATGTACCAACAAAAATTTTAAAAAAATAATAATTTAGTTTTCCAAATATATAGCATTAATTGGTTTTATGAAAAAAGATAAGAGCAATTGACAAAGGGTATAATTGACAAATCATACCCATAAAATACAAAAAGGACAATTAAATAGAAACGCTAAATATGATAATAAAAGACAATTAAAAAGAAACGGAGGGAGTAATATTTATATAGTTAATGATCAGTTTAAGTTATTTTTATAAAGAAATAAAATTTATCAAAGAACACATAAGTCCTCAACGTAACTATTCTTGCAAAATTGTTTACAAACTCGATAAATTGGGGGCATGAGACGAGGTTAAAATTAAAATTTATGTCCCTCACTATCGCATGAGGATTTTTTTTAATCTCAAATACAAGTTATCAAAATACTAAAATACCTTTTATTTTAAGATTACTTTACTATATCTTATTCTTTAATATTAGTGTCTTTGAAGTTCTAGTTAGCATTTTTCAAATTAGTTTTTGTTACTTTGTCAATTCATGAACAATTTAAATTGTTTAAATATATAGTTGTCTTATAAACTAAAAATATGAAATAATTAGATTTCTAAACTTATTAAGGATATGTAATTAGATTCCTGAATTTTAATCAAATTATGGAACTTTCAAATTATATACTTGTAATTAAGTCTCTATGCTTTTAAATATTTTGTAAACGATTTCATGAAATTGTCAACATTAGTTCGATTGAAAAAATATCAAGAATCTGATTATATATATTTTTGGACTGGGTCCAAGGCTAACCCAGCGTCGAGTATAGTCCAATCCACTAGGGCGTCGAGGATGGTTCAAGAAGGCCAGGCCCATTCAACTTGGGTCAATGAAAGTATTTAACACGTGCTCCTCCGTCGAGGATACGTGGCCATCCAAACCTATCTGCTATCCTTGATACATGGAACGGTTTGAACCACAATGATGAGCACTAACGGCTCATCCCTACGATCACGTAGACATCCTGACAGTCATCCATTACAAGCTGACAAAATCGACCCATAATAGAGACCTTTGGCCCAGCGTTCGGGGCAATATATAAACCATCCTCTACAGTAGGGCCATGTATTCAACTATTTTCCAAAACTCTTAAACTTGTACCTCTAAGCCTTTACTGACTTAAGTATCGAAGCGTCTGCAGATACAAATTCTTCCTCCGTGGATCGGTCAACTACAGACGTGAAACTACTTGCAACGTGACTGTCTGATCGAGGTACCATCATTTATTATTTTAATATTTAGAGATCCGGTATGAAAATTCACATACTTAATTATAACTATATATTTTAGTTCATATGTCTATTAAGTTCAATGACTAAAAATGTAGTTAAACTTTAAATTATTATCACACGAGTACCGTAACACTAAATACATTATTTTTCTCTTTTGTAATTATTTGGTTAACATTCCGGTTGTAATTATCCGGGGTCAGTATATAAACCCTCCTCTATAGGAGTACCAAATTTTCAACTCTTTTCCAAAACTCTTAAACTTGTACTTCTGAGCCTTTACTGACTTAAGCATCGGAGCACCTGCAGGTACAAAATCTCATATGTGGAACGCTCGAATACAAGTGTGAAACTGTTGGCCACGTGACTGTCTGATCCAAGTACAATCATATGTGATTGTAAAATTTAAAGATCCGGTATGAAAATTCACATATTTAAATATAACTATTTTAGTCCATATATCTATTAAGTTCAAGGATTAAAAATATAATTAAACTTTAAATTATTATCACACGAGTTCCGTAACACTAAATATATGATTTTTATCTCTTGTAAATACATGGTTAACATTGCAGTTGCGATCATGGTTGCAATCGCTCATATTAAATAGTATTCTAAATTACTATATGCAACTACTAAACTTGCGATATACTACTAATAAATGTGTCCATAAATATTAGTTTAACTAGCAGAAATATTATATAGTCGAATGTTATGATTGAAATTTGAACCCTAATCTCTCCATTTTATATGTGTGAGTGTTTAATAACTTATCATTTTGTTAATTTTAAAAAAATATTATGGCCGTAATTGTAATTGCTAAGCATATAATTAACGTAATTAAAACCATGCATAGTACTATATATATAACAAAACAAAAAAACCTTTTTTAGGATTGAATTACAAGAATTCTTCTGTCCCTTATTAAGTCCTTTTAGAGGGTCAACTGATTGTTTACTTAATTAAGTATACTGTGTTCCAAACACCTTAAGTGGGAATTCCTTCATTATCACAAAGAATAACTTATTGAAATAATATTTTTTAATTGCAATATTAAAATACGACAATTTGTTCTTATTTGCCACGGAACATGGAGGAACATGATAAAATTGTCACAAAGGGGCTCCTCAAAAGAATTAAGCAAATAATTAATCAGATTGAGAACAACATTAAGATTATATAATGAATATGTGGGTCCTTCTAATATTTTACCAAACCAAAATCCAAAATAGAATTATATGGTCATAGAAAATAAAAGAATTGGTTGTAACAATATTAAACCCCTTAAATAGATGGTTAGATGTTCGATGTGTAATTTGTATATATGAAAAAAATTTAATTGAGAGAAAAAATTTTATTTTATGCACCCTACATATTTCTTGACGTATGGAGAAACTTCGTATCTAAATGGTAAAAAAAAAAACAAAGAAAATAAAAGAATAATTATGTTAGAAGGTTGGCTTGTCATTTTGTGCTTGTATTTGATTTGTTGAAGATTATATGAACTGTTTATGAGCATCATCAAAGTGTGAAAATGGAATAACCACATCACAAGATAATATTTAATTAATACCTTAGAAAGCTACTAATTCTGTAGTCTCTTCTGATCCTCAATTATGTCATTCACATAAAAAATATTATATATATTAGATGAGGATGTAAAGAGTGATCCATATACTTTTGCTTGACTTGAGTAACATCTTCCTTGAAAGTTCTTCATGAGAAGCATAAATAATATTTTCTTATAAATTTTATATCACCACCAAACTTCATTAGAGGCATAGTAAAAAGGAGGCAAAAGCTTTGGAAACATACACCTTGGACTAAGCAAATTTCTACACACTGTGAGTTAGCACACAACTTGAAACTTCTTTAAGTGCTTTTAACTTCCACTCTATTGAATTTGAGAATAGTATATATCATATTAAAAAAGGGTTTTGTTTGGTTTTTCAAAATTTAATTACAAAGTACAACTTGGTTTTGTTTCCATGAATTTGGATTCCCCTTATTAGGTATTTCACTCATATACACATTGATCAACATGTTGAAATCTTTTGGATAAATATCATATATACAAATATGATTTTAAACTGCCAACTAGCTAGTTTTAATAGAAAATTTAAGATGTCTGGTCTTAATCTAACGACTTTGAACGAAAGATACATGCAATATATGTATGGTTTAAATTAAGGGCAGTTGCTCCCACTAGTTCTTTTTATTTCATTATTAGTTGTTCAATAATTTTGTTTTTCCTATAAATGCTTAAAATTAAGTGTTGGCCCCACAGAAAATAATTGAATAATTTTATTTAGGCCTTTTATTTAAGTTGAATTAAATGTACAACAATGTGAGAGATAAATTGTTGAACATTGTTTTAGTCATATACACATATAAATATATTTTTGATGGTGTTGAAAATAAAAAACAATTTTAAAATATAAAGACATGTAGAGAGCATTTGCAATTTGTAGATGTTACATTATTTTCTATTTTTGAATATATATAATGGTATAATTTTGTAATCTTTTAATTTTTATTTAATGATAGCTATATTTATCGCTAATATGCATTAATATATTTATATATAAATATTTATAATACATAATCAGCGTCAATTAATTAAAATTTATGAATCCATCCATACTTTAAGATGTTGGCAATGTAAATTGTAAAATCTTTTAAAACAAATAAGAGTTGTATGATTTTAATCCAACGGTCTTGAATTACTAACTTCATGAAATCTTGACTAATGTGAATTCAAATTCTTGTGTTTCAATTCATATGCAAAGAATATAACTAAATAAATAAAATAATATTAATAATGTATCATATTTCTTTGTCACTTACTAGGTTCAAACTTTTTGCAGATTCCATATCAAGTATTGACATCTTGAAGTCACTCTCTATCTTTTCATTTGCTACTTGAACAAAAATTAATTTCAAAGATAAAAAGAGGAAATGGAAGAAAGAACTGAGATGGACAATAAGGTTGATGATTTGATGCCTGGTTTTCGATTTCATCCCACAGATGAAGAGCTTGTTGGTTTTTATCTCAAGAGAAAAATTCAGCAAAAATCTCTTCCTATTGAACTTATTAAGCAAGTGGATATTTACAAATATGATCCATGGGACCTTCCAAGTAAGAACTCTTATAACTCACACTCACTATTTTTTTTTTATTTTCTAGTTTTCTCTTCTTTTTACATAAATAAAACCCATTTTTATTTTTCAAATGTTCTATAGAGTGAAGATAAAAAGTTTAAATCTTAAGGCTCTTTTTTAGTATAAAAAAAATAAAAACAATTTTTTTTTTTGTGTTTATTTAAATTTTGTATGCAATATACTTTTAGTAATAAAATATTCATTTTTTATTTTTATTGTGATCCATACACAAATTTTATTCATTATTAGTCTATGCCTTTATAAAAACAGGGTGGGACTAAAAACACCATGTTTTTATAAAATATAAGGATTAAAAATGATAAATTTTTCATAGGGATTAAACTTGAATTTTTTTAAATTTTTAGAGATTACACACATATTTAACACTCAATTATTTCAACAAAAAGATAAAATATTCATGTAGTAAAATAATTGAGATATAGAGAAGGTACAATGATAGGAAATAATTTGATAAAAATGTTTATTATATATTAAAAATTATAATGGAAAATGACATTCAATATTTAAGAGAATATATATGAAAACATATGAAATATTTTGTGACAAAAAATTGATTAAATTTTTTCTAATTATTTTTGTAAACAAGAAGAGCTGGCTAGTAGTGGTGAGAAAGAATGGTATTTCTATTGTCCAAGGGACAGAAAATATAGAAACAGTTCAAGGCCCAATAGAGTTACAAGAGCTGGATTTTGGAAGGCCACAGGAACTGATAGGCCTATATACTCTTCAAATGGAAAATGCATTGGTTTGAAGAAGTCACTTGTCTTCTATAAAGGTAGAGCTGCTAAAGGGACTAAAACTGATTGGATGATGCATGAGTTTAGGTTACCTTCTATTTCAGATTCTAACTCTCCTCCCAAAAAATTCTCAGATAAAAGCTTCTCTCCAAATGTAAGTATTTTAGTAATTTCATTTTGTTTAAACTACTTATGTCTTCTATTTTGTTTTTTAATTTAAAAAACTGGCGACAAAACTCACACACACTTTAATTGATAGTTTGAACTCGTGTTTCACTATATCAAAAGTCTTTACAACCTTTTACAATAAGAGATGTATTCATCCTTTTTTATAAGTCTTTTTTCTTTTATTATATAGATTAAAAAAATTTAGTGTAATTATTGTTTATAATATTACAATATTACAAAATTACCATTTGGATATAAGCGTGTCCAATTTTGTCTTTTCATCTCCTAAAATAAATTAAATAAAGGATACATTTGAAAAGAAGAAAAAATGTATTTAGTAATTTAAAATAAAGCACATATATATATATATATATATATAGGGACAATTTTTTTTAGGAACAATTTTTTTTTTCCCAAAAAGGAGTTAAGAAGAATTAATTAAGGGGACAAATCTTGACCATTTAATTTTGTATGAATGGTGCAGATTTAAATTTTCTTACTTTATTAACTCTTATTTGATAAATAAATCCATAATATAATATACATAAGATAATGAGGAAATGATTTACATTGGTGGAAGTCAAAAGTAATTGGAAGATATACAATTTGATAACTTTTTTTGGTTACGTGGATACATTATTTAATCTAAAATGATTCAATAGTTTGTTCAGCCTCTAATTTTTTTTTTACTTAACTAATTAATTCTTCCTTTACGAATTTTCAGGATTCATGGGCAATCTGTAGGATCTTCAAGAAAACCAATTCCCTTTCTATGGTACAAAAAGCTTTATCTCATCCTTGGATCTCTCAATTACCAGGAAGCATGGTATCTGAATTACTCACACAAGCTACAAATATCAACCAATTCTGTTCAGAAAATAATATCTCATGCACAACAGAACAAGCATCATCAGCAGGGACAAACATTCAAATGTAAGTGTTAGATTTTTAAATATTTTTTAAAGTTAACCTGTATATACCTAGTATTTATTAATTTATATAAAAATCATATGCAAAATTAGATGAAAAATAAATTATTGAATGATTATTAGGTAAATTATATGAAGAGACATTTTTATTGATATTGAAATGATAAAATTATTCAATATTTTCTAGACCACAGAAAAATTGTAGATAATAATTATAATATATATTGCTACTAACGAGGAATATTAAAAACATTAGCTCGTTCTATCTATACAAAATTACTCTAACACTCGTTTTTTAATTCTCACTTTTTTGGATGGAATTTATTTGGGTTCCACTATTTTAAAAATAAATTCCACATAAAATGATTAGACTTACATAAATTTCTTCTAATAAGAAAGTTAATATTGAAAGATAGTGTTATAGTGAATATTGCTGATAAAACTTGCTAAAATTTATATATATTTTTCTTCGAATATATAAAATTTCTAGATGAGTCACTGATTATTGCCCATTCAATTTTGTAGCAACAAGAATGAGTTACAACAAGTCTCCAATTCCAACAACTTTTCAGCTTTAGATTTTCCAACATACAAACCATTCAACAACATTAACACAATTTCCAAATCCTCACAAATACCTTGTTCTAATGGAGACATTGTTGATAACCTAATGTTCTACACACTTGAAGCCAATGGTTCCACAAAGTGCCCAATTGATGATAGTTCAATTCTTTCCAACACTAACTATATTGGTTTTGAAGATACAAATAATCAATATAGTGGATTCTCAATTAGTCTACCTCAAGATATGCAACCAAACATTGGCTTAGAAACAGAACAATTAGAAGAACAAGGTTGGAGGAAGAATATTCAAGATCAAATGCAGCTTAATCAATGGGACAATCTAGGAAAAACAATTGATTTTCCATTTAGTTTGTCTCCAAATTTTGATGCTTTGAGGACTAGTGGTATATGGGATTCACCACCTTGCACAAGTGAAATGTCCACAACCTATGTCACTAGTAAATGTTACACTTAGGATATGTTTGGATTTATGTGTCAAAAATTAATATGCCAAACATATAATTAATTAAAAAAATTGGGGGCAATTTATAGGGGTGATTAATTAGGTACTGGTTATAGCAAGCTATAGTTATAGTGTGGTTAATTATCAATTTTTACCAATTAGTATATTTACCAATAAAATCATTACCATGTTCATTTGGTATTGATTTTACTTGTAAATGTACATGTTTTATTGTTTTCTTATTTGTTTATATGTACATTAAAACCAGTACCACCCTAGAAGCATAGAAAAAGGGCGCACAAAATGTATAATAGGAATATTGCATTATATATATAAGGTTCTGTACAGAGAAAAAGCCTTGGAAAAAATGTGGTGCTTAATTTACTTAGGATTTTTGTATAAATTATCTTTATTTAATTTTTATGTAATCTTGTTACATTAATTTAATTATTGGGGTATGCTTAGTATTGTGTGTATATATATATATATAGGGTTTATCTATCATGTGCAAAGTTGTACATATTAAAAAGTTTAAAATAGTAAGTTTATTTTGGAACTTGTGCATTTTATATTAAATGTATAATTTTTAAATAAATAAATGTTGTTTCCAATAAAAAATTACTATTTTTAACTACTTTAACATGTGCAATGTTGCACATGTTAGACAAACCCATATATATATATATATATATATATTATCTTATTTGATTTTTTTGCTTGATTATTTATATATGTTATTTCATTTCCCTTGTCACAAATCTTAATAGCTTTTTTTATCAACAAATCCTAATAGCTTGGAACACAAGAAATTTTGGATGCGATAGTTCGGACCTCTTCAGATTTAACCAAATATTCAGATTTTCGAGGGAGAGTTTTTGGCTTTTTGCACTAATTATATTGTGTTCTTATTTGGTTTGAGAGATTAAACTATGTAATTATGCATAGATGATACTCAATGTAGAAAGAGAAAAGAGTTTAGAGAAGAAAAACAAGTTATATTATAATAAACAAATTGGAAAGTTATTTATTTTTTTTAAAATAATTGGAAAGTTTTGTAATCTTGTTATTTGGAACTATAGTTGAAAAAGTTTAAAAAAGTTAAAACAAAGTACAACAACATTGTTGTTCATAGACTATGAGTATAGGCTTATATTTTGGCTGCTTTTAATAAAGTAATTGATAGTAAATTAATTAATTATAAATAAATAAAAATTAGCTTCCATGGTTTTAGAGAAGCAATACTATTAGCTACCTAGCACATAATTAATTTGAAGAGCGGAAATTTGTTACGTGTAAGAATGAATTTAATACCGCAGACAAAGGGGACATTTTGTTCACTAGTTTTCACATTAGATTGTGTAAAATCATATTTTTGAGCTCTAGTGAAATTTAGAGACTATATAGTCTATAAAATCACTTGCATGTGGCGACGTGAAAATACAATACTTCATTAATTCGAAGAGGCAAAGATGAAAATATATCACGTAGAAATTTTCATTCTCGTGTATGAACGAAACTAAAAATGCATGTCAAATATATACAAATACAATAATTAAACGAAATATGTGTGTGTTCATATGTCTTTTCTTTAACCAAAAAAAAGAAAGATATGAACACGCTAAAGTCTACTAAATTAAAACATATTTTCTAATAATTGTACTTTCTGTTCTTTGTATACAGGTTGGAGCTATACCACGTTCTCCTAAAATATGTATATGGATATTCTATATATAAAAAAAGAGAGTATATGAATGCATATGAATTATGAACATATTAACTCACCTAAATATACATGTACTTAAATTCTAGGATATATGATTTGATTCCCGCAGAAGAGAAAAACTCTGTTAGAGAGGGATAGAGAAGATCGTGAGATACTGCGCTGGGATTGGCTACTAAATACGTAGAAAAGAGGCGCAAGCTGTGACAACTGAAACAACTTAATGTCAGAACTGATCCTCAAACCAGATTAGAAGGTTCAATGAACCGATACTGGTGGTGAAAAATAATCCATTTTGATATCTAACATGACATGACATCACATTTATTTTTATTTTAAAATAACTATTTATTTTTGACGAATATAATAATCCATTTAAATAATTCAAAAATTGATATATGTAAGTGTTTTTAAATTACATAAAAATGTTTATAAAACAAAAGTAAAAATTTTAATATAATACTACAATATGATTTATGTTTACTTAAGTAGGCCGACTTAGTTGAATTAAAGAATATTTGTTCGATGACCTTGTAGCCTAATTCTTTAGCTAAGTAGATTTTTAAAATATTTTGACCCTAGCTAAATAAGTAGGTCGACTTAGTTGTATTGATACTATTATTTGAGATGAAATAAATTGATTTGTTTTTACCTCAATAAAAAAACTTATTAATCGTATTATTAATTGTTCAAAAAAACTTAAATTTAAATCATAAATGAAGCAATGATCGACAAAACTTTATTTACTAAGAAGAAGAAAATAATCCGAGGAACAATAATTGTTCTCATAAATACATCAAAAGTCCTTCGAATCTTTTTTTTGAGGAACTAAGTTACATAAAAAATAATTTTCGAAGAAATTCTTCATAAATGATTTAATAATGTAGCAATATCTTCGGATCAACTTATAAATTATCAAATTCCCTTCTCCAAAACCGGAAAGGTTAAGTTTTTTTTTGAAAGAGTAGCAAAATCGATACTAGAAAGTGTGTTTGATTCGCAAAACAACAAGTACTGGATAGAACAGTAGATGACAGAATAATACAAAACAATATAGCACAATACATGATAAAACTATATCGGAAAGAGATATGACGATAATATTTTTTATATTCGAAAATGATGGACATTTTCGTATTTTTTATAGTTATACTGTGAACAAAAAGTTGTCTTGTGGTTTAGTGAAAGACAAAAAATCTTATTTTTGTCATGTGTGTTGCTACCTATTTTGTCCAGTTTTATAATCAATTTCTAAATCAAACAGAGTACAATAAAAATTGTCCAATTCAATTATCTATATTTTAGCAAATTAAACGTAACTAAAAATTTGTTTTTCACATGCATATTGCAACCTTGTTTACCCGATATATACAAAATAAAGCGAAACTATTTGATTAGTTAAGAGTTAATACATAGAGCATGGATAGTTTCAGCTTTCAAACTTTATTGTGTCTTTTTTGTTGTTGTAAACGGTCAAGTTTATTGCGTGTCTATTTTGCATTGCTTTAAGAAATAAGAATCAACGGTAGAATATGGTATAAATTGATATATACAATTAGGAGTTAGGACAAAAATTGGGGTTTTATCCATATTCTATTAAAAAGATATTTATCCATTGAGCAAAAAAAATAATGTTTGTCTATTTGATCCAATGCAAACACACACCACAAACTAGCTATGGGACCAATGCTATGCGGTCCCTCTTATGCAATATATATGTCTATACCGTTGTGTATGAAATTGTACATTAATAATTAGCCTATCCAGATATCATAATTGGCAATTTCTTATTGGATGAGGAGGAATATAATGAAATATTGTGGATAGTTGATGTGTTTAGAAGAGGAGAAAATAATTTCTAAAGTAATATGTGGTTTGAGAAGCATGTGTAATGCCCAAAACCAATAGAAACTTAGATAAATAGATTTCATAAGTTATGGAACTTTAATTTTTCTCGTTGAAAAAACATATAAATAACACCCATAACCCAACACATTCAATAGCCATCCTAAACATTGTCAATAGAGCTATTCATTTGTTTACTTAGTAAGCACTAAAATATTAGCTACAATGGCCACTTCAACAATGTCTCTCTCTTCTTCAACATTGGTTGGGAAAGCAATCAAACTTTCCCCGTCCACTCCGGACCTTGGAGTCGGAAGAATCACAATGAGGAAAACAACCATCAAGAAGAATGTTTCTTCTAGAAGCCCGTGGTACGGTCCAGACCGTGCCAAGTATTTGGGTCCATTCTCTGGTGAAGCTCCATCATATCTCACTGGTGAATTTCCCGGTGATTATGGTTGGGACACTGCTGGACTTTCTGCTGATCCAGAGACTTTTTCCAAAAATCGTGAACTCGAGGTCATCCATAGCAGATGGGCTATGTTGGGTGCCTTGGGATGTGTCTTCCCTGAGCTCTTGTCTCGCAATGGTGTCAAATTCGGTGAGGCTATTTGGTTCAAGGCAGGATCGCAAATCTTTAGTGAAGGTGGACTTGATTACTTGGGTAACCCAAGCCTAGTCCACGCACAAAGTATCCTTGCTATATGGGCTGTCCAAGTTATCTTAATGGGCGCTGTTGAGGGTTACCGCATTGCTGGTGGACCTCTTGGTGAAGTAGTCGACCCACTCTACCCAGGTGGCAGCTTTGACCCATTAGGTCTTGCTGATGATCCAGAGGGTTTTGTAGAGTTGAAGGTAAAAGAGTTAAAGAATGGTAGATTAGCCATGTTCTCAATGTTTGGGTTCTTTGTTCAGGCTATTGTAACTGGAAAAGGACCTATTGAGAACCTTGCTGATCACCTTACCGACCCAGTTAACAACAACGCATGGGCTTATGCCACCAACTTTGTCCCGGGAAAGTGAGTAGAATTTATTCCACAACAATGAAAAGTGACCGACTTGAATATCACAATGTGAATTTCTTTCGAGTTTATAATAATGAGAGTGAAATGAATGTGAATGACAATCATGTGTGTTATCTGTGTCTTTATTTTGTCAATCAATCACATAACTTTCAAATCACTAAATTCTTATATTTTTATTATAATTTTTTAAACGAACATTGTTAATAATTAATTGTTAAAATATTTTGTCTTTCATCTAGATTTATTTTTAGGTTTTTCAGCTTATTTTAACCTTAGCTCAAATTGGTTGAGCTGTCTCTCATAAACTTAACGAGCGAAACACGGGATTAAGACTTCTAAACAAGGGAAATTAAACACTACACCAACTTATCACACATGTTGGGTTAATTGGGATGTGTCAACAGTGTAAAATGTTTACACTAACAATATATAAACGATAAACTCTATCCCATTTCTTGTGTGCTCTACAAAATTACTAAAATACTTTTGTCCGCTACTTATGTAACGGATTCTACGTTTAAAATGTGAAAAATTTCATGTTAGGAGGGTTTTTTTTTTCTTTCAAAATTCTCATTTTTATAATATGTCCGCTACCTAGCGGATGCTATTAAATTGAGAAATTTTCATGTTAGAGGGGTTTTTTTTTTTTTTCTTTCTTTCTTTCAAATTTCATATTTTTATTAAGTATAGTGGACACAAATTTCATGTAGGGTATTTTTTCTACAAATTTTTCATTTTTACAATGTCCGCTACTTAAATAGCGGAAAAATAAAACGGAAAAGACGACGCGCGAGAAAATGATAGAGTGGCAAAAATAAATCTGAGCAACCCACTTACCATTTCTCCTAACAAAAAATAAAAAGGTATTTTCTAGAGGAAAAAAAACAAGCACAAAGTTTAGCTTTCACTAAAACTTATGTCCTCTAGTTCGAGGAAAATAATATATATGTGTTATAGATAAATTTTAATATGGATCACTTCTTCAAGTGATTTATGATGGATGAATATTTAAAAAATATTTAAAATATTATCGATATTATCCATTTTTGATTGAAAATATAATTTAATGGTTTTTCTCATTTTTATGATTGAAATAATGACTTAATTGACACTAGTTTCATTAAAACAACATATAATAAAGAGGTAACTCGTACTGAATTGACGTGAATAATATCATTTTTTTAAAGACGAAGAAAGTCATAATTGTTTACTTTTATAGAGTATTATCGGTAGTCGTTATAATTTTTGATAATTTTAAACATTGGTCCACGGTAGACCATTTGTGAAGTTAGTCCACCGTAGTTTTGGAGATTTGGATTTGTGGATTGTGGTTTGCGATTTGATATTTGAGTTTTAGGGTTTGGAATTTGTCATTTTGGATTTAGATTTTGGGGTTTAGACATTTTATAAACTAGGGTCTAGGGTTTAGAGTTTGAGATTTAGGATTTGGGGTTTGAGATTTAGTAATTAGCGTTTGGACATTTGGATTTGTGGTTTGCGATTTGATGTTTAAGTTGTAGGGTTTGAAGTTTGTGGTTACAGATTTATGGTTCGGGATTTTAGGGAATATATTTAAGAATTTGGGGTTTAGTATTTAGGGTTTGACGCTTTGGATTTACAAATTGTGGTTTGAGATTTAGGGTTTGAAATATAAGGTTTTGGGTATAAATTTTAGGGTTTGAAATTTAGGGTTTCAGGTTTAGGGTTTGAAATTTAGGGTTTCAATTTTAGGGTTTGAAATTTAGGGTTTCGGGTTTAATTTTTTGTGATTTAAAGTTTAGGGTTTAGGGTTTAGATTTTAGGGTTTGAAATTAAGGGTTTAAATTTAGGGTTTGATATTTAGGGTTTAAATTTAGGGTTCCCTAAACCCTAAATTTTAAACCCTATATTTCAAACCCTAAACCTGAAACCCTAAATTTCAAACCATAAAATTCTATAACCCTAAAATTAAAACCCTAAACCTAAAATCCTAAATTTCAAACCCTAAAATTTATACCTGAAACCCTAAATTTCAAACCCTAATTATGAAACCCTTAATTTACAACCCTAAACCTTAAACCCTAAATTTCAAACCCTAAAATTTAAACCCGAAACCCTAAATCTAAAACCCTAAACCTCAAATCACAAAAATTTAAACCCGAAACCCTAAACTTCAAACCCTAAAATTGAAACCCTAAATTTCAAACCTTAAACCTGAAACCCTAAATTTCAAACCCTAAATTTTAAACCCGAAACCCTAAATCTAAAACCCTAAACCTCAAATCACAAAAATTTAAACCCGAAACCCTAAATCTAAAACCCTAAACCTCAAATCACAAAAATTTAAACCTAAAACCCTAAAATTGAATTTCAAACCCTAAACCTGAAACCATAAATTTCAAACCCTAAAATTTAAACCCGAAACTCTAAATTTCAGACCCTAAAATTGAAACCCTAAAATTTGAGGTTTAGGCTTTTAGTATGCACAAATACGCGCTCCATCGTGGCTACAATGACTCCCGTCGTGCCACGATGGGAACCGACTTAGTAGTTAGCACCCAAGTAAACGGAGTAAATCTTATGATTTTTTGAAGCATATCTGCTCCATCGTGGCCCTGATTGGAGCGAGGCCCGTTAAGGAAAACTATAAATAGAGCTCTCCTCATTCACAATTATTCATTCAGAAATTCAGCAACCTAGAGTACTCTCAAGTATTCAAGGAGGAGGAGCAAGGAGGGCAGCTGAGCTCTCTACGTGAAGAACTTTTCCCCTTCAACGGAAAAAGTAACTTCCTCAGCAAGGCATCTACACCATTGGTATGCATAGTTTTATTTTTGTAATATTTATTATGTAAATTGGTAGCTAGAAACCTTTAGGGTAGATGGAGAGATGAACTCCCCAATGATATATCTGGTACAATAATATACTCTTATTTTGGAATGAATTGTTTTCTAATATTTACGCTTTAATTCCGTATTTGCAACGTCTGGCCGAATATTGGGAAAACACTGTTAAGATCCGTCCGGAACAATAAATAATAGGGCTCGCAACCGAGAGACGGCAACGTCCGACACTACTAGTGACTTTAGCTAGGAGAGACAAAAACATCATAAACTATTAGGGACTTTAGCTAGGAGAGACTGAAACGTCTGATACTATCACTACAAGAAAAAAGGTGTTTAGCAACGGTTTTGGGACAATTTAGCAACGGTTTTTAACTGCTGCAAGAGTTTTACCAACGGTTGCCAAACCGTTGCAGATTTGAGCGTTGGTAGCTCAATTAGCGGCAGTTTGGAAAACCGTTACACAAACGGCCACAATAAGTTTAGCAGCAGTTTGAAACCGTTGCTATTGATGAAATGAAAAACAAATTTTGAGCCAGTTTTGCAGCGGTTTGAAACCGCCGCTATATTATATTTTTTTCTAGTTTTGCAGCGGTTTGAAACCGCCGCTAATTATGAAAAAAAATTTAAAAAAAAATTATTTTATTTACATTTTACTTATTGTTTCAACTGTTTTATTCATAATAGTACAAACCTAAAATTATACTTATACACTAAAGTCATTCAATAGTGTTAATATCATACATCTTTTTTTTGAAAAAGCAAAGGAATTTATTTAATAAAGAGTGATTTAGCACAAGAAATGCTAAAATCACAACATACACCAAGTCTGATACAATCACAACCCCAAAATTCTATTGTCATATGTTTCTGCTACATTAGTATTCCTTGTCCTAAGATTACATCCAATTACCCCACAATATAATTGCTACCAGTCACCTAACCATTACTATAAGTAAGGCATGATATACATTATGACCCCAAGCAAACAGACTACAACATTTCAAAGAGAACTCATGATAGCAGCTCCAATTCTGTGTGTTACGCAGCATCTCTCGCATCGACTATTACCAACCGAACAGGTACCTTATGATAACATAGACATTCACAACTAGCAGCTCGGGATCTCAGCCCGTGTCACCAATAAGCCGCGGACCTGCAAAGAGCGCGATACAAAAATACCAAACAGCCCTTCTACCCGCAACCATACGAACACGGATTAAAGAGATACAACCCAGCTATAGTCGGAACTCCAAACTGCAACTTTAAGGCCATAACAGCAGTGAAAACAGCAGTTCTGCAATGAAAACAGCAGTTCTGCAACACCCTAAAGTTACATCTAAAACCATAAATCATACATATAAACCATAAAGTTACAAATTTATATACTTATACACTAAACAATTACAATTATATCATGTTATCATTCTACCTAATGTCTCCAAATGCACTGGAAGTATCATACATTACTTCTCATCTACATCCTGCAATAAAATCAATAAAGTCTATACATTGAACTTGTTTAAAGAATAGAACACAGGCACGCGCGTGAGTGTTACTTAATTATGCATAAGTAACTAATTGATGATGGTTGTTAAGCAAACTAGCTAGCTATATGTCCTTTGAAGTGATGATGAAAATTCAGAAACTGTTTTTTAATACCAAATCTTAAGGGAACTACTCAAGTGAAAGAGAGAAAGAGATTACCTGTAGGCTGCAACTTGATTCTTATAGTCAACTTGATTCAATAAAAGATATAGCTTAACACCATCATATAAAAATTAAAAAGCAGAGTAGTATGCTTTATCAAATAGTTAATCAAAGAAATGGAAACTCACCAAATAAAGTTAGATATAAGAAAGCTTTATCAAATAATGGATACCATCAAAGAAATGTAAAACAACAACTACTCTGCAGAAATTTGTAAAATGGTAGAAGCACTTTTATACTTCATTTTTTATATTACTATTTACTTATACAAGGAACTTCTTTTCTATAGCACGTGGGTTCTTTATAACATTATGTGTATAATTCCAACCAAATGAGAGTATGAGACGTAATTCACCATCAACTCAAGTTAGCATACACCAATTCGAAGTTACAAAATATAGCTTCTGCACAACAAGATTGTGTTTTCTCCGACAGAGACAACTTTATCCACTTTCTATGAAGGGTTGTCCAGAAAGTTGGACTAACAATTTCATGTGAGATTAGTTCTATGCCGAGAATTAGCACAAGGGTTAACGCCTAAATATATTGAAACATACACAAACCTACAAAGAAAATACACAAAATAGTAAAACTATAGGACAGCACCATCAAATACACCCAATTACCTTGGCAGCCACTCTACAACTAGAGACAGAACCTTGGTAGATTCCTTATCCAAATGAGATTGGATAGGTAGATTCCTCTTAATGGAGTTTATTTTCTTACAGCACAATCACTAGAGCTTAATCTGACCATAATCATATATCTAAGCTTATAACAACACTACTACTATCAGTTTCTCTTAAAATTCCAGATCAAAGTTCTTTTTGCATTTAAAAGCTTGACTTATATTTCAACTTTACAAGACTAATTTAATTTGATACTCACAACATAATAAGCAACAAGGCAGAAATAAATGCAGATTGTGGATACATGTACCATTCTTAATCAATTATTATTATTATTTTATGACAAAACATTCTTATTCAATTATATATATGCAGCTACACAACAAATGTACAACTAGATAATTAAACTAAACGTAACAGGCAAACATTCTCATCTTTCCAATTATGTATGTATGTATGTACACATATAAGAGCTACTACACTTGGTTCTTAAGAAACTTAAATAAGAACAATGAAAAAGTTACAATTTGGTGAGTCCAAATAATAGAAGTGACATAAAATATCATACCACTAGTATCTAGCCAATGCAAAGCTCACCTGCGCCAACTGCGGTGGATCCATCACAGCACAAGGATCTGATTTCTCAAAATCACCAACCTACATATGATAGCCAATTTACATAAATCAACCATAAGCTAATTGGACTCTCATTATTTAAATATGACACTGTAGAAATCAATACCGATAACAATTATCAAATAAAAAATCATCAATACAATTTCTCAGTAGAAATCAATACCGATAACAACTATTCATAATTTCCAATTACTACAACAACAATGATTCAAAGCTTAGTACACTTAGATCCAACCAACGAAAAAAGAAAAAGAAAAAAATCAAATCTAAAAAACCTAGAATGCAAATCAAACATACCAATGCAAAAAATCGAACCAGAATCCAGAAAATCAAAGCAATTGTTTACCTAAATCCAAAATTGAACCCTAAATCAAACCTAGAATTGCTCAGCGTCGCCGTCGTGACCCTAAATCGAACCCTTTCTACGCGTTTTGTTCTAGGGTTCGCGTTTCTGTTTCTGTTGGTTCGCGCGATTACAGTTCTGGACGAAAAGATTTCTGTATTGCTTCTGCGACGAAAGGATTTCTGGACGGAAGGATTTCTGTCTTTGTTCTGCGCGAGTTCATGAGCAAGTGAATCCGAGTTTCTGAAATCGATTGGAGTAGAGAAAAAGGCAGACGATTGGAGGGGTCGATACAGCTCGTTGAGGGTAAACTCGATTGGAGGTTCACAAGTTCAATGGAAGAAGGAATGAATGAATTGAAATAAGATCGATTGGAGTAGAGAAATATTAGATTCAGTAGAAGAGAGATTTTCTGCAAAAGAGAATGAAAATTTGGGATCGCGCTCACTGAAACCAAAAGAGGGAATGAACTTGGATTTTTTTTCCTTCATAATAATAAAGTTAAAAGGACAGTTTTTTATTTTTTTAAAAAAGAAAGAAATAAATAGAAATTATACTAGAAATTAAAAATATAAAAAAAGAGATGGTTCGCCTTTTTTTTTTTATATTTATCAACTAAACCGCTGGTAAACCAAATTAAACCGCCGGTTCATTAAAAATTTACCGGCGGTTCCCCAAAACCGTTGCTATTTTAATTTTGTTTTAAAATTACCGGCAGTTCTACAAAACTGTTGCTATCCATTTGTTGCAATTTCCAATTTTTTTTGTAGTGTATAATGTCAGTGGCTTTGGTTAATCGCACGATCATGACTACTGTAGATTGACTCGATACGTTAATTAGGGTACGTGACAACACGAAATTAGGAAGTCCTGGTGCGCTAGTTATAAGAAGTCAATAGCAGCCTATACGTATTTAGGGTAGTATTAATATATGCTATCAATAAAGATTATTAATCGCCGAACAATTGGAAGTTACTGAAATAGTTATAGCTATACGCCAGATATCAAGCAGGATTAGAGGAGGGAATCGATCTATCTAACCTACCTCACGCTTCTGAATCAACTATCTTTACTTTTCTGCACAAGCAAATCGCTGCTTTTCAAACTAAAACTTTTTTCAAAAACCAAAGCGAATGCAATCTATCGAACTTAAATAAAACTAGTAGCACTTGGCACGATTCCTGTGGATACGAACTCATTCTATACATCTATAGTGTAAATTATTACTCGACGACTGACTGGTTCACTTGGCAGACCGTTGTCACCGACCCTTGACACATTCCTAGCAACTTACTAACTACAACAATCCATAACTGCTGTACTGATACAAGAGACAATTTAAAAATAAAATTAAAGTGTGATGATACAGTTTTGTCTTTTGTAATATGTATTTCATTTGCTTGATTTTCAACCAATGTGGGATTATATTGTGTATTAGAACAATAATCCCCGATCGAGATTAAGGGGCTATAAGGGGTGGTGCCACATATAATTGAGGGGGTACAGACAAGAGGTGGTGCCACATATAATTGAGGGGGTACAGCTGCACCCTCTGGATCTTAAAATTTTGCATCAATAATACTATTTTTATGGAAAATGAATCCCCTCTTTTTTATATTTTGCATTCTAATTTTATGTGTTATTTTTTTGCTTTGCGTTATCTACTTACAATATATTAAAACAAACTATTATTAAAAATTCAAGTTTGTCCTTATTACTTTTAACGGTGTTCCAAGTTTTACGCCCTTAAATGTAATTTTACCTCTAAACTAATAAAAAAATGTTTTGTTTGTAAAAAAAAAAACTCTAAACTAATAAAAAAATACAAAAAAAAGGAAATAAAGATAAGCATAAAAGAAATCTTCCCATAAAAATAGCATCAGAAACCACATCGCTAAACAAAACA
Organism: Trifolium repens; assembly: GCA_030408175.1. NCBI lineage: Eukaryota > Viridiplantae > Streptophyta > Magnoliopsida > Fabales > Fabaceae > Trifolium > Trifolium repens. The sequence continues at coordinate 2,997,871 of CP125847.1, forward strand.
AAAAAAAAAAACAAAACTAAAATAGGAAAAAAAGAAGATAACATCAAATAAATCTTCCCATAAAAATTTAATTAAAATAAATTTACACATAAAAATATGAACAAAAATCAGTATAAAAGATACGCTTAAAAAATAGTAACTTTTTTTTAATGAAAAAATAGTAACTCAATCTAACATATAAAAACTTATATATAAAAATAAAAAAAGAATAACCTAATAAAAGAAGATACTTATTTATGAGCTTAAAAATAAAAGAACAGAAAAATAGAAACAAAAACACAATCGACCTGTTTGGATTGACTTATTTATGAGTTTATGCTAAATAACTTATGCAAATAAATAAGTTTTTATGTATTATTATAAGTTGTTTAAGGTAGTTCATGAAAACGGTTCATAAAGATATAATTTTTGTTAGTGAAAACTTATAAATTAACATGCGTAAAAAAAACTTATGAATTAACATAAAAATTTATTTATAAATTATAACCATAAACTATTTTTATAAGCTTAAAAATAAGCCAAATTCAAACAGGCCTAATATATTAAAATGTATTACTACTAAAAATTCTAATTTGTCCTCATCAATTCTTAAAAATATTTCAAATCTTCTATTTCGTAAAAAAATTATATATTTTTAATTTAATATACTATTATATAATAGTTAAATTCTACTCTATTTTTATTATAAAAAAATTTACTCTATTTTTGTTTACTCTTATATAAAAAATACAGAAGAAATGCATTATTGATGAATATATATTATAATAATTACGGGTTAAATATTTGTCATTATACTTAAAACATCACGGGACAAGTGTTGATCAATAATTTTGTCAAAAAAGAAAAGAAAGTGTTGATCACTAATATATAAAAAATCATACACGGGACAATTGTTCTAATAAAAATTTTTTAATCATACACGGGACAATTGCTTTAATAAAAAAAATTGAATCATACACGGAACAATTGCTTTAATAATTTTTTTTTATCATACACGGGACAATTGTTTTAATAAAAAAATTAATCATACACGGGACAATTGCTTTAATTAAAAAATTTAATCATACACGGGACAATTGCTTTAATAAAAAAAATTAATCATACACGGGACAATTGTTTTAATAAAAAAATTAATCATACACGGAACAATTGCTTTAATAAAAGAAGGAAAAAGAAATTATATACCAAAACAAAAAAAAAATTAAAAAAGAAATTGAATAGTAAATATTTTTTACTATTAATTATAATTTCTTACACAATAATCATACACGGGACAATTACTTTAATAAAAAAATGACTTTACTTAATATATTTTACAAAAAATAACATAATGACGTCATTTATAATTTAACAATAATTTATAAATAAAAGTCAATAGACCCGTGCGAGGGGTCTCAAAACTAGTTAATTTTAAAAGTGTGAGCAAGACTATCATTTCAATTTTATGTATTTTTTTGACAAATTTCCAATTATCACTCATGATATATTTAGTAACAATTTAAATTTTTGCTACTGTTAAGTTTGTTTACTATTTTTTGCTTAGTTACATTTAATCATTTTATGTTCAGTTAAAAATTCATGGCATCATATAAAATTTAAATTAAGTTTTCACAAGACAATTTAGCATAGCAAAATCGTAATAGATAAGCAAGTATATGGATATATTTAGCTTTCAACTTCCTTGTTTGCAGTGCTTCCAAAAATAAATTAGAATGTGGGTGACATAATTAGAATAAATTTGATATTCTAAAAATGAAAGAAAGAATAAATTTGTTTTATTCAGTTGATTCAAACTGAAAAAATTAGCAATGTGACAAATGCACTGTGGTCCTTCTTCTGCAACACACTTGATGCTATTATATCTATTGATTATCTCATCATGAAATCATAAATGACAATTTCTTATTGGATGGAACAAGTTTTACATGATATTCAATTGTCTAGGTGGAACAAGTTTTCTTAGAAAAATATAATTAATAATTCTAAAAAGATATATATGTGGTTTGAGAAGCAAGTGTAATACTCCAAACCAATTGAAATCAAGATATAGATTTCATAAGATAAGGACCTCTAATATTACTTGAAGAAATCAAATCAAATATAATATAAATAGTACACATAAGCCATAACTAAGCATCATCAATAACCATATATCATCTTCATTTGTTTAACTTAGTTGCCAGTAAAATACAAAAATGGCTTCTTCAACAATGGCTCTCTCTTCATCATCATTGGTTGGGAAGGCAATCAAGCTTTCCCCCTCTTCACCAGACCTTGTCATGGGAAGAGTAACCATGAGGAAAACAAACACCAAGAAGACAGTGCCTTCTGGAAGCCCGTGGTACGGTCCAGACCGTGTCAAGTACTTGGGTCCATTCTCTGGTGAAGCACCATCTTACCTCACTGGTGAATACCCCGGTGACTATGGTTGGGATACTGCTGGACTTTCAGCCGACCCAGAGACATTTGCCAAAAACCGGGAACTTGAGGTTATCCACAGTAGATGGGCTATGTTGGGAGCCTTGGGATGTGTCTTCCCTGAGCTCTTATCCCGCAATGGTGTGAAATTCGGCGAGGCTGTGTGGTTCAAGGCTGGATCGCAAATCTTTAGTGAGGGTGGACTTGACTACTTGGGAAACCCAAGCCTAGTCCATGCACAAAGTATCCTTGCTATTTGGGCTGTCCAAGTAATCTTAATGGGAGCTGTTGAGGGTTACCGTATTGCTGGTGGACCTCTCGGTGAAGTTGTAGACCCACTCTACCCAGGTGGCAGCTTTGACCCATTAGGCCTAGCTGACGACCCAGAGGCTTTCGCGGAATTGAAGGTGAAGGAACTCAAGAATGGTAGGTTAGCTATGTTCTCTATGTTTGGATTCTTCGTGCAGGCTATTGTGACGGGAAAGGGACCTTTAGAAAACCTTGCTGACCACCTCGCTGACCCAGTTAACAACAACGCTTGGGCCTTTGCCACAAACTTTGTCCCCGGAAAGTGATTAGCTTGTATATCATAGTGTGAATTTCTTGTTAATTAATTTAGTGAAATATTTGGCGCGGTTAGATCATTATCAATTTTAAAGTCTAATGAAACACAAGCATTGTAATTGATTCTGTCAGAATCTCTACTTTTGTTTGTCACTTGTAATTACATGTTTTTTCTGAATCAGTTATTCTAAACTTATCTTCTTACTTGGTGTTACATCTGCAGATACTTGAGACCATAATAAACTGTTTTGTCATAATTAAGGTTTTCTATATGCCATAAGACTGTATTTGTTTACTTCTGTTTCATAAGACTAAAGATTATCAACAATATATGAATATTTCCTGATGTTAGCCTTGGTTAATAATCATTTAGAAATGATCATTTGAATGAATATGATCTAGAAACTGGGACACTTCTATTGAACATTATTTCTATTGGACATTATTTTGATTGTTATAAATTATAATCTCCCCCCAAAAAATTACAGAAAATTCTACTTGTTTTTAAATTATCATCATATAATTTAGACTAGGGCTTAAAGTAGCTGTTGCAGTAACGATTTCAGTTAAACCACAATCATATTGACTGTGGAGAATGACTGTCAAATTGCAGCTGATGCACCGTCTCAATTGCGGCCGCGTTACAGTTTCAAGCATGTGAGCGAAAAAGTTACTTTTGCATCCTTATTCAATTGTTAAGAGTCTCTCATTGAATGTATTTATATAAGTGGAGTAATCCTCAGCTTATAAAGTGGTTTTGTAAGGTTGAGTTATATAGACTTCGTGTTTTCATACACCACATTGCCTAAAAAGCAAAAAAACAAGAAAAAAATTTGGATTTTACAATTTGCATCATTAATTATTTCTTGGTGTAGGACTAAAGAATTTCCAATGGCTTAAGACTTTCCATTAATATCCTTAGGAGCTCCTAATTCTCAAGAATTGCAGGAAAACAAGTGTGCCTCTGACAAGTAGGAATCAACAGGATCCGATCCAAACCTTCTGAACTCAGTGAACAAAGCTTCATAGATTCTTATACTTAGAATTTATGTTATGAACTTATGATTACGTGACACGACACCAATAATAATTTAAGAAAATGAAAGTTATTATATGTAGCCACACGTGCAAGTGTTGGACACCGACGACACATGTGAGATACTCACCCACTCCTTCATTTTTGAAGTGCTGATGCTACATATCAAAATTATTTGAGCATTTATCCTTCAACAAGTTTTAATAGTTTCATCAAGGTCTCCTAAAGTCTCGAGATTAATATTGGTTCCAAAGCCTATGTTTGAAATATTAAATTCCATTTCCTATACAAGTTGCTGTGTTTAATTCATAAGAGCTAAATTAGATTACTTGTAATACAAGCAAAGTGTTAGTTAGAGTTTAAAATTCTGTAATAGAGGCAGTTAGTGACAGATATTGATTAGCTTGAGTTAGTTGCTATTTGTTAGTGACTTGTTATGCAAGTAAAATCCTTATAAGTACCATTGTAGTATGTGATCATTGTAGTCAAGTGTTAAGTGAATAATATTCCTTTTCTTTCAATATATCTCTTTCTCTTTTTCAATCCTTTCCTTGTTCATTTGAAGATTTGAATGTTCCTTTATAGCGCAAAATTGAGCCTATCGTGCACTCATTTTCTGTGTTGCCATTGTTGAGCTCGCTGCACCAACACAAGTGATCATAGAATCTGATTCAAAACTTAGACAAATCAAGTTCATCTTCAGAAGAAAAAAAACATTATCGGCAGCTTCAAAATCCTTACCACTCATGATAATTTTAGTGTAAATGTTTGGAACCATGGCAAAGATGGTGGAATCACGGAACTCCGCCGTAATTTTAATAAAATCTACACTTTGAAGTTTTAACAAATATGTAACATTTTAGTCAAAAAAAAAAAATACAAATATGTAACATTATCAAATTCATTATAATCAGGACCGGTCCAACACTAAATGAGACTTAAAGCGCACTCTAAAGTGGTGCCTTTTTGCTTAAACTTCCTTGTCTATCTATAACTATTAATTTTGCAATGCTTCCAATAATAAACGAGAGTATAGTATACTAACATATACAGTAGTATAATTAGAATTGATAAATATGTTTTCTTTCATTTCATGCAACAGATAGATGACAAGAAACTAGCAATGGGACCAAATTCACTGTCACTGTGGTCCCTATTCTGCAACACTTGATCTAGTTATAGATATTGATTCTCACATCAAGAAATCATAAATGACAACTTTCTATTGGATGGAACAAGTTTTTCAAGATATTCACCGGTCATATTGTGGATTTTCTATATGTTGTGGAATTAAACAAAAAACCATTCTATAAGATATGTGGTTGAAGAATCAAGTGTAATGCTCCAAACCAATTGAAAATCAAGATATAGATTTCATAAGATAAGGACCACTTATTTTTCTTGTAGAAATATCACATATAAATAGTACCGTTAAGCCAAAACCAAACATCATCAATAACCATCCTCTTCAATTTCAATAGACTTATTATCTTGTTTCAATTAGTTGCCAATAAAATACTAAAATGGCTTCTTCAACAATGGCTCTCTCTTCATCATCATTGGTTGGGAAGGCAATCAAGCTTTCCCCCGCTTCATCAGACCTTGTAATGGGAAGAGTCACCATGAGGAAAACAACCACCAAGAAGACAGTGCCTTCTGGAAGTCCATGGTACGGTCCAGACCGTGTCAAGTACTTGGGTCCATTCTCTGGTGAAGCACCATCCTACCTCACTGGTGAATTCCCTGGTGACTATGGTTGGGATACAGCCGGACTATCTGCTGACCCAGAGACATTTGCAAAAAACCGTGAACTTGAGGTCATCCACAGTAGATGGGCAATGTTGGGTGCCTTAGGATGTGTCTTCCCTGAGCTCTTGTCGCGCAATGGTGTCAAATTTGGCGAGGCCGTGTGGTTCAAGGCAGGATCCCAAATCTTCAGTGAGGGTGGACTTGACTACTTGGGTAACCCAAGCCTTGTCCACGCACAAAGTATTCTTGCTATTTGGGCTGTTCAAGTTATTTTAATGGGAGCTGTTGAGGGTTACCGTATTGCTGGCGGACCTCTAGGTGAAGTTGTCGACCCACTCTACCCAGGTGGCAGCTTCGACCCGTTAGGCCTTGCTGATGACCCAGAGGCTTTTGCGGAATTGAAGGTAAAGGAACTCAAGAATGGTAGGTTAGCTATGTTCTCTATGTTTGGATTCTTCGTTCAGGCTATTGTCACCGGAAAGGGACCTCTAGAGAACCTTGCTGACCACCTCGCTGACCCAGTCAACAACAATGCTTGGGCCTTTGCCACAAACTTTGTCCCCGGAAAGTGATTAGCTTGTATATCATAGTGTGAATTTCTTGTTAATTAATTTAGTGAAATATTCGGTGCGGTTAGATCTTTATCAGGTTTAAATTTTAATGAAACACAAGCTTTGTAATTGATTCTTCCAAAATCTCTACTTGCTTGTCACTAGCTTGTAATTAAATGTTTTTTTTGAATAAATTATTCTAAATTTATCTGCTTAACTAAAGGTTTTCTATATGCCATAAGACTATATTTGTTTACTTCTGTTTCATAAGAGTAGTATATTTTGGAGATTTGGAACAGATAATCAATAGTATATGAATATTTCCTGATGTTGGCCTTGTTGAATCATTATAATCTATAAACTGGGACACTTCAAATGAACATTATTTTCATTGTTATAAATTATAGTCTCCTCCAAAAAATTATAGAAAATTCTACTTGTTTTTAATTGCCCATCAGAGTAATTAAGAATAGGGCTTAAAATAGCGGTTGCAGTAACGGTTGTGGTCGCACCCTAAATTACTGTCAAATGCAGCTGATGGATAGTCTCAATTGCGGCCGTGTTTCAGTGTCGATCAAAGTTACTCGCACTCTTAATTTAATTGTTAAAAGTCTCATTGAATATATTTATAAGTGGAAAAATCTTCAGATTATAACCAGGGATTTGAACTTTGTGTCATGAAATTATAACATCAAAATCTTAGTACTAAACTATACAATGTTGAGTGCTCCACATTGGCTAAAAAGCTAAAAAACAAGAAAAAAACAGTGATATTACAAAGCATTCTGCAGCAAAGTATTTGGATTTTGCAATTTTCATCATTCATTAATTCTTGGTGTAGGACTAAGAATTTCCATTGTCTTCAAGTCTTTCCATTCTTTTCCTTAGACCCCTAAACTTGTTGGACAGGTCCTGAGTAGGAATCAACAAGATCCGATCGAAACCTTCTGTAATATGTGAACAAAGCTTCATGGATTCTAATACTTGGAATATATGTTATGATTATGTTTATACCTACTTTGAAAACAATGAACGACACAGCACGGCACCAATAATAATTTAGGAAAATGAAAGTGATTATATGTAGCCACACGTGCAAGTGTTGGACACCAAAGACATGTTTGAGATACTCACACACTCCTTCAATTTGAAGTTTCGATGCTACATATCAAAATTATTTGATCATTTATGCTCCACAAAATTTTAATAATCTCATCTTTAACGTTTTATTTTCTTTATCACGGTTTCCCAAAGTCTCAAGATCAATATTGGTTCCAAAGCCTATGTTTGAAATATTAAATTCCATTTCATATACAAGTTGTTGAGTGTAATTCATAAGAGCTAAATTAGATTACTTGTGATACAACCAAAGTGTTAGTTAGAATTTAAAATTCTGTTAGAGGCAGTTAGGGACAGATATTGATTAGCTTGAGTTAGTTGCTATGTGTTACTAGTAGTAACTTGTTATGCAAGTAAAATCCTTATAAGTACCATTGTAATGTGTGATCATTGTAGTCAAGTGTTAGTGAATAATATTCTTTCCCTTTCAATCTATCTTTTTCTCTCTTTTCAATCCATTCCTTGTTCATTTCAAGATTTGAGTGTGTTCCTTTTTTGCTCAAAATTGAACCTATCGTGCGTTCATTTTCTGTGTTACCATTGTTGAGCTCGCTGCGCAAACATAAGTGATCATAGAATCTGAATCAAAACTTTAACAAATCAAGTTCATGTTCAGAAAAAAAAAATTATCAGCAACTTCAAAATCTTTAACACACATGATTCCCACATATCCTTGTTCCTTACCACTCATGATAATTTTATTATAAATGATTAGAATCATGGTAAAGTTGGTGGAATCACAGTAATAGGTTGAAATTTTATTAAAAGCTACAAATGAGACTTAAAGTGAACTTTAAAGAGATGCCTTTTTTCTTAAACAAATAATTTTTCATTAAGATTATTTTACTTTTATTTTTCGAAACAAAATCATTTATTAAATTATCATAATAAAGTTTATATAACATTTACTTTTCAATCCATAATCAAGTCAATACATTTAATCTTTGTAGAGATGTTATTGATCTAAGATAAGATTTTATCATCCTAGTTCCAATATGCTTAGATTCAAAGGTTATAGTCGTTTGAATTCTTAAGTAATGGTAAAGTTGTTGTCTCATCTTTATAATTTATTTTCACAGAGACCTTCAGGTTTTTCATTGAAACTTTTTACGTACACTGGACTAATGAGCTTATGACTTATGAGAGAATTTTTTCATTTCAAGCAACACAGATGACAAGAAACTAGCAATGGGACCAATTCGCAGTCACTGTGGTCCCTCTTCTGTAACACTTGATCTAGTTATAGATATTGATTCTCACATCAAGAAATCATAAATGACAATTTCCTATTGGATGGAACAAGTTTTTCATGATATGTCATATTGTGGATTTCTTATATGTTGAAGAAAATAAACAAAAAAAAACAATTCTAAATGATATGTGGTTTGAGAAGCAAGTGTAATGTTCCGAACCAATTGAAAATCAAGATATAGATTTCATGAGATAAGGACCACTTATTTTCCTTGTAGGAATCATATATAAATAGTACCCTTAAGCCATAACTAAACATCATCAATAACCATCCTCTAAATTTTCAATAGAGTTATTCATTTGTTTAACTTAGTTGCTAGTATAATACTAAAATGGCTTCTTCAACAATGGCTCTCTCTTCACCATCATTAGTTGGGAAGGCAATCAAGCTTTCCCCCTCTTCATCAGACCTTGGCATGGGAAGAGTCACAATGAGGAAAACAACCACCAAGAAAAATGTTTCTTCTGGAAGTCCGTGGTACGGTCCAGACCGTGTCAAGTACTTAGGTCCATTTTCAGGTGAAGCACCCTCTTACCTCACTGGTGAATTCCCCGGTGACTATGGTTGGGACACTGCTGGACTTTCTGCCGACCCAGAGACATTTGCCAAAAACCGTGAACTTGAGGTTATCCACAGTAGATGGGCTATGTTGGGAGCCTTGGGATGTGTCTTCCCTGAGCTCTTGTCCCGCAATGGTGTCAAATTTGGCGAGGCCGTGTGGTTCAAGGCAGGATCCCAAATCTTCAGTGAGGGTGGACTTGACTACTTGGGTAACCCAAGCCTAGTCCATGCACAAAGTATCCTTGCCATTTGGGCTGTCCAAGTTATCTTAATGGGAGCTGTTGAGGGTTACCGTATTGCTGGTGGACCTCTCGGTGAAGTTGTCGACCCACTCTACCCAGGTGGCAGCTTTGACCCATTAGGCCTAGCTGATGACCCAGAGGCCTTCGCGGAATTGAAGGTGAAGGAACTCAAGAATGGTAGGTTAGCTATGTTCTCTATGTTTGGATTCTTCGTACAGGCTATTGTAACCGGAAAGGGACCTCTAGAAAACCTTGCTGACCACCTCGCTGATCCAGTCAACAACAACGCTTGGGCCTTTGCCACAAACTTTGTCCCCGGAAAGTGATTAACTTGCATATTAGTGTGAATTTCTTGTTAATTAATTTAGTAAATATTTGGTTTGGTTAGATCTTTATCAATTTTAAATTCTAATGAAACACAAGCATTGTAATTGATTCTTCCAGAATCTCTACTTGCTTGTCACTTGTAATTACATGTTTTTCTGAATAAATTTGTTTTCTTACTTGGTGTTGCCATCTGCAGAAAATTGAGACCATAATAAACTGTTTGTCTTAATTATTAATGATTTCTATATGCCAGAAAGGACAATATTATGATTGAATTGCTATTGCTAACCATTAAACACTATGCATAATGCAATGGTCACTTGGATTTCAAACTGATAAATTTACATAAGACTGTATATTTGTTTTCTTCTGTTTCTTTTGGAGATTTGGAAAACATCATCAACAATATATGTATATTTCTTGATGTTAGCTTTGGTTAATAATCATTTAGAAATGATCATTTGAATGAATATATTCTAGAAACTGGGACACTTCTATTGAACATTATTTTGATTGTTAAAAATTACAATCTCCCCCATAAAAATTACAGAAAATTCTAATTTTTTTTTAAAATTCTCATCATATAATTTAGACTAGGGCTTAAAGTAGCGGTTGCATTAACGATTGCAGTTAAACCACAATCATATTGACTGTGGAGGATGACTGTCAAATGCAGCTGATGCACCGTCTCAATTGCAGTCGCGTTGCAGTTTCAAGCAAGTGAGAGAAAAAGTTACTTGTGCACCCTTATTCAATTCTTAAGAATTTCCAATGGCTTAAGATTTTTCATTAATATCCTTAGGAGCTCCTAATTCTCAAGAATTGCAGGAAAACAAGTGTGCCTGACCAGTAGGAATCAACAAGACCCGATCCAAACCTTCTGAACTCCATGAACAAATCTTCATGGATTATTACACATAGAATTTATGTTATGAACTTATGATTATGTGTTGAAAACAATGAGTGACACAGACATGACACGAATAATAATTTAAGAGAATGAAAGTGATTATATGTAGCCACGCGTGCAAGTGTTAAACACCGACAAGACGTTGATACTCCTTCAATTTGAAGTGCCGAGGCTACATATCATAATTATTTTAACATTTATCCTTCACAAAGTTTTAATAATTGCATCTTTAACATTTTATTCTCTTTGTCAAGGTCTCCTAAATTCTCAAGATTAATATGGGTTCCAAAGCCTATGATTGAAATATTAAATTCCATTTCCTATACAAGCTGTTGTGTTTAAATCATAAGGGCAAAATTAGATTACTTGTAATACAAGCAAAGTGTTTGTTAGAATTTAAAATTCTGTTATAGAGGCAGTTAGTGACAGATATGGATTTGCTTGAGTTAGTTTGAGTTACGTTGCTATTTGTTAGTAACTTGTTATGCAAGTAAAATCCTAATAAGTACTATTGTAGTATGTGATCATTGTAGTCAAGTGTTAAGCAAAATTGAGCCTATCGTGCACTCATTTTCTGTGTTGCCATTGTTGAGCTCGCTGCACCAACACAAGTGATCATAGAATCTGATTAAAAACTTAAACAAATCAAGTTCATGTTCAGAAAAAAAAAATTATCAGCAACTCTTGTTCCTTACCACTCATGATATTTTTAGTGTAAATGTTTGGAATCAAGGCAAAGTTGGTAGAATCACAGTAGTCCGCCGTAATTTTATTAAAAGCTACACTTTGAAGTTTTAACAAATATGTAACATTATCAAATTCATTATAATCAGGACCGGTCAAACACTAAATGAGACTTAAAGCGAACTCTAAAGTGATGCCGTTTTGCTTAAACTTCCTTGTCTATCTATAACTATTAATTTTGCAATGCTTCCAATAATAAACGAGAGTATAGTATACTAACATATACAGTAGTATAGTTAGAATTGATAAAGATGTTTTCTTTCATTTCATGCAACAGATAGATGACAAGAAACTAGAAATGGGACCAAATTCACTGTCACTGTGGTCCCTATTCTGCAACACTTGATCTAGTTATAGCTATTGATTCTCACATCAAGAAATCATAAATGGCAATTTTCTATTGGACGGAACAAGTTTTTCAAGATATTCACCGGTCATATTTTGGATTTTCTATATGTTGGGGAAATAAACAAAAAATCATTCTATAAGATATGTGGTTTGAGAAGCAAGTGTAATGCTCCAAACCAATTGAAAATCAAGATATAGATTTCATAAGATAAGGACCACTTATTTTCTTTGTAGAAATATCATATAAATAGTACCCTTAAGCCATAACCAAACATCATCAATAACCATCCTCTTCAATTTCAATAGACTTATTAATTTGTTTCAATTAGTTGCCAATATAAAATATTAAAATGGCTTCTTCAACAATGGCTCTCTCTTCACCATCATTGGTTGGGAAGGCAATCAAGCTTTCCCCCTCTTCATCAGACCTTGTCATGGGAAGAGTCACCATGAGGAAAACAACCACCAAGAAGACGGTACCTTCTGGAAGTCCGTGGTACGGTCCAGACCGTGTCAAGTACTTGGGTCCATTCTCTGGTGAAGCACCATCCTACCTCACTGGTGAATTCCCTGGTGACTATGGTTGGGATACAGCCGGACTATCTGCTGACCCAGAGACATTTGCAAAAAACCGTGAACTTGAGGTCATCCACAGTAGATGGGCTATGTTGGGTGCCTTGGGATGTGTCTTCCCTGAGCTCTTGTCTCGCAATGGTGTCAAATTTGGCGAGGCTGTGTGGTTCAAGGCAGGATCCCAAATCTTCAGTGAGGGTGGACTTGACTACTTGGGTAACCCAAGCCTTGTCCACGCACAAAGTATTCTTGCTATCTGGGCTGTCCAAGTTATCTTAATGGGAGCTGTTGAGGGTTACCGTATTGCTGGCGGACCTCTCGGTGAAGTTGTCGACCCACTCTACCCAGGTGGCAGCTTTGACCCATTAGGCCTTGCTGACGACCCAGAGGCTTTCGCGGAATTGAAGGTAAAGGAACTCAAGAATGGTAGGTTAGCTATGTTCTCTATGTTTGGATTCTTCATTCAGGCTATTGTGACCGGAAAGGGACCTCTAGAGAACCTTGCTGACCACATCGCTGACCCTGTCAACAACAACGCTTGGGCCTTTGCCACAAACTTTGTCCCCGGAAAGTGAGCTAGGACTATACCAATACAATGTGAAGTGACTGGCTTGGATTTTAGAGTTTGAATTTTTTATTGTTCATTAATTTAGTGATATATTTGGTGCATTTTGATCTTTCCTCAAGTTTGTACCAATTAAGAGAGTGAATAGTTATTACATTGTTCCAAAATCTCTACTAGGATGTCTTGTAATTACACATTATTTAATCACTTTTTCTAAATTTGTTTTTTTTACTTGTTGTTGCCATCTGCATAAAATTGAAACCATAAGAAACTGTTTGTCTTATAATTAAGGAATTCTATATGTCATGAAGGACAAAATTATGATTGTATTTCTAACCAATAAACACTATGCATAATGCAATACTCACTTGGATTCTAAAATGATAAATTTACATAAGATCATGTTTGTTTACTTCTGTTGCATAAGATTAGTTTATTGGTTGAGATTATTACCACAGTCCATGAATAACAGTAAACTCTACATGTTTCATTCTCTTATGAGAACACTAAAGACTAGGTTTTTAAGTTGCCAGAGTCGCAATTCTTAATCAAATGTGGCTTATGTGGTCTCAAATCTCAATCATAGTTGCGTTGCAGTTTTGAGACAAAATAAAAAGTTGTTATGTTGTATCTTAGTTCGTGATCGCAGGCCTTTATTTAAAACCTAAGAGTTCCAAGCATACTAGCATTTATTTGTGCAAATCCAAGCATATGAGAGAAAAAGTAGCTCATCACCCGAAATTCAACCTCTCCTACAAGCTAATTATATTAGATATATATGCTGATAAATGATCATATGATCAAGTACAGCATAGAAGAGCGAGTGAAGCTGGAAGCGTAACGAGGCATTTATCTTCTTACTTTAGAACCAGGTATATGCTATTACCAACAAATTCCATGTGTATATGTAAATTATACATGATTGTAGGAAAGCCATAGATTCTGACCATATTAAGTTATTCTATAAAATCTTGATGTTCCCTTTGTGGATATTTGAAATCAGTAGAAAACATCAAGATCAAAACCTGCTGAACTATGTGAACAAAGTAAAGCTTCATAGAATCTTAGGATATGACTATGCCAACCTTAAGCAAAATTACCTTTCAGCCAATAATATTCTCAGTTCTTATTTATTCCATTATACCGGTATTTATTTGAGATAATAAAAGTGATTGTATGCAGCCGCACATGCCAGTGTTGGACACCGACACATATCAAATACTCCGCCACACCTTAAATTTGAAGTGTCGGTGCTATGTATATCAAAACTATCTGAGCATTTATCCTCCACAAAATTCAAATAATCTAACTCTAAATGGTTTCCCAAAGTCTCAAGATGAATAGTGGTTCCAAAGTCTATGTTTGAAAAAAATTCCATTTCCTATAGAACTAATCATAGAATCTGATTCAAAGCTTAAGCAATTGAATCATCTTCAGAAAATAAATTATCCGCAGCTTCAATATTTTTAACAAATATGTCGATATTTAGCACATCAACTCAAACATAGGTAGCATTAGTTCAATGACATGATTGCCACATATCCATATCACTCATGATAGTGTATATGCAATGAAGCATGGACACTCCTTGGACTAGGCGTGTCTTGGTGTCGGACATCGACATGACACCGACACTTATGATTATATTAAATTGTGTCATTTTTTCAAATTATTATCGGTGTCGACGTGTCAGTGTCCATGTCGTATCCGGTGTCCGTGTCTGTATTCATGCTACATAGTGTATATGTCTAGAAAGTTTTTGGAGTCATAGTAAATTTGTTAGAATCACTATAAGCCATAATTTTAACAAAAACAATACTTTGAATCAATATGGATTAAGATTTCCACTGTGGTACTGCAAGTCTATCAAGTAGCTATAACTATTAGCTTAAAATTCATATTTAGTTATTAGCTATAGTTGAATTATGGCTAATGTTAATTACATTTATTTATTTTCATATGTGGCTGATAAAGTTATAATAAAGTGACTATTTAATTTAGCTAATAAAGAAAATATGTTACATGGTTTAGCTAATTCCAACTTCCTTGTGTGTCTAGAATAAAGATGTTTTGTTCATTTGATGCAACACACAGAAGAAACTAACAATGGGACCAATTCACTGTCACTGTGGTCCCTCTTCTGCATCACTTGATATATATCTACTGATTATCACATCAAGAAATCATAAATGACAATTTCCTATTGGATGTAACAAGCCTTTCTTGATATTCACTTGTGATATTGTAGATTTTTTATATGTTGGAAAAACAAACAAAAAACGGTTCTAAATGATATGTGGTTAGAGAAGCAAGTGTAATGCTCCAAACCAATTGAAAACAAGATATAGATTTCTTAAGATAAGGACAACTTATTTTCCTTTTAGAAATCACATATAAATAGTACACATAAGCCATAACTAAGCATCATCAATAACCATATATCATCTTCATTTTCAAGAGAATTATTCATTCGTTTAACTTAGTTGCCACTAAAATACTAAAATGGCTTCTTCAACAATGGCTCTCTCTTCACCATCATTTGTTGGGAAGGCAATCAAGCTTTCCCCCTCTTCATCAGACCTTGTCATGGGAAGAGTAACCATGAGGAAAACAACCACCAAGAAGACAGTGCCTTCTGGAAGTCCGTGGTATGGTCCAGACCGTGTCAAATATTTGGGTCCATTCTCTGGTGAAGCTCCATCATACCTCACTGGTGAGTTTCCTGGTGACTATGGTTGGGACACTGCCGGACTTTCTGCCGACCCAGAGACATTCGCCAAAAACCGCGAACTTGAGGTTATCCACAGTAGATGGGCTATGTTGGGTGCCTTGGGATGTGTCTTCCCAGAGCTCTTGTCCCGCAATGGTGTGAAATTCGGCGAGGCCGTGTGGTTCAAGGCAGGATCCCAAATCTTCAGTGAGGGTGGACTTGACTACTTGGGTAACCCAAGCCTAGTTCACGCACAAAGTATCCTTGCTATTTGGGCTGTCCAAGTTATCTTAATGGGAGCTGTTGAGGGTTACCGCATTGCTGGTGGACCTCTCGGTGAAGTTGTAGACCCACTCTACCCCGGAGGCAGCTTCGACCCATTAGGCCTTGCTGAAGACCCCGAGGCTTTTGCAGAACTAAAGGTGAAAGAACTCAAGAATGGTAGGTTAGCTATGTTCTCTATGTTTGGATTCTTCGTTCAAGCTATTGTCACCGGAAAGGGACCTCTAGAGAATCTTGCTGACCACATTGCTGACCCCGTCAACAACAACGCTTGGGCCTTTGCCACAAACTTTGTTCCCGGAAAGTGAGATATAACTATACTAAAACAATGTTAAGTGACTAGCTTGCATATCAGACTGCGAATTCCTTGTTAATTAAATTAGTGAAATATTTGCTGCATTTAGATCTTTCCTCATGTTTGTACCAATTAAGAGAATGAAATACATGTTACATTATTCCAACGCAATGAATCTAAATGATGCTGATGATGATGATGATGATGATGATGATGATGATGATGATGATGATGATATAGTGATCCTGCAAGCTAGCACTTTATTAGATAGCATGTCAGTTGTAATTACATTGTTTTTTAATCACTTGTTATATATTTGTTTTCTTACTTGGTGTTGCCATCTGCAGAAAATTCAGACCATAAGAAATAAACACTATGCATAATGTAATGGTCACTTGGATTCTAAAATGATAAATTTAAGTGAGGTTGCATGGTTGAGCATTACCACAGTCCATAAAGGATAAATCATTGTAGGATCTGGTTGATTTTGGAAATATAGCAAAGATCAATATGAATAATCTTTTAAATATGATCACTTGATTGAATATAAATTACAAAATGGGAAACCTGAACTGAACATAAATTTGCTTGTTACAACCTCCTCAAAATATAACAGAAAAGTCTACATGTTTTTCAATTCTCTTATGAGAATACTCAAGGCTAGAGTTTAAGTTGTCGCATCGCTATTCTTAATATTTTGTATCAAATGCGGCTGATGCGGTCTCAATCATGGTTGCATTGCATAAAACATATGAGTTTTTCTTTTTTGTTCAAGTAGTCTAGTGGCTACAATTTCACCTTTTGACGTGAATAAGTGGATGTATCAGGGTTCGAAGCCCAATCCTTGCATATTACATGCAGCGTCTCTACCAATTAAGTTATGCTCACGAGGACATCCTAAGAGTCTTACTATTCATGTCCTTGAGGTAAACTACTGACTACTAGAAGTAATTATTGATGGATATTATGCTATAGAATACTAGCATTTATTTATGCATATCCAAGCATATGAGAGAAAAAGTAGCTCATTCACCCCAAATTGAACCTCTCCTACAACCTAAGGTCATCAATGTTTGGAGTTCACATTATGCAAACAGTGTTAAGTATATTTGCTGATAAATGAACAGACCCTCAAGTGTAGTGTAGCTGATCGAGTGACGCTGAAAGCCTAACGAGGCACACTTATCTTCTTACTTTATAACCGGATGTGCTATTACCTACAAATTTCATGACACCGACACCGGTAATAAATTGAGAAAATAAGTGTCAGACACCGACACACTTTAAATGTGAAGTGTCGGTGCTACATACATCAAAACTATTTGACCATTTATCCTCCACAAAATTCAAATAATCGCATTTTAACCTTTCATTTTCTTTACCATGGTTTCCCAAGGTCTCAAGATCAAGAGTTGCTCCAAAGTCTATGTTTGACAAAATTCAAATCTGATTCAAATCTTAAACAAATCAAATCATCTTCAATAGATAAATTATCTTCAATATCTTTAACAAACACTTTGTTATTTAGCATATCAGCTCAAACATAGGTGGAATTAGTTGAATGACATGATTTCCACATATCCTATCACTCAAGTGTGTTAAATGAATCATGCTAAATTTAATGAAATCACTGTAAGCCACAGTAATTTTATAAAATACTACATTTTGAAGTTTAAAAAAAACGCGACTTCTCCAAAATTTCTGATCTACACTAATATTTCCATAGTGGTACTGCAATTTCTAACAAGAAGCTATAACTATCAGCTTAAAATTCACATTTAGTTATAGCTATAGTTGAATTCTGGCTAATATTAACTACATTTATTCATATTCATATTTAGCTAAAAATAAAGTGAGTATTGAATTATTTAGCTAATACACAAATCATGATATATTCGTTATATCTCTATACTTGGCAGTTTTTACTACCAATGAGACCAATTCACTGTCACTGTGGTCCCTCTTCTGCATCACTTGATGTTTATATTGTTATGTATCTATTATCACATCAAGAAATCGTAAATGAAAATTTCCTATTGGATAGAACAAGTTTTTCATGATATTCACTTGTCATATTGTGGATTTTTGATATGTTGAGGAAACAAACAAAAACCAATTCTAAATGATATGTGGTTTAAGAAGGAAGTGTAATGCTCCAAACCAATTGAAAATGTTGTGAATTCGAATCAAAAACACACCAATAATCCTTTGAGTATTGTGTGGGGCAAAACAATTAAAGCAACCAACAACAATGATGGATATCCAAGCAATTATAATCACCAAAGCTAAAAACATATGAAAGCAATAAAGAACACAAACGATATTGTTTACCCAGTTCGGTGTTAATGAACCTACGTCTGGGGGAGAGAGCAACTCTCCGTTCTACTAGATCAAATAGTCACCACTTTACAAGAAATTCCCAAACAAGGGTTACAAGAATTACTCCTAATTCTACCCAAGATCCCGAATCTCTTCCCGTGGCCAAGAGACTCAATTTTACCTAGTCTACCCAAGGTGATCCCACAAGATGATCCCAAGAATAGTTTGCCCAAATCCCTAGGATCCTAAGACCCTAGCCTTGAGTGGTGGCAAACCCTAATTCCCTACATCTTGTCACACTAATTTGCTCTCTTCCTCTCTTGATTTTTCTATGAATAAACAACCTCTATTTATAGAAAAATACATGCCTAAAAACTAGAAACAAATCTATCTTATAAAATAAAACAGAATCCAAAACAGATACACTCCGAAACAAAAAATTCCACAAAATCAGCATGTTGGACGCGGGCCTGCGCCCCGCGCAGCACCCCCTGCGCCCCGCGCAAATGGCAGGAGCTCAAGCTCCTCCTGCGCCCGGCTCCATGATTCCTGCGCGTACCTGTTTTCCTGTTTCTGAGTTTTCAAGGCAATTCCTCACAATTCTCCACCTTGCCTTTAAAACGATGGTGATCCAATCAACCACCGTGTTGCTCTCTCCATCTTGAATCTTCTATCCAAGATCACCGGTCAAGTCCAAGTCTCACTTGAACCTCGACATAGGCACCATCCTCCACTTGCTTCCCACAAGCTGTACCTCCCCTTCATCCCTCGGAATGCCTTCCGCCCTCATGAAGATCTTGCATCCCACTACCATAGGATGTTTGGTAGCACCCACAAGATTCACCGCACCCTCTTCAGACTCCGAACTGGTCAAGTCCGTACCTCCCTGAAGAAACGCTTGCTCCCAACTATCATCGGAATTTTAGATAGCTCAACAAGCTCCACCTTTCCCTCTTCAGCCCCCGGATTGTGCCTTTTCCGTCCTCCTGAAGAATCGCTTGCCTCCAATTGTCCTTGGATTTTTAGGACAACCCTACAAGCCTTCACCACCCTTCGACCCCCGGAGTGCCCTCCGTCCTCTCGAAGTATTGCTTGGCTCCGAACCAACCTTGGAATTTTAGGCGGTTCCACAAGCTGCAACATCAAACTCTCCTTGTATCCAACTACCTCCCGCAGTCTCACAAGTTACCAAATCTGATCACTGTTGCTTTCAATTGCCTCCCTGAAGATCTTTCAAGTTTTGCACTTCTTCAGTCACAATTGAAACAAATCCCACAAGGTCTCCATAGCCATACCACTTTGGTGCAACAATTCCACTCTTCTCCCTACCTCTCATTAGATAGCCAAGAGCCATTGTTGACTGTTTGTCTTCCTCTAGTCCAACTAGTAACAAACTCCACCTCAAACCGAGATTCCTCCACCAAAGTCACGAACTGGTATTTCCACTATGTTCCCACCTTGTAACCTGCAAAACTGTCAAACTGCTCTGAAACTAACTTCAGGCCATTGTTAGTATCCAACAATTCCAGTTTAGTTCCAACACCTAGTAAACCTCGTTTCACTAGTTCAACTAAACCTATGTCACTAACAAAAACAACCAAAGTTTCACAATTTAACCATATGAGAATCACCACTAGTAACAAATGCATAACCAATAGTAGACCAACTATTAATGCATCAAAGTTTAGAAACATACCTCACATCATGAAAAGGAGACACATGATTTGTCAAACGGTGTAAGACAAACCAAAAAACCATACCTCAAACCTTTGTCGGATTTTTCACGGTATTCCTTCTTCAAAGAACATGTGATAGGAGTATCGAAAGTCCATGACTTAATACTCCACCGTTTCCCAACTTTCACTAGCATCTTCGAATTCTTATAACAAAGTTGTTGTTTCAACAGTTACCCGAGTATTATTCCACCGCCTCTCCAGGCCGACCTTCATCGCAATCTCCATTAGCTTTTTACCTTTGAGGCACCGGATAACCACACTCCATGTTTTATCCATCTTCTCAACCATTAAAATTGCTTCCATCTTCACTTTCCACAATTCAAAATTGTTTCCGGAAAGTTTCACTCATGGTACCTTAATTTGTTTAAACCCTTGCCCCACGGTGGGCGCCAATTGTTGTGAATTCGAATCAAAAACACACCAATAATCCTTTGAGTATTGTGTGGGGCAAAACAATTAAAGCAACCAACAACAATGATGGATATCCAAGCAATTATAATCACCAAAGCTAAAAACATATGAAAGCAATAAAGAACACAAACGATATTGTTTACCCAGTTCGGTGTTAATGAACCTACGTCTGGGGGAGAGAGCAACTCTCCGTTCTACTAGATCAAATAGTCACCACTTTACAAGAAATTCCCAAACAAGGGTTACAAGAATTACTCCTAATTCTACCCAAGATCCCGAATCTCTTCCCGTGGCCAAGAGACTCAATTTTACCTAGTCTACCCAAGGTGATCCCACAAGATGATCCCAAGAATAGTTTGCCCAAATCCCTAGGATCCTAAGACCCTAGCCTTGAGTGGTGGCAAACCCTAATTCCCTACATCTTGTCACACTAATTTGCTCTCTTCCTCTCTTGATTTTTCTATGAATAAACAACCTCTATTTATAGAAAAATACATGCCTAAAAACTAGAAACAAATCTATCTTATAAAATAAAACAGAATCCAAAACAGATACACTCCGAAACAAAAAATTCCACAAAATCAGCATGTTGGACGCGGGCCTGCGCCCCGCGCAGCACCCCCTGCGCCCCGCGCAAATGGCAGGAGCTCAAGCTCCTCCTGCGCCCGGCTCCATGATTCCTGCGCGTACCTGTTTTCCTGTTTCTGAGTTTTCAAGGCAATTCCTCACAGAAAATCAAGATATAGATTTCATAAGATAAGAACCACTAATATTCATTGTTGAAATTACATATAAATAGTACCATAACCCAACATTCATAATAACCATCTTCCTCATTCACAATAAAGCTATTCATTTGTTTGACTTAGCTGCCAATAAAATACTACAATGGCTGCTTCATCAATGGCTCTCTCTTCTTCTTCTTTGGTTGGGAAGGCAATCAAGCTTTCCCCGTCCACTTCGGACCTTGGGGTCGGAAGAATCACAATGAGGAAAACAGCCACCAAGAAGAATGTTTCTTCTGGAAGCCCATGGTACGGTCCAGAGTCCAGACCGTGCCAAGTACTTGGGTCCATTCTCTGGTGAAGCACCATCCTACCTCACTGGTGAATTCCCCGGCGACTATGGTTGGGATACTGCTGGGCTCTCTGCCGACCCAGAGACATTTGCCAAAAACCGTGAACTTGAGGTTATCCACAGTAGATGGGCTATGTTGGGTGCCTTGGGATGTGTCTTCCCTGAGCTCTTGGCCCGCAATGGTGTCAAATTCGGCGAGGCCGTATGGTTCAAGGCAGGATCCCAAATCTT
The DNA here is from genome assembly GCA_030408175.1 of Trifolium repens. NCBI lineage: Eukaryota > Viridiplantae > Streptophyta > Magnoliopsida > Fabales > Fabaceae > Trifolium > Trifolium repens. Next base: position 3,019,891 of record CP125847.1, read on the forward strand.
CAGTGAGGGTGGACTTGACTACTTGGGCAACCCAAGCCTAGTCCACGCACAAAGTATCCTTGCTATCTGGGCTGTCCAAGTTATCTTAATGGGAGCTGTTGAGGGTTACCGCATTGCTGGTGGACCTCTAGGTGAAGTTGTTGACCCACTATACCCTGGAGGTAGCTTCGACCCATTGGGCCTCGCTGAAGATCCAGAGGCTTTTGCAGAGTTAAAGGTGAAAGAACTCAAGAATGGTAGGTTAGCTATGTTCTCTATGTTCGGTTTCTTCGTTCAGGCTATTGTAACCGGAAAAGGACCTATAGAGAATCTTGCTGACCACCTTGCTGACCCAGTTAACAACAATGCTTGGGCCTATGCTACAAACTTTGCCCCTGGAAAGTGAACCAAAACTACACCACAAAAATTATAAGTGATTTAATAATAATTTTTTTTTTTTTGAGAAGTTACTGACTTGAATATAACATTGTGAATTGCTTATAGTTATATATTTTCTCATTATTGTAGTCATGGCAAATATTTGAATGTGAAGAACATGTTGAAGTGTGATTGTTTCATAAGTACAGATAACAGACTCTAAAGAAATTAACAGAAGAATAAAAACCAAAAAAATGAATGAATGAATGAATATTAGTAAGAGTAGTGATAGAAAGTTCAATATACCTCAGGAAAATATTGGTAAATATCCATGATTAAGAGTAGTTCTATTTAGAATGACATATTGAGAAGTTCATGTGATATAATTACATATTAAGAATTAAATACAAATTTTGGTGCACTTGACAAACTTGATAGAAATATAGCAAGTGCACCAAAATTTGTCAAGTAATATAAAAGATATCGAACTCAAATATCAAACTCACCAGGATTGTGATTGATATAAACAAGCAATTACACATTCACTTAGGTAAAAGTAAAATGGGTGGGTTTGTATTTACAATTGGTTTGAACTTGGAAAATAGATTTGTTTGAAATTAACAAGGTTGTAAATGTGATTAGATTCATCAAATCGTCTAATTCTATTACTTGGTTGTTCGGTCTATTTCAATTAAGTACTCGCTTATAACTCCCTAATATCTTAGGTGAGTTAATAATTAAATAAGATTTTTGAAATATGTTAATGCCTAAATCACAACTAACAATTCAATATGTCTTAAGTAATTGTTAATTGAACGAGAGCGCGAGTGAGAGTGAGAATGAGAACGAGAGAGATTAGAAGATTTTTGCACCGCCGCTGGTTGTGGTGTTATCGTACAATTCTTCATTTTTTTTATTAAATCATTATTTATTGATGAAATATCCAAGTGAAAATAGGAAATCTTTAAATTACAGGGGTAAAGCAAAAAAAACTATTGGATCAATAAAAAAATTTCTTCCAAATGGCAGGGGCAAAACACCTATTAAGTTTTTTTTAAAAAAAACTCGGTATCCGGCCCAAGGACCGACTAATTCGAGAAGACCAATCCCACCGTCCACTTTCGGGGGCCCCATTTAAGCCAGAATTTTTTTTAACTCTGTATGGACTAGCCCACCGAAATTGAAGGGGAATCGAACCTAAGACCATGAGGGGAGCAAACTCCAAGAACCCAAGCCAACACCACTAGGCCAACCCAAGTGGGTTACACCTATTAAGTATTAACCCTAGTTTTTATTATTGGATCAATAAAATTCATCACTAAATCAAATAAAATATGATGTTTGATCTAATGATAAAATAATACATTTATACATGGTGCAAAACAATTTTGCTTCACCACATTAAACAAAGTTATTTTAAGTGAAAAATAAACTTGAGATTCAAAGAGTTTGTTTGAGTACTAGAGGTGCAAGGTGGATTGTATGGTGTAGAATTTTCCTAATATTTTAATGAAATTGGTAAGGCGTTGCAAAAATCATTGGACCTATTAATCATACAGCCCAAGCCCAATAATTTTCATTCAAATGACGAATGCCATGACATTCAACCAAAAAATTAGGGGTGAGCATCGGGCGGATTCGGGCCCAAAATGGTTCACCCGGAAAAAACCGAGAGTGTAAAATTTTGGCCCATCACCGACCATTTCAAGTTTCGGTTTTGTCGGGTGTCGGTTTAAATGAGTTATAGGTTGGTCGGTTCGGTTTATTCGGGTTAGCACATTGATAAAAAAAAGACACACACATATAGAATACCGTAATAAAATAACTTGTTAGTGAATAACATCTAAATATTAGATAACAATATGACAAATATATAATTTAACTTTGCAATAATACAGTCTAACTTGAGTTTTGTGTGTAAATAACTTGTAATGTATTTTTTTTTATAAAAGAAACGCAACTTTAATACATACGATAAGACGGAAAAAGACTCATGATTTTACAACCTCGGTCGAGTTCGGTTAACGACATATTTAAATTTTTAAAACCGAACCCGACCGTATTTAACTGTTTGTACCCATTGTTTGTCACCCGTAGACCCGACAACCCATATAAACCCGCCCGATACACCCAACTTAACCTCAGTTAGAATGGGTTCGGTCGGTTACGATATTTTTGCTCACCCCTAAAAAAGATATAAGCTGTGTAATGAATGTATTGCCAATACTATAATCTGCTTAAGTTTGGATTCATACACTTCTTGTATTACCTAATTTTGTTCAGCCAAATTTATTCTTTTTTGAAAAGACTAAAATACAGCATACTTCATTGAATACATTTTATTTCAATTAAAAATAATAAATTGAAAAATATTAAAAGATGTAAGACAAAAATAAAATAAAAATCATATTGTCTTTAATTACAACAAACACAAAATGATATAATAATTCAAAAAAAAGTTAAATACAAAAATAAATTAAAAAGAAATATTTTGAGAAAGTTTATCCCAGACAAAATTGTTTACCATATTCTTTAGATTATCTTTGATCAGAAATGTATTTTGGATTATCCACCGAACACCACTTTCGGTGTAACTTGGACTCTCTTAAGAATCTTCAATCACCTCACCCCTCTGATTAGTTACAGTGTAATTTAATTTCTTAATTAGATAAAATTTCAAACATATTTTATATTTATAATTTTGGTCCAAGATTATATTTTTAAGCTATATTTTAATTAAAAATTGTTCTCTTTATGCCATTAATGGATACGACATTCATAATGAATTGATTTAAATTTGATAAAAAGATATACACTATAATTTAAGAATTTAAACTATAATAAAAATATATAGTATGGATAAAAGGAAAAATATGATAACAAAATTTTTGGATCATGTTAGGCGTTAGCAAGTGCAAATATTAAGGTATCTAAGAAAATATTAAATCAATTAAATGCACAACATACTCTAAGAAAATATTTATACATTTATCTTCTTAAGATATACAGTATATTCTCAATGTAAGGACAAATGCACAACAAGAAATTTGACTTGTAGCAACGGACAAAAACCGTCACTAAAAGTTCAAAATCCGTAGGTAAAGCCGGTTATGTCTTTCACCGTCGGTCACCTTGGCCGTGCATTATGTACGCCGTATCCCGACCAAATTTTGTCCGTCTGTCGTTGCTAAACGTCGGTCGCTATATGTTTTTGACCTTTACCTACGAACAAAACCGTATGTTAGCATTTTTTTTTTCGAAAATAACATAGTAAATTGGCAATTTTGAGGGAAAAAAAATGTCTATGTAAATCTTTTATATATATATATATATATATATATATATATATATATATATATATGCTCATTGAACTTTATAAATTTATAACCAATGTGAGTCTTATAAATGAACTATAATTGATATTTATTTTTTTTACAAAACTATAAATGATATTTTAAATAAAGACTTAACGTGATAAAATTATGTAATGAAAGTGTCACCTTACAGTGTTAATTAGGCCAGCAAGTTAGACGTACATGGACAAATACGTGTACATGTATCACATTTGTATAAACAACGTCATATTTATGACACATTCATAGGTAGCGGGCCTTCGCAATCACATTAGTGCCTACTCTTATAAATGCAATCCATGAAATCAAATGTGAATGTCAAAGTAATCGAAAAGAGATCCAAGATGTAAGATAAAACAAAATCAAAAAGGTTTATAAATAGTGGCAGAGTTAGATTAAAATGTTGAAGTAGTCTACTATATAATATATAAATTAAATATTTAAATTAACAATTAAAAAATGCATATCATATTGAGGATGTGTCTAATATAAACCTCTAAAAAATTGTCAAAAGGTATAGATTACCATTTTTAGTAAAAAAAAGAATTTTATAATAATAAAATGTTGAGACAAAAAATATATTGTAAAATATATTTTATGTAGGAATTTTACAAAAAAATTGTGAATTTTTAGTTGTGTCATCATATTTGATCGGATGTTTGAACTTTGAACTATAAATCTTTGAAATGCGTGTATGCTAATATGTTATTACTATGGCTAAGGGTTAAATAAATTCCTAGCCTTATAAATATATCAAAATATAAATTTTAGGCTCGTTAAAAATAGGAACGGAGGGAAAACTTCATAACCACTTAAGTACATACTCGCTCCGTCCCTTTTTATCGGACTTAGTTTGACATTGATTATTTTTTTTCAAAACTATCCTTATTTACTTTACATTTTTGAATAGCATTTAATTATTTTTTGTAAGTGTGTGTCATTACTAAGGGTAAAGATGTAAAATCAATATAATTTGTCAACCAATTTAATGCTAAAATCAACTTTCTTAAAACCTGTGTTTTGTCAAATTAGCTCTTATAAATATGAATGAAGTACAATTCTTCTTAAGAATTCTTCTTAATGGAACACTTAACCACTTAAACACATTCACTTAATTAGTTGACTAAAACGACTTTTAAAACAATGGTACTCCTGGGGCTGGACAATCGGTCGGTTTGGGTATTTATCGGGCTCAAAACCTCAATCCGACCAGGCCCACGGTTGGAAATCCCAGGCCCAAATCCGTCCAAAAAAGGCTTCGGTTAAGTCGGTTTCGGTTTATTCGGATTGGTCGGATAACCAGGTGGATTCAATCGGTTTATACTTAATTAGGCCAATTTTGGCATGGCCCATAATTATTTTTTAAAAATAAATCTTTACAAAAATTCCTAATTTAGGTCGGTGTAATTCTTAAAAAGAGCTTGAGAAGAGTTTTGAAAAAAATCTTTTGAAATAAGGTGTTATAATATTAAGGCCAAATCAGTATTAAGATACCATTTTGTATCTAAGGCCACTATTGTTTATAAACATAATTCATCTATCATCAAGATAGATGCCTTAAGCCAACATATCACACATACAACACACAATTTAAAGTTTTACACAATTTACAGAGCCATAACAATATTAAAAATTACAGTCATCCAATATTAAAAATTAAACAGGTAAGTTTCTTCATTATTAAAAATGAAATTTGCAGCTTGCTCATGCTCGAAGATAGTGACATTTAAAGTTGTGCTGCAAAAACCAATGAAAAATCGTCAAAAATGATAGTTATTTTCAAATTAAAAGCCAATTGTTATAGAATTATACTAAGTAATAGACATAAAATATTAATATGATGTGGTTAGGTAAAACTGACCTGTTCATGTATATTTTCTAATTTCTTGTCCTTGTTGTATGTACACTTGCAACTCTCTGCAATGGTTTAATCCTGTTATTAAGGCAAGAATACAAATACATCAAAATTAAAACTTTATACAAATGCAACCACACAAGGTAAGAGACTAAGAACAATATAGATTACCATTGTTAACAAGCAAAAACCATATCAAACAATAAGCATAATCCATAGTTTAACAAATAGTGTACACAGTACAACAGACATAGAAGGAATAAGCCATTGTAAATAAGCATAAACCATATCAAATAATAAGCATAAGGCATAGTTTATCAAAAACCCTCAACTAAAAATGAAAAATAAAAAAACCTAGTTTAGTAACTTTTACCTTTTCATCAATCAGAGAATAGAATGGGCTTCCTTCTGATTTACAAGTGAAAACTGAAAAGAAATAACAATATGAAAAACATGTGTTAATCAAAGAAATAATAAAGCAGAAGTTAATAAAGTATGTATTTAGAGAAAATCATAATCTAAATTAAAAACCCTTACTAAAAATGACAAAATCAAAACCTTAACTTTTACCCATTCTTTGTTTGGAGCATACACCATCATTTCTCGACCGTATAGCATATGCGATAAAAAGAAACCTAGGTCAAAACAGAAGAGTTTGTGTTTGAGATTCGATGTTGGATTAATAGACGAATTGGAAAAACAAAAGAAAACATAACTTACTGTGTAACATGGTGGCTCGTCGCCGTAGTGAAGTGGATATGAGAAGGAAAAACGGAGGATTGACATATCTGACATAGAGGAACGGCGGATCTGAGATGGAGGAACTGCGGCTAGGGTTTGAGGAACATTCACGAGAGAGAAGTGTTCAAACTTAGACAAACTGGTGAGTGACTGAGTATGTGAATTGAGATTACTAGAGTTGGATTTGTTACTAAGTGGTCATTGGGCCTTTTTTATGGATTTGGCTTTTTTTTGTCCACTGAAACTGTTTTTGGATGTGCCAATACTAATATAAATAATAATAAAAAATGAATATTAAATATATACTATTAATGGGTGGTCGGTTATGGTTTCCCGTGGATTGGATTTCTCCAACCGAAACCGACCTATACTGTCCAATAGAGCCCAGTTTCATCAATCCGCTTGAACCGATTGACCCGTAAGATCCTAACGCAGGCAAACGGGCTGGACGGTTTGGTCCGGACGGCTGTTTTATGTCCAGTCCTAGGTACTCCTACTTTTGATTAGGAACCAACATTAAAATTGGCATGCATTATTTTGGGTGTTTCTGGATCCACATAAGGTCTGATCAGTGACTTGATTAGTGATAGGTCACTTACCAATTGCATCTTGACTTTTAGTTTCATCATAAACAACTAGACAAATTTCACTGGTGATCTTTAACACGTCTCTAACACACTCTTCGACGTATTCCTACTTTTTAAAGTCAAAATTTATTTACTTATCATAAAAACACCATTTTTTAAAAATAAAAAAGCGTTGACTTTTTATAAGGGTTTTCATGAACATATTATTGAAGTTGGATCCTCACCTCACCTTTACTTTCTTCTGCATTTCTCTACGTTTTCTCTATCCTTTTTTTTTTTAATTTCAATCTATCATTTTAATAAAAAAAAATTTTAAAAAAATCATTAGAGAGAGTGAGAGTAAGATTAAGATTAATTAAGAAAGGAAGAAGAGAGATATAGAAGAAAGTGAAGAAGAGGATCCAAATCACATAATATCACTCTTATTTTTATTTTTTATTTTTGTGGGGTGCGCGAGCCCCATACAATAGGAAACACACAAGAAGTCTCATAACAAGTTACTATTGTACTGATCTTTTTTCTCCTTAAGAAGGTAATTTAAATTGTTTTATCCATTATACTATACGCTTTTGTTTGAATGATTTGAACTTATGATTTATAGTTTATAAGTACATGAAGTAAAAAGATTTATTTGTTATCAGTTTTTTCTTATGAGTTTATAGTTTATTTTTATTAATTCCTATGACTTATTTTAATAAATTAATTCAATTAGATTAAAGCTAATTATAACTTTTTTCCAATTCTACTTTTATCATTTTATTTGAAAAAAAATTAAAAGTTAATTAAACATATTTTTTTATTGTGATTGATATAAAAGTTAATTCCTATGCCGTTTGTGTGATTGATATTCTTTTTTTTTTTTTTTGTGATCGAAATTCCCTATTGTGCAAATATAAATAACCACTTAATCTCTTTTTTTATTGGACTTTAATTGATAACTACCTAACCTCCTTTTTTGTTGTGGCTAGTTATTAAGAAGAAAAATATATATATATATTTTTTTATTATAAAAAAACTGAAAACCTACTTTTATGTAGAAGTTGTGCTTAGTTGTTAAGAAAAAAAAATTATTTACTAAAAAAACTGAAAATCTATTTTTATGTGGAAGTTATTTTTCAACATATACAAAATATTTAGTTTGTTTTTTAGTTTTTTTTAAGGGTAAAATAGAAATAATGAAAAAGTCATCCCAAAAATTTGTATCCTCTTTATATTATATATAGTAATAGATTTATACGTTAATTCAACCGCTAATTTTACTAAACAATACATATTTAAGAGGCTATCTTATCTAATATAAACTTACTCCTAAATTATAATCTGTTATAAGTTAACTTATCCACTTTCCGCTATTTTTTGTCAAACAGAACTTATATATCAAACATTAAACCGATAAAATTAGATGCTATACTTAAAAAATATACTCTTATTTGAAATTATGCTTGATGGGATTGAAATGTGGGTTACCATATATCATTTTATTGATTAGTTTATTTATTTTAACTGCATTTCATTGATTAGTATATTTCATCAACCTGTATTGACTTAATTTTGTCTAAATAACAATGCTTGATAATAGGGTTGAAATCTAATAGTATTCTAAGAAAAGAAGACTATTTTTGCCAAACTCATTCTCAGGCTGACATGTGGCGCATATTGACCCTTTTGCCCTTCAACAAATTCACACTTCACCCTTTTGCCCTTATACCAACTTTTTCTTCTCGTACGGTTTCTGAGCTTCTAACTCACGTGATTGAGCTTCCAAATTATCTTCCTCGAGACATGCAAAACAGGAGTGCAGAAGTAAACATCACATCAACTTAAGCATCAACAACAACAACATATTCAATATATCACTTTTTCAACATTTCACATTTTCTCTACCACTTTCTCCTCTCGGTTTTGCTTTGGTTTTCTTATCATCTTCATTCATCTTCACCGTCTCCTTTTTCATTTGAAGGTAAACAAATGTTATACCTTATCAAACAATATATTTTAGTCAATAATTGTATATATTTCAAAGTAAAACCTTTTTAGGGTTAACAAAAACTGGATCTTCTTACTTATTGGTTGGTTTAGATTTGATATATTTCAACCTTTAAAATGAGTATTTTTTCTGTTTCAACTACTTATTTTGCAGGAACAAGAAGGGAGTAAAATAAAATAGATTGTTACAATAAATCTTTAAAAAAAAACTTATGTCTCTACTTTTATTTTAGGTTAGTGTAGCATATATATATAACCATAATTGTTTATCAGGCATCATGGCAAGAAGACCTTTAGAAAAAATAAAAGACATTGACAATAGCAAATCACTTTGGAGAGTTGCTGTTTTAATCAAATATTTTTGGGTAGTTACTCATGGGAAAAGCATCAAAAAGCAATTGGAGTTGGTAGTTTGTGATGGTAATATCGTTTATACTTATTTTATACTTGTTTGTGGGGATGACAATGGGTAGGGTATGGGTAGGGTACTACAGTTCCCATCCCCATACCCGCGGTTTGAAAACATACCCGTACCCATCCCCATACCTGCGTGGTTGACACTCTTTGTCCCCGTTCCCATACCCTATGGGTACCTAAGTACTCATACCCGTTACCCGCATTTTTGCTACAAATAAATTCATCAATTATAAAATATCATATCATTTTAATATAGTCAAAAAAATTTAAAGTTTTTAATGTTAACTCATGAAAATTATGAACAAAATTATTAGTAATATCATGCTAAACTTCATTTATCTATATATTTACATATTTGAATTATGTTATAAATAAACATTTTCATTAAAAATGTGTAATAGTATAATAATGTTGTATTTTTTAAAATTTATTTACATATATTATTATATAATAATATAATTAAAATAAATAAATATATATTATGTGGGTATATGGGGTGGGTACTAAGGTACCCGTACCCGCACCCGCACCCATACCCGTTCAATTTTGTGGGTAATTACCCATACCCATGCCCGTACCCAAAATGTGAGTTTTTAACCTACCCGTTGTGGGTATTTTTTGTGGGTACCCACTGGATATGGGTAAATTGCCATCCCTACTTGTTTGGTAGAAGAGAAAACGAGAAGAGAAAAAATAAAACACGGAAATCAATGTATGTATTTGGAGTAATGTTAGTCCAATATATGCATTGGTTTCCGTGTTTTATTTTCTCTCTTTTCATTTTCTCTCCTACCAAACACACCCTAGCTAGGGGTGGAGCCCTTAATGGGCTGAACTGAGCCATGGCCAGCTCCATTTTTTTTCTTTTCATTTTCTATAGATATTATGTCATATATAGTTGTAAGCAAATTTAGTTATCATGTGATTCTGTTTGGCCCAGTGGTGGAGGAGTGCGCCCAGAAGCCTATAAAAGACCAGTGGTGGAGGAGTGCATAGTTTTTTATTGATTTTTTTCATAGAAAAAGAACATTAGTTGTAGTAACATGTACAACTTTTTTTTATTGATTTTTTTATTGAACACGTTAATTTTAATGAATCTCACTAACATATTAAATTATTTTAGTTTTCCATAAATTTATAATTATTTATAAATTTGGTTTTCCTTAAACTTTATACGATTTATATATTTTTAACTCTCATAAATTGTTTTTTAGCACCGTTGCTGGTACCCCAATGTTTTCATCTAACTCTGCCACTGAGTAGCTAGGAACATATAAGCATGAATTCACACGATAATGATCTCTCTATCCCTTTCCAAAGAAGCATGGGACAAATTAAATTACAAGTGGTTACTGTCAAAAATGTCAAATATGATACTAATATTCCTATAAAAGTCAATTAATGTAGTTATTATAGATTACAGATAAGTTGAAAAAGAAAGGGCTGCCGCAGGTTCACTAAGACCACACATTCAAGATTTTCAAAACAGTCAAAAAAATTTAATAATAATCAGTCGTGATAAGTAGGGTGTTTGTGGATTGGATTATTAAGTTTTGAATGGAAAAATAGTTCAATAATTTCTTCGGTTTTGTTAGATTATCTCATCGATTTGATAACTAGGAATGTTCATGAGTTTGATTGATTTTCGATTTTAATTATTGTTATATTATTATAATATTTTGTTTTATATTTTCTAGAAGAAAATATTATTTGATCTTTATATACTCCCTCCGTTTCTTTTTAATTGTCTTTTATTATCATATTTAGCGTTTCTATTTAATTGTCCTTTTTGTATTTTATGGGTATGATTTGTCAATTATACCCTTTGTCAATTGCTCTTATCTTTTTTCATAAAACCAATTAATGCTATATATTTGGAAAACTAAATTATTATTTTTTTAAAATTTTTGTTGGTACATAACATATTAATTTTTTTTTACATAATATATAAAATTTATTGAAAAGAAAAAGTGTGGGCAAAAAAATAGGAATTTATTGGTGGATTAAAACGAGGGTATAACAGGAAGATAACGTGCAAAAATACACTTCCTTAATTTGGTCTTATCATTCTAAAAAGACAATTAAAAAGAAACGGAGGGAGTATAATGACCTAAAATAATTGAGTTATGTAGAGCAGAGTAAAATATAAAAAATATAAAATCTCAAATAAAGTTTAATAACTAGTCATCTACTATAAAAACAGAGTAGTAGTAATAATAATGAATGATATTATTTTTGTTTGGATCGATTATTTGACTTAGATTGTTAGTATCTAAATTATTCATGAACTAACATGCATGTCTCATACTCGTATTATTTTTGTTTGAGCCTAAATTTCTATCTTTTTTCTTCTTGAAGACTAACTAAAATTATGCGATTTTTATTATTTTTATCCAAAATATGTTAGTTGTGTAGTAAAAGTGTGACATTGTAATTTTAAGAAGAGATAAACACACGCCTATTTTTTTGAAGAAGAAAACACACACGCCTATTAAATAGAGGGATTATGTGCCCCCCAATAAATCTTATACATTTTTAATTTTTGGTAACCCACCAAAATTTTTTTAAGAAACAAAAATAGAATTCATATATTAGTCAAATAATCCCTCAGCATAAGATATGCCGAAGAGATCACAAAAGGTTACAGAGTGTCAAATAACAGACAATACATGAATAACTAAGCAATGTCCAAATAAGTAAACGGACACGTCCACCATCTATAATTATTTGAAACTAAAGTCATATTAGTTATCTTCATCCACCGATAGGAATAAAATTTGATGTTGAATTTGATTTTATTCAACATCTGAGCAAGGAATAATACCCACCAAAAATTTATTGAATGCTTATTTAGTTAGAGTACATAGAAAACATAATTTTAATACTGTTAAAAATAGAAGAAAAAAGTTTAAAATATAAATTGAAAGAGAGCAATTGTACTTCCTAAATGTTGAGGTATCTTCAAGTTTTTGTGTGTAAATATTGTATAATTTTAGGCTTAATTAGTCAAATGGTCCCTTAAAGACATTTTAGGTTTCACAATGGTCCCTTAAAGAAAAAAAGGTTCGGATTGGTCCCTTAAAGACATCTCCGTTAGTCATTTTGGTCCTTTCCGTTAGTTTTTGACAAAAAAAACGTTAAATAATGCACAAACCTTCTGAAGCTCAAACCAAGTAAGTATTGGTTGATTTATGTTCGACATCACGTTCAGAAGCTTTTCCAACTGTTAATTTTGTGTGGATTTGCTTGAATCATGTTTTGGTCATTTTTATGTTCTTAAGTTGTTGTTTCGATTTTCAAAATATAAGCCTCCGCTATGAAATCTAAGCATAGATTCATGACCAGTGCAAAAAATCGAGCGAATTTGTGTATTCTTTTGTGATTTTTGAGGCAGATTTGAGTTTTTTTGTGAATGCTCCATTGGAGCTTTAATAGTGTGTTCATGGTGAAGATGAACAAGGAGGGGATGAAGAAGATCAAGAAATGGAGAGAAAAATTTGTTGTTGATGGTGTATTGCTAGATGTGGTAGACATACAAAATTCAATGGTTATTATTTTGACAAAAGAATCAAAGGTTAAGATTAAAAGATTTATTAAGATCTATGGTGGACCACATATAATGTTGGTCCACCTAATATATTTGGTGTTCAAAAACTAACGGAAGGGATCAAAGTGACTAACGGAGAGTCTTTAAGGGACCAATCCGAACCTTTTTTTCTTTAAGGGACTATTGTGAAACCTAAAATGTCTTTAAGGGACCATTTGACTAATTAAGCCATAATTTTATAATTTCCAATTTCTTTGCTTAATAATACTAACAATGATGCTATTATTTATTGCATATGCATTGTTAAAAAATTTATACAGTAGTCTTTCCCTTCTTTTTCTCTGCCGCCATCACTCCTTTTTGATTGATTTTCTCGTGGTTTCTCAATTAGAGAGGGATGGTTTAAGATCAATTTTGTTAGAAGTAATTTATATTTTGAGGGTATTTTAGTATTTTGTTGTGTTGTCTTAATGACATAGTTTTTTTGTGTATAAATAGACTAGTAGTTGATGTCATTAAAAACATCTTTATTCTTCACTTTTGTAGCCGTCATTGCAGAGCATTTAATAATATTCTCTTTTTCTATTCATTTATCACCTTTGTGCACCAACAATTGGTATCTAGAGCTCCGGTTCGAATCCACGGGAAACACGAGTGAAACGTGAGGCGTTGTGTGATTGATTTCGTTTCTTGAATTCGAGTTGAATCTTAAACGAAGTTGTAACAGAATCACATTTTCTGATTCTGCGGGATTGTGAAACACGAGTGTTTAGTGAGATTTGAGTGAACGCACAAAGGTTGAAGATGAACGGAAACGGTGGTATGAGTACCAAGCTTCCAGTGTTTGATGGCAAAAACTGGAATCGTTGGATGAAACAAATGCTTGTTCTGTTCGGTGCTCAAGATCTGCTTGAACTTGTCATTGAAGGCTACGTTCCAGTAGCAGCAGATGCAACAGATGCACAAAAGCTCGCACAGAAGGATACGAAGAAGAAAGATCAGAGGGCGCTGTTCTACATCCATCAGTGTGTGGATGAAAACGTGTTTGAGAAAATTGCTGATTCAGCAACGTCGAAGGCTGCGTGGGACACACTGGTAAGATGCTATGGTGGCGATGCATCAGTGAAGAAGGTGAAGCTTCAGTCCTTACGAAAGCAGTATGAGAATCTCAACATGAAGAACAACGAGAAGGTCCCTGATTACATCTCCAGAATGATTCTAATCACTAATGAGATGAAAGCTTGTGGAGAAACACTTTCAGAACAAGTAATCATTGAGAAGGTATTAAGGTCCCTTACCCCTCAGTTTGATTACATTGTGGTAGCAATAGAATATTCTAAAGATCTCAGTACTATGAGACTTGAAGAGCTACAAAGCACTCTAGAAGAGCAAGAGTTGCGTCTGACTGAGAGAATCTCTGAAAGGGAAGTAGAGCAGCAGGCTCTGAAAGCAGCCTATGGAAAGAAGCATCAGAAGCAGTCTTGGTCAGAAGCCAAGAGAAGATCTGATGGAGTTCAGAAGCCAGAAACTTCAACCTCTGATAAGCAGAAGTATCAGAAGGGAAATGAGAGATTTGACAAGAAGAAGATCCAGTGTTATTGTTGTCAGAAGTTTGGCCATTTTGCTGCTGATTGCCGGTCAAACAAGGAAAGAAAGTCAGAAGAAGCAAATATAGCCAGAAGCTCTGATGACTCTGATGGTGAATCTGTGTTACTAATGGCTTCTGAAACTGATGATATGAATTCATCAGAGTGGTGGTATAGAAGCAAATATAGCCAGAAGCTCTGATGACTCTGATGGTGAATCTGTGTTACTAATGGCTTCTGAAACTGATGATATGAATTCATCAGAGTGGTGGTATATGGACACAGGGTGTTCGAACCATCTTACTGGAAACAAGAAGTGGTTGGTTGACTTTGACTCTGGGAAGAGTACAAAGATCAGATGTGCTGATGATAAATACCTTAATGCTGAAGGTATGGGAAATGTCAGAGTTATTCTGAACAATGGAAAAGCAACATTGATTCAGAATGTATGGTATGTACCTGGCATGAAAAGCAATCTGATGAGTGTGGGGCAACTGATTGAGAAAGGTTTTTCAGTTACCATGAAGGACAATCTTCTGAAGCTGTATGATCGTAATCAGAAGCTGATTATGGAGTCAGAACAGGGAAGGAACAGGACATTCAAGGTGAATGTCAGAACTGCAGACTCTGAATGCCTTAGTGCAACAAGTGTTGAGAAGGATAGTGAGCTGTGGCACAGAAGATTTGGTCATTTGAACTTCAGAAGCCTGAGAAACCTGAGAATTCATACAAGGTGTGCATGGAAGGGAAGCAACCAAGACTGTCATTCACATCAGAAGTAGCTCCAAGAGCAAAACATGCCTTGGGAGTAGTACACTCTGATGTGTGTGGTCCATTTCCAGTAGCATCAATTGGAGGGAATAAATACTTTGTGTCATTTGTAGATGAATTCACTAGAATGACATGGGTATCCCTGATAAAGTTCAAACATGAGGTGTTTGCTGAATTCAAGAAATTCAGAGTGAAGGTTCAAAATCAGAGTGGCCAGACTCTGAAGATTCTTAGAACAGATGGTGGTGGTGAGTATAACTCCAATGAGTTCAACACTTTCTGTGAGGAGAATGGAATTGAGCATGAGGTTACTGCTCCTTATACTCCTCAACACAATGGTCTTGCTGAAAGAAGAAATCGCACTTTGCTTGATATGGTGAGAAGCATGCTGAAAGAGAAGAAGCTTCCCCATAATTTATGGGGTGAAGCTGTTGCAACTGCATGTTATGTGCTCAACAGATGTCCAACGAAGAAGCTGAAGGAAATAGTTCCTATTCAGAAGTGGACTGGAGATAAGCAAAGTGTTAGTCATCTGAAAGTGTTTGGTTCTGTTTGTTACAAACATGTCCCATAAGCCAGAAGACAGAAACTTGATGATAGAAGCAAAGTGATGTTATTGGTGGGGTACCACAGTATAGGTGCGTACAAACTCTATTGTCCAGAGACTAATAGAATTGAATTCAGCAGAGATGTCATTGTGAAGGAATTAGAAACTTGGGATTGGAGCAAAACTCAATCCAATTCTGATGTGAGAATTCTTGAAGGAGACTCCGAAGGAGATTCAGACTCTGAAGGAGATTCTGAAGGAGATTCAGACTCTGAAGGAGACTCTGACTCTGAAGGAGATTCTGAAGGTGACTCTGACGGTCAAGGCCCTAAAGGAGCTTCTGAACACACTTCAGAATCACAAACCTTTGAAGGTGAAACTTCTGAAGAAAGAACTTCTGAAGATAGCACTTCTGGAATCCCAACTTCTGAAGGAAATTCTGTGGAACAAGATCAGAGACCACAGAGAATCAGAAGCATCCCAAGAAGATTTGCAGAGTTTGATATACTGCAAGACACTGAAGTAGACTTTGAGGGAGAAATTATTCAGTGTGCAATGTTAGTAGACTCTGAACCCGTGAGTACAGAAGAGGCTCTTAAGCAGCAAGTCTGGTTGCAGGCCATGAAAGAAGAACTTGATGCTATAAAGAGAAACAAGACTTGGAAGCTGTCAGAACTTCCAAAAGGCAAGAAAGCCATCAGTGTCAAATGGGTTTTCAAGTAGAAGCTAAAGCCAGATGGATCAATTGGCAAACACAAAGCGAGGTTAGTAGCAAGAGGATTTCTGCAGAAACCTGGGCTAGATTATTCTGAAGTGTTTGCACCTGTAGCAAGACATGAAACAATTAGACTGGTAATCACAATAGCTGCTAACAGGAATTGGCCTCTGATGCATTTAGATGTGAAATCTGCATTTCTGAACGGTCCATTACAAGAAGAGGTATATGTGTCACAACCTCCTGGCTTTGAGAAAAAGAATCAGGAAGGGATGGTGTATAGATTACATAAAGCCTTGTATGGATTGAAACAAGCACCCCGAGCCTGGAATATGAAGATTGATTCATTTTTCAAAAAACATGGGTTTCAGAAATGTGAGTTGGAATATGGTGTTTATGTTCAGCACACTTCAGAAGGCAATATGATTCTGGTATGTTTGTATGTTGATGACATATTGCTGACAGGAAGTTCTGAACAAGAGATAGCTAAGTTCAAGAAGGTTCTGATGAATGAGTTTGAGATGACAGATCTTGGAAAAATGAGTTACTTTCTAGGGATGGAATTTCTGTATTTTGAGAAAGGAATCATTTTACATCAGATGAAGTATGAACTTGAGCTTCTGAAGAGATTTAAGCTGGAAAATTGCAAAGTTGCTATCACACCTTCTGAAGAGGATGTGGATGCTACAACCTTCAAACAGTTGGTTGGTTCTCTGAGGTATTTGTGTAATACCAGACCTGATATTTGCTATGCAATTGGAATGGTTAGCAGATTTATGAGTAAACCAAAATGGTCCCATTACCAAGCTGCTGTCAGGATTCTGAGGTATATCAAGGGGACTTTGAAGCATGGAGTGCTATTCCCCTCTAAACGCTACAAAAAATCATGACATTAGTGACGGAATGTTTTGAGGGTTTTAGGCCCTCAATAATATATTGAAGGCTTAAAGCCCTCAATAGTGTATATAGACCGTCAATAAATGGTCTTCAATTTCAAAAAAAATTGACTAGCCATTATTGGGGGCTAACAGCCCTCAATAGTGCATATGGGGGAGACGCAAAACCTGCAAAACTCTGACCAGTGATTATTGAGTGTTTATGGCCCTCAACAATGCATATGGGGAGGCGTGAAAGCTGAAAAACTCTGACCAATAATTGTTGAGTGTTGATGGCCCTCAATAATGCTTCCCACATTGCCCAAATTCGAACGGAAACACTTTCCTTTTTCATTTCTACACTTTTCAATTTTCATCTCAATCTCAAAAAATCTCAATCTAAAATCTCTCTAAAATTTTATTTATCCATGTTTCACATATTTATCCTTTCTCAATTTCTTATTTCCATTTCTTCCTATAAATATTTGTAAGTGTTTATATTTTAATTTAATTTTGAATATTTTTAACTAATTTCTTTGTTATTTGAATAAAATATGTATATATTCTAAATTTTTTTATTACAATCATGATTTAGCAGCTGTTGATTCAAATATTCTTGTGGTCATCCGAGTACATGGATTGAAAGCGCGTAAAGTCTGAAACTACTCGGAACTCCAAGTAAGTAATGTATTTTTAATTTACATAATATTTAGTAATTTTTTTACTAACTTTTTATAAGTGATTAAATCAGTATAATACTTAAAATATTGAAACTTAAAGTCAAAAAGTAATTTTTCTTATTGGCTACTGCATTAAAAAAAAAGTAGAGAAAAATAGTAGTAATTTTTTACTTTTACATAACAATAGAAAAAATAACATATTATTAAAACAAAAATTTGTATTTTTGTAAAAAAAAAAAACCGTAGAAAAAATCTTATCTTTTATAATTACTAAATATTGTTAATAAAAGTGTTAAGAAAAAATGTTACTCCCTCCGTTCCTTTTTGTTTGTTGTTTTAGAAAAACAAATTTGTTTCAAATTGTTTGTTGTTTTGATAATTTGAGGTCATATGTTGTCTATTATATCCTCCTTCCTAATTTTTTTTTATTGACTAAATTTTATATAATTTTTTTATTGTATCTTTTTTTTACCAAACATTTTCGTATAATCTTTTTATTGTATCTTTTTTTTTTACTAAACTTCTTCATATATTTTTTTTTGTGATTTTTAATTTTTTGGGAAAGTGTGTGCAAAAATATAAAATTTTTTTGGTGGATTAAAATTAGAGTATAATATATCCCAAAAAAAAGGTATAATAAGAAAATAATGTAAACAAATACATTTTTTTAATTTGGCCTATTTTTTTTCAAATAACAAACAAAAAGGAACGGAGTGAGTAGTATTTTTGTTAAAAAAAATGTTAGTTTTAAGGAAAATCTTTAAAAGAGTTGAGAAAAGGTACATTTTTTTATTGCTATATATGTGTGTATAACTTAAAAAGAATAGTTGAATCTTTTAAAAAAAAAATCTGACTACACACTCCCTCACTCTCACTCACCCAAATCTCTCTCTCGCGTTAACAAGTTTCGTAACCTCTCTCCCGATGCTCGGCCGCACCACCAATCGCCTCTCACCACCAGACGCAACCTCTCTCTCTCTTCCCGCGACAGACAGGTAAAACGCAAGTTCTCTCTCTCTGTAATTTTTCTAGGGTTTAGGTTTTTGGAAAATTTTGATTTGGGAAATTTGAGTTGTTTATATCTGTTTTAGGTTTTCTACATCTGGTATTGTTAAATCTTTGTGGGTGTGGGTATGTAAAATGTTGTATTGTTTGTTTGTCTTTGTGGGTGTGGGTATTGTTACATCTGATATAAACATTTTTAATTGATATTGCAGAGTTTTGAATATTATTGATAGCATTCTTACTTGTGAATAGATAAAGCATTGGAGTTTGATTAATTCGGTCAGAGGATAACTACAAAAATATAACTGTAGTTTTGAGTATTAATTCCATAAAATACTAGTAAAGGTTGTGGGTGTGGTAACACTAACATTAGTCCTCTTAAGCGTATAGTTTGAGCAAAGGAGAAGGGTCATGATTCATTAGTTAGACAATATCCAGAAATAAAATAATTGGGTGAAGGGTCATGATCCTTATTTTTGTGTGTGTACATAAGCTTCATAACAAGCACAAAGGAAACTGATATACTGATCCACACTAATTGGTGTCATTTTGGGGTTATCATGGTTGAGCTTTTGCAGATTCGTGGTTCCATTCCTCTGCTCTGGCAGCAAATTGTGGACTTAACTTATAAACCGAAGTTTGAATTATTGAAACTCGAGGAAGCTGTAAGTGTTTGCTAATTGTTGTATATCTGTGGTTTTTACATGTTTTGTGTGCATAATTAATACCCTCCTATTGAGTCTATCAAGCTTACCGATGAAAATTACACCCTATAGATGTAATAAACCATATAGTATCATCAATGAATCTTGAATCAAGGTAGTGAAATAGTTTTGAAACAATGGTTCTTCATCTGAATTGTATCCCGAGTTTCTATCAAAGTTATATCAAATTTCACTGCCAAAAGAGAATGTAATGAAGGCTCTAACATTTCAAGCATTTCAAGCTTTATATACACTTCGATTTTCTTTGTTCCAAGCAGTATTATTCTCAATTTTTGGATGGAGAACAATCATGCTTTTAAAATTACCCCATGATGTGTTAGTTTGCAAAATGTGCATAAAGAATATGTCATTCTAAACTT
This sequence comes from Trifolium repens, assembly GCA_030408175.1. Taxonomy (NCBI): domain Eukaryota; kingdom Viridiplantae; phylum Streptophyta; class Magnoliopsida; order Fabales; family Fabaceae; genus Trifolium; species Trifolium repens. The sequence goes on from CP125847.1 coordinate 3,039,997, forward strand.
AATGGGGTCTTATTTTTACCTGCCCCTGTAATATATAGTTTGATTAGTGTCATAGTGTTGCAAATGGTGTGTGTGATCTCTAGTTATGCCAACTAATTTCAGTAACAATCCATCCCTTTTATGCATGAATATGCTTACAAGTCTTTTGAGCAAAAGGAATTTGAATTCCTTACAAATTAGTGACGGTTTCCATAAGGATTTGGAGTAATCGCCAAATCATTAAAGATACTTTGGTCTTAAATTAAAAGTCATGTAAAATAATTCAACTTATAATTAAATGTTATGATAAGTACTCAAAGAAGAAATGACTGTCCACACATGAACCATATGAGTTGTACATGTTTTAATTACCATGCAAAACCTGATTTGCAATCTTAAGATTAGTAGTAGATAATAACTAAAGAATGACTAGCACATGCTTACTGCTGTTGTGCTGCTGCTGCTGTATTTTTCTGGTTTTTAATTGCCTTTGAAATTTGAATATGTTAGCCAAAATTGTTATCATGGTGCATTGATAGAACTGGACCAGAGATTGCTGAACAGTACTCCATGATCTATGGAGGAGAACTTCAAAAAATAGTGAAAAGTTTGTGCAAAAAATAGTTGAATCTCTCAATTCATTTACTTACTAATTTCCTGCTTCTTTTGTTACTTGCAATAACCCTTACCTCCTTATTTTACTTGCAGTTTTGATTATGTCTGTTATGTTTCTGCATCTATTGAAAAACAGTCATTATTGGGTGTTTTTGGTGGATTCTACATTTTAATATAATTTCAACTTCTTGGTTACATAGGTGACGGAGAATGGGAGGCAGGAGCGACATATTAATTGCAGTTCAGGTGTGGGTTTGTAGTGTTGGGTCTTGTATTTTTTAGTGCTGTGTTGGTTCAGGCGTATGTCCTTTGGGGCTGCTGCGGCATATTAATTGCAGTTTTTTAGTGCTGGTTTCTAATTGTATAGTAGACAAGTCCATTGGCTTTTGCGTTTTAATTAAGACTGTTTTGTAATGCTAGTCCATTGGCTTGTGTTGTAATGATATTTGTTGGTGTTTTGTGAAAGGGAGGTTTGTAGTGTTAGTCCATTGCCACTTAAGATATATAGGTAGCCATAATGGTACTGATGTAGTAATTGACATTTGTAAATGGATGATTAATTGTAGTGATGTTACTGATGTAATGTAGTATATGGTTTTGGTGAATTTGCACTTCTTGGGCATGATTCACTTTTATTTTCTAATAATTTTTTGGCTTTTTTAAAAGAAAAATGTCTTATGTTTGTTTCTGGTGACAAATAAAATTTTGATGTTAAAAAAATAAAAAAATAAATAACTTTGCAGTTTAAAAAAAAAGTTTATAATTAAATTAATTATTAAAAAGGTAATTGTTATTTTAAAAACAATAATTCAATTATTTAATTATTTAAAAATCAGATTTAATTTGCTTTTTAAATGATTAAATAATTAAATTATTTTTTAATTGAAGATACATTATTGGCGGCTGCAGGCCGTCAGTAATTTACCTCGAAATCCACTTTGAGAGTTGCAGACGTCAGAAATATATTGAGGGCTGCAGGCCCTCAATAATGGATAAAGTTACTGACACGCATTATTGAGGGCTCTGGGCTGTCAATAACCATTACCGACGAAGCTTTTTTTGATGGATTTTGGCCCTCAATAATGGTTGCATTGTTGACGAATTTTAAGCTTTTTGGCCCTCAATAATGCATTGTTTTCTTGTAGTGAAAGGAAAGACTGAATCAGAACTTCTGAGTTATTCAGATTCTGATTGGTGTGGAGACAAAGTTGATAGAAGAAGTACCTCTGGGTACTTGTTCAAATTTCTGGGAGGTCCTATTTTTTGGTGTTCCAAGAAGCAACTTGTTGTTGCTCTATCAACCTGTGAAGCTGAATATATTGCAGGTGCTCTGACTGCATGTCAAGCTGTGTGAATTCTGAATTTACTACAGGATCTGAAGATTGAGGTAAACAAGCCTCTGAAGCTGATGATTGATAACAAGTCTGCAATCAATCTTGCCAAGAACCCAGTGCTGCATGGGAGAAGCAAGCATATTGAGACCAAGTATCATTTTCTGAGGAATCAGGTTCAGAATGGAGTGCTTGAAGTTGTGCACTGTAGCACCCAGAAGCAGCTGGCAGATGTGTTAACAAAGGCTATCAAGACTGATCAATTTCTTCGTTTGAGGGATGGAATTTGTGTTGTCTGTTTTGTGTAAATATAAATTAAGGGATGATGTTAGAAGTAATTTATATTTTGAGGGTATTTTAGTATTTTGTTGTGTTGTCTTTATGACCTAGTTTTTTTGTGTATAAATAGACTAGTAGTTGATGTCATTAAAAACATCTTTATTCTTCACTTTTGTAGCCGTCATTGCAGAACATTTAATAATATTCTCTTTTTCTATTCATTTATCACCTTTGTGCACCAACAATTTTGATCCAAAATCATTCTTTTTGATTGTTTTTTATTTATTTTATTTAAATAAGTGATATTCACATATTTTTTAAGTTTCGTTTGAGTTTTCTCTTTCGTGATTTTTTTATCTGATGTTGTTTTAATCCTTTCTTAGTGCAGAGTTCTTGTTTGGATTTCCCGTTTTAGTACGGTATTTGTTTTGATTGCTCATCTTGTCACAGTGTTTGTTTTTGTTTAGATTTGCAGGTTTGTTTTGATACAAATTCAGTGCAGATTCAATGACTTTAACATCATCAACGTCGCATATCCGGATACATGATTGTTCCAAAACATTTGAATTTTGTCATATCAATTGTAGACTATGTCATAGACATTAGGCTGTTCTATGCTATTAACTCGGACGTTGTGAGTCTGTTTGCAGATTCATCCTTATTAGTTTTTAACAAAATTGAATTTGTAATGATTTTGATTGATCTATTCCCTATAAATTTGAATGAATGAATATTGTTGTTTTTAGTAAAAAAATTAATATATACAATAGTATTAAGCAAGGAAATTGGAGCCAAAACCTTAACTTAGGGTTCAAATTTTTGAAACTTTTAAGTTAGTGGTGCAAAAATAATAATTAAGTGGCTAAAATGTTAAATATACTATAAAGATATAGTATTTGTTTATTTTATAAATTTAGGAGTTCAGTTCATTAGCTAAACTACGTCCAATTATTAATGTTACCGTTTTAATTATAATAATTTACCCTTCTCTAATTTTTGTTTTTTTTTTTTAAATGTGATTATTATTCATTCATCACAAGCATACAAAGAAGGGCATATTGGTATATACACAAATTAATACGAAAATAGTTTTGGGTTGGCTAAAGTCACCACCATGCAGCACCTTTCATCTCACATAAACCATTAATGCTAGCATACAATTTTAGAGACTTTAAAAAGTAGATAATTTAGCTTTCCCAGTGAAGTCACATTGAATGCACAACGCGGTTTTGAGACTCACAAAATAGCTTATTACTACTCCACTTGAGCTGACTTTTTCCATGTCTTCTTACACCTTATGACAATAGTTAATGCTATTGCTTTCAACTTTTGACTATTTGCACCCTCTTTTATTTTTTTCTTTAATTTTCTTCCCCTATTTATACACCCTTTCATTTTGACTCTTGCCTTAACACATTCCTTTAGCTAACAAGTAAGAGGAAAAAAAATATAAGTGAGTGTCAAGAAAAAAAGCTATTTTTGTGAAGAAACTTATAGAAAGATTATTTTTTTGAAATAAGAGAAAAAAAGCTTTTCAAGGAAAAAAAAATGGTGAGACCACCTTGTTGTGATAAAGAAGGTGTGAAGAAAGGTCCTTGGACTCCTGAAGAAGATATCATTTTGGTTTCTTATATTCAAGAACATGGTCCTGGAAATTGGAAATTTGTTCCTACCAATACTGGTAATTACTTAATGTCCTAATCTTTCCACCTTATTTGGTGATTTTATATATTAATATTGGTTTTTGTTTTGTCCTGTTTTAGTAGATCTTAATCAAACAAAATTTTGATTATTTTAATGTTGTGATTTGAAATTAATATTCTTTTTTGGTGACTATATATATCAATGTTGGTTTTTTCTTTTTCTTGTTTTATTATACCATAATTAAATAATTTTTGGTACTCCCTCCGGTCTTATTTATAAGCAAAAGTCAACAAAAAATTTTGGCCTCAAATATAAGCAAAAGTTACCAAAAGTAACTTTATTAAATGTTATCATTCCAAAAGTACCCCTAATTAATTGTTTAACTTTTTTACATGATTGTAGAATCCCAATGATATTAGAAGGTCATTTTAGGAATTGTAATAGAAATTGCACATAAAATCAAGACAAAAAGACAACTCCTTAATAAGTGTGTAAAATGGAATTTTGGCTTATAATAGAGGCCGGATGGAGTACTTTTTTGTCTTGTTTTATAAGATCATAATCAAAGAAATTTTGATTTTTTTAAGGTTATAATTTGAAATAGTATTTTTTTTGTGATTTATCAATTTTGTGTGTCCTGTTTTATTAGATCATAATAATTGGAAAAAAAAATTGTTTTGTTTTATTAGACTATTATGATCAAAGGAAGTTTTGATTCTTTTAAGGTTGTGATTTGAAATTAATATTTTTATTTTTTGTTTTTCAGGTTTGTTAAGGTGTAGTAAGAGTTGCAGACTTAGATGGACTAATTATCTAAGGCCAGGAATCAAAAGGGGTAACTTCACTGATCAAGAGGAGAAAATGATTATCCATCTCCAAGCTCTCTTAGGAAATAGGTATATTAATTAATTAGTTAATTAACCTTCAACCTCTTTTTCAAGCATATATCCATAATTTTAAATTATTCTTACAAATGCGGTTATATCGTGAACTTTTAACTTTACGGAGAGTCACAATCAAATAAAACTTATGAAATTTTAATCGTATTCACAACGTGATTCCAATGACATGATTGAGTTTAGCTTCATAAAGTAAATTTTATTTTTTCTAAAAAAAAATATAATAAAGTAAAATTGAATTACTTTTTTTCATCAAAATTGTTATTTTTAGTACTTTGTCTAGGAAAAGTGCTTTTCAGAAGTACATTTTTTCACATGCTAAATTAAATCACATTGATTATTGTACAGATGGGCTGCAATAGCTGCATACCTTCCACAAAGAACAGATAATGACATCAAAAATTATTGGAACACTTATTTGAAGAAAAAGCTGAAAAAATTAGAAACAAGTACTTCTTCTGAATCATGTTTAGGACATGATGATGTCTCAGTTTCTCAACCAATAGCTAGAGGACAATGGGAAAGAAGACTTCAAACCAACATTGACATGGCCAAAAAAGCACTTAGTGAAGCTCTTTCTCCACAAAAAAGCACTTCTAGCAACAACTTATTATTACCACTTGAATCAAACATTTCTAGTGAAAGCTCTTTTTGTTCAACAAAACCAACCACACAAACACAATCTTTGTGTTATGCTTCAAGTGCTGACAACATAGCTCGTTTGTTGAAAGGTTGGATGAAAAATAAGCCAAAAGGGTCAAATGGTAATTACTCAAATGTGACACATAATTCATTTAATATTGATTTGGTTTGTGGAGGAAATTATGAGACTAGTGCTTCTAGTGAAGGAATGGAAAAAGGTTCATCAACAAATGTTGAAATTTCTGAGACTTTTGAACCTTTGTTTGGTTATGAATCTTTGGATTCTTCAAATTCTGATTCAACTTATATTTTTCAAGATGAAAGCAAACCTGAAAATATTGGTGATGGTGAAATTATGCCTTTCTCTTTGCTTGAAAAATGGCTTCTAGATGATGGTGGTATTCAAGAGAAAGTTGGTCTTAGTGAAATTAATTATGTATTTTGAAATTATTATTGTTACTATGTTTTGGATTTTCAATTTTGTAACATTTTGAGAATCTTGCTTTTTTCTTAGTTTTAGGACTAAGCCTAATTGAATCTCACTTTGGTTTTTATCTTTTAACACTTTGGTGGTGTAGAAGTGTATATTCCAATCAATATTAATGACAGTATAATTTCATGCTATCTACTTCTTGTGCTTTGATTGAAAATTTGCATATTGTATGCATATGCATATAAAATGTATTGATTAAGGAATGTAAAATGATTAATTTATATTTAGAAAATGATAATTTCCTCCGTCATTTTTTTTATAAAAAATATTGAATTATAAGGAGTACTAGGACTATTCAATTCTTAAAATTCAAAAAGATTCCATTAAATACTTTAAAGGCATTTTAATGGAGCATTACACAAATCAGAGAAAACAAATGAAGAGTTCTTTCCTAATCTCCATATAAACCAAAATCATGACATAAAGATAATTTGGTCCACTATTTTAGAATCATTAGCTACTTCACCTTTGAATACAATATTATTATGGACATTCCATAAACTCCACGTTGTAGCCAACCAAATTACATGACGGCTTTTAGCATATTTGTATACTCACCACGTCCTTTAAAATACAAATAGGTGCCTTAAAGAAAGAGAAGAAATACATGGGCAAGCTAGTTAGTTAACACCGAGTTAATAAGAATAACTCTACCACCTATTGATAAATTTCGACCTTTACAACCATTTAGATGCTTCTTTATTTAATTTTCTTGAACGGCTAAATTTTATTAATAACGTAATTGAGCGCAAGACGAGCACTGTCCGTGAAATCAAGACATACACAAACTCTTCACAAAGGAATAATTCCAACAACACCAATGGCAAGCCCCCTAAAACCCTTATAACCAACTCTTCACAAAGGAAGAATTCCAACAACACCAATGACAAGTCCTATAACCCTTATAACCATTCAATAACTAAAACAACAACTTATAGCAACATCAAAAACATATCCAAAAGTCATATCAAATACAAATGCATCAACTACCATCCCCACCCATCTTACTTTAACTCCATCCGAACCAAAACGGCAGTCCCGAAGCAAGAGGCGGCCACTCACATTATGGTATCAAACCAAAACTAACATCACAAAAGCGGCGGCGTAAAGGGTTAAAGTCGCAGCTGCTGCGAAAAGCTTTGGAGAGAGGTATTGACACCCAACACGAATAACTCCATCATTGATCTTGACCAACCGCTCCACCAGGAGGAAGATAGTTCCTCTGAACAACACCACCCTTGCTGCAAACAACACGGAAAAAACACCAATGGGCAACACCAAAACCACACCAACACCACCACCACCACCATATCAACACAAAAACGCAGAAAAACCATGGGCAAAATATCAAACTTCTCGTCGCAGTTCTCGTCCCCTCCGTAGCAGCCCTGTCGCAGCCGCCACCACAACACCCGTCTTAGATCCGTCAACCACCACCACCCCACCTCAAATCTGTCGCCCTACAAAACTGGCGAAGAACATAAACGCGTTTATGAACAATAAGATCCGAGACGGCAACACCAAGACCACACCAACGCCAAAACCATGTTTATGAACAGAAAGTGGCGAAGAACACTAACACCAAAACAACACCAACACCAATACTGGCGAAGAACATAAACGTCATCTCAGATCCGTTTATGAACAACCGCACCGGAAAAACTCCGGCGCCGACGCACCACCACCACCTAGTCTAGTGAAAAACACAAAAAAGAACCTCGTTGCATATTGACGTACCACAACCACCACCACTCCACCTCAAATCTATCGCCCTCCAAAATTGGCGAAGAACATAAACGCGTTTATGAACAATAAGATCCGAGACGGCAACACCAAGACCACACCAACACCAAAACCACGCTTATGAACAGAAAGTGGCGAACAACACCAACACCAAAACTGGCGAAGAACATAAACCTCGTCTTAGTTCCGTTTATGAACAACCGCACCGGAAAAACTCCGGCGCCGACGCACCACCACCACCGTGTCTAGTGAAAAACACAAAAAAGAATCCCGTTGCATATTGACGAACCACAACCACCACCACTCGCGATCCAAGCGCACAGCTGAAAAAAAAAAAAAAAAGGGAAAGGAATCCACTTCACAATAATTGTCATATTTATTTTCCCGGTAAGGTATTTCACACACAAAGATTAAAAGAAGGGTAGTTAAAGAAAAAAGAATAGACTATAAAAATTTTAAAACTATTTTACTAGACACTAGTTAACATTTTGCTTAAAAAATATATTATAATTGAAAGAAATGTAATGATGTTTTAACTAAATTATTAATAAGTTCATAGTGAAAAATATTAATAAATTATTAAATGATGCAACTAAAAAAGAAGGGATATTATGCACTGATTAAGGAAAATAAAAAGATGAATTTATATTTAAAATAATAATTTTATATTTTAAAAAGATAAGCTATACAAATTTTAAGATTATTTTATTGCATTAGGTTACTTAACTTGTGATTGAAAGACACTGGTTAGCAAATTTTCTATAAACAACTACTGTATTCAATTTATTTTCTCAGGATAAGTTTTTCATTAATCCCTTAACTAATTTAAGACATTCGTTGACAAGATCCCTTCTTTCGATATAAGTATGGGAATTGCAAACTTACATTGATGCTTTGATAATTATAGAAATATAATTAAGGACACTGTTTTATTGGCTTAATGTCCATCTTGTTGAGTTTCAGTGTAGTAGAGTCGAAATTCGATTAGCATTGGTGTAACAATTAAGCCTATTTTTTTATGCTAAACATTAATTGGGAATTTGAGCAAACTATGTTAGGACATTCCATATATTCACGTTATAGGAACAACGTTCTCTATGGCTAAGCCAACCAAATCATGATATGCATATACATAGGGACTCTGCTACATATGCAAATTTTATGCAAACTTTTTAACAATTTAACTAGTGTAAAAAGGGATTTGGATATAATAATGAGTTATCATATATTTGTATATCACAAACAATACAATGGTTTATGCTAATATACTTACAGAGCAAATAGGAAACGTAACTACACATAGTCAAAGACAATTAATTACAATGAATTCTTACTTGAATGAAAATATATCCTATTAATTACAATTGACTACAAAATCATTCCATCATTATTTGGTTGAGTCACGTACAGCTAGCTATGCATGAGTTGTTGTGATAACACTCCCCCTCAAGATGGAAGGTGTAAGTTGGATAAACCCATCTTGCTCTTTAAATGAATGAATTGATCTTTGCCTAATGCCTTGGTGAGTAAATCAGCAATTTGGTTTGCAGAACGGACTTTCACGGTAGTAATGAGACCCGAAGAAACTTTTTCACGAACAACATGACAATCAATTTCTATGTGTTTCGTTCGTTCATGATATACCGGGTTTGACGCAATATGAAGAGCAGACTGGTTGTCACAAAACAACGGTATTGATGTAGGAGGAGGTAAACCAATATCTTTCAAAAGATACGAGAGCCAAGTAATTTCACAAGTTGCATTGGCCATTGCTCTATATTCAGCTTCAGCAGAGGAACGGGAAACCACACTTTGTTTCTTTGTCTTCCAAGAGATAATGCTAGAACCCAAAAAAATGCAATACCCGGTAGTGGAGCGCCGAGTGGTAGGGCAACTAGCCCAATCTGAATCACAGTAAGCTTGAAGAGAGAGATTTGAATTAGAGGGAAAGTAAAGACCTTGCCCGGGAGTGGACTTGAGATAGCGAATAAGGCGAGTAGCAGCATTCATGTGTGGTTGACGAGGAGCATGCATGAATTGACTCAAAATATTGACGGTGTAGGTGATATCAGGGCGCGTTACTGTGAGATAAATAAGACGGCCCACAAGGCGACGATAAGGTGCAGGATCAGTTAAAATTGAACCGTCGGATGAAGATAATTTTAGATTTTGTTCCATGGGAAAATCTGCAGGTTTGGTAGCGGTAAGACCACAATCAGATATGATATCAAGAGCATATTGTCGTTGTGATAAAAAAAGACCCTTTTTTGATCTGGCAACTTCAATACCCAAAAAATATTTCAAACGACCCAAGTCTTTAATTTTGAAGTGGTTGTGCAAAAGATTCTTAACCAAGCTCATAAGATGGGGATCTGAACCTGTTAGAACAATGTCATCGACATAAAGGAGCAAAAATGCAGAACCAGACTCACGATGCAAACAAAAAAGTGAGGGGTCGGCTGTACTATGTGTGAAACCGAATTCAATAAGAACTTCTGAAAATTTGGAATACCAGTTTCGTGAGGCCTGCTTAAGCCCATATAGAGACTTATGTAACTTACATACGAGAGGCTCCCCCTGACGCCTAAAACCGGGTGGTAGTTGCATGTACACATCTTCATGCAAATCACCGTGCAAGAATGCATTATTAACATCAAGTTGATGAAGAGGCCAATTTTTTGCAGCAGCAACAGAGAGAAGAACTCGAACTGTTACAAGTTTGGCAACAGGAGCAAAGGTATCAAAATAGTCAATCCCTTCAACTTGAGTATATCCTTTAGCAACTAATCGTGCTTTATATCTTTCAATGCTTCCATCAGATTTGCGTTTAATTTTGAAAACCCAACGACAACCAATCGGTTTCTTCCCAGGTGGTGGAGAAACTAAAGACCATGTTTTGTTTTCACACAAGGCATCAATCTCACATTGCATTGCGTTGCGCCACTCCGGAAAATTCTTAGCCTCAGTGTATGATTTAGGTTCAGACTCAGTAGTAATTGAAGAAAGAAAAGAACGATAAAAAAGAGAAAAATTATGAGAAGATAAAAAATTACAAAGAGGATAAGGATTACCAGAATTAGAATTTGAAGAAGATGCCTGTGATGAGGGTAAGGAGCAAACATAGTCATTGAGATGGCTGGGTGGTTTCCGTTGTCGGGTGGGGCGGTTGGTAGCAGTTGAGGGTGGTTGAGTTGGTAATGGTTCAAGGTTTGAAGAGGATGGCTCATTTTGATTAAGTGGATTAGTTTGTGGTATGATCTGTGTAGTGGGAGAGGGGGGCTCATTTGGTGGAGGGAGTTGTGGCGGCTCATCCGGGGGAAAAGGATATAAAAAGGAATTGTTTGTGATATACAAATATATGATAACTCATTATTATATCCAAATCCCTTTTTACATGGTATCAGAGCAAATAGGAAACGTAACTACACATAGTCAAAGACAATTAATTACAATGAATTCTTACTTGAATGAAAATATATCCTATTAATTACAATTGACTACAAAATCATTCCATCATTATTTGGTTGAGTCACGTACAGCTAGCTATGCATGAGTTGTTGTGATAACAACTAGTGCATAATATATCTTCCATAATAGTGCCATTCAAAAAAAAAAAAAAAAAATCCATAATAGTAAGATTTAACATTAGCAATTATAAACAACCGATACAAAAAGTGATGATGTTAGAATTTAAACACATGAGGGGAGTCTAACCTAAACGATTAGTCCAATAGGTAGAAGTTCATAACTTAAGTACTACATTGAAGACTTTGAAATACTCAATGTGTGACTAACATTTCCACACCTTTTAAGAACGGATTTGAATCCTCTCCTTTTTTTTTTTCTCCAATTTCCTCTCCAATTTTTTTATGTGTCTATCTCTCTCATCATTTTTTCTCTTTCATCATCATTTATTTATTTTTAATTTTTAATTTCTCTCTCTTCTCACTCACAAAACAAGGAATTGGAGAGGGAATTGGAGAGAAATCATAGGAGAGAATCCAAATCCTTTAAGAACCGATGTCCATAACGACTTATGATCAACTAAATAAGTTTATAGTATTATGTACAACAACAAAAAAAGTAGTATCAAACTGAAATGATGATACAATACCTTACATAAAATACTTGAATCATATTTTAAAAACACACTCTGCTATGCCATGGTTGCTCTAATCATAGTACCCGATCCATTGGTGTGTTGATGTTTTACAATTTTTTCAATTTGACTTAGTGCTCCCATTGTTTTTTTTTTTCTTTTTCCCTTTTTAATAATATATTTGTAATCTTGGAAAGATGATATTTAGAGGTGTCAACATAGTTGAAATGTCTAATTTTTTTTTTTATGTTTAGATGTTCTTAACATATAAAAAAAATGTTTTCTTCTTCTAACTTTTCGTTCTAACGATTAAAATTTGATTTTCCAAAATATTATATACACCATTTTTTTATAGAAAAAGAGAGCTAATGCTCTGTATTTACTATTTAATGCGATGTTAATTGTTTTCTTGATTCACATAATTTCTGTTTCTTTAATTTATGGACTGTATTCAGGGGCGGACATAAGAGGGGCAAGCAGGGGTTGAGCCCTCTTGTCCATAATTTTTTTTAAAATATCAAGCGTAGGTTCAAAAAAGCACCCATTACAATTGAATTTTTTTATACTAACCACCAATTATCATTTTCTGCTATAAAGATTATGAAAAATAGAGCGAGAAATATAAAAGATGAATATATTATAATAAATACGTGGAAAAGGGGTCCGGACTATTGCACTTAACACTGTTGGATTTGGTGCATGGATATAAATAGTAGATGACCTAATGAATATAGGATAAACTCTGATACCATCATAGAATTTTATATTGGATCTAATTCATACTTACAAAACCATCTTATAAGGTGAATATTATCTCTATTTTATAAATTCATATTTAGATCATCTTGCAACCGATATAGAACTTTTTAACAACAAGAATTATGTGAAAATTGTTACACAACACCTAAATTTCTCTTGAACGTCCAACCGTTGCTATATGTATATAGATACATTCTCTAAAACAGATAGATATTATAATTTATAACTTTACACCTCACAAGACTCTAATACACAGGTATAATAACAACCAAATGAATCGGATATAAACTTTAAGTATCTTTGACCGGTGTATCTTATAAAGAAAAACTAGAGTTAATATATATATAACTTTGGTCTACACCTCTTCTTTTAGTGCAATATTCTATTCAATTTCAATTAACTCCAACAATTGTCACAATTTTTTATTTATAGTATATGTTATTTCCGTCATGCATGATGCCAAATAAACAGTTTAGTCTCATTGATCTAGATTTTGTCAGCTGGCCAACCACATACATATTAAGGGGAGCATATAATGAAAAGAAAGGGGGAAATTAAAACTAAAGGAAAATTGAATTTTATCAACCTTTTTCTTTATGTTGTTTCCATCATGCATGATGTCATAAATATCTAAACATTTTCTTGGTAGAATATGTTTTCATCTTATTAAACTGATTGCCTATAAATGCTCATGTCATGTGATGCATTTTTTTTTTCTCTTGTTTTTTCATAGGTTATTTTATAGTTTTTATTCTTCCAGTTCAATTAACCTATCCATGCTGTAAAGGGATGGGAATGAAGAAAAAAAAACATTATGGCAAAAATGTGTCCATTTTTCATGGGACCATTATTCACTAATAGTAGTATAATATTAAAACTTCTACTTAACCTTCCTTCCTAGTTCCTACTATACGCCCATGATAAAGCCATACTAATGGTAATATAGTAAGGAAAAATAGCACAGGTCAAATGTTACAATACTACCAGTGGCAAAAATGTGTACCACAATGAGTGCCATAATTAATTTGCAATATAAAGTCTCTTGGCATGCAGCTGGTTTAGAAAGACCAAGAAAAGGATATATCATAATAACCTAATTGAAAAATACATTCAAAGCACCTTTAAAATTTATGTTTATAATAAATTGATTCTTTAAATTTTTTAATTAACAAATAAGTCTTATAAATTTATTATAACATTTTAAAAAATAAATAATCAGAAGCTAAAAAAATATAAAAACTGCAAAAAATGATAAGTTGATGTTAGTATAGCTTTATATATCTCCAACTTTTCAAACAAACATAATTCTTACATAAATTTTAATATTCCAATAATATCTACATATCCTTACATGTTCTTCTTCTTACAACAAGTGTAAACTATTCTATTCTTCAGTTGATTCTTGCAACCTTCGAAAGATACCAATTTTTTGTTTTTTGCATAGTTGAATTTTTCGGTGGACAATAATTTATACCAGTAGTACAAAAAATACTAGCTTTTTTTTATGTGATATATTACATTAGGTTATTTTTTATTTTTTTTATAAGCAAAAAATGAATTATAAAGAATACAAGGTGTACTCAACCCTTACAATTAAAAGAGAATCCAACTATATGCCTTTAAAGCAGTTTAAAGGATTATTACACCAATCAGAAAACATAAAATTAGCATTATTCCCTACACGGCAAAGGAACCAAAACCACGAGATATAAATAATTTGGTCGACAAGGGAAGATACATTAAGTTATTAATTCAAGTTGTGCTTTTTTGGCCAAATGCATTCAAAAGTTTGTGAAGTTTTGCATTTGTAACAGTTACATCTAGGATGTTAACGAGACAGAGAATAAATGGGGAATACTTTACCACATTATATATTCCCCACCATTTAAAATAATCCTCATCTTCGTTCTTATTTCCCACTTAAGATGTATATATGAGGATAACCGTTGTATATTAGTATTACTTAATGAATTAAGAAAAATGTAACATAATTAAGAGTATATTGGTAAACAATAATTAATAAAGTTAAAATTGAAAAAGAATTATAAAATTGGACAAAAAAAATCAAAATAACTTTATATTTAAAAATGTTGATAGTAATATTAATATATTAATGGGTTAAATATGTTTTTAGTACCTACTTTTATGTGAGTTACGATTTTTAGTCTCTACATTTTTTTATTATATTTTTAGTCCCTTTCGTCAATTTTTTGTGACTAGGATAACGGAATCGGCCACATAGGATACCTTAAATTGACTAGGATAATGTTTGCATATTGAATGACATTGCATCTATGTGTCATCCTATGTGGCCGATTCCATTATCCTAGTCACAGAAAATTGACGGTAGGGACTAAAAATGCAAACGGCAAAAACGTGGGGGACTAAAAATATAATAAAAAAATGTAGGGACTAAAAGTCGAAACTCATATAAAAATAGGGACTAAAAACATATTTAACCCTATATTAATTTACACATTGATAGCAATACTTTCTCTTGTCCTTAATATGAAGAAAAAAAAGTTATTTTTTAGATACATTAAAATATTGATGTATTTAATTGATGATATAGTCTAAATATAGTATTAATATTTTAATATATCTAAAACAATAAACTTCTTATATTAAGAAAACCAGAGGGAGTATTCAATTTACCTGTTTGAATTCGCAGCGACAAAATCATCATGACCATTGTAAATTTTTTTCAAACAAGGCTTCCTAAATCATCCTGCAAGACTCAGTTGCATTATTAGTTTTGATCAATAGGGCTGTCAAATAACCGATTATCCCAAAAGCTTAAGCTGTTAGGATTAGCTATATCAATAGTTTTATATTATTTCCAACACGCCCCCTCACGCAAGAGCCCATTTGGGCTTGAAGCGTGGATAATGCATAAGCCCACCTACCATATGCTTAAATTCCACTTTTTAATTAGAAAGTGAGGGGAGCGGGGATCGAACTCTAGACCACTTAGTCATAGAGCTCTGATACCATGTCAAATAACCGATTATCCCAAAAGCTTAAGCTGTTAGGATTAACTATATCAGTGGTTTTATATTATTTCCAACAAGGGCATGGTGTATTTCATGAATACATATACTACGTACTATCTTTTGCACCATGTATTAGAATATGTACATTAATTACTTATCTTTATATAGTAGAAATTAATTAGAAGGTAAAGAAAAAAGAATATTGAATCATGAGAAAACCTTGAGTATCATTTTCCAAGTTGTCATCCAAAGCTAACTTGTTAAGGACAGAATCATGTGCCTTAAGGATGATCTTTCTGATACCAACTCATTGTGCATTTAGTGCAACCATGTGGAATTGCATATACATAATATACTGTTTTTTATTTGACAGCTTGCATTGTCATTCATACACGAAACTTGATATGAAAAAGACATTTAATACATCCATTAATTAAAGGAACAAAATTTCCACACAGTTTCTGTGACTAGTGGAAATGATCATATATACTACTATATGAAACTTATTTTCATAATTTATTTTATAAATTTTTTATTAAAAACAATAATTATTTATTAAAAATTTATACATTCAATATAAAATGTACAAGTTCCAAGGCAAACTTACTATTTTAAACTTCTTAACATGTGTAACTTTGCACATAATAGAAAAAGCATTTATAAATTTTGTTTAGCTGATTAAGCAACCAAGTCACACTCATGGGTATATATTAAAAAAACATACGAAATTAAAATTGTATGAATGAATAGGGAATATGGATTTCTTATTGTTTACAATAATTTTAAAACTGCATTAATCTAAATCATTTGATTTATAATTAATAGTAATTGAGATCGTAAACTATGTGAAAATCTTATTATTTAGTATGGCAGAAAATTTCATTCCGTGAATAGGTTATTGATTTTATTTGGACTAATAGGTTATTGATTTAAAATTATGTATTCTATGAGTTGAATCGATTACATTTAGAAAAAATAACTATAATTGTCAATTAAAAAAATAAAATCTAAGCTTTTCCAAAAATAAAATTAAGAGTTGAATAAATTCATAATTTAGTATACTTTAGATTTAACTGAAGTATGAGTAAAATGAAGATTTAAAATAAGTATTAATTTTTTATAATTGTCAATGACACATATTCTTTATTTTGGTTCAATTATATGCATGTAATTTTTCTTTGTTATTTTTTTGTTTGATAATTTAATGGCTAGACTAGCTGACTATGGTTTGAACTCCGGACCTTTCAATAAATTCATTGGAAGTCACTTACTAAGCTACAACATTCTTTTCTGTATGTTATTTAAACAAATTAAATGAATTTCTCAAACATATTTTTTAGTATTTTCTCCTCACCTTTTATTTCTCAAAATTCTATTATTTGTTTGTATAAAATTCAAACGTGCAAAAAGCACTTTTCAAAAGTCGTAATTTTAAAATCCGAACAAAGCACAAAATTTTGAGAAACATAAGGGCACAAAGAAACCAACATTTTTGGAAACCACCAGCAGAGATGATGAGATGGGCCAGGCCTGACCAATGCAATGTTTTCCAGAGAGTTGGAATGGGCCTAGCCAAGGCAAATCCTAGCCTCCCTTGCATTCACACACCTTTATGCTCTCTCTCTCTCTCTCTCTCTCTCTCTCTCTCTCTCTCTCTATATATATATATATATATATATTATTTATGTTTCTTATTAAAATTTTCATTCATTTTGTTATAATTTTAATTGGCACTTATTATTTATTTATTTTTCAATTATGTAAATATTATTTTTATGTTATTTATTTAAACAAATCAATTCCTCACATGTTTTAGATAATTAGATGGATGTTTTTGAAACCACCAGCTGAGTGAATTAGTTGGGCCAGGCATACACATATCATTTTCCCTCTTAAGCCTCTTTGTATTCACACGTTTATGCTTCTTATTTTATTTAATTAATAATTATATCTATCCTTTCTCATTTTGTATTAAATTTGTCTTCTTGAATAATATCATCTTCTTTTTCTTACGATATATCCATTTCACTTATTACAATATTTCATTACTTACGAAAATTATAATTGTGACTAATTATATTGTATCATATGTTGAAAATATTGTAAAACTAAAAGTCTCTATACCGGGGGTGTATTAGACAAAATGAGGGTCGATTAAGCATCTAACTTGGCCCAATTTTGTGTTTAAGCCCAATACAACACTTAATTTTTTAGTTTCCATCTTGACGAAATAGTTTGCTTCTAAATCTCTATAAAAAAAAAATTTGCCTCTAAATAAAGCAAACAAATAAATAATAGCACAATGAAACTTAAGAGATATCAATCCTAAAAAGTATTGAAAATATTAATATTTTTTAGTGAGAATGAGGTAATTTATATTTGTTAACACAAGTCGAAGAAATCAATATTTTTTTTCTCTTATTTGGTTTTTTTTTTGTTTGCACTTACTAATTTAGACTTTTGGTCCTTTTTGTATTGGTTAAAACTTTGGGTAGGAGATATAAATATTAAAACCTCCCTTGTCCCCTTCAACTTGTATCTACCCCCACAAATTTCATAACTATTTCCGTAATCTCAAAATATAATTAGAGATTGACTTGCAAAATCACAAACCATTTTAGTGGGTACAAGGGCTTCCCAAAAAGTGTAGTAGAATGATATTGGTGGAAAAAATTAATAAATTTTGCATTAATATTCTAAAGGGATAAATAATTTGAAATATTAAAAATTTGCATAGAGGATATTTATATTTATAATAAAACGGAGGAAGTATAGTTTTAGGGAGTTCAGATCCGCTCCAGTTTATTTATCCTCCAGTTCTCCAGTTCGCTTAACTGATGCTTAACACGTGGCAATTGGAAATTTTAACGGTGGAGATTAAAAAGTGTAAAAATCTATATTTTTAATAAAAATAAAAGGTAAGGAATCGTGTTTCTTCTTCTTCCTGATAACTCCTTTCTCCACCTCTTTCTCTTTTGTGTTCCACCTCAGTCTCACCATCACCGCCATCTCGCCGGTTACCATGCCGTCTCACCGTCGCGTTCTCACCGTCGCAGTCTCGCCGCCGTGAAACAAATCACCATATAATAGATCTTGTCTTTCTCCTCCCATCTTCTCTTCTCTAGTTCTCGTTCTTCTTTTTTTTCTTTTCTCACTAATCCGTTTATTACTAGAAACATGATAACCCTACTGTTCTTCTAAAAGAACATGAATTCTTTTCTTTTTCTTTTTTCTGTATTCAAAACATTAATTTTATTTCCTGTACCCAAAACATAAAATTGCAAAAGCTTACCATTCTTAAAATTGAAAATATGAAATTAAGATTAATTAAAGCCAAACAATCTCCAATCTTCAAACTGAACAAGGGAAAGTGGACGCACAAAGGAGACAGTGTGATTTTGAGGCGACGGGAAGGAAAACGGTGGGGAGAGGAAAACAGCGGCGACTGTTTGGACAAAGAGATGAGTGGGTGATTTGTTTCACGGAAGAACAATTGAAAGAGATAAGAGTGAAGGAATATGGTGAGAATAAGATGAATCTCAGTTGTTTAATCTATTTTTCCTTTTTCTAATCTGACTCGTTGATTTCTTTTCTGTCCACGTGTCACTCATCTGCGAAAGAAACTGGGAAACTGGAGCATAAGAGAAATGGAGCTGACCCAAGTTGAAAGGAGTGTGAATATAGGGTCCGGTTATTATACATAAGCCAAAGCTTATGCAGCGTGCATAAGTCCGGCCCAAAACGCGCGCCCAACCCAGATCGCTGAATACACCCCCATTTTTACTAAGCCCAACACTAACGGGAAAACGTCCGTTACTTGCTTGCGCTTTACCGTTATTCCCTTTCAGTTTATTTTTAAAGCACATTTATTGCAACCGTCGCGTAACTCACTCATCCTCCTCATTCATCATCATCATCATCATCATCATCATCATCGTCGTCGCCTACCACCACCGTCGTCGTCGTCGCCATTCATCAACATCACTGTAACCATCGTCGTCATCGCAAGCAACAACGGAGGCAACACATAAGCTTCAGAAATCGTTGTCGACACACAAAATGAAGAACACAACACAGGTTTTGTTCTACTACTTTCTTCTTTCTCATTTACGTAAATAACTTAACAATTTTGTGGTTCAGTTGGCATATTAATGAAAATCATCTTTGAAACCCTAAAAATTACAGGTTATTTTTGGTTTTTTTTTAAAGTTGATTGTGATTCTATGATAAATTTGTTCATAGAATTGTTGAAGATGGTGTTTAGTTCAGTTTGGCAAATAATTGTAGTAAACCATTCAACATTTAACTTGTGTTTTCAATTTTGTTGTGACTTAGTTATTACTTAGGGTTGGGGATTTGTTGAATTTTATAGGATTGTGCAATTTATGATTTATGAAATTAAGTAAAATGTGGTTTCACAGATTGAGTAGAATGTGATCATTATGAACTTGTTTTAACTGATTGAAACCATTTCAGACAAGAATTGGTTTCAACAAGTTTAAAACTGAAACCATTTGATGCTGGTGTTAGTTTTCTTTTAATTATTTTTAATAATTGATGAATTTTTCATTTTTTTTAAAGTTAATTGTGATTCTCTGATATATTTGTTCATAAAATTGTTGAAAAAGGTTTTTTAGTTCAGTTTGGCAAGTAATTATAGTAAACCATTCAACATTTAACTTGTGTTCTCAATTTTGTTGTGACTGAGTTATTACCTAGGGTTGGAGATTTGTTGAGTTTTATATGATTGTGAAATTTATGATTGATGAAATTGAGTCAAATATGGTTTCACTGATTGAGTAAAATGTGATTATTATGAACTTGTTAAAACTGATTGAAACAATTTCAGAAAAGAATTGGTTTCAGCAACTTCAAACCTGAAACCATTTGATGTTGGTATTTGTTTCCTTTTAATTATTTTTAACAATTGATGAATTTTTGAATTTTTTTAAAGTTTATTGTGATTCTCTGTTAAATTTGTTCATGAAATTGTTACTTAGGGTTGGTGATTTCCTCCCTAATTTCCAATAATATCCAAGGGTGACTATTTCTAAATTTAAAAAGTTGCAATTTTGTTGATATACTGTCTAAAACCATTTGGCACATAGAATGGTTTTATAAAGGTTTACATGACAACCATTTGATACTGATAATTGTTTTCTTTGATTAAGGCTACCAAATCTAAGGCCCTAGGGCCAATTCCCAATTTCAGTATTGGACTTACACCATCTGATGAAGAAAAATCAGATGATAACAAAGCAAATATGAGAGGTAAGAAGATGCAAAAGAAGTTGGATCCAAAAAACCGTGGGAAAAATAAAGAACAAACTGCTGAGGAAGAAACTGATGAAGGAAGTTCAGATGACAACAATTCACAAAAAAAAGGTAAGCAGATGGCAAATAAGTCAGATCAAAAAAACCATGGCAAAAGGAAACAACAAAATGTCAGACAAGTATCTGAAGAAGCAAGTTCTGATGACGACAATGACAAGAAAGACTTGGATGCCGATCAGCGATTGAGGCACAAGCTTAGCATACCTAAAATCTATGACCTTATGCAGTCAATCGAAGGAAAAAGAGAAAAAGATAAGATAATTAAAACTTTGAATGAAACTGGCTTTGGAGGAATGGTCCATATATGTAAATGGACAAAAATCCACACATTTTTTGTCGAATGGATTGTCAAACGGTTTGAAAGGGATAACATGTGGATAAGACTGAACAAGACTGATGTGCTCCCATTGAGGGAAGAAGATGTGCATAGAGTGTATGAACTACCAATGGCAGGGGAGCAGATCAACACTAAACTTTGCTCAGAGACAGCAATAAAGAGGCTCAGGGCAGAGTTAGGATTGGCTGATGATAATTCTGCACTTGTCAAGGTGACAGAATTGGAAAAAATACTGCAGAGAATGGAGAAACCGAAGGCATGGGTAAAAGGGGCCATTTGTCTTATAATTCACAACATTTTGTGCCCCACAAACAGAAACTTAGTTTCTTTGAATTATGCTCAAGTTTTGAAAGATGCTTCTTCATTTAACTGGTGCTCTCACATTCTCCAACATATGAAAGACGGATTGCAAAATCCAAAAGTGGCAAATCCGTTAGCGGACTTCCACTTCCTAATGGTATATATTTCTCTCTCCCTCTCTCTCTCTCTCTCCCTCTCTCTCTCTATATGTGAATAATATTTTAGGAGTTTGTATGCCTGAACCAGTTATATAAATTTGAATATAGTATGTTGGATCTTTATATTTCTGAAACCATTTCCAACAAGAAATGGTTTCAGATAGTTGTCTCACAACACCATTTTACAGACATAATTGTTTTCTTTGAAACTGCATGTGAGGTATCTAATTATAGGTACTTAAATCAATTTCACTGTTATAATTTTCCACAGATTAATTACATGGACAAAATGGGGAAGAGAAGCCCATTCCTAACAGGAAAATACAAAAGGCCATCGCTTCGTGATTGGGATGTCAAGACGGCAAACCAAGACCTTCAAAAGGTGCATGAACTTATGGGACTGGAAAATGGTTTGACCGCTGGGGTCAAGAGACTGAATAGCACTGGAGATGTCCCAGTTGTAATTTGTTTTGATGCAGACACATGTCCACTTTCTAAGGTATTTTTTTGCTGTAGGGTTGTCTCTAATTGTCTCAAATATAAATATATATAATGGTTGATATTTTGCTGTAGGGTTGTCTCTAATTGTATTGGTATTTTTTTTATAAACAATTGCAGGCAGAGGAGCATCTTAATTATTGTCGGGGTTGCATAGAGGTCTACAATACTGCTGCAAAAACCTTGCAAAGGAGAATAGGTGAGGCAAATGCTTCAACTTCTAGAAAATTAGAACCAACTCCAATTGACAAAGCACACAAATCTGAAGGTGAAGAGACTGATAATTCAAGTACTGAAAAGTCTCCGAAGAATTTGCCTCACTTGGATGATGCAGGTTCACGAGAAACGAGCAAAAGCAATGAAGCTGAACAGGATGATAACAAGAGTTCAGGTGCTGAGAAGGGCGTTGAAGTACCTGGAACTAAAGAGAAACAAAGTTCAAATAGTTGTGAGGAGAGGAAAATGTCAGAAACTGGTGATATGGGCTGTTTTAATGCTGGACAGGCTGAGGGTGAACCATCAAACCCAAACCCAAGTACTCAAGCAGAAAATAGGTACTGCATTAAGTTTCGATGCTTAACATGATGTAAAACCATTTTGCTTGTAAAATGGTTTTATAAAGTTACTCTCTAAAACCATTTTGCTTGTAGAATGGTTTCAGACAGTAGTACTATAATAGCATTTTTAAGTCTTATGCAATGTTTATTTTAAAAGGGATTAATGGTTTCAGGTTTAATAGAGATGATAATACCAAAAGTAATGATGAAAATGACAGTGACGAAGAGGTTGAGATTGATCCGAATATGATTGACGATTCAGTGAAAGCAGCATGTAATGTGGGAATATCATTGACCCAGGAAACTATCCAGAAATTTCCCGAGTTTTTTGGACCATCAAATGCAGCGTAAGAAATGATTTTCGTTTTATGCTATTTAAACCATAACTTTTAGAATGTTTGTCAATGATTTTGATACATGATGTGTAAAACCTAAAATGCTTTTTCATGGTTTCAGATTCAATTCAGAAAATCCACTTCAAGCCACACAGGAAACAACAAATGCTTCAGAAAGTCAATTATCAGCAACACAAGAAACAATTATGAAGTACCCTGAGTTTTTAAATGATGATTCAACGGAGAAAGAACCTGAACAAAGCCTTGCACTGGTGTTAGTACCAGATTCTAATGTTAAGCTTGGGATGGAGCCTCCACAATGTGACCCAAACATTGTTATAGAGTAAGAAACAATATCATAATTGCACTTTATTGTTGATTAATTAAATTTTGTACAATAACAATATTAATTAAATTCTTCGAAAAATAACAATATCATGTATCACTATTTCACAGTGCAACTCCGTTGAAGTCAGTGTTGCCAGACCAAATTATTGACTTGGACGATATCACCACAAAGAAAAGGAAGAAGCATAACATGCTTTATTCAGATACCTCATACCCGGAGCGTCGACGGGCCGTGAAGAAATCAAAGTACCTAGCAAGCCCATATGATGACGCTGTGCATGAGTCTACTGCGTCTGATTTGCAGAAAATCTTATCATCATATGCTTGGAGTCCAGATCCGGACCTTTCTGAGTAAGTGAAAACAATTTCATATTTAGCTTACTATGATTTTTTATCTTAACTGGTTGTGTGTTAAAACAATTTTGCATGATAAATGGTTTCAGAAGTTTACCTAAAAAAACCATTTCATGTTAAAAATGGTTTTATCTAAAACTGCATATATATTTGTTATCTGCATAGTGCTTGATGAAATCAACTTTATATTACTACATCTACTAAATTACTTCATAATTGAACAGGCATGAGCTTCTGTATTACTCCAATAACAAAGCTCATAAGTATGCACTAGAAAGGAGAGACTTATGGTCACTCCAACAAGACGAATGGGTGTCATGCTTTGTGATCAACGCCTGGGTCAACTGCTTAAACTGGAATCAACAAAGAGACAAGATGACAAGACTGGTTACACCCATGGTTAACTATGTATGCACTATATTCCATAAATTTTAATGGTTTTCCTTTATTAATTAAGCTGAATAATACTTTACTGATTTTACTGAATTATTCTTACATAAACAGGCTGACCTGGCAAAACCTGGTGCTTTTGACAAAAATAACCCAGCTGCATTCGGAAGATTCATTGAGAGGCTAAGCAAATTCAGTTACCTTGATTGGCAGACCATTGACCTTAACAGCCTAGAATATGTAAGTTTCAGTTCATATGGTGTTTAATTTGAGTGCATGCTTGGATCTGCAGTAATGCTTTGAAGTAATATTGGTGTTGTATGTGTGAAACCATTTTGTACATATAATGGTTTCAGTAACTTCTCTTACAAAACCATTTGATGTACATAATGCTTTTCTTTGAAAATGCATACATATTCTATAGTTTTTTCATTTAACTATACAATAGTAAATAACATGGCCCATTTAAATAGTAAATAATGCTTTTCCCATTGGAACTGCAGATCATGGCACCGGCTTTAATGGGGGACCCGGGGAGTCATTATGTGGGCTTTGTGGTGAACTTGAAGGACAACAAATTTGAATTCCTCAATAGCTTGAAAGGAGAAAGTCTGTACACAAAGAATGGTGCACCCACTATGTACAAGCATATGTTTGATGTCTGGCTGAGCGAGGTCGAAGTATTTGTGACAGAAATGTATAGGCAGAAAAACATCGCAATGCCCTTCAAGTTTACATCATTTCAGTGGCATTCACCAACCATGCCTAATCAAATTGATAAATGCAACTGTGGAATCTTCTGCATGAAATTCCTTGCTGAATGGGCAGGTGATAACACACAAATGGATTCTTTCAAAGGTTGGAAGAGAATGCCAAAAAAGCAGAAGGTTGCAAGGATGATGGATCTCAGGATTGGCATTTGTTCAACAATAATGGGTGACACAAGCAATAGCGGAAGTAATGTGGTGGAGGATAAAGCAAGAAAATACCATGCAGCAAAGCTTGGAAAACTAGCAACTTAAACATGGATCTTTGGTTGAAGAATTTATTGACTTTATGCAAAACTGGGAATTTATGCATTAGTTCTAAATCTGACTTTTTTATTTTATTAACTTTCTATGGAATTATGGATTGGTTTAATTTTTTTTTTTTACACACCACTGTATTGTTTTATGGATCTTTTTATTTTATTATATTGACTTTATATGCATTTATGGATTGTTTTATGGATTGTTTTATGCATCAGTTCTAAAGCTTTATATGAATTTATTACAGTTAATTGGAACATAAGACTTCCAATTTTGTACAAACCATATAGGTTCAAGCTATTTGTCATCAAGTTAAAAATAAAATATATGTCTAATAAAATATATGTCTAATCATCAATACTCATCATGGGTTCACTAGTGTGGTGTGTGAAGACAAAGTACAATCCAGTTAGAAGTACACTCAAATATAGTCAAAATTTATTTAAAAACAACAAACCCCCTGTAAAGGAACATCATTTACATCGACAATTGTCCTTGAAACCATTCAACAATAACAATGGTTTCACTATATGACATTCTGAAACCATTTAATGTACTAAATGGTTTCACTGTATCAAAATTTTCACTGTATCAAAATATATCTTACATTATCACAATTACAATTTCAACAATAACAATGGTTTCACTGTATAACATCTGAAAACCAATTGATGTACTTAATGGTTTCAGGAAACTATTAGGAATATAAATATCCATATATATATATATATATATATATAACCATTCAACAAAAACAATGGTTTCACTGTATAACATCTGAAAACCAATTGATGTACTTAATGGTTTCAGGAAACTGTGATGTGACTTAGATTATGTCAGAGTCAAATAGTAAAATTTATGTCTAACCATCAATATCTTATGTGTAACAAAAAAACATCAAATGACCGAGTACAATTAATTCCTAACAAATGCACTTGTAACAGACTCTACTACAAAGTCATACCATAAAAAAAAACAAATTAAAAAATGCAAATATATCAATCAGTAGCCTCTTTTCCCTTTTGAGCCTCATCATCTCTCATTTGATTCTTCCGCTGAACCATGAGTTTTTGCCTCTCTCGCCTCTCTTGCCTATCTCTAGACAATTCATAATCAGATTTAAGTCGCTTCTTTGATCTAATTGGATTTGATCTTGCTTTGAATTTTGGAGCAGTGGAGTTTATCCCATCAGATGGTTCACTAGCAGCAGCTGTATTGGAAGATTTAGATGGCGTCCCGGACGATGGGCCAGTAACAGTACCAATACCTTTACGCATAAGCAACTCCTCTGCCTTTTTCCCAGCTTCAAGAACACCATTAAGAAAAATTTGAGAAGCCTCAGGATCTACGGAAACACGTGTAGACAGCTGAACTGTAACAGCACAAATCTGTTGATATCGTTGTGCTTGAGTCGTAGCTTCAGTGGCAACATCGACAGTGGAATTCAACTTATCAAACGACTGACGCGCATCTCTACACCAACGCTTTAAAACATATTCCGCAGGTATTGTTTTCAAACCATGGTATTGGACAGAACCACCCAAATACTCTAAGATTCTGAAAACATGACGACATAAAAAACCTATGTTCTCAAACATAAGACATGTACAGCTCATTATTTTTTTGTCAGTATCAATTGTCACAACCCTTTCATCAAGACGATGATGATCAACAGATTTGGCAAGAAGATTTTCATTAATTACTTCATCCAAGACTACTTCATTACCAACATCATCATAATTAGCAGCAAATACTTCATCAGGTTCATGAACCTGTTCAATGGTAAAAACTTTGAAAACCTTAATGAAGGGAGACACTTGAGTTGTGTCCTCTTCATAATAGTATTTGAACGAAAGATCATACTGCCTATGAATGAATGCAAAACTAGATGGTGTGTACTTGTTTACCACAGACCGCATCAACTGGCTGTTTGGATAATTGTTTTTTGTTCTAGTATTTGCAGCCTTGAAGTCAGACTCAGCATGATTATCCCTCATTCTCTGAACCATCATGTTAAAATGACTGAAAAATCGAACAAGTGAATGGTCTGGCTGCAGAAATCCACGGAGAAAAGCATTGAATGACTCACTTAGTTGAGTCGTTTTCAAACCGGCCGTAAAATGTGACTTCACCCAAGCTGAAGACCAGTGCATGCGATTCTTGTGAGTTTGAACAAGCCAACTAAAGTCTGAAGTTGGCCTTCCATCAAAACATTTTTTCATCATTTGATCCCAATTGTAATCAAAATCAGCTTCATTGTCTACACTTGAAATCAAGATATTTAACTCATCAAAAAAAGCACTGTTTGCGCGGGACCCAAGGTTTTTCTTTGCATTCTCTTGCATATGCCATGAGCAAAGTCCATGAAAAACACCTTCAAAAATGTTTGGCACTGACTTCAACAACGCAGTAGCTTGGTCTGTATATATTGTCTTTGGTTTCTTATTTGCCATACACCTCAAAAAAGTTGTGAACAACCAATCAAAAGTAGCTGCGGTCTCATCATATAATAGGGCAGCACCAAACAACACACTCTTACGATGATTATCAAAGCCCATGAATGCAGCTGAAAATGGAAATAAACCAACTCAGAAACAAAGAAACAGCATATATAAAAATTACATTATCACAAAACCATTAGTGTTGTTAAATGGTTTCAATATGTTATACAATGCAACCATTACTATACTTAAATGGTTTACCAATGGCTTACATTAAAAATTATAAATAACAAATCTGCATTTAGGAAAAACACCCTCTGATAACATCAGAATGGTAGTTATATCTTAAATTACAATTTTAGTTAGATGACAATAATGATGGAACTACAATTTTATATACTATTTTTCTGGAAACCATTACTAATGTTTAATGGTTTCAACATGTTACAGGAAGAAACCATTTTTTTTGTTAAATGGTTTCAATATGAGAGAAGTTCATAAAACAAACCTAATGGGCGATACTGATTGTTGGTTCGGTAGGTCGTATCAAAGCTGATAACATCACCAAATAAAGCATAATCAAGCTGCATAATCCCATCTGCCCAAAAAATACTAGCTATATCTTCCGCAGCATCAACTTGGATATCATAATAAAACGATGGTTTCGAGAGCGCTTCATTCCTAAAAAATTCCTGAATCACAGTCGCTTCACCAACAACCATCTCTTTCTGACGTTTCGTCATCAGATAATTCTTTAAATCCGAAAATCGAAAAGGGAGATTCTCTGTGCCTCCAACTCCCTGACCGATTACTTCATATGAAGTTCTCATTGACATTCCAGCTTTGGAATTGATTACAGCTAACTGTCCTTGCACTTCATTGACAACTCTAAATGATCTCAAAAAACGTCCATGCTCCGCTTTATGTAACGGGTGACAATGAGGCACATCCCATCTGTATATCTTATATGCATTCAGAGTTACATCCAACTTCAAAAAAATACCAGCTGTACAACCAATCCTTTCCTCGGCTTTTTCTTTAACTTTCTCAAATTCAACAACAACCGGACTATCTGATGTTGGTTTGTTCTTCGGATCAAGCAAACTTCCTTTCTTGTAACCTTGTTTGTTACACACATAGCGTAGATAATGAACTTTATCGGATGGCTTATTCTGTGAATTCTTTGTTGATTTCAACATAGTTCGAACTGAAAATCCATTATTAAATGCATAATCACCATAAAACTTTTCAACCTCTTCAATGGATTTAAAAACAAGAGACTCCCAATATTCTTTTTTATCAACACATGTTTCAGAGCTATCAACAACAACCAATGGCCCAGAGCTATCAACAACATCCAATGGCCCAGAGGGAACAACAACAGACAATGGGCCAAATTCAGATGAACTAGACATCAAATCCATTGACAACAAAAACAATTCCTGTAAACAAAGATAATTTAAAAGTAAGATATCAACTGAAACAACAAGAAAGGTAACATCCATACAGTAGTATACCTAAAATACGATTTACATAGCCAATCGTTGTTCTTGAAACCATTTCACAATATTAATGGTTTCACTGTATAACTTATGGAAACCATTTAAAAATGATAATGGTTGCATATAATTTAAAACCACTCAACTATAGGGATAAAGGTTTCACCTTAACTTCTTATCCCTGTAGCTGGAGAGTTTTTTCTTGGAGTTACTCACTAGTGCAGTGCTGAAAATCAAACACTCGATTGCCCACCAATTATGTGATCAATAGTCTGTCATAACAAAATTGCCAATTATACACCAAAATTCAGAATAGGGGTTGTCAGTACTACCAGTCAATAACAAAGGAATCAATACAACTATGACACAATCATGATTTATTAGTCTCAAGCAGAATTAAACAATAGTATAATGAAAAAAGAACTAAACCATCAACATTATACATACAAGCTGCTTGTAACCAATTTATTAGTCTCAAACAGAATTTTAGTTTCAAGCAGAATTTATTAGTCATCAACATTAATCTGTGCAGTCTAATATAAGCCTCTTATTCAAGCATCTATTTTTTTTTTTTTTTGCTACATTCACTAAATGAGACTTCAAATATTGTGAGGAAGAAAAATGACTTCAGGTACAGATTGGATACAAAACCATCGTTAGTTTTCATCCGGCTAATAAATAGCATCAATTGTGCATATAACATCCCTAAATTCAAGTATCATTAGAACTGAAGTATAAAACAAACTATCTTGCACTTTTGGACTAATTAATAGTATATCTATCATCATTTTCAAAATTCAACAGCAGGGGAAAGTTAATTAAACACACAATCACCTAATATTATCTTACCAAAATGTGTATGGAGTATTTCAAAAAGCCAATGTACAAAGTTCTTGTTTTAAAGACATTGCAGCCAACAAAATTGAATTGTCACACCAATTAATGTACAACATGACTAGCATGTGATGATTTCAAATAATTAGGTTACCGACAATAAACATGCTGCAGGTATGTTAATTTATAATTGATTAATTAAGCTCACAATGGAGTTTTGGTGATGAACTATTTACCTTAGCTGGATTTGTATTATGGTCAAGAAAATGATATTGCTAGTCATAAAATATGGGAGCAATTAATAAGGTTAAGTCCACTCTTGTTTAGAAGCTATGGCAGCTGAAATGAATCGCAGCTAATAAACAACTAATAGACGGTGATTGATCTGTAGGGTAACTCATAGTCATAGCACTATTTGTGTTTTGGCAATAATGAACTTCTCAACAAACAAAGCAAAAATTGGGTAAAAATAAAAGAAGAACATGTTTGGACACAAAAAAATTGACACTTTTTTCCTATTTTTATATTGTTCTTTTTTTCTTCTTAGTTCTAATACAAACATCTCACCAATAAGAAACCAAAGCAACTAGTAATGGTTTCAACATGTTACAGGAAGAAACCAAAGCAACTGAACTTAAAACAATGGAAGGAGTACATCTGAAGGTATTATGTTAAGCCTTAACATTTGCCTCAAAATAAAGAGTCACTACAACTTCTGGTGATGAAGTTAAACTCTTCAAAACTAATGGACAGTCACTCTAATGTTTCAAAACATCTGGTGATGAAGTTAAACTCAAATATGTGGTGATGACACATATCTGTTACTCAAGGCAATCACATCAGAAAAAATAAAGAAACTCATTGAAACCATAAGAAGGCTAATTTGGTTTCAATACACTAAAAGTGTATAGTTATACTTTTTCAAAATAACCAATTATCAGCAAAAGTTATTAATCAACACTTTTTCAAAACAACCAATCATCAGAAAAAGTTACTAATCAACACTTTTTCAAAACAACCAAACTAAACAAAACAATTTTAGCATATGATTTCCCCTAAATCCAATTCTAGGTTAACACATATGTAGTTTGAGCAGCAATTAATATCCATGAACCAAAATCAGTACTCCCTTCATGCAAATCAGTAAAATCAGTAAAATCTAGATCAAAATCAAAAAAATCAGTAAAAATTAAGCTCATGAACCAACCTCCCAATAGAATGTGATGACTGAGTTCTAAATTCTGAGTTCTGAGTTCTGACTGTGTTATCATCCACCAATGATTATGATTCCGATGATGATGCTTTCGCCAAATGAAGCAATCGGTGGCAGTGAAGATGATCTCGGCGACGGAGAACGACGATGATGATTGCTTAGCTCCTGTGAAGAAATCCGTTATCTCGTTTGACGGAATCCGTTAGCTCCTGGCCAAGTCTGAGATCATTACACGTGTAGTTGAATCTGATGGCTGGGGTTTGTTTTCTCAAGCAGTCCGTGATTATAACACGTGTCAAGCGCATCTGATGGCTCCGGTTTACTTATGCAGCGTGCATAAGTACAAGGCTCACTACAACATTTTAGGCCTACTGCAACGCCTGAATTTTTCAATGTAAAAAAACTGTTCTGGTAAACTACCATAGGCAACGGTTTTTATCTTTTGTTGCGGTAGTGTATGAAAATTTTATAAATCTTCTGCAACCACCGTAAACCGTTCTTGTATATCCTAAGAGGACGGTTTTGTATTTGTTCTCTATGGCAACGTTAAGAAAGCATTCTGGTATGATTTATTTTTAATAAAAATAGCAAACCGTTTTCTAATAAGGGAATTAAAACCGTTCCGGTACTATATTTCAATAGCCAGCTATCTTTTTCCCCAAATTTCATACCTTTTTTTTTTATTTAATTTAATTCAAAATTTCACAATATATCTTCATAATCAATGGCAACTTCAATTGTTAATCTCCAAATTTTCAAAACTCCAATCCACTGTATCTTCAATTTCATCGATCAATCGCAACCTCCAATCGATCTTGCTCCAAACCTCACATCAATCGACCATGCCTCAAATCCATCGTGATCTTCCAATCATCCGCTTCTCTACTCCTTTCTGTTTCGAATTTTCTCTGCTCTAACAATGCCTTCGAGACTCACGAACCCTTTTATACTCCTTGAAACCATAAATTTCTGAAAAGCACGAACACTTCTCTACTCCTTAAAACCCTAAAGTTCTTAAACGCAACGGCCAAGACGTTTGCTGGATCTAACAGCGATGAAATTGGCTGGAGGCGACAGTGACTGTGTTTGCTGTAATTGGCAGAAAAACTTTCAATTGGGTAGTGAGGCTGCCGATTGGATTTGAAATAAATTCAGAGTTCAAACCTGAAGAATATCAACCATTAGGGTTTAAGGAGAAGATTGTGGAAACGAAAAAGGGTATAATTGTACCTATTCATAGTTCAAACCTCAAGTTGAGATTTTTTTACATGGGTGAGTTTAAGCTTTTTTGAGTCATTGTGGTCAGAACTCAGTGTTGGAATCGTTGAGTCAAGGTTTACCGATTCTTGGTTGAATTATGCCAGCTAAATAGTTTTTTAATTGTAAGTTTTTTGAGGAAGAGATTAGTGTTTGTGTTGAGGTTGCTAGAGGGAAGAGCTGTGAGGTTAAATATGAAGATACTGTCGAGAAAACTGAGTAGGTTATGAGTGTGAAAATGGTGTAAGATTAAGGATATGATTTGGAATGCTATGAGAGATGAAAATGAAGATGGATTTAAAGGGTCATCTGTTAGAGGTATGATGAGTTCTTATCAGCTACTAGAAAGAGTAATAAAGGTACACTAAGTGAATAAAGCTCAACCATTATTTAGTAATTTGATTTTCTTGTGCGCCTTCTATACTGTAATTTGATGTGTTTCTTGTCTTATCTTCAAAGTCTTTATTTTGTTTAGTGTCTTTTAGCTACTTCACAATTTTATTGTTATGAACATAGGTAGGAAGACACTAATTGAGGCTGTCTTTTAACTAGTTGCAGCTATTGATCACATTAAAGGTTTAGGGTTGAGGTGTGCATAGAGGCTATGCTGCTTAGCTCTTTCTCTTCATCTAATTCTGGACTTGTCTGGTCTGTGACTTTAGCAAAGTTGATTTAATCAAATATAAACAACTACTATGGTTCATCAGGTATGAATTTCAAACTAAGGCGAATTCAATCCAAGGCAAGACATGATTTGTATTTGCAAAGCAATACTTGAGTTCTGGTTACTTTAAGTTGCATTTTATAGATTGAGGACTAACTAGTTTAAGTTGTTTCTTGTATATCCATGTCCTTGTTAGTGAATGTAGCTTATTAGTGAAGCTTGTTTCTTGTATATGCTTGTCCTTTTTTCCTGTACCTTAGTGAATCATACTCCATGCAATCAAATGACTTGAATCTCTGTAAATGTTATGACACATTATATGCTAGTTGCAAAAATGAGCCTAAAATATTGGTCTCGTAGCATAAAATTGTTTTTGAAAAATCAAATGGAAATCATGATAAATTGTTTCTTCTATTCATATTAGGAAGGACTATTGAAATATAAAACTAACACCGACATATAATTAATATTCTGTAAGTCAATTTCATAATTGATATCCAGATAATTAATTACATTGACATAAAAATACTGAAACTTCATACTGTTTCCAGCCTCAAAGGTTGGATTGAAAATCTCGAATTGGAGAATGAATTTCTACGGAGCCAAGCAGCAGCAGCTAAAGAACAGAAAGCTCATCCAGAAAAAATATAAATTGATCAGGAAGTCGCTGTTGCACAACAGATTCAACCAAGAGCTATTGCAGAAAATGGAAATGTGTAAGTTATTCATAGCAGTGTAAGTGATTCATAGCAGTGTAGTGTGTTGAGCTGAAATAATTTAATTATGTTTCCAGGAACCAATAGTACCTGTTTCCTTTCTTATAAAGCAACGATCACTCACAGAAAGGTAACATGCATGTTTTCGCGACAAAAGATTTGTTTCGTTAAAATAGTACTTTACAATTTTCATGATAACCTCTATTATTTGTTAATCAAAGTTTAATTATTACATTTTTTATAACCGTGAAATGATCAAATAGGCAATTTTGTTAATCAATTTCAAAGGTCTGAATATATTCTAGACCAGTTTTTTTGCAACTAGGAATTGGTTGTGAATCAAAGTGATATTTTTAGATTATTTGGTTTTCATATTTGGTGAATGTCATTAGATAAACTCTCCTCTTTACATCCTCCAAATTGTATTATTAGCATTGCCTTTCAATTATGACGAGATAATGCAAGTAGGTTATTAGCATTTAGTTTTTTACCATCCTCATGTCCAGATTATCCATGCAAGTTGTATTTATATGCTGGGACTGCAGACTTGAAAGTAACTTGGGTGGTGTGACATTTTCCTCATAATGTTAATATCCTTTCATTCTTGTGATATTTGCATGAGCTTAGGGGTTGTAGATTTGATGAGCCTGATTAAAATCTTTTGATTCATGATAGATTAAATCCAAGGGTAATGACTATATGCTATTCTTTGCAAGTAGAAAACCTTAACCACATTAATGTGCCCGGATCCGGATTGTAAAAATTTTTACACTTCCACCGATCATTGATTGACTTTAAACTCTGATCGACTTTACACTTCCACTGATCAAATCAAAGATCTAAAAACTGATTTCCATAATTTGTTTTTGCTGCCTACATTGGATATCAGTCAACTTTAGGTATAATGCTTTTAATGCATTTATGAATCAATCTTCAAAACTGTTGTGTAGAGAATTTCTTTTATGGGTAATATAGATCTATCTCTTTTGCATTACCTTTTACCACCAAAATAAGTACTTGAATTCCATATGCAATTCTCAGTTTCTCTTTAATTTCTTGCTTCTTTGATGTCATTTATCATGTTTGGAATTTGTTTTGTACAACAAAATGTTTGTACATATTACTTATTGATCATATTTCCTTTATTTTGTAGTTGATTAAAGATGATATTGATGAACAATTTCAAGAGGACGCACTAGATGAAGACATAGACATTGATAGTCAAGTTTTATTTAATAGATGTTAGCTAGTTTGAAGATGTTATTTTGTTATTTTGATTGTAATCAATGATGATTGATATTATATTTTAGGGTATATATTAAAGACCCAGGTACTTTATTTTGATCAATGTTATTTTGACATACTTTAAATATGATTTATTTTATGTAATTTTTTAATTAAGCATCATATTACAATTTCATATGAATAATAGATTTTACTAAAATTATTGTTCTCTAAGTTTAATATCGATTTACATTACATTATTCTCAAAATAATGATTTACATTTAGTTTGTTTTAATTGAAAATAAAATTTTTTTAAAATTTTTTTTTTCACAATGGTGGAAAAGTGTTGCAGTAGCTTACAATAAAAAATTTAACAGAACGGTTTTTGTTTTGCCAATGGCAAGAAACGTTGCTGTATAAAAAACCGTTGTCATATCTATTCATTGATTCATAAAGTTAAGGATCTATCAAAACGGTTTTCCGTTGAGCAACGTTTGAGAATCGTTGTGGTAGATAGAAGAAAACCGTTCTCTATACTAGACCAATTGCAACGGTTTTCATTGAGAACATAGAGAAACCGTTGTGGTTGGAAACTTTAAGAACCATTTTGTTATGGATTCTAGGAAAACGGTTATTTTAGAGGCGTTGCTGTTGAAAAAAAAAACCGTTGCGCAAGGCTAAGACAACGCCTCGGTGCACAACGCCCTGAAAACCGTTCTCGTAGCCTATGGCAACGGTTTTTTTTGCATTACACAACGGTTTTCCGATGTTGTTATAGAATGAAAATGTTGTAGTGGCTTATGCATAATATCCCTTGCCTGTGAATATATATATATATATATATATATATATATATATAAAATTTATTAATGTTGAAAAGGGAATATGTATACTCATTTTCAGGAATAGAATAGCAATGCAAAAGTCGCGTGAGCTTAACTCAATTAAAAGCACATTGTATTACATATGGACTGAGATTTGAATCCCGGTCATCCCACTTATCCATCCTAAAGATAAAAAAATTAGTCACTAAACTACTTGACAAAAAATGATATTCCCAATGAAGAAAATCTACTAAAAAAATAGAAGAATACCAATGCAAAATCTATTAACTTTTTCAACTAATATCATCCTAATAGACTTATCATTCTACTATTATTGAAATCAACACCATTAATCATTATCTTATACGAATTATGAAAAGCTCAAATGAAACATGTAATATGAGACTGGGAGTAAAACATAAAGCAGCATATGAAATTAATGATACAATATATATATATACTCAAGAAATTTGAATACTAAACTGCAT
This sequence comes from Trifolium repens, assembly GCA_030408175.1. NCBI lineage: Eukaryota > Viridiplantae > Streptophyta > Magnoliopsida > Fabales > Fabaceae > Trifolium > Trifolium repens. Next base: position 3,076,273 of record CP125847.1, read on the forward strand.
AACATTAAAAAGTTCTCTCAATCGTTGTCATAAGCATAGTTTAGTTAATATGAACATATAGGGGCCGAAGTTCAAATATGAGATTTCTCATTTATTTATTTTAAAGGATGAAATTTCGACCACTAAATCACTTTACCAAAAAAATAATAAGTGTTTTGTTAAGCCGAACATCGTGACCCGAGTTCGAACCCAAAATCTCAAAATTATGTGAGTTTAATTCCAGTAGATCTCACTTTACTGTATTTAGTGTTTGTGAACTTTGGTGTTAGAGTTTTTAAAATAATTTTAAAAAATATATACAAATAACATTAAATGTCACTATAGTCCACAATCATGTTGTGGTCCAATGTACCAAAGGAATCTATCTATCAACCATTAAAGGAAAAATTGTTTTACGTGAAGGAAGATGACAATTTTATCATTTATTAGTATCTATGCAAAGTATCTATGCAAAGTAAGTTCTTTATTTCAAAGATAAGAATCTAGAGGCTCAATTTGAGCAATCCTACGGATCCTAAAATAATCTTCATGATTAATTCGAGTTTTGATTTGCATTATTGTAGATCTTTATCAATTACTATTTGTCTACCTATACATCAATTTCTAGCTAGCATGATTTGAAAGCAAAAATACTAATTTGTGTGGTTAATTATAAGTAGAAGCCTAAGATGCTACCTAGCTGTGATTTAAGGACCCCAAATGTCATAATAATGTAAGTCCTTTTACATTGGATATCACAATATAGGTTGGGTAGTTAAGTAACAAAAAATTTCATTATTTATGTTTCTTTCCAAAATGCCATATACTTAAGTCACTATCAACTCTTAAATACATTTAATCAACTACCTTTTGATTTGATATTCCATTTTATTCTCTCTTATTGAAATTGCAAAATAATTTCTTGTGCCAGCTAGTGTTGCAAAAATTTGCCTTTTAATCATTGGATATTACAAGAAGACAGTGATATGATGGGAAAAATTTGATTCAACATGGTATTTCAAGTCCAATCTTTCATCTCCACTAGAGATATTGTTCACCCTTTTTTGTGTATATGTAATTTGATTAAAAATTTGTATTTCAATTTTGGTTGAAAAATGAATTCAACATGCATACAATTGGGTATGATCTTTGTCGATTATGCAAAATAGATCCTAGCTAGAGCTAGTATTCATTCAGCCCAAATACATCATTTAACTTTTGGATAAAACTCCACTGCCTAATGCTCATGTAGAGTATAATTTCAGACATATATTTGGGTTAATATATTAAAAAAATAGGGTAATTACATACGAATAAAAGACAAACAGATAACAAGTTATCTCGCTACATCTTTACTTAAAATAGAAAATTTATAAGCAAAAGTACAATGGACTCAATTTTTCCTATGTTTACCAATTGTTGGAAGACTTAGGCACATCATCTAATATCTGTTTTGGATTCACAGTGCAAAAATAAACACTAATAATTCATAATTCAATTGATATTTAAAGAAGTTAAAATAAAATAAAACTGAAAATCTGCTTCAAACATACCGGTGCATTGTATTTCAATAACTCATTCTTATAGCTTATAGCATCATCAATTATTTTATTTTAATTGTATCTCATTAACTACTTAGTCCGGTTATGGTGCATAAGCCTTGCTTGCTTATGCACGATGCATAAAGATTAGAATAGAAACAATAATTGTGATTTAAGGGTTTCGATTATCTTATATGAGAAACCAAAACTATTGTTAAATGATTTTAAATAATGATTATAACTGAAATCATAAGTATGGTTTAATGGTTTTGATAGTCTTGTATGTGAAACCAAAATAATTGTCTAATGGTTTCAATGACATCCACAACAGGTATTGTTCATCTTCTCAAAAAATATTCTGCAATCACACCACCATAGCCAAGGCAGAAATCACTTCTACAACCTACTTGAAACGCAGCCAAACAGTAACCGCGTCAGAAGAATGGTTCAATAAACTGAAATGCGATGGAAAACGAAATCACAAACCCTAGAATTTGGGGAACATGATGAAAATAGAAAAACGAAATCGATGATGAAGATGAACCAGATCGGCGGCGGCACTGTAGGCTTATGAAGATGAACAGTGGAGGGTGCGGCGGCGGCACGCGACGACACGCAAAGAAGATGAACAGTACGCGTTGATGAACAATACGCGTTTCGCTGTTTCTCTGTTTTTTTTACAGATAAGGATCAATTACAATATGATGATGGAGATTTGTTTATGCACCATGCATAAAGAATAAGCTTATGCATAATAACTCTTCATGAGCTAAACTATATTATTTCTTTAAAATCTGCTTGCTCTTCTTACACATATAACAATAATATGAGCGCTTTAAGCATATGCAAGCAACTTAAAGACTAAGAAAGAATGAAATATATAAGATAAGACAAGAATTCCTAACATTTTAAGTTCCCTACCTCTGGATTTTGGTTAGGTATAATATATATGCTGATATGTGATTGATATGGAGCCTAGACTAAAGTAAAAGCACCTCCTTTTTCTTAATCTATTTTTGGTGACCATGTGAGAATATAGTTCTTCAACGCTCTCTTATTTGCTTAAATTGAACAAAAGTGCCCGACATCACCATTACACCATCTATTCTTTTATTCATAACACATGCAGGGCCGGCCATTTTTTGTGTATGGATATGTAGAGTGAGTCATCGCAGAAAGTCTCAAATATTAGAAAGATTTTAATTTTTTTAAATTGGCTTATTAAATTTTTTATATATGTATAAAAAATTAATGATTATATCACAAATAAAAAAATATACTTTTACTAAATTTAATTGATGTATTTTTAATCTTACAAGTATCTTGTGGTTAATCGTAAAAGGTTAAGCAATATTACTAAAAATATGCAAACCAACAACATTTTTTATTTAAATAAAATAAAAAAAAAGTTTTTTACTAAGCACAAAACTTTCTCTTTTAAGCCAGACTCTATCTTAAAAATCGGCAACATTACCATATTATCTTGTGAAAATTGTGATTAACATTTGAAGATAAATTAATATAAGTACATGCATAATATTCGATCGAGTAACCTAAGGATCAAGTCCAATGACGGGTTAATAATTATTTGGACGGTCTTTTTTGTAAAAATACAATTTTGGAACAGAGTTGAGACCATTTACTATCAATTAAGTCGCTGTATTTTAACAGGTTAGTATCAATTGTGTGGAGAGTCATTTTTTATCACTTTCTATAAATCATTTAAGTGTCAATATTAATTCTCTCTAAAACCCTAGCATTGTTGTGGTGGCAAATATTAATTCTCTACATCTTGTTTCCTTGTGTTTTCTTATTTTTCTATGAATATATAAATCAACCTCTATTTATGGAAAAATGCATGTCTTAAAATAAGAACAAATCTAGTCTAATTTGAAACATAATCAAAACAAATTTGCGTCCAATCCTATTTTTTCAGGTCAGAAACAGCAACATGCATATCTTGTTCGCGCGCTGCGCCTCGTTCCAGAGACAAGACAGGCAAAACTGAAACGAGCATGTGCCTCGCGCAGCTCATCCTGGGCCTCGTGCAGTGAGAAAAAATATGAACCTGAAATAGAAACAGGACTTCGCCCCGCACAACCTTCATTGTGCCACACGCAACTGACAGAATTCACACTAATAGTGTTTTGTTCTCAATCTCCCTTACCACACCTCCTCCCCTACCTAATTAAGGGAAACAATTTTAGCTCGAACCGTGTAACGCCCCAAACTGCCTTTAGGATGACCGACTGACCCCACAAACCAACACGAGTCTTTTCAGCGAGCTTTGTCCTCACTTGCACGCTTTCCGGGAAACTTCCCAGAAGGTCACCCATCCAAAGACTACTCCAAGTCAAGCACGCTTAACTGTGGAGTTCTTATGGAATGAGCTACCGAAAAGAAGATGCATCTTGTTGGTATAGGTAGTACCCATCAATCCTTATAAGCCTTCCTTCAACCATGCAGTCTCAAACCTGCACAGCCTCAGGATCCCTCTCATTCCGATGTGAATTCGGTTTTTGCCTAGAAGCTGCCAGGAGCCGCACATTGTCATGCCTCGTGCACCGGCGACCACTCCCCGCCCTCATCAGCCTCGGGTATTACAAACCGGAACCCAGCATAGAAACATCTATACACCAAGCGTAGAAACCTTATCCATACAAGGATGACTTCCTAACACTGACGTACGTAGTATCATGGATCGATACCATATATCTAGTCAATAAAACATCCGACAAGCGTCGACCCTCCAGTCAATGCTCGCCTTCTCCATATCTCCCCTAACAAACCTATGTTAAAGATACGTAAATCTCAAACCCATAGCCCTCCACCTTGCAAGTGTTTAGACTCGTTTGACCATTAGATCTAGGGTATTTTTGTCCTCCTTTGAACCACTTCAGAGGCTAACTTCCTTAATTTGGGTGATGAACTATGATTTTGAAAATTAAATATCATTGCGTGATTGAAATAAAGAATATTTTTTTTTGAAAGAGGCTAAACTTTTATTAATGAGGAAAAAGTACAATAAGGATTTGTACAAAAACAGAGGCCCGAAGGGAAAACACCACAAAACACCCGCCTGCTACAGAAAAAAAAACACAAGAACACCAGCACCTAAAGGCCACGGCACTGCTGTCATAACAAGCAGCAGGCAAAGCACCAAACAAACACCAGAAAACCAGGCACTAGCAGCAGGCGCCGCGCAACAGGACACACCTAGAACCAGCAACCGATAAACCGAAAACCAACACCCATGGGACACAGCCGGCCTACCGGCGTAAACACAATCCCGGATCCTAACACCATTCGTAAAAGAGACAAATCGGGATTTTATGCCGGCTTATCCCCCACCTCCAAGAAAGCAACTTGATTGCTTCAATCACCCCATCCGACTCGACAACACCGTTGGAGAAGATGATGTTATTTCTCGACCTCCAAATCGACCACACCGTCGCGAGCCAAATTAACGAATAACCCCGCCTCAGATTTTTGTGCCCAGCCGCACCTGTAAAGCATTCAAAAAGCATCGAAAGGTTCGGTGGTAATATAATCACTAGTCCAAGCCACCGAAAAATAGCTTTCCACACCTTGTCCGCAAAATCACATGACAAAAATAAGTGTGACACCGTTTCCTCCAAACCATGACAATGCACACAAGACACCACACCCCCATTAACGGCAATCCCTCGATACGCCAAATTTGCCCTTGTCGGAATGCGGTTGCGCAATAGTTTCCACGCAAAAGCCAAAACCTTCGAGGGTGCTGGAGCCTTCCACATACTTGACAGCACCCTTAGAACCGGACCGGTGAGAATCGAAGCCTGATCAAAGACAGAACCAAGGAGCAAATAAGCGGATTTAACCGAAAAAACACCACTCTCTTCCCTCTCCCACCTCCACTCATCCTCTTCTTCCGACAAATGCAACTCCGGTAGAACCTCCCTTAACTCACCGAGGAGAGTTTCCTCCCAAACGAAAAGCCTACGCCTCCACCCCCAACCACCCGAACATAGCCTCTCCCTATCCCTCCACACATCTCCCACCAATCCATCCTTGACCATAGAAATCGAGAATAGACGCGGGAATCTATCACAAAGAGGGGAGTCTCCAAACCAACAATCATGCCAAAAACGGGTAGAGAGACCATTACCCAATTTCCGGGTAATATTTTGAGCAAACCAACTTCTATCCTCTCTAATATCAATACAACAAATATCTTTCCACCACGATGAGGCGTGTTTATGTAAATCACACCCCACCCAATGCACCCTTTGCCGAGCAATCACACCCCACCCAATGTAAATAAAGAATATTATTAATCAAGAATCGAGTTTGGTAGAACGTTCTTTCCTCAGTGACTCTGCAAATCTATTACCTCAAGCTACTACCATGGGTTTAAGCAACGGCTCCCAGGTACTCAACCTACATAGATTAACCCCCAATAAAAAGTCAAGTATTTTTTTAACAGCAAATATATATATTATTTTTATTATTATTAAAAATCATGGTTCTGCACAAAATGAACAGAGACTGATAAAAGAGGAGCTACAAAACACAGACGTCGTATATAAGTGGAACGCATATGAAAAAACCAAAACATACACCATCTAATAGAGTTCTACTTCTAATCTCATTTTTAAAAAGACACTCATCAACTTTCAAACCACCAGAAAATACATCAATTCGCATCTCCACATTAATTCCCATCTCCACCTCAATTCCCATAACACTACTCTTAGAGAAATTTATGCATATCCGAATCAAAGTTAAAGCAGCGGGAGAATCAACTTCTATAGACCACATCCTCTCCCATATATTTTACGTGGAATGTTAACATGTGCCCTTAAGACACATATTAAGAATACAACTATAATAATATTCTCTTGTAAATTATGAATTATACCTTTTAAACATTAAATTCTCTTAAGCTATTAAATGCAAATTTTTACTTTAAGATACTTTAACATGAGCCATAAGCGCACAAGTTAACATGATCCTATATGTTTATTTGTGTTTATCAAACTACTTGCTTAGTTAGGTGGCTGAAACATGATTCGTTAATATTTACTACAACTCTAGAAACTCAAAATGTTTCTGTGTTGGTAATATACAATATGACTAAGAGAAGTAAAAGAGACAAATATACTTCGTACAATGTGTTTATTAATAATTGGTCCAAAATCTAAGTAATTAATAATTTTGTCTAATGAATTTTATATTTACAACTAACTACATGCAAACAAGTTAAAAGAATAATATATATTGTGATGAAAAAATATTGTCGTACAAGGTTTGGCAAAGCTTACCTATCGTGGTCACGTTTTTAGGTCAAGTGCAATAGACAAATGTTATTGGTATCGAATCAATGTACCCCACAAAATTGCCTTTTACTATCAACTTAGGGGCCACGGTACGTGTGAGACTTAATTCTTGCTTAGCTGGTCATTCCAAATCAAACCCATCTTTATTGTTTTGCTAAGTAAACCCATCACTATTTAGGTGAAAAGCATAAAGTTTTCCTAATTAAACCCATCGCTATTAAGGACTTTTCCTTATATATTCGGAAATCGTTTCTCATTAATTTTATTTTCAGTTTAACTATACTATTACTTTATAATAGATTATTAGGAGAATATATATGGATAAAATGTAAACTATATGAATGACCGTTGGAAAAATTAAGATGTTACTAAATCTTTCCAAGTTTAAAAACTATATGCCAAGAGTGCATAACTTTTTACATAGTCAACCAATTAGACCTGATTGCCACATAGATGTTTGTGGGTTCATCACACAAATACACTATGATTAGATAACTATGTAAATAATTTTGACACTATACATAAAAAAAAAATATTTATTCTTGCCGTTAAAAGAAAAACTATACATAGATATGATTGAATATATCATGCAAAATATGTTTACACTAGTAATTAAATTATAATCATATTCATAAATGACAATTCCGCCGTCAAGTGGTTTCAACCCCCTGCCGATTACAGTTGCGGAGCATCGAAACATAATTTTTCTTATTAAATTCAGCATCAACAATCACCACTGAACCAACTAACAATTAGATTTTATTTTACTTCTCGTTAACTATTAACTATTAATCAAGTTATGGTCGTCGGATATAAACCTCTTAAAAATGATCTAAGGATGGACTCTTACCATTTTTAATTAAAAATAATTTAATAATATATACTAAAAAGTGGAGAACACATACACTATATTATATTTTATTCAAAATAGTAAATTTCACCTTTAAATCATGTTCATATATATTAGACGCTCTTTTGATTCATACAATCTTTTGTGGAATCTCTTTTGCATTACTATTACTATTTTTAATTCATATATAAAAGTCAAACTAAAAATATTGTTTAAAGTATTATTGTAGCCAAATTCCATTCGATTCCACATGAAGTTGTTAGCTTTGCAAAGTCTTTTAGCGTAAAATTTAATTTTTGTTTTGAATATCAAAATATAAATATATAAATAATAAGGGAGCATTCTAATTCACGTACATCTATATGCACGCAGTCGATCTTTTTAATTATTTTTGTAAAATATACTATGATTTTGTGTTAGAAATTAAGTATGATTTGCATATTTTTTGGGCAAAGTATATATAATTTATTCATTTCCTTTTATATTTCTTTTTTAAAAGAAATTAAATACTATGACAGTCCATTTAATTACTCCAAAATTAATAATTCTAAATGTAAAAAAACCACCATTAATTAAAATATTACATGATTGAATAGTAAAAATTTAAATAAAGTGATTATGAGCTGGCTCCACTTATTTCTCTAAAATTTAATATTAATTGAGATGATCAAGTTACCATATATAAAGACACATTCTCACATTTTTAGGGTTAGGGCTCAGCATACCAAAAGAGTAACCCCTCCTCCTTGTCTCTCTCTTTTTTTTTCTCTCTCTCTCTCTCACTGTCTCTCTGCTTAATTTCTTTCTATGCAAGTTTATGATTAATTAATTAACCAAAACTTTAAAGAAAAACATCATAATATTTGCAGGGTTTTGAAGGAAAAAAGAAGAAGGTATATAAAGAAAGAAGAATTAGCAACAAGAATGAGGAAGAGACAAGTAGTTGTGAGAAGATCAGAGGATACACAAAGAAGTGTTGTAAAATATGGAGAGTGTCAGAAGAATCATGCAGCTAATGTTGGAGGTTATGCTGTTGATGGTTGTAGAGAGTTTATGGCAAGTAGTGAAGAAGGTACAAATGGTGCTCTAACTTGTGCTGCTTGTGGTTGTCACAGAAACTTTCACAAAAGAGAGTTAGTTGAAACTGAAAGTGTTTCTGAGTGTTCAAATGGTACTTGAAACTCATAAACATGTTATATGTTATTCTTGTAATATATTTTGGTTTTGTTTTGCTTGTGTTATATATATAAGACTTTATTGGTATTTTAGTATATATATTTTGTATACTAAAATTGTCTTTCTAGAGTGAAAATATATTTATATATATGGTTTTGAAGGTTGATGTGTGTAAAGGGTAAAAAAGGAAAAGTAATTTAGGAGCTGTTTTTCTTTTTGTGAAGAGAAGAGAAATGCAAAGTTTGAGTTGAGATTTTATCCTCCTTTTATATTTAGTTAGGTATCTTCTTCTTCTTTTGTTGTTTTTTTTTTTCTTATTTTATTTTTATCTTTTTTCTATATATGTTTCTTCTTGTTTTTAGTTTTTTAAATGCTAAGCTTCTGTAATTTAATTTGTGTTAAGCATTTAATTAATGGCTTTGTACTTGATGAAGCTGTTTTTTCAGTTTGAGAAATGATGAGGAAGTTGGTTTTTTTGGTTTTTGGTTGGTTGGCAATGGAATTTTCTTTAATTTCTGTCTGTTTTTGGTTGGATGCTGATTTTGATTCCATTCAACAAGATCATATGAAATCATATCCTTTGATTCTTCCACAATATACCAAACTCCACTTGCCTTTTATCTTCTTCTTTTTTTAAAATTTTTTTATATTTGAAAAAAAATTCTCCATGGTGAAAATTTTCTTTGTTAAGAAATTCAATTAATATATCACTTTTATTATATCATTGCATGCTAGCTAGCTATTATATTTCTATATATTGTTACTTTGTGTTTTGTTTAACAAATTTGTAAAAGTAGAAATTATAGAAGTTTTCTACTTATAAAATATTTTCCCATATAAGCAAATGAATGGATAATAATGCTACGTACTAACCACAAATTTCCATCACTTTATCTCTTAATATGTATCAAACCATTAACTGATTTTGGTAACTTCTATACTACAATGATCATTAACTCTTCAATCCACTAGTTGATGTTTGTTTGAGATCATTATTAGGTCCACATGTCTAATCATGTTGGTTGTTGAAATAAAGAAGTTTCATTAAGCTTCATACATATTAAAAAAGTTGTTTTAAGCTAGTTCAAACTCAATAGCTGGAAATAAAAGGGTGATAAGAAAGCATTAAATAACATACTTATTTGCCAATGCAATTGATTACTAAAATTAATCAAAGTTAAAGTAACACAAAAACACTAACCTAGAAACTACCTAACCTAGTTATATATGTACATAAATTATTACACCTATATATATACACCATGGTGTTGCATATGGTTTGGTTGAACCCTAAGTTGATTTAAAGTATCTTTTTTTTGGATAGGTAGATGTTGGTGAGTTTGAACTCTTGAGCTTTTGGTTATAAGTACTTCTTCGAGTGTCTTTCAGCTCACCAACCGAATTGTCAGTTTGGAACAAAGCATGTAATTAAGTTAATATGATAGTACTTTTTTAATTATTTATAAATATAATAGAAGTGTATGTAGTAGAAAACAAAAAAGATAATGGTGAGATTAGAATTGAAGGGTACATATATAACATAACCATACCTTTTGCATATGGTGAGAGACAAATTCATGTAGCAATGAAATTGAAAGACAGAAACAAACACAAGTCATTTTAGTTATTCAAGCAAATTATGTGGATGCTAACTAAAATTAACATGTATAAAATGTGAAATGGTTTAAGACACTTTGTGTTGCTTCTCTATAGCTAGCTTTCATAAAAAGGAGATAGCAAAGTACCACTTTATATGTATATGTATAGATAGTTTTCATGTGAGGTGCTTGAATCAAAAGTAGACAAGTTAGGCATTTGAGCATGGAAGGAAACAAAGTTTTAGGTATATGTTAACACAGAATCAGGTATATGTCTATTCCAAAGTTACATTTTTGAAATATATAGCTAAAAGGTGTCTTTTACATCATTTTAATTTTTTTTGCCTAAAGAATGAACTTTTCTAGCTATATATTTTGCTGAGATGCTGTCATTAAGCTATTTAGCAGAAGGTATTTTCATTCTTACACATGCTTGATTGTACTATACTTCTAATTTTTCATATAGAACAATTTAAATTGAATGTATTCCATTTGATCATGTTGTGACAAATAGCAAAAGGAATCTTTTTCTATGTCATGCACATTCTAATGTTTAATTATGTGTTCCATCGATCAATTTTATTTGGTTGCTTGATAACAAAAATACATAAAGTAATTTTATTTTTCTTTTTATATATAATAATGTATATATTAAACTTTTACTCAATGGAAGGTCCTTCATTCCTAGCTAATATGAATTGATAAACTAAAGTATGTGTAAGTTGCAAATTTTTATGGCATTTGTAATCTATTTTGATTTTGATATGGATTCTCAAATCGGCTATACTAGCAAAAATAAGGGCCGTTAGAATAGAAAATATATCTTAAGATATGCTTAAGTTTTATGTTATAGTTTGTTGAGAAAATATCTCAATGATTAGGTTTGTTTATTCTAAGCTCTAATTTAGGGATTTAGTTTAGATTTAAATATATTCACTTGGTTATAAATACCAAGGTACTATCGTACTATTTCATATGTAAATATTGTATTTAGTTCATTCATCAATTTTATTATTTTCCCTTATTCTTCCCCCTAAACACCCTAAATTCAACATGGTACCAGAGTCATGGTATCCACCTTGAAACATAATTCCGCTGCAACTTCTTTTCGAGAAAAATTAACTCTCGGTTATTCTTCGCATGCATTACCTTTTTTTCTTCATATAAACCCTAACCATCATTAGGATTTCTTTTTTATTTTGTTTCACCTTTATGATTCTCGTTTATTGTCTTTGTTTTCTATTCTAACCTTATTCATATGTTACCCTGACATACAGCCGGCCACTTTTCCATGAATCCTTTACCTTTACCCACCGTTTTTCCAGATTGATCGTTAGTCTGTCTTGGTCTTGTTTTGGTGGTCCTAATTTCCCGTTTGTGATACTTTAATCCGCGGGTATCTTTACAAAATTTGATACTGATTCATTACTTCAGCCGCTGTTCTACTACTTCTTTGGTTGCTACTCTTCGTTGGATATGCTATCAAAGGGATTTAAGTTATTTTCAGGGTTAATTTTGTAACAAGCTTAAAGCTTAGTGAGCTTTAGCTTGAGGGGGAGTGTTAGAATAGAAAATATATCTTAAGATATACTTAAGTTTTATGTTATAGTTTGTTGAGAAAATACCTCAATGATTAGGTTTGTTTATTCTAAGCTTTAATTAAGAGATTTAGTTTAGATTTAAATATATTCACTTGGTTATAAATACCAAGGTACTATCGTACTATTTCATATGTAAATATTGTATTTAGTTCATTCATCAGTATTATTATTTTCCCTTATTCTTCCCCCTAAACATCCCAAATTCAACAACTAGGAATTATAACTACTACTTCAATGTCTTCTTTGGTGGTCTGCCGAAGATTATCTTTCTAAGAATGAGATTAGAAATAGACATTTATTAGATGGTATCTGTTTTCGTATTGGTGTTCCGCTTATATAGGACACATTTGCTATGTAGCACTTTTTTGACCGTCTCTGTTCGTATTATGTAAAAATTTGGTTTTTATTAATAATATATTTACCGTTAAAAAGAACAAACAAATATACTAGTTGAATACGTTGCATATGATTGAAAAATCAAAGACAAAAAAATTAGCAACGAACCGGGGAGAGAAAAAATACAATTTTTCAAAAATAAAAAATAAATAAATTAGCGTCTCTAGTACACTTGGTCACATATTTTGTCCTTTTCCATTTTTAAATTTCTACCTCTATTTCAACTTTTCTAGTAGAAGAGCAACATAAACAAAATAGAAAAACAAAGTGAAATGTTGAAACTGGTTAGAGTGAAAAGGAGAAAACTAAAAGAAAAATAATAGTATTGTTTTACTTCAATATCTCTAGAGATAAATCCATAGGCAAAGAAGTGAACATATTTAAGCTACAAATGGAGTTTTGGTGAAAAAGGCGGGTCCAAGAACAGAACTTTCACACTTGAGCCTATTAGAAAGGTAAGACAAATAAACGCTCTGCGTGGTTGGTTGAAGATGTTTTTATTGGTGATTGTCTTATAGGTATTTGAAAAGGGTGCAGGTTACGGTGGGGAGATTGGTTAATTTTCCCATGATGGGAAAATAATTAATCCTACCATTCAAATAATTGTCTATATAATCAATGGCTAACAATTGAGGATGGCATAGATAACCAAAATTGATGACACACACGCTAATATATCTTTTAACCGGGTTTTTGTTTGTTGATAAGTTTTTTTAGCAGGTTTTTGAGATATATTATTTTCGGTAGCATAAAAATATCCAAAATATTCATATAAAAATTTTAACAAGTTTTTATATCAAATATTTTATGTTTCGATTTAGTTTTTTTTACTTTTAAGTTAACTCGTGTACTTTTTTCATTTTTAAATAAGTTTTGATATGCATAACTATAATATTATAAAAAAATTCCAAAAAAATAATAAATAAATTCTCCACAAAAGTTTAGAATTTTTAACGAAAGATTAATTAAATATAATTTTTTTAATCAAACAAACTTAGTTCATTTCATTAACTAGTAAACGCTTCAATACATAAAGAAATAATTTCAAATATATGAAAACTAACCCAAGAATTGATCAGCCGAGCAAGAGTATGAGCAACCATATTCGTTTGTCTCATAACATAAAAAATTACACAAGAGTTAATTAAAAAGTAAAACTAAAAATCCTAACAAAAAATATTTTAAAATTAGAACTAGTTGAATTTTTTCATAGGGAATAAAAATAAAATTTAAAATATTTATTGAAATAAAAAATATATTGAACCCAATAAAAAAAGTCGTCTAATTTGTTTTCAATAATAATAGACCTATTTCATTTCAAAGTTGACTTAAAAATAATTTGTTAAAAATAACTTTCTCTCAGATTTGTTTTCATCAAACTAAATTGTCAAAATTATGAATATAAGTTTTGAAGTAGAAAACTAAAATTGAAAATTTTAGAAAATGAGAACAGATCAAGATTACAGTTTTGGCTAAAATAGTGGCACTAAGTCTAAAAGTATACTTGGCTTATTTGTATCCTACAAGTGCTATTTTTCAAGAAAAAAAATATTATATCAATTGAATGTGTTAAAATAATTAAGTGGATCCATTTTATAGTAATGAATAATATTGTTTTTTTGTAAGAGTAATGAATAATATTGTTGATGGATTTTCAAATAAAAAAGATTGTGATCTGAGCAAATAACTTTTGGAAAAGCACAATTGATAAAGCCATATGGTAGATTTCATAAATTTGTGCCGTTGGATTTTCTCCTTTCATATCAATGGCCATTATGCTATTTTGCCATGGTGGGAAAATAAAGCTATGTACCCACCTTAAACTCCACCTTTGAAAAGAGGCCCCTTCTAGTGTGGGAAAGGCCTCTAGGTCTCCCATGGTGGGAAAATAATCTCATCCGTTGGATTGGTATAGATCATTATGGACCTCCAACACTGTATAATTTTTATTGTTTATTTTAATTTCTCTCTCTTCCTATTGTCTCTCTCCTCTTTGCCCAGATTCAATTTTTCATTAAACCTCTTTTGTTCTTCTTTGTGGGTTGTTTGGAATTTCATCCACATCTAGATTCAGAGAAAGAAGAGAAGCAAAATTGTTGTGTCTATTGTAGAGAGAAAGCAGTAATAGTTACTATGGTTGTAGAAAGAAAAAATGATATAGAAAAACACATGATGAAACTTAGTTCATAGCTCAACAAAGAGAAAAAATATAATTTTTTTTCTTCTTTCTATTGTAATTTATTAATGTTTATCTTAGCGAAATTTGTCATTGAATGAATTGATTTCTTCTTTTTAAGTTCAAGAGATTTGGATTAAAGTCATTAAACAATTCTAAAAAGATAATAAACAACTTAAATAAAATATTTTAAAACTTCATTTTGTTCCCATTTTGTGGGTGAGTATGAAGCTTAAGATTTTTAGATTTCCTCTGTTATATATGCATATGATGTTCTACTAATTTTCAACAGTGTGTGGCTTGTATGTGTTTGTTGTTCCACTTTTAGTCGGATCATGTGTTGTTTGTTTTTATAGGTTTTAACTTGAGGTTGTGTGTGTGGTATATGGCCCTGTGAAAAAATGCAATATTAATGGAGGAACTAAACTAAAAAACAAAGAAAGATGCAGAGAGTGAGATATGAAGGGAAGAGGGAGAAAAGAAATAGATAAAGTACAGATAGTGCATCATAAATCTGTGGAATGTCACTCATCCAATGGTTCACATTACTTTCCCATCATGGGAGACCTACATGTCTTTCCCACCCTAGACTCAGCCTTGAAAAGAAGTCAATATTTTTTTAGGTTAAAATATTTTCTACCTTTAAAGTGAATAAGTGAAGAGTTTCAATTTGAACCACAATTCCAGTATTATGTGATGTTCTTACTCTAATGAATGGACAAGATTTTTTTTTAATAGAATAAATGGTCAAGATTTTAGAAAGGCTAATCCAACCTCAAATATCAGTAAAGTAATCAACGGTCAAGATTTTAGAAATGCAACCGATTGATAACTTGGTAAGTGTATCCTCGCTAATATTTTGTTGGCTAAATTACACTACTAGTCTCTTAACTTATTTATTGATTTCATTTTGATCTCTTAACTATTTGTTGTTTGAAATTGGTTCCTTAACTTATATTATGTTGGTCAAATAATTCGTCCTATCTGTTATTTTATGTCAAAAAATGTTAACTCTGCATACGTGTCGCTTCTGACGTGGCTCACTTGGTTGTGATGTGGCATTCAATTAGAAATTAAGGCTATAGTAACCAAACACCAAAAATAAATAAAAATGCAATTCAATTGGAAAATCTGAAACGAAAGAAACGAAAGAGAGAAGAGAATGAAAACGACTTTGCATGTGTACGATTGCTACTGGAATTTGAATACGTCTTTGCTGTTTAGATTGCTACTGCATGTGATTCGATGTCCAGGTTTGTTTTTTTGTTTCAAATTCTTCTTATGTTTGCGTGTGCTTTTGATTAGGGTTTTGGGTTTGCGTTTGATTTTGCTATGTGCGATTTCTGCATCTTCTTGTTGTTCGATTTCTTCTATTAGATGGAGTATATTCTTTTGATTTTTCAATTTTGAGTGTGGTCCTTGTGATATTTATTGTGTTGTGTTCTGTTAGCGATTCTTTTATTTTGGGCTATGTTGGACATGGTGATGACTTGAGGAACGACTATAAAATTCTTTTAATCAACTATAAAATTTCGAGTTCAAAATAAGTTTTTCATGTCTATAAATACAAGGTTTAACTACACATTTGGTCCCTTACGTTTCTTTTAGATTTCAATTTGGTCTCTTACGTTTAAAAAGTATCAATTTGATCCTTCTTTCTTTCCTCTCACTCTCCTTTCACGTTCTCTTCTACCAAACAACTAAACAATCTTCTTACTTTCCACTTATTTTCTACTCACTTTCCACTCTTTAACATTATTTCCTTTCACTTTCTTTCCTTTTAATTTCTTAAGTCATCCAAACAAAGCCTTAATTCATTTGGTCTAGAGGCGGACACATCGACGAGGTCTCAGGATAGATAAATTGTCTTAACATTTATTTCATATGAACATTCATGTAGTGGTTAGGACCATTGAGTCTAGAGTAACATTACGTTTGCATTCAACTTAATGTGACGTCTGTGGAGCTCCTGGATGTTTGGATTGTCACTTCATAACACCAAAACGCCCAAAATCGTCAGTTTTTGGAGGGAAAGGAGATGGGTATATATATATATATATATATATATATATATATAAGAGGAGGGATCTGTTGACTCCATGAGTAAGTCTTCATTGACTTACACCGCTTAATAACTCGATATCGGCATTATATTTCTTCAATCCAACCGTTGAATTCAAGGATCTCATTGAGTAGATTAATTCCACAAATCTTTATAAAAATTCAAAAAATGTAGTTATGTATTTAGACTAGTGAAATTCAACGGTTTTTTCTAAAAGTTTTTCGTACGTTCAATTGAAGTGTTCATAAAAAGTATCCAACGATTTTGAACTTTTATAAAAAATTGTGGATTTGATCTACTCAATGCGATCTTTGAATTCAACGGTTGGATTGAAAAAATATAATGCCGATATCGAGTTATTAAGCGGAGTAAGTCAATGGAGACTTACTCCTGGAGTCAACGGATCCCTCCTCTATATATATATATAAACCCAGTTCGCCAACCACATAATAAGCGTCAAAAATTTCAAATTTCTCAAGGGAGGTGGCTGCTTCTTCAGGTTGGCCAAACATTCACATATTTTTCACACTCCCTTTCTAAGGAGGCGAAGGGTTGTAGCGAGAGGCATTTTGGTTTTTATAGCGGATGAGTGAGAAAATTTGGGGGTGCAAAAAGTAGAACTCAGAAGAAAAAAAATTCACATGTTTGATGAGATAAAAATTCCAGTTCAACAGGCTTTTGTCTATAAGCCCAATTATAACCTGTTTGTGAGCCTATAATGTCCGAAATTTTCTCATCCCACCCCCCATGACTCTTTTTAACCCCCCAATATTTCAATTTTATCTCTGTACAAAAATTTCGGAACGTGTTTTCCGAAGTTTTTCTAGTTCAAATTTATCAAAATTTCGGAAAATACATTCCGAATTTCATTTTCAAGGCAAAAAAAACTTCGGAAAACGCGTTTCGAAGTTTAAAACTAGAGGCAAAAATGGAATTCCGGGGGGGAAAAAGGGTCACGGGGGTGGGAAGAGAAAATTTCATAATGTCCTTATGCTTATGGGCTATATATATTTGTTTTAAAACTGTTTATATACTCAAGAAATGTTTAGAGCAAAAAATAAATATACCTTGGAAAATACTTCAATTTAAAAGTGTTTTATAAAATTGAAACAAATTTATTAGTTTACTCCAAATGAATATGTCCCCAAAAAACTGTCCGGTAAAAACATGTGTGAAGAACAAGCAGACAAGTGATCTTGTACACACACAACTGACAATATTATTCTATCTTATCAACTTGCTGCCAGGTAAATTATGTGTTTGGTTCTTGATGTGCACTTCATGGTAAATAAAACCGTTGTCTCACATAGTTGTACACATATCACAATAGGATTTAGATCCTACGGTTCTGATATAATATGCGGCCCTACGACGTGACCATGCGAGCGTCCGTTTAAGAGTTACTCTCTCTGTCTCAAAATAATTGACATATTTGATCACATTTATGTTTGTCAATTAATGTATAACTTTAGTCATTAATATTTTTAATTATCTATTATTAAAAATTATAAAAAATTGTGTATTTTAAAAATACTCGTCGAGATGAATCAAACATCTCATATGTTAATATTTACATTCATATATTAGTTGAAAAATATGATCAAAATAGATTATATAAATAGTACTCAAGTCAAAATTAGGTTATTTATTTTTCGAACTTAGGGAGTAATAATTTGAGATGACTCGATCTATTGACGGATTGATTCTTGACTCAATTCAGAATAATAATTACTCTATATGGTGTTTGGCTACAAAATTTTAGTACTGTAAATAACAGTTTCTAATTTTCTGATGAAATAAAAAACCTCATATAGTCTCTGCTCATAAAAAACCTAAAATATATTTATTTATTTTGTAAATAAAAAAACCTCATATTTACATGTTAAAAGTAATTTTTTTTTTTTAAGAAGCGGTTAAAAGTAATTCTAATTTGTCATCCAGGAGAAACTAAATTTTTTGTTTCATGAGAAACAATTGTACCATGTAAAAATGTCAGTGAAGTATTTTATTCAATAGTCTCTGCGCATGGTACAACAATACTTCTGATATTTTTCATAGAAGGTTGATAGCTATGAAGCCCCGATACTCTAAAATTGGTGAAGTATCGTGTCCGATACGCACCCGATACCGATACTCTTCCGATACGTCCCGATACTCGTATCGGAAGAGTATCGGTTAAATCTTTATTTTTAAATAAAAAAATAATATCCGATACGTGTCCGATACTTCCCGATACTCGTATCGGAAAAGTATCGGTTAAATATTTATTTCTAAATAAAAAAAATAATATCTGATACAATCTGTGTTTCCTAGTAAATGTCAAACTATTATGTTTGTTACACGGGTATAACTATATCTTTTTTTTGGATAGTACTAATGATGCTCTTTTTGTATAATACTTAACTTAAGATGTATAACTTAAAATGTACTGGTGACTATTATTTTTTAGGACAATATTAATGAAACACAAATACTTAACTTAGTATTAATGATTTTAATTTATTATAATTAGTATTTTTCGTCTTTGTCACTGTTCTGAAGTCACTATGGTGCCATACTATATAACATGTTGTTAAGTATTTGGGCTTGTCCCAAAATTCCAGTATAAGAATGGATGTTTTATGCTTTTAATTGGTCAGCTGCAGGACTTACATAATTGTCTGATATTGCTACAAGATGGACGAATTGAAGAGGCTTGATGTCATAACTATTATATATTTTTTGAGTTATTATATGTCGTTACTTAGGACTGTGAAGCCCTTGTATGTTGAACATCAAATTGTTTTGCTTTTGTGCAAGCTAATTGGTTTATGTTTACTCTTTGTACAATGAACTATTGACGTTTATAATAATAATAATTATAATAATTTTTTGTCTTCCAAAAAAAATTATCATTATTAATATTATTGATTTTAGTCATATTTATATATTGTGTATTTATATATATTTAATTTTAAATTAAATTTTTAAATAACGTATCGCGACCGTATCGGATTGTAAATTTTAAAAAATTTCACGTATCGGCGTATCGGATTCGTATCGTATCCGTATCGTGTCCCGTATCGGGGCTTCATAGGTTGATAGAGTGTCATGCTGTTGATATTGTTATTAGACTCTTTAATATAAAATCCTTTTAATTATTTAAAAAAATCAATTTTTGGGTTTTTAATGTTATTACTGTAAAAATAATATGTTATTACCAATTTACCAAATTCAAATGAATTTATTCTTAAACCTTAACATATATAAATGCCAAGAAAATAAATTATTCAAAGAATATAATGAATTTATTCCAAAAAAAATGTATATAACAGAGCACATGGACTGCTATGTTTCTGTTTAATAATTATTATCTACATTTTATATAAATTTATGATTTACTATTCACATTATATATTTTGAAATTTAAAGAAGAATTTTATTTATAAACTACGATACCTAATGCAGTCCTTGAGCTAAAGAAACTTTTAGTCTCTGCAAATAAAAAAAATTGGAATGACTTACAACAATAATTAGAAGAAAGAAAAAAAAAAACTTGGTTATAACAATGATTAAAAGGAGTTCTTATGAATATATGAGAGGAGATCCTCTCCCGTGTTATTTTCCTCAGTCACATCACAACCATCCATTTTTTTTTTGTCATTTACTATTCATCTCAACAAAAAAAAAATAATGGTTGAGATGTGCACTGCTACCTCTGCAGTGGAAATCTCAATTGAGGGGATCTATTCTCTGAATATAGCTACGACCTCAAGGGCTAGCCTTCTCCCTCTAAAGCCCAATTGACGTAGAGCCCATACATGATTTCTTTACCACAACATCAATTTTTACATTGTTTTGTGTAGGGGTGAGCATCGGTCGGGTTCGGTCGGATTCGGGTCGAAAATCGTAAAACCGATAAAAACTGCGGCCTCTTAATTTGGACCCAATTCCGACCGTCTACATCTTCGGTTTGTTCGGGTTCGGGTCATACGGGTGACGGGTATAGCGGGTCGGTTTTAACGGGTTACATTGAAACTTTGTTGTTACATCTAAAATTTCATTGATCAAAAAAATATTATTCTTCAAATAGTTCGATATTTCATACACACGGCAACAAATGATACAATAAAAATGATGAGATGCAATTATTATTTTGTTTCAAATTTGTTAATCCAACGACAATAATAGATAGTAGATGAGAAGTAATAATTAATATAAATCTAGAATATTATTTTTCACATAAACTTGTAAAATATAACATTTTTCTTCTCTATCAAAGATAGACAAAATTAACAAAGCGAAGAGTATAAGAGATTAAGAGGTGCTCAAAACTGAAAAAAAAAATTAATTTATATTTTAGTAATTGTTCGGTCGGTTTCGGTTATGAAGAAATAAATTTTAGAGACCCGCACCCGCCCGTATACAACCATTCATGACCGATTTTTCACAATTGTTGACCCGAGACCCGACCCGCACCCGACCGAGTGCTTCCGTATGTTGGCGGTTATGTCGGTTTCGAGTCGGGTTGCGGGTTCGTGCTCACCCCTAGTTTTGTGATTGTTCATCTTATAGCGATGTTCTACGGATCTTCTCTATTGTCTATACACTCGGCCAAGCCACCTAAATATAAGTAGAATTGTTAAAATAGGTTATCCGGCCATTTGACTTGCCCGTATGGGTTGCAGGCTACATCGGACATGCAAATTTATATGACACGGTGTGTGTGTGTTTAATCCAGCTATAGTTGAAGCCCATTTTTTGCCAATTTTTCTATACATATTTGCATTTTAATTTTGTTTAAGTGTCAAAATATAATAAGTTATAGCTTGCTTTACAAGGTTGTCTCAAGAGTAGGAAAGTGCAATTTATTTTTAAAAATAATTGGTTAATTCAGAAGAAAAAAATAACAAAAAAAGTGTAGGAAAGTGTGCAAGAAAGAAACCAAAGTGTTATCTTTCTCTTAACTCTTAAGACTTGAGTGGGAAAGCACAATTAATGGTACCTCATGGGTCTTCAATACAATACACTGTCACATGGTCCCTAATGAATATATCATCAAAGTATTGAGCATGTGAATAACTACAGTAGGCATAATAGTATTCCTTATAAGGTTAGACACATAGCCTCTTTCTTCCTTCTTTCACATGCTTAAGCCCATGATTTACTAAGTAAATTTTACTTCACTCCTTTTGATCAAATTTACACATACACCCTTTATGTGGTTTACTTCAATTCCTGTTTTAGTTGGATGCTCTGTAATAGCTTTTTGAAATTTTATTTGTTTTATCAATTAGCTCTATAAAATAGGTAAAAGTATAGGTTTTTGAGATTATGAATATCTTAAAAATGATTGACTATAAAATAGTTAAATTAGTCTCTAATTATACTTTACTATTTATTGTTAATTATGTATTCATATTTTAACTACTTATTATTAATTTGATCGTTTTATTTTATTACTTAATATCAAATAAATTCATAATATTTTTAAAATATTCATATTCTTTTGAATAATTGAAAGCATCTAACAAATTAAATCAACAACGAATTTAACAGTTTACAGTTTTTATTCTTAATTTGGAGAAAGACTCTTAATTATGAATATTATCTTGTAGAAAGTAAACAAAAAAAAAAGATTCAAATTATAAGAGACAGACCCTGTTCCAAATTATAAGAGAAAAAATATTAAAAAAATCACATTTATTAAGAAAACAAAAAACATCATAATTTGAAAGAAAAAATACTAGATTTTTCTTAAAATAAGTTTATAGGAAGATCATAAACAATTTTCAATGGTATTGTTTGTTGAGAAAAGAGGAGAAAAATTAATTAAATGCAATTAACATTTAATTTTATGAAAATTGTGAAAACAATTCTTAGGAAAAGAATTTGGATTAAAGAAAATGATTTTTTTTTTTGTCAAGTAGCCTAGTGGTTAGAAATTTCACTCTTATTAATGTGGATAAGTGGGATGACCAGGGTTCAAACTTCAGCCCTCTGCATATATAATGTAATGTCTCAGCCAACTGACTTAAGTTCACGGGATAAAAAAATTAATTTTTTATATCTTAGAATTTAAGAGGGGAGTATGTGATGTATAATTAGTTGGAGAAATATGCCAATCCCCATCTCAAATATATGTAAATAATCAAGCGTTAGACACAAGAATATTGAAGATGTAGATTGTTGGAGATAAGACATGAAAAATCTTAAGGACCACCGCAACAATTATAATGCTCTAATCTTTATGTTGTAAATAAATGTGTGGTCCATTATTTACTTGCAATAACTGGTTCTTTTTCCCATTTAGTTGCTTTTTTAAATGTATTCTTAATTTCTTTTAATATGTATATTTTTGAAATTATTGTATATTTTTATTTTCATTTTAACACTATGTATTTTTCTATGTATGTTACTAACTATATAATCATTTAATAATTTATCTCATACCGTTTTTCACATATCAAATTATTCAATAGTTATAGTGGGGTGACACTAAATTTTTATGAGTACAAATAAAATAACTCAACAATACATATTTCTTCTGTTCCTTGATGTAAAAAAAAATTATATATTAGATTTAATAAAAGATTGATATATTTAATATACATTATAGATTAAATACATCAATCTTTCAATGAATTTAAAAATAAACTTTTTCTTACGTACAAAGATTTGAAGGACAACAAAAATAAATTAATTTGGGGAACCAAATCAACCAATGCCCCTAATTACACAAAGATTTATCTGTATATACCAAGATAGACGGGTCTTTCAAAATTGGGCTAGACTTTTATACTCCTTCCATCTTGAATTTTTGGTCTTTATATACATAAATTGAAGGAGCTACAACAAAGAGGGTTCAATGATGTTATTTTTTAAACAGACGCGCAAAATATAGTGAATGCAACCCATTATAGAATTATAAGAGTTTTCGAGTTTAGCTCTATTATTCATAAGATTAAATGTATATTGTCCTTGAATACCGGCTTTGAGGTAAAGTCTATTAGGCGGTAAATGAATAGGGTCGCTCATAATTTAGCTAGAGCGGCTCTTTCTTGGTCTTGCAACCATGTGTTTGATTTGATACCACTTTGTATTCATAACTTATTATATAATGAAATGATATGAGTTTCCTTTTGTCACAAAAAAAATTATATACATAAATTAAAAAATTATTATTATTACTTTTACTTTATTATGAACGAGAAAATTTATTTAACGGATACTTTTAATTTTAGTAAGAGTACTAATAATGAAATATCATTAATGTATTCTTTGGACAAAGATATAAAGTTTCAAAACCACATATTAAAAGAGAGTAATATTGTCAAAAAAAAAAAAACAAAGAGAGTAATATGATATATCAATATTCAATCCTAACCGAAAGAGCATACATATTTAGTTCTCCATAAGCCTTGTGTTTTTTCTAGTAAAGGCCCACTAATGACACAAAGCAACCACTAATTGATACAAGTGAGAATCCAACAAATAGTTAACCTTATTATGATAACTTAGGCCACATAACCCTTTTATGACCCAAAGTTTGTGACTAGTACACCAATTTTGTTATTATTTTCCCTTTTAGGAAGGTTCCCTTAAAAATTGAAATGGGTTATTTTAGGAAAATTGCTAAGTCCTCTTTAATAGAGGCACATGGGGCATGTGATAATGCAAACCCCAGTTATGGCTTAGCCTAGTAGATTACAAAGGGTCATAATAATTTCCATTATATGGAATTGCACGTTGGAGAATTAGATTAACATGGCAATGTAGTAACCGACATATATATAAGAAAATGTTTGGCTTGCTGGGGTATAGTATGCTGTTGCTTTAAGGTGTTTGAATACACTTGGATTTAGCGGAGCATTTTTGGTTTTCTATTTTGAATTTAAAAAAAATACAATTTAGTTTATGTTTTGAGTTTTAATAAAAATAAAATTGAGCCCGTGAGCTTAACTCAGTTGGTAGGACAATGCATTATATATGCAGGGGGCGGAGTTCGAACCTCGGTCATCCCACTTATCCACCTTATGGGTGAAATTTCTAACCACTAAGCTATATCATAAAAAAAAAAAATTGAGTCTAACCACACTCTCTATAATCTATATCTTGCCTCACTATGAGTTTACCTAATATATACAAAAATTATAATTTATTTATTTAATAATGATTTTAGAAATGGTGGTAATTGGAAATACTTGTTGTCTATGAGGGATTTTAACATAGGCACAAACTCAAATAAAAAGTATTTGGGTAAACACATATAATTGAAAAAGTTTAAATATAAAATAATTTAGTTACATCATTAAAACTAACTTCAGTATCATTTCTATTAATTTTTTAAAAACTTTGTGTACGTGCTTAAATATAATTTATATTGGCAAAATTACACTAATAGTCCTTTATCTTATTTATTTGTAACATTTTGATCCTTTATCTTTTATTTGTAACATATAAGTCCTTTGTTTTATTTATGTGTAACACTTTAGACCTTTATCTTTTTCTTTTCCCATATTGATCCTTTATCTTTTTTAATTTGCCCATATAAACCCTTGTCTAATTATTTTTTTCAATTAAAAAATACTGATATTTATTTTTTATTTTTAAAAAACATTTTATTTATTAGAAATTTAAAAATTCAGAAAAATGAAGAACACTTTCATGAGTTTCATCATCTTCTTTATTTTTTCATGAATTTTCTTCATCATCTTCCATAAATCTAAAACATGTTTATTCAAATTTACCTCTAAATATCATAAATCTAAGTTATATTTATTTCAATCTTGTTTGTTATAAACACAAAAATCAAAACCCTCAAGTCCAAATAAACCCATCAAACATCTCAAATCAACCCACTGTTGTTGTAGTTCATTATTGCCTTCCCTTGATTCGACTTATTCCAGTTTCTTTTCTTTCTTATTCTCCCCTACCTACAGCTGATTGCCATTGTTATCTTGTCTTCCGGTAGCTTTTCATCATTCACAGATTTCTAGGGTTTATAAAATTTTTGGGGATTTTGATTTTTCAGTTTAAAAAGAGATTATAGAGTATATGAAAGAAAGATTCAAGCTACTTGGAGGTGTATTTGAGTAAAAATTGATTTTTGTTTAAGGAAGAAAAATGATGATGAAGATGTGAATATGGTGATGATGAACACATGAACATGAATTAGAGAAGGTGAACAAAAACCCAGATCTAGAGAAGATGAAGGATTTTTATTTTTGAATTTGGGGAAAAAAAATGAAGAATATAAACCCACATCCATAATTTTGAATTGAAACTTTTAAATTTAAGGTAGAAGATGAAGATATTGATGAACATGATGAATGTGTTCATCAAAATTCTGAGTTTGTTTAATTTTATTAAAAAAAGATTTTAAAAAATAAATATAAGCTTTTTTAATTAAAAAATGCGAGATAAGGGTTTATATGAAAGAGTTATAAAAGATAAAGGACCTATATGAGAAAAGAAAAAGATAAAGGACTAAAGTGTTATAAATAAATAAAATAAAGGACTAAAATGTTACAAATAAAAGATAAAGGATTAAAATGTTACAAATAAATAAGATAAAGGACTATTGGTGTAATTTTGCCATTTATATTTATGCTTCTGTTTAAACAAGTATCTCTCGCTCGTTGTCTAATATTGTACTTGACATAAAGTCGTCTCTAAAATTGAGTCATGTATGAAGTACAAAATAGTTATTATATTGGTTTTAATTCAAAACTCTGCAATAACAGGAGAACGTTCTCAGACTGATTCACAGACTGATTCTCAGAACGTTCTCAGAATTTAGAGAATGTGATTTTTCTGTTTTTCTGTTATTAGCTTTAGCTAGTTAGTTAATTTTTGTTTGTACTAGGTAGTTACTTAGTGGATAAGTTTGTTAGATGCTGTTGCTTGCATTGAAAGCAACCCCCACTTGTATATACAGTTTTTGCCCCTAGTGGATGAATACAACAACAATTTCTTTTTCTTATTCTCTTTCAAATCAATTCAGAATTCTCTCTTCTCTCTCTCTCTTTCTTTGTTTTTCTCTTTGCTTGGGTATCCCCAACAAAGTGGTATCTAGAGCATTGTTCGTTCCAAGGGACCTTGATCAAGAAAGTGATCAAGACTTGATCTTTTCCAAGTCTTTCTGGTATAGCAGGACTTGTTGGTTGATCACTGCAATCAACCATGGCTGGAAACAATAATTTTCATGCAAATCTCCCAGTATTTGATGGAAAGAATTGGGATACGTGGGTAAAGCAAATGAAGGTGATATTCACTTTTCAAGAAGTGTATGAACAAGTGAATGAAGGTGTTGCTGCACTCCCAGCTAATGCAAATGAAGAACAAAGAACAATTTTCAGAGAGGCCAAGAAGAAAGATAACAAAGGCTTGTTTCTGATCCATCAGTGTGTAGATTCAAAAGTATTTGAGAAGATTGCTGATGCAGAAACTTCAAAGGCTGCATGGGATATATTGCAGAAGACCTATGGTGGTGATGCTAAAGTAAAGAAGGTGAAATTACAAGCATTAAAGAGGCAATATGAATTGATGCAGATGAAAGGTGATGAAAAGATTTCAGATTACTTCACAAGGTTAGTGACACTCACTAATCAAATGAAGAATTGTGGTAGTAATCTTGAAGAACAAGAAACTGTTGAAAAGGTGCTTAGGACTTTAACTTCAAGGTTTGATCACATAATGGTGACAATTGAAGAGACTAAAGACCTAAGTGAGGTGAAACTTGAAGATTTGCAGAGTACATTAGAGGCTCATGAGATGAAGCATGGTGAGAAAGACCAAGGCAAAGAAGATGAGCAAGCTTTGTATGCAAAGTTCAAGAAGTTTCAGAACCTCAAGAAAAATTGGCAAAAGAACAAGATTGACAAGGATTGTGTTGAAGATAAACCTGAATCCTCAAGTGGAGGAGGAGGGAAACATAAGAGCAATTCAAAGAAGAAAGATAAATCTCACATTCAATGCTTCAAATGTTCAAAATTTGGACATTATGCAAGTGAATGTGGGAATGAAAAGAAGAACAAAAATCAGAAAAATGGTGAAGAGGCAAATCTGGCAGAGAACAAAGATTCAGATGATGATGTGAGTTTCATGGTGACTCTCACTGATGAAACTGCAGAATCTATGGAGTGGTACTTTGATACAGGCTGTTCAAACCACATGACCGGAAACAGAAACATTTTGACTGATTTTGGTAATTGTCTCAACACAAAGATCAAACTTGCCAACAGTAAATCCATTGATGCCAAGGGTATTGGCAATGTGGTCATTCAGAGAAAGAATGGGAGAAAATCAGTGATTGAGAAAGTCTTGTATGTGCCTGGTATGCAGTGTAACTTGATGAGTGTAGGTCAGTTACTTGACAAAGGATTCAAGGTGGTTCTAGAGAATGGAACATTGAAGTTGTTTGATTCAAAGCAGAACTTGATTCTTAAGTCAATTCAAAGCAAGAACAGGACCTTCAAGACACAATTGAAAGCTGTTGAACATGAATGCCTAGCTGCATCAACAGGAGAACATTCTCAGAATAAAGACAGTGAATTATGGCACAAAAGGTATGGACACTTGAATTTCAAAAGCTTGTCACTATTGAATTCAAAGGAAATGGTGTTAGGTCTGCCTAGTGTTATAGCTTCTGTAGAGACTTGTACTACCTGCCTGTTAGGAAAGCAACCAAGAGATTCATTCAAAAATCATTTACCAATGAGATCTAGTGAAGTGTTGAATGTTGTACATTCAGATATTTGTGGACCTATAGATGTGTTATCTACTGGTGGAAACAAGTATTTTATCACATTTGTAGATGAATTCTCTAGAATGACATGGTTGTATCACATAAAGGTCAAGAGTGAAGCCTTTGATGTGTTTAAGAAATTCAAAGCACTAGTTGAGAAGCAAAGTGGAAAGCCAATCAAAGTGTTGAGAACTAATGGTGGAGGTGAGTATACATCCACAGAATTTGAGAATTATTGCAAGGAACAAGGCATAATTCATGAAGTTACAGCACCATACACTCCTCAACACAATGGACTTGCTGAGAGGAGAAATAGAAGCATACTTAACATGGCTAGAAGCATGGTTAAGCAGAAACAGTTGCCAAAGAGGTTCTGGGGAGAAGCAGTATCTACTGCAGTGTATATTCTCAATAGATCACCTACAAAGAGATTGGTAGATAAAGTTCCAGAAGAGGTTTGGTCAAAAGTTAAGCCAAGTGTGTCACACTTGAAGGTGTTTGGTTCCCTGTGCTATAAGCATATCCCTGATGTCAAGAGAAAGAAACTAGATGACAAGAGTGAAGCTATGATATTGGTAGGATATCACAGAACAGGTGCTTATAGACTATACAATCCCATCACTGACAAGGTTGAAATCAGTAGAGATATGAAGGTTATTGAGAATGATAACTGGGATTGGAAACAAAAATCAACATCTAAGAAAGCTTGTGAAGTGGACTTAGATGGTGACTCAACTCAAAGCAATGAACCAGCTACATTTGTGAATCAGAATCATGGTACAGGCCTTGATGAAGATATGCACACCTCAAGTGATGATGATGACAGAACTACACCTACAAGACCTCAGAGAAATTCTGATGTGGGTAGAAGTACGTTCTCAGAACGTTCTCAGATACCAAGACCTCAGAGAAACATTCAAATTCCTAGAAGACTAGCTGATTGTGAAATAACTCCAGACATTGAAGTAGATAATGAAGGGGAAATTGTACACTATGCTATGCTAGCTGACACTGAGCCTATAGATGTGAAAGCTGCATTGAAGAGTAAGGTCTGGAAGGAAGCAATGAATGAAGAGTTAAGGTCAATTGAGAAGAACAAGACCTGGGATTTGTGTGATCTACCATCAGATAAGAAAGTAATTGATCTGGAGTATGGTGTATATGTGAAATGCAGTAAGGACAAGCACATGTTAATCATATGTTTGTATGTGGATGATCTTTTGGTGACTGGCAACTCATCAACAGAAATTGAAGATTTCAAATCACAAATGAAGAGTGAGTTTGAAATGATAGATCTGGGCAAACTTACTTATTTCTTAGGAATGGAACTATTGGAAACTTCTGGAGGAATAGTTCTACACCAGGCAAAGTATGCAAATGAGATCCTAAGAAAGTTTGAAATGGTTGACTGTAATTCATCAGTCACACCAGCAGATACAAAGGTAAAGATTGAAGATGATGACACAAGTGAGGTAGTAGATTCAACTATGTTCAGACAACTAGTGGGATCACTAAGATACTTATGTCAAAGTAGGCCTGATATAAGCTATGTTGTAGGCTATATCAGCAGATTCATGAGCAAGCCACTGAAATCTCATTTCTTAGCAGCTAAACGAATTTTGAGATATATCAATGGCACAATCCACTATGGTGTTCTATTTCCATATTCAAGCAACAAAGAAAATCTAGAATTGGTTGGATTCTCTGATGCAGATTGGTGTGGAGATAAGGTTGAAAGAAAAAGCACAAGTGGTTACCTATTCAAGTTTCAAGGAGCTCCAGTTTCATGGTGTTCTAAGAAACAGCCAGTGATAGCTCTCTCAAGCTGTGAGGCAGAATATGTGGCAGGATCTCTAGCTTCTTGTCAAGCAAACTGGTTACAGTCACTACTCAGTGAGATGGGCATTGTAGAAGACATCACAGTTGTACTAAAGCTTGACAATAAGTCAGCAATTAACCTGGCTAAGAACCCAATTAGCCATGGCAAAAGCAAACACATTGAAACCAGATTTCATTTCCTTAGAGACCAAGTCAGCAAAGGAAAATTGAAATTGGAGTTTTGCTCAAGTGAAGATCAACAAGCTGATATCTTCACTAAAGCTGTGAAGAGAGATCAGTTTCTTAAGCTCAGAAGAAAGATAGGGATTGTGTGCTTTGAGAGTTTGAATTAAGAGGGAGTATTGGTTTTAATTCAAAACTCTGCAATAACAGGAGAACGTTCTCAGACTGATTCACAGACTGATTCTCAGAACGTTCTCAGAATTTAGAGAATGTGATTTTTCTGTTTTTCTGTTATTAGCTTTAGCTAGTTAGTTAATTTTTGTTTGTACTAGGTAGTTACTTAGTGGATAAGTTTGTTAGATGCTGTTGCTTGCATTGAAAGCAACCCCCACTTGTATATATAATTTTTGCCCCTAGTGGATGAATACAACAACAATTTCTTTTTCTTATTCTCTTTCAAATCAATTCAGAATTCTCTCTTCTCTCTCTCTCTTTCTTTGTTTTTCTCTTTGCTTGGGTATCCCCAACAAAAAATAATGCATATATATGGAGAGACATGGGGATGTAGCTCAAATGGTTAAAGAAAAAATATATATTTTTAGACAATTAATTTAAAAGCTAAATTTATTTTAAAATAATTAAATATAAAATAAATAATATAATATTAAATATTATTAGATTATGTGTACTTTAACATCAAAACTTTAGCATATTATGGTGATCGCCAATATTTTTTTGTTATTATTATAAGTAAAAAAATCTTTTAGGTTTATTGAATAGTTGAGATATCTAATTTATATTATAGACTGCTCTAAACTGGGCCTAAGCCCAATTTGACATCGAGCACGGCCCACTTAGACGTCGAGTTCGGCTCAAACCATGCAACTCTACTCAACGGCCACAAAAGCTTAGCTTACATTTCTGTAACGGCCAATATTAAAATAATTGGTATTTACTGTCAATCAAGATTTTTGAATCGCTATTTCAACATTCATTAATGGTAAGATGCCGAATTCGTCCTCACATTTATGGTTTTGGCTAATATATAATACGTATTTTCATATAAAATGATCAATATAAATACGGACTTAAACAAGAGACAGATACTGGCATCGTCGTTCGGGTTTTGAACAATGAATTTTCCCTCAAATTCATAATCTAACTACGGGTGTGCTTGGTAGAGGTGAATTAGGGGAGAGAGAAGTTGAGGCAAGAGAGATAGAAGAGAAGATGGACATTTCTCTTGCTTGGCAGACTAGAGAAACAAAGGAGAGAGAGTTACAAACGCGTGGGGCCCACACTTTTTGGAGTCTCCCCACAAGTGAGAAGAAATAGAAGAGAAAGTCTGGTTTTTCAATTGTGTCCATCTTAACATAAAGGATAACCAATTATTTATTAATAAATGATGTACTTTTGTGGTGTTGGGAAAAATGTTGGTTAAGTATATTTAATATTTAATTCAATAACTAATTAATTGTTTGAGATTTATTTTATTATTTTAACATAAAATATTAATCATTTACATTAATTTATATTTAACTAGTTAATTAATTTAATTTAGGTCAAATTAAGTTAATTAAATTATATTATACATAACTATATTTTGATTCTTTAATTGAAGGGTATTTTTGACATTTTAAAAATAAACATATTTCTCTCTCTTCTATTTCTCTCATCTTTCTCTTATACCAAATAATATATCAAATCTACTTTAATTCTCCTCTATTTCTTCTTTATTTCTCTCTTCTAATACTCTCTCTCACCTTTTTCTCTCTTCATACTTTCTTCTCACTACCAAGCACACACATGTAGCAAATTATGAACACGTTTCAAACTTCAAAAGAACACTGTTTAGGCACGTTGTTTATATAACGTGCACGCACATTTTGATTGTAACAGGACTGGGGAAGAGACCTGTCATCTACAGTGTAACCACTACAACTACTCGTACAAATTAAATCATAACCACACCACAAATTAATTAAAAAATAAAGGTCGTGCTAACTAGTGCCTCGGGGTACTAGTTAAGGATACATAAATAGTAAGTTTTGCATTGAAAATAACATCTATTATATTTTATTAACATTGACTACACAAGGGCACTAGTTAACATTAACCAAAAAAATAATACTGCTACAGAATTAGTATTAAGTTCATCTACCTAACCTAATTAATCATGGAATTTATAGGGTTACATCATCTCGTCACAGTGTGTAATTTTTAGGTTAGGGACAGAAAGTTTGCCTATTGTAATTTGTAAGGTGTTAAACTCAGCTCAGCTTTATTGACCCTTTTCCCAAATAAAGTTAACTCGCATATTAAGCAACAAGATGCATTATTAAGATAAGTGCATTGTACCATATATATGCATTATCTTCTTAATCATCAATCAAAATCAATGTATGCTTTAGTTAAATTGAAGGTTAGGCAAAAAAAAAGCAATATTAAAGATTAAATTATCTTATGATAAGGATGTTTCAATATTCTCAATTTGGTTACATATGTTGTTATTCTCTAAATAATAAAATCTAATAAAAATGGTTTATTAGTTTAAGGTCTTGTTCTGATGTCTCATAAAAGTATATGTTAACCTTCTCAAAAAAATTATTACTACTTCCGTTTAATATTGAGTGTTTAATTAAAAATAAAAAGTGTTAGAATATCCACCGCTTTATATTTTCAATTTAAAATTATTTGTTGTTTTTACATTAAGTTTTATTGACTATAGTAATTAATACTTCATCCGGTTCTATATATAAACAAAATTTTATTTTTTAGATTCATTAAATAAATAATGTATCTAATCTATATTATTGTCTAGATACATTATTTTTGCAATAAATCTAAAAAGTGAAATTTTGTTTATATATAAAATCAGATAGAGTAATATTTATGATTTCCTAATAAAAAAATAGTATATATTTTGATAAAATAAAAAATGATAGTATCACTCTTATGATATTTGTACTCTCTCTTTCACGTCCAACCAAAAACTACGGCATGTACTTTTTCTTAATGAAATATAAGAAAAAATTATATTTTAGGATTATTGTATAATTAATGTATTTGAACTATATTATAGACTAAATATATTAATTATACAATAAGCCTAAATAGTAACTTTTGTTTATATTTTATTATGAAGAGTGTAGTTCCAAACTCACCGCATGTTTTATCCGCCAACAACTTGCTAGAGCCGAGTGAAAATACTTAGAATTTGTGTCTCTTTCCTTAAGCCACATAGAGTGGAATTGCTGTTAACAAATGATGGCATTCATCCAGGATAACGAGTGTATGTAAGACGTAATCCTATACAATTCCTCTATCTCGGCGGCGTTCGACAAGTCCACAATCCCCCCTTACAGTCTAATATGCTGATAACCGAACTTTCAGAGAGTTTATCCTGCTCGATAAGTTTTGAGTATGAGACACATGCCACTCTTTTAGGGCCATTTTAATGTTAAATTTTTCCTTATCTCACACAAATTGGTTGTAATCAGGGATATCTTTCCAACTTTTCAGCATCCGAGAGGGTCGGGCCCCAATTTTGCTCATTAGTCGTTAGAAACCAAAGGACAGTGGTTTAATAATCCCCTAAACTGAGCCATCTGCGTACAATTGGGTCAAGCCAAACACCATACTCATCATAAAGCAAAAACCTATCCAGGCAACCACTCAACGAGAAGTCAATCAAGAATTATCATCTATGAACTGGTTGAAAGGAATGTGATCCGAAGAGTGAGGCTCTGCCCTTGAAGAGCGCCATTATTCTACGCTCCTAACTGCATTGAAGTCCCCACACATGCACAATATCTTCCCATCCAACGACTGAAGTCGTCCTGATATGGACTCCCACAACACTTGCTTCACCCCAAGGTCACAAGGTGTGTACACATTTGCCACATAGAATTCCTCATCAGACTTTGTAAACCGACCATGACACCATAAGACATGCTCACGACTGGCTGATGACCACACCTATACCTCCATAGAATCCCACATAGTTAACAGACTCCTCGACGCCCCTCATGAGGCGAGCTACCCCATAAAGACGAACAAAGATAATCGTCACAGTTTTGCAATTTTGTTTCTTGAAGTCAGACTATATAAGAGGATTCTTTTCCCCCACCAACTTGTGAACCTCCCTTCGCTTCTCTACCCCTCCCAAACCCCAAATATTCCACGAAGTAAGCTTCATCATCTACACTCACCCTCACTCCTCTACAAAACCCCAGAGCTAATGGCCATCCACCGTCGTATCTCTCCCCCTTCCCCCCAACCCACCATTTAACATATGCTTCCCTCTTTCCGTTCTAGAGAGCACACTGAACATATTTGCATCGTCGCCCTTAAACTTAATGTTGATGGCTTTCCCTACGCCCAAGCATCATCCACAACCATTCGTTCGCTACCCTACATGACCACCAGTGTTTCCAGTCATTATTAACGGATGCAGTCGATGAAGCTTCTTCATAAGAGCCTTGATGTATCACTTCACATGATCGACTAACATCGTTCTTGCCCCTACGTATGCGAACATTCTTCTTCAAAATATTTAGCACCTCCCTTCAATCTTTGCTCGGTAGCCTTGCTACTCTTTTAAGACTGTAGATTGAGTGACAGAGCAAACCACCTGCTATATGATATAAATTTTCAACTACGATATATGAGGGAATTGAACTCGAGACACTTTAACTACTACAACGGACGCCGCTTTACCACTTAGCTACTAGATAGATACAATCTTGTGATAAAAAGTAATAGTGTATATATATCATAATAGTTAATAAAAATATATATATAAACACATTAAAAATAATTTTTTTGGAATGGACTGCAATCCTCCCAAACCCACAAAAAGATTCGTCCGTGTATCCAACTCTCATAACACATTAACACATGTTCATTGATTATTAAGATTGTTTGGTTTTGGCTTATGGGAGCGGGAATTTTGCTGCTTTGGGCAATCCTTCCTTTGTGTTTGGTTCTCGCCCTTTGTAGTTATTTGTACTACTTGTGCATTAATGCCTTCTTTAATAAAATTTTGCTGATTAAAAAAAAAACTTAACTAAATTACTACAAAAATAATATTTAATTTAATAAACACCGTATGATATGATTGTTACAATACAGAAAGATTCTTTCACTAGCAAATAGCTATTACCCTGTCTTTATCCGTAATAATCTAAGCATTTTCATGTGCGTGAACCTTTCAACCCTATATTCAGGAGTATATCAAACTTAGTAGCTACATTTTATTGTATGTCTGTTAAAATTTTGTGCAGAATTATCTTGTACAGTTGTACTATTTTTTATGGAGTACGATGTTAGTTGAATATTTAAAATTTGATACCAATTTTTTTTTTTTTTTACGAAAATAAACTCAGTGCATTTCATTCATAATAGTAGTTTCAATACAAGGTGGACAATGATTAAAGACTTGAGGATTAGCTATAAAATGAGATGCTTAAGCTAACTCATGAGCAGCTCGATTTGCTTGCCTCCTAACATAACCGACCTTACAGTTTTAACTCATGTTTATTAAGTTACGACACATATCAATAATTTTGCCAAACTCAGAATTATTCCTAGCATTTGTTCTAATAGCCTGTACCACTTGAAGGCAGTCTGTTTCAACATGAACAACCAAATTTTAACATCACAGGAGTATAAAAGTATGCCATCTATAATTATTAATTTGATTTAAAGAGAAAAGAAAAATCAATTAATTGTAGATAATATTGTCTATACATCAATATTTATTTTTTGCGGTTATGACCGGACATTATAAATGATATGAGCCATCTAATTTTTTTTTCATTACAAGGAGGGCATAAAGCCCAAGAGGAAAAAAACCAAGCCAGAATTAACCGGGAAGTAGAGCTTCCTAAAGCATCAGATACTAACAACTGCACTAGCTAGGGCACTCTTTATAGAAAACCATATTTCCACTCAAAGAGCATTCTATATTAGTCAATACATCCGCACACCGATTAGCTTCTTGATAGGAATGTAAAATCTTCACCTCCCACTCAAGGTAAAGTAGACGGTGAATCTCTTTTTAACCAAGGAGTAACCCATAGCACTCTTGGTTCCTCTTTTCTTAATAACTTTAACAACCAGGATGGAGTCCACATTAAGTTCCACTTTACGAAATCTCAATCTCCAAGCATAACCCAAACCTTCCAGAATACCCCACAATTCAGCCACATACGCACTACAAGCTCCTAATGATTTAGAAAAGCCTATGATCCACCCTCCATGATTGTTGCGAAGCACGCCACCACACGCAGCTAATATCCTCTCTTTACAAGCCCCGTCAGTATTAAGCTTTATCCAACCATCTAATTTTAAAATTTATACAATTTGATTTATAATTAATGGTTAAGATTCAATACAACATTTGAATTTGTGCAAAAATTTTAATTAGAAAATTTAAGTCCATCTAAGTATATATCTATGTACGGTGCTGGAAAACAAAAGTTTAAATAATATGTATAAAAAAATTGGTTAATTATAGTTGATGCACTACAAAAAAAGTGTATAATTGCGGCAGTTGACACGAAACACCACTATAAATGCAAATTGCGGCGGTTATTTGAACCGCCACAATTAATTATATAATTGTAGCGGTTGTAATGTTAACCACGGCAGCTAAACCGCCGCTAAATACAAACCGCTGCAGAAACCATTGCAAAATGTTCTTCTGGTGATTGGTTCTAACCGCCGCGAAATGCTTATGACGCTTAAAATTACGGCAACAAAAGATTTTAAATAGAGATTAGAACCGCCACAATTAGTAAATACAATCACCGTCACAATTTGCTCTATTTATTATAATGATATGACTTAATCATTTATCTTTAAATATTTTTTCAATGTGTGAGTAACAAAATATTATTAATTTGGAATTATACCTACGATAGAATTGCTCTGTGTATATTTGTATAGCTTCACAAGTAAGCTGAGTATCATCTTTTCAGCTGATATATATTTGATTGTGATTTTTTTAGGGTAGGTGGATGAGCAACGTGTGCAGTATAGTGTACTGGTCTAAATGGAAAAGGTTAGCTTCCAAAGATGTGATTCTATTTCTAAGTTATCAAAATCAATACATATCAAATAATATATTAGTTATTTTGTACATTATATCAGTACTTTTTAACCCAAAAAATTTTTAAGTTAAACTAATAATAATTTTAATAGTCTCCATAAAATCATGATCAATTTTAGTCTATATATATTCATTAATCCATAATTCCATATTTTTTTATGTTCTTTATTTTTTTCTTTTAAACCAAACACACTAATATAAGAAAGTTTAATCATATTTTTCTTAATGGTTAGATTCACAAACAATAAATGCTGAGAAACGAAGAATTTAGAATTCAAACATATTTTCCTTAATAATATTTTTTTATAGTTGTCAACTTAACTATTCTTAAGAGACTAAATTGTGTGATTCTAGTCTTTCAAAATTAAAAAACAAAACTATCTATATTTTACATTAAAATAATAATCACCTTAGTCTCAATATAATTTTGATGGCAAAATTACATTTTTAGTCATTTAACTTAAATTCAGGTAATACTTTAGTATTTAATCTTTTTTCTACATCATTTTTGTCCTCTTTGGTCTTTCATTCATGTTTAATTTATGATTTTTCAATATTCAAATCTATAGTTAAAGTGTTACCTGAAATTAAGTTAAATGACTAAAAATATAATTTTCTCAATTACAATCAATTTGACTTTAGTTCATTTAAAGTTTTATCATTTTTAGTCTTATGACATAATACGTTTATTAGGAATAATTTTGTGATTTTAATCCTTTTGTATCCGACTTAGAAAAACTCTGTTATTTTAATTAATTAGTTATGTATAAATGTTCAATTGTTCAACAATAATATTATGATTTGTTAGTTGAAAAGTTCTAATAAAGAAGATACCTTGCATAAAAAAAAAAAAAAAAAACTTCATTGCAAGGGTAGACCTGGCAGAAGGACTTGATTCTTATAATATGACAAAATAATTGAGATTTAAATTTTGATCAAAATAAATGTCCATATTTATTATCTAAATATATGTCATTGCATTGAATAGGGTTTTCTCTAATTAACAAACTCTTATAGAAGACTAAAAATAAAACTATATCATTATATTATGTGAACATGTCGCTTAGAAAATAAAGGAATCATCATTTAAGTTTTCAAATTACTCACTTGTCGACAATTTAATCATTGAAATTAATAAAAATTTAAAATGCTCTTATAGCAAAAATAGATGTTGAAATAATCATCAAAATTAAATATTCACTATCGCATTAATTATTTCGAGTTTATTAATTTAGTTTGCCAAATTATTTTATATAAATTAACAAGGTTGATAAGTTTAAATTTTAAAAATTGTATTAAAATTACTCTAACTTGAGAGACTAATTACCAATTTTTAACAATTTTATGACTAAAATGAAAATTAAAAAGAGCCAAAGAATTATTCAGAAAATCCATAGTTTGTTGGGCCGCAGTGGGAGCACTTAGAAGCCCTAAAACTTGCATGTCATGGATAACATTTGGACTAAAATTTGATAAATTAGAATCTGGCGCCAATATGGATCTATCTTGATTCTCCAAAGGAAATGAGTCAGCTACCATTTCCTCTTCCTCGTGCAGCTCTTCACCACAAACTTCATTCACAAGGTTCATGACATCTCCAACAATAGGGGAAGCCACACCAGTCGACGATGAAGTATCTTGAACACAGACAGGAACTGCTTCAAAGTATAAAACTCCTAGAGCTACTGCAAGTTCTACAACTGCGAACAAACCCAAAGTGTGTCCTATCGTTAACAATGTTGAGAAGCCACTTGAAGGTTCATCTTCAAATATTGCTGCAGAGTGTAGTAAAATTGTTGTAGAAATAGACCCTCTCGTTGATGATATTATAAGGTCTAAAGAGGCTAGGACTTATATATTTGCGGGAGACGTCGTAAATCATGAGAAAGAGGTTCCGTTTATTTCTGTTGAAGCAGTTCCTGTCTGTGTTCAAGATACTTCATCGTCAACTGGTGTGGCTTCCCCTATTGTTGGAGATGTCATGAACCTTGCGAATGAAGTTTGTGGTGAAGAGCTGCACGAGGAAGAGGAAATGGTAGCTGACTCATTTCCTTTGGAGAATCAAGATAGATCCATATTGGCGCCGGATTCTAATTTATCAAATTTTAGTCCAAATGTTATCCATGACATGCAAGTTTTAGGGCTTCTAAGTGCTCCCACTGTGGCCCAACAAACTATGGATTTTCTGAATAATTCTTGGGCTAACATGACTCAAACCGAAGAGTTGATCGATTCGGTTGGTAACACAAATCAACAATTCCAATTGGTGGTCTCCAAAAAAAGGAAGAGCAAGCAGAAACAAACTGAGGCTAGTAAAGGTTTCAAGGTTGGTTCTTCCAACCGTTAGTGTACTAATTGTTCTATGTTTTTCTTGTTCTTTTTGTTTTTATCTTTTATTTTCCGCCTTTCTTTTTCCTTTGAGGGTTTTGGTTATGTCCCCCCTCTTTTTGTACTTTTTATTTCTATTAATAGATGTTTTGTGGGTGTTGAAGTAGGTGATCCCTCTGCACCCCATCTTTTGCTTAAAAAAAAAAAAAGCCAAAATTCAAGCATAAGTTTTCATCATTATAACGTGGTTGCACTCCAAATAAATAAATAAAAATCATAAACTAAATAATATTGTAAGATCATTTAATTTCCTAACACACATGTCCTGAACAATGCATGTGGAAGGAAATAAAAGAAAGGAAAAGATATATGACCAAATTTCCCAAGTGGATTACCATTACATTTAGTGGGGAATTGAAACAATAACTCATGAATAGTCCAAAATATCCCTATATTTAAGGAAAAATTCCTCATCACTTGCACAAAATATCCCTATTTTTAAGGGAAATTAAGGGCCAAGGACAAGCCCATGCCTCGGTAGTTAAGGAGCATCTTTAAGGCCAGTCCCTAATGGGCCCCACACCCTTCTAACCAAAACAAGATTAGTGACTTCATCAATGACCAAAAAACCATAATAAAACCAATAAGTGGACCCAAAATAATTAATAAATTAATCATTATTTAAGTGACCAAAAACAAAACACACCCATAATGAAAAGGGTGGAAGACATAACACGTTGTCTCTTATGCACTCTCTCACTTTAATCTCTATGACTCTCTACCATACTCTTTATTTAAATATTTTGGTGGTTATCATTACTTTACTAATTAAAAATAAATTGATAGATCTACTTGCCTTAAAGGGAAAGAGCATGCGAACATTTCCAAGAGCACATCATGCAATTGGATTATTATAAAGTATAGCTAGTTAGATTATATACTATTAAAATGAGATTATGTATAAAATTAGTAGGATTAAGATTCTCCCAAAACCATATGCCATTAGCTATATTAGTAAAAACGGCTGCATGCTTGATTAAAGAGAATATAATTAAATTGATAAATAAGATTTCTTTTGGAATCATATAGTAGCCACATCACCCTTAAAGTACATCATTCTTCTTCCCTTATCGGTTACATAATTATACTAACCAAAAATAAAAATGTATATCCACCTCCTAATAGAACAAAGATTTGTTTATGCTCATTGATATGATTTGTTTATTTTTCTTAGAATAATAGAGTATACATGGAGATAGGAATAGAAAAACATTTTAATTTCAACACCGCCCTTAATATAATAGTAGTAGTAGTTAATAAATTTTAAAATCTACGTAGCAACGCTTTCTGCCTCTATTTTTCGGACACAATAATATGAAGGAAATATTCATGATTATTATATTATTATTTACTATTTTTCCATGTCCGACCAGCTCAGAAGGAGAAAAAATAACATAATACTTTACAATCATCAATCTCAACAAAAATAAAACACCAATAATATACTGCCAAGTTCATCAATTAATAACCCTCAAGAAAATTCAAGCCCCAAAAAACAAATTTGAGCTTGAAGAAAAAGAGAAGCCAAATAAATTTGCTAAAGAAGCTAAATTAATAATCCCTAAGTTCTTTTTAGATGGCATTATTTACACATTTAAAGAAACTAAATTTCTTAATTTTAAATAAAATTATTTGTCTTTTTCTTACAATTACTGTATTTCTTTTTGCAATAAATATTCGAAAATATTATTGACAACACAATAATTAATGTAGTATCATTAATTTTAAAATATGACAAGTAAATAATAATATTCTAGAAAAAATATAAACAAAAAGGAATGGGAAGTTTGTAGTAGAAACTTATAATTCCAATTCATTTTAAAAAATAAATCAGGAACTTATAATTAATACTACAATACTTAATATATTTGACCATAATATAAAATAAATACATCACATAATTTTATAGTTGCAGAAATGCCGACTTGGATTTCAATTTAGAATTTTTCAATCCTTCATGTTTAAAATGTGTAAGTCGAACTATAATACTAGAAAAAAAAATGTTGCATATAATACTCCATCGGTCTATCCGATTACTATTATAAACAAAAAATAATTACTTTTTATATTTATTGAAAGACTGATATATCTATAATATAAATATAATACTTTAGTTTTGAATGAATTTCAGAAGATTTATTTATTTTTGTTTATAGTAGTGATGCAGAAGAAGTATTTCTCTTATAAAGGACCAGAGGAAGTAATAAAACAACCATGCAAGAATATGGGTTGGTGTAATTAAGAGTTGAAGACATTAATTAGTAGTAATCAATTTCTAATAGCAAGCATTCAATTATCATAACTTAACAATACTGCAGCAAAATACTATCAAATTATGTACCCAAAAGAAACAAAAATCCCTCCAAATTAATAGAAAAACAAATTAAGAAGTTGATCATTACAATCTCAATAATCAACAAAACTAAACAATTAAATTGAAAAATAAAAAAATGGTTAACCCATAGTTGATCATCATCATCATAATAATAATCTCATTAATTAACAAAAACTAAACAATTAAATTGAAGAAAAAAGAAAAATAAAGAAACAACTAATTAACAACTAATACCATCTCTTAATTACTCTATAATAATCTAAACATATCAATTATTATTATTAATCCCTCATTTTTTTTTTAATCTCTCATATAAAAAAAGATCAAGAAGAAGAAGAAGACCCATTAGTAGTACCACAAGCAGCAACATTAGTCCCATTATTATCATTCTCATGAACACTAAAACCACCACCGGAGCCACCGTCAACGGCGGCTCCCACGGCGGCGCCGTTACCATTGACATGATCTGTTAATTTTCTCCCCAAAGTGTTCTTATTATTATGCATCCAAACTTTAAGAACACCTCTATCAACACCAACTTCATTGCAAAACCCATTCACCATTTCTTCATCTCTTTTCTGCATCTTCCACCCAACTTTTTCAGCAAATTCATGCATCTTTTCCTTTTGTTCTTGCGTGAATTTCGTTCTGAATCTTTTTCTACTAGTACCCATAGGAGAACTAAGGTTTAACGGTACTGCTGTGTTTTCCGGCGGGATTGAGAGTCCAACTCCGGCGCCGGAGAGTGCTAAAAGCATATGAGGAGCTGATGGGTATGATGAGATCGGCGGTGGTGACGGGGAGCTTGGTGAACGGGACTGAAAAAGCGGCGGCGGAGGTGGGTGGTGGCGATGATGTGGTTGGTATTCAAAAACGGTGGAAATTGGTTCTTCCGGTTCACGGCGGTGGAAATTCCGGTGACAACCACAAGCGGCGCATTTTATGGAAACAGGGTCGTCGGAGGTGGCGGTTGGTGACGGCATGAATTCACAACAACCATCGAGTGCATGACCACCTAAAGTTGCCACGTGGTTTTTGAGACATTCTTTGTAAGAAACAACAACGTTGTTGTTATTGTTATGGTGGTTGTTGTGGTGGTTGTGATTGTTTGGGTGGTGGCGTTTAAGAACCCCATTTGAAAAAGACAAAGGCTTTGTTATGTTTAAGGTTGTGGGTTGTTGAATTCGGGTCGGGTTTTCTGAGTCGGGTTCTTGTGGTTTAGAATTTGTTAATGGAGTAGTGATTGTGTTTGTGTTTGTGGTGGTAGTAGTTGTTGTTAAAACCTCCATCATAATAAATCTAGTAACATAACATGAAATTTAAAAAATAAAAATAATAATAAAAAAAATATATATATATATCTTACCTTTGTTTGAATTATGGGGTTCTAAGATTATAAAACCTCATAAATATATATCACATCATAGGACACACACTCTCTCCATTGAAGAAGCTTAGATTGGTTTTGACTATGTTTGAGGTTCATGACTATGTTTTGAGGTTCATGTTACTTTAATTTTTCTGAGAAATTGAGGAAGTGAAAGGAGACAAAAAAGATGAGAGTGGTTATACTTTG
Organism: Trifolium repens; assembly: GCA_030408175.1. Lineage (NCBI taxonomy): Eukaryota > Viridiplantae > Streptophyta > Magnoliopsida > Fabales > Fabaceae > Trifolium > Trifolium repens. Next base: position 3,120,115 of record CP125847.1, read on the forward strand.
GTATTGGAGAGGGGAGGGAGAGAAATGGGAGAGAAAGTGTAAGTGATGTTATGTGAAGACTGTTGATAATAGAAATCCGGGTTATGTGGTTGTCCCTTCTTAACCACTTGTGTTTTTTAACTCTAGTTCTAATCTATGGTTAAGTTATTGACCTTACTTGGGGTTAGATATGAGTAATAAATATACCCCTTGTTCAAATTTATTACTACCATTTCTAAAACTAGTACTACTTCACTATCTTGTAAGTTTCGATAAAATTTGAGTTCGATTTTTAATAGAAATAATTTTTAATTATATTTTATTGTTGAATTTTAGATTATAGGACACTTTTAATAGAAATTAGATGATTAATACAAAAAAAGTTTCATAATAATTTTTGTATTCAACCATTTTACATAGATTAAAATATATTTTTTTTAAAGATAATTTTTTATATAGATCTTAATTATTCGTTAGTGAACATTCAGGACATATAAGATGAGTTCTTTCTTTTCAACTGTTTTTTCTCCATATAAATGAGTTAGAAATCGAACTACTGATCATATGTTTAAGAAAACCAAAACTCTTTTATTTTTAGTATAAATTAGTCTCTTTAGTTGAATAACAAGGGTTGAATTGGTTTACTAAAGCAAATTTCTCAGAGAAGCAAATTGTAATTTTACAAAATCATCTTATAGCTACTTGTGTATTCACATTATCATGAATATATAAAAATTGGAGAATAATAATTTAAGATGGATTTATGAAGTATTAATTAGAGATACTATTGAAGAAAAGAGCAATTAAAGTTATATTGAAAATTAAAAATATATTCATTTTGTAACGAATAGTTTTGCAAATGTGGTCGCTTATGGGACATAAAAGTATTAAATTATAATAGTATATCTTCCTAATTTATTATCGGAATAATTTAAGTTTGATTCTAAATGAGAATAATTCTTAATTAGATTTTACTTAACTTGTAATCGAATTATAAATTACTAGACTCATATTCCCTGAAAACCATAGTTAACAAAAAAAAAACAAAAACAAAACAAAAGATAAAATTTCGTCCATGAATTTAAGCTTAATCTTTTTTTCACAATGGATGAAATTGACGATTTTTTTTAATAGTGAAAAAATTATAAAAAATGAGTCAGTGTCTTGTGTGCTAATTTTAAACTATAGTATAATTTTCCTTTAAAGATATGAAGTTTTGGTGTATCTTTTACTTGTAATTTTATCTTTTATTCAAACACTTTTATTTATAATTTTATTATTATTTACCGAATCAAAAAAAGAGTTTGGTTTATGTACTTAAATTTTTAATGTAAAAACTTTTACATTTGAATTCACTGATGTATTGCTGCATCATTTAATCAATGAAACAAGTTGTGTATAAGAAAAATATTAAATACAAATTTATAGATTTTTTGTTGTACTAACTCGCCTTAATTAATATTTTTGTCCCAATCGACTTTTCAAAATATCCCCATGACTTAGATCTTTTTTATCTGTTTCAAGATTAAACATTGAGTCGGCAACGAAACAAATGATATTTTAATTCTTTTAACAAGATTATATCAAATGAACGATTCTATGAATTTAATTCATTATTTTTAGAAAAAATATTATGTTGTCAACTCTTTCGACATCATATTATTAACTACCTACATGTTTATTTAACACTTATAATAGATATATATCTTAAAAATATATATATAATTGAAGTTAAAATCTTGAAAGTTGTTGAAAATTACTCAAAATAGATGAAGTTTTAAGTGAGTTTGTTTAGTAATAATGAGTAGAAGTATGTAAAGTTGACCCAAGAGTGATTTGCACTTTGCAGCATGGAGTTGGAATGGCCTGCAAAATTCTGAGCCCACTCATGTTAATTTGTCCAACTGCCAATCAAGGACAGCTTTCACAGTTAAATCATTGTAGCTTATTTTAGGGTAAACAAATGCAATGCAAATCTAAATGTAATATAATATGAAATGCTACATCAACCTCTTTTTTTTTTATTTCTTTATTTCCCATATAAATAGTGTATATATTTACTACATTTTTTTTTGTCTTTTCTCTTATTTCTTTTTCTTGCTTTATCATAAATAAACTGTCTTTGGACTAATTTGGTTACTTGTGTGAGATGATGCATTAAAGTTAAGACGTAATTCCACATCTTCTTCCCTTTCTCTTCTACAAATCTTCTAACTCTACTACATTTATAAATACATATGGATAAGGATTCTCTTGGTTTATTTAGCACATAAATGAAAGGAACAAAAAATAGAGTAATTAAATATCTTTTTATCTAAATTGAATATCCTTTAAACACAAGTTGAGTGAATTGAATCATAATAAACAACAAAGATGTTTCTCAAAAATTTTAATGATGATGATGGTTGGATTCAAATACAGAAGGACCTAAATTAATTCATTCAATGACTTTAACATACATAAAGTAATTAATATTATAATGACGTAGTGCGTTGACTTTATTTAAATCTATCTTGCTTTTTTTTATGGTCAAGAGTCTGTCTACTTTTAACTCATCAAAAATAAAAATCGAAAAACTTAAAGTTATCGAGTCTAAAATACCACATTGCACCATCTCTTTTAAATTAACATAAAAAAGTTGAGTTCAAAATATTGACTTTGCCGGTCAAAATATCGGGTTAATATGATAGAAAAAAAAGCGATTTTATTTTGAAAGGAACATGAAATAAAATATATAATAGAAAAATTAATGCTAAAACATTAAAAGAGGAGTGTCAAATTATGTAATTTTAAACAAAGAGAAGGGATGTATTTGAAACCATCTCTTTCGAAAATTAATTGGTGCCCCTATCGATATCAGAGAATTTCCGGACAATATAGTTTTGTTTAGTGTTTTTTTGGTTAGTATGTAACAACATTTTCTTTTTTTGGTAAAATATTTTGAAACAAAATTTATTCATAAGTGAATTTTTTTTTGAAATATTGCACCCTAAAAAATGAAATACGAATTAAACAGGAAATAAACAATTTCAAAGAAGAAAAAAAGCTGGGATTAAAATAAATATTAATACTATTATTAATTTGATAGAAACAAAAATAATATATTAAAGTGCCATAAAAAATTTCAAAGTAAAAAAAAAACTGGGATAAATTAATATTAAAACTATTCTTAATTGATAGAAACAAAAAAATTATTTAAAAAGTTAATAAAATAATTAATTTTTGAAAGTTACTATTTTTGTAAATTTGGGATGAAGAGAAGAAATGAAAATATAATAAAATAAAAGTCATTATTCTTTTTTCTTTTTGTTGGTTTTATGATATAATTAAATTGATAGTAGTAATTAATATGAAAAAAACAAAATATTTATAAAATAATTAATAGAAATTGAAATAATTTTTATAATTGATCGAGGTGCTAGTTTACCAATAAAAGTTTAACTTTATAACTTCAAATCTCGCTCCCTCCCCCTGATCTTCAGCATTTTTTTAAAGTTTATCAAAGAGAAGTGGTTTAATGTCAATTTTGGCTATGAATCATCTTTTTAAATAGTTTTTCTCAGATAGTTAATTAAATGTGATTTTTACATATTTGTTTATTTTTATTTTTTGTTTTGGTACGGTGTATATTGTATTTCGGGCGATGTTCGTTTGTTTCAAATTAAAAAGTTAGATTCAATCTAATGCAAAATAAAGTTCAAACCAATGACTTTGATGTAATCAATGCTACAAATATGAAAGTATGAATATTTTAGACACTTCAATACAGTTATATTTATAGGTTTATGCAATTTTCAGTTTAATGTTATTAACACAGATGTTATGAGTGTTGTGAGTTTGTTTGATGATTCACCCTTTTAATAATGCTATTAGAGCAACTTTACTGCTGGTATACTATCACAAAGTTTTTTATAGTTGACATGAGCAATACAGAATTCTCCATTGCAGGAAGCATGACATGGCATGTGGTTGGCTAAAACTTAGTTCACGGCAATATCATAAGCAACGTGAACTATCCTATAAATAATCATTATTGTACATTTGTCATTAAATAATCATATTTTCTTGTTGCTTATCTTTTAATTTTTTTTTATGTATTATTAGTGTGCATTTTTAATTTTATAATATTATATATTTATTATTATTGTTTCCTCGCATGTATGATTTTTAATACATCTTTTGCCACTTTAATAATTACTATTTTCTGACAAAAATATAATTAATATTTTTATGCATTTTAATTAAAATAATTAAATTACTATTAACTTTAAATTAAAACTAATTACAAATAAAAAATATAAACATGTGAGGTCAAATTTTGGTTCTTTATAAACAACCATCATTAAAGTAAAAACTATTCAAATCACCTATGAATATTTTAAATCCTACATATCACTTTGGGCCCACAAAAAATAATTTAGTTTACCTACTTAGTTCACTACCACTAAAGATGCTCTTAACAATTTTGATGCATGAATATTTCAGACACTTAAATATTGTTATATTTATAGATTTGTTTAATGTGATGTTTAATGCTATTAACATATATCTAATCTATCAATTTAAATAAATAATATTGTTCACTTTTAGTCATAAAAAGAAAATTTAAATACTGATAAAAATATATAACCAAATTTTTCTTGAAAAAATATTTAACCAAAATATATCTACATTTAAGCTAATTTTTACCGACAAAAACTCAAGTATATATACTTCTGCTATAATACGTTGGTGAAATTCATTTACAGGGATGCATGAATTAAGAAATTTTTGTTTTGATTTGAAGTTGTGGTGGTTTAATATCTAATTTGTTTTGTTTAGGCATGAAAATCGACTGATATTTTTGTTGCATTTTAATATGGCTTATTAAATTTTTTTTTTTTCAAATAATCATTTTTTATTTATCAATTAAAATATAGTATCCGAGGTGGTCCTGTTTGTAACTACAAAATTTTGGACATAAATACCCTATTATTTTATGAATATTACGAAGCTAGATTGGTGATGAATCCCAGAACTTGCTTCATTTGTCAACCATACTAATTTAATAATCACAATTAAGGACGCAAGAGGAGTGCCAAATCTCTAAACACGTGTAAATCAATAGCCACGTGGCTACACGTGTGAGTATGCCTGTTTGTTTTGTTAAGGTGCCAGCCAAGTATGAAAGTCAAAATATAAAGTATACTACTAATCAAACTAATAAAGAAAGAATTGATGAATGCGTTGTACTTCAAAGTTCAAACATTAACAATAGTCATTAATCATTATCCTGTCAAAAAAAAAAATAGTCATTATATGTCAAAAAACAATATTATAGAGAAAAAACAAATAATAGTCACCTACAAATACATTAATTGACAACTTTCAATCAATAAATAAATTAATTGACTAGAACATATTTTTGATTTATTTATTAGATCATGATAATATGTATTCAAAAGACATATCTTAAACAACTTAAAAATACAACTCTTAAATAAATTATCGGGGTTAATGGCTTCACTAAATGGTAGATTGTTTGAGAAAATCCGAGTTCAATACTTAGATAAAATTATTTAGCTGGATTTTACTTAACTCGCTTAGCTTTATTCAAATAGCATAATGTTTATAAATTTCACTTTTAAGATGAATAAATGATGCATTCAATGTTCGAACTCTAGCTCCTACATATAGAATAGAACATTTACATTAAAGAAAATGAATATTCTCTATTTTTTTTAATAGTTTAATGGCTATACTCACATATTTAAATATAAAAAATGTGAAATCCAGAGTTTGAACTCCGACCACTTTAATAATAAATTTGTTTGAAATGTGTGTGATTATTAGTACTAAATTATATTTGTCTTATATACTCTATATTGGTTGTGATTTTTTATATTTCAATACAAATCGGTGGTATTAACACTAGTGATATAATATATTTTTTTAAAGTAATAAATGTATCTAAAATATTGTTATAGAGGGTATTATATTTAAGGACAATTTTTTTTTTATAAAAGGGTACTATAACTAAAAATGAGAAGAAAATGCAATTTTAAGTACAAAATTTTCACATTAGCTACTAGGCTCTTTAATATAACAGATTTTAAAATGAATAAAATAAAATTAAAACATCTACTCTTTATAATCAAATTTTACTGCCCCGAACAAGCTATGTGAGTATACCACCGTATATTAATAATTTTACATTATCGAACAATACTTTTAATGAAAAATATTTTAGCCAAAAAAAATATTATTATTTTTTTTTTTATGATTCCAACAACTAATCAAATTGGTTGTATACATGTCTAAACATCTTTACCAAAAACCTAAATATTACGTAACTAATTGAAATGAATCTCCAATGAGAAAATATCATTATACCATAAAGATGGAGTATTACCCTTGACACCACACCATCTTTCAGATTTACCTTCCAAACAATACGTGTTCCATATTTTGCAATTAGAATATCTTTCTACACTTTTGAGTTCTGACTCATGAGATAACAACCTCCACTTACAAGAAAGTAGAAATTAAAAGCAGAAAAGAAAATGTGATTTTGAGTAGTCACTGATTAAATGGATATTTTTGTTGAGTTATGCATTTTTGGTTCCTTTAGTTGAAGGGCTCTAATACAAATATCTAAATCTAATTGTACTAGATCTCATAAAATAATATACTGCAAAAAGTATTGGGTCAATTTGAAATATCTTACCCTTATTCAAATTTGGATTCTCTTCAGTTTCTTATGAGCAGTCCGTTTTTTTTTTAATCTAATGAATAATTGAGCTACAAAGAAAAAAAATAAGAGAGAGAAAATGTTGAATCAATGGTCAATATTATGACACCATAAAGATAATATGAGAGAAAGTGTCGAAGAGAATCCAAATCTCACTTATCCACTTTATCCAACTACTAATGGAAAAGCCGACACTAATATACCTATTTATTATAATTTTTTATTGCGCTTACTTATATATCTATTTTATGATTTTATCACACTTGATTATATTGTATCTGTGCTTCATTGATTTCTAATGCAATGTGATTTAACTGATGTTTTAATGAAGAAAATATTATCAAAAGCATAAAACTATAAATAAAATAGTTTAAATGAATAATAATATAATACTCCATCCGTTCCTTTTTATTTGTTGTTTTAGAAAAGAAAATTTGTTTCAAATTGTTTGTTGTTTTGATAATTTAAGGTTATATTTTGTCTATTATATCATTCTTCCTAATTTTTTTTATTGACTAAATTTTATATAATCTTTTTATTGTATTTTTTTTTACTAAACTTCTTCGTATAATCTTTTTATTGTATCTTTTTTGTACTAAACTTCTTCATATAAAGTGTGCAAAAAAATAGGAATTTTTTGTTGGATTAAAATTAGAGTATAATATATTCCAAAAAAAAGAGTATAATAGGTAGCTAAAGTGCAAAAATACACTTTCTTAATTTTACATTTTTTCTCAAACAACAAACAAAAAGAAACGGAGGGAGTAATTGGAAAAAAATGTATTACACCGAAACTAAGTAATCTCTTACTTACCAAAAAAAAAAACTAAGTATTCTCTTAACATATAAATGTAAAATTATGGACAGAGTTTCACTTAAAAAGTGGGTAAAAGTAAGATATATCTGTACAAAATTATTAAATATCAGTTTTTGTCAATTTTTTTTTTATTGAATATCAATTCCTTTTTAAGGTTTTACTCCTATTATGTTATGGTTAGAAATTTATTGTAATATTTAGTTCGCTCAATAAAATATACATGAATCCTTATGTATCAATTTTTTTTACCAATTATACTTATAGCTCCATCCCTACAAACCATTAAGAAAATAAAAGATTTTCGGATAACTTGAACTAAATTATATGTTTGCATAAAGGGTAGCTTTCTGGAGCATTTGGCCACAGTTATACCGTGGCTAAACTATAATTAGCCGTGGCTAAACTGACGTGCAAGCCAAAAAACTATAGTGCAAGATTTCTAAACATAAAAGAGTTTTGATTTGATTAGTACTTTGTAATCATGCATAATGATCAATTCTAGCAGTCTCTTGGCAATGACGATCTTCTACATCCAGGATCAACATTTTCAATGGTTAAGTGTTTTTCACCATTTAGTGGAGTGACAACATTAACTTTCTCAAACCGAAGTCTTTCTGCATATGTGTTTCGATTTGTACATTCAATTTAACCACATTGAAATTCATTTTCGCCACGGTATCCTCAAATCTTTCACTTCCACTTAACTAACAGAAAACTTTGGGTTGTAATATGAAAAAAGTGGAAAATATTGGAAATATTTTAGTCAATAAATGAAGGCTAAATGGACACTTCATAAAAATATAAGGGTTAAAGTATAACCGTAAAGGGTATTAGATAAACTGACAAAGTGAAATGTTTAAATCAATTTTTATAGGTCGATATTATAAAGATAATTTTTAATATACATTTTTTTGCATAGTTATTTCTGCTCAATTAAAGGTAAATATTATTATACGTATCAAAAACTAAATGTGAATATTTTTTTCAGTTGGGAATTTAAACTTATATTTTCATATTGATAGAGTCTATTTCATTCCACTTGATTCAATCCGACCCGGTTGGAATACTTTCTAATATTTAATTCTATGGTAAGAGTAGTTCTCAAGTTACAACGACACATGTACGATATAATTTTTTCAGCAAAATTGTGATATTAATTTCTTGCAGCCCTACAAGGATTAATTAGTGGGTAAGACAATCTAAATCTCAATTAGAAAATACGATATTTTCAATCTATTTCATATCATAACCTATCTATGTATGTGACCCAGAAGATCATGGGTTGTTGAGCCTCTTTCAATTGTCTAAAACTTTATTTCTTTGTAAAAAAACATTATTTTTCATTATTTTAAATTAAAAGCTTTGACAAAAGAGTTTTTCTATTATGTGCAAATTTATACAAATATTAAGAAGTTTAAAATAATAAGTTGGAATTGGAACTTGTCATTTATATTAAATATATAATTTTTAATAAATAATTGTTGTTTTTCAATAAAAAAATTAGTATTTTTGATTGCTTTAGAAAAATATTGAAATCTTCAAATAAAGTCGCTAATAAATGCACGACCATAATTAAAATCTTTGTGAATTAATATCTTTGAAATCTGTATGAAGTAAAAATTTCGGATGCGCATTTCATCACGGTTCAAGTGTAGCTAAATGATTAGAAAATTATCCATTAATAAAATTTAGCCGATTTAAAATAAAGCGTAGCTAAATGATGAAATTTTAGTAGTTCTCAAATAAAAATCTTTAGTTATTATATAATATATTAATAATTATAATTTTTTTTGATTATATATTAATAATTATAATTAATTGCATGCAATGACACAAATAGCTATTTTATTCCGTTCTTTTGTATAAAAAATATTTTGTTCCGTTCCTCTTCTTCGCCAAAATTTCAAAATTTACTTGCTACTGGTTCTCTTTGTGACTTTTTCTTAAGCTCTCTTTCTCTCTCTTTTTTTTTTTTTTTTTTTTGATATTAGCTTTGTGACTAATATAGTAGTAAAATTGAAAATAAAATTGAAACGGCCAGTCAATTATTTCAAAACTTTTTTTTTACAAATATATAAGTTATATAGTTGCTTCAAAAAAATATAAGTTATATAGTTTACTATGAAAAGAGTAAATTATACTCACAATTTTATCAAAATGTGTAACCTCCCCACCCTCTTCCACTCTAATTAACAACCATTCAAATTCTCTTTACCGACATTCTGGTGATTGCATTTTCAAGCTCTTGGAAACTAACCACTAAACAAAGTTTCATTATAAATTGGACAAAACTTAAGTACAGTGCCTTAGGTCCGGCCTGTTATTACTGTTCGCCAATAAATTAAGAACACGTGTACCGAAATTTCTCTCTCATGCTGAAACCCACTTCCGCTATGAACATGGTGAATCAAAATTTCTTATCTTCCGCCAGAATCGAATGGCAATCGGTATCGGTGCCACCCAAATTATCACCGCACTTTCAACTTCCCAAAATGACACCTAAATTGAAGTCAACTCGGTCTCAAGAGTGCACTTGATTGTTTGATAGTTTAATCCACTTCCTGCTTCCTAATCATTGACTATTTCTTCCATCAAGGGTTGGTGTTAGTGTTCTTAACACTTAAGAAATCAGCCAAGTCTAAACTAAATTTGTCACATGTTGTTGCAAGGAAACAAAATAGTGATGATTCTGCAAATATAAATTATTGGTTTTTTGCTTAACAAAAGAATTCTGGGTTTTTTCCGTTTTCTCAAGCGTTAATTAGTGTTAGTTACCTTGTTTTTTTGTTTGTTAAGAAATACATAACACGTGTCTTTAATTTATTGGCAAATAGTAAGAACAACACTTAAAGCACTGTACTTAAGTTTTGTCCTTATAAAATTAACCATATACTGAACCTAATAACATTAATACTACAACTTTATTTAAATGATGAAATGACAAATTATAAATATTAGAAACTCACATAAATAAGTTAACTTCAAGGCACTAGGTCACTTGAAAAAAAAAACCTTAAGGAAGAATTTATCATCCATTTGGGTTTCACAAAACTCAAGAGATTAACTTTTGCGATGATTTTTATAAGATATATGAAATAATATCAATTTGCTCATACATTATATAACTGATTTATGATTTAACAATAATTTCAAAGAAAGCAATTTCCATTACAAGAAATGAAATTTTTCAATTGGAATCAAGGGTAAATAAAGTGAGAGGTAATTGAAAGGTATGATGAATAGTCCTTAGATTTGGTGGCCCATGAGTTCAAAGAGGTCCACAAACAGGTGTAGGCTGGGCTCTAAAAAATTGTGAAAAGTTCATTTTCTTATTATTTATGAGATCTGACATATACACCTACTATAGTCCCTTTCAATTATACAAGATTTCCAAAGATCACACATTGGTGATAGGGAAAGCAGTATAAGTGCTTTTATGGGTCTGCATGGCTCTTTTGATCAATGTTTTAAAAACCGGACCGGACATCGAATCGTGAGGGTACGGGTTTACTGGTTTATTGGTCGAACCACCGGGTCACTGGTCGAACCGCATGAATAAACCGGATTAAACCGGATAAACCAGTAGAACGAACCGGTCTCTATAATAAAACTATATAGGTATTAAACCGGTCGAATCAGATGACTCAGTCTCTAAAAATTCATGACATGACACATAAAAAATTTGAAAAACTCGGAAATTCCATAATGTAATAAGTTCTTAAATTCAAATTGTAAATGTTGTCATCACACACAATAAAATAGTACAAAATACAAATCCAAATAAGTTTTAAACAAAATTTAATTGCAACATAAACGGAATAACAAAGTGTGTAATAAATTAAAATCCAAGGAGGTATAGTTATTTCAATGTTGGACTCTCTTTTATTTCTTTTGGTTCTTCTATTTAAAAAAAAAAATACAAAATGATGTCGTTTTGAGACTTTTGGCTGAAAAAAAAAAGAAGAAAAAAAAGCGCGTGCAATCAAACCGGCGGTTTGAAAAAACCGCCGGTTCACCGATTTTTCCGGTTTTGAGCGGTTCCTACCGGTCTAACTGCATGACCGATCCAACGTTCGAACCAGACCGGTTACCCCTCCGGTTCGCGGTCTGACCGGTCCGACCGGCCGGTTCGATCCGGTTTTTAAAACACTGCTTTTGATCATTGCATAGTTTGGTGAAAATGAATGATCCGAGTTCAAAATCTATCGAAAATTTATCAATAAACAAAGCAAGAATACTACTATATATTCACAACAAAAAAAGAGAGGAAGTATACTACTTACTAGAGGTGGGTATATGGTCTCACCTGCTCCGTTTAACTCGCTTTGCATAAACCCGCATATTAAATAAATCGGGTTGGTCAGTCTGCAAAAGATAATAAGTCACGACACATTGGCTCAAGTACGTCCCATGTTGACTCGCAGCTAAATTTTTGGCTAGCTGACTTGCGGACCAAAAGGTAAAATGTGAAATGTGAAAAACTGCTATTGTTGATAATTTTATGTTGCAGCTAAGTAAAAAATATCACAATTGATACTTAAAAAGAACTTCCATACAAATATTCAAATTTTGATTATTATATTTTGGAGAAATCTATTTGGAAGAGGGAGACTCAATTTATGTATCTAATAAATTTTTAATAGAAATTAGTCATTACTAAATGACAGTACATATTTCATACCTATATAGTTTAAAAACTAGTGTTTTGATTATATTTTTCATAAGAAATTAAAAGTATATTTTTTTAAAATAATACATGGATGCTCTAAAATTTATTGTTAAGAGACAAAAAAATTAAAATTGAGTACACTAGTTAATACAAGAACATATTACACACACCACATTTTGAAAACACTTTGTGGGGGTGTAGGTAAAATCTGATTTTTGGACTTTTTTTTTATAGTTATTGGTGTTTTATGTGTGCTTGTTATTGGTCAAAGTGGTTAGACCCATGCATTTTGGTAGTGTAATTTTAGATAAATAAAATACACTTTCAAAAGAAAATTGAAGGGTGAGCTGACCAATCATCTTTTATTTTATTTTTTTTTTTTTTTTTTGAGTATCATGTTAGCCTTACTCGCAAGACCCGTTTCTAATTTCGTTTATGTTGTTGGTTTAATAATAAGATAATACATAATGCAATATAATTTTGTTTTTAGTTCAACTTGGTGAATTTGGATTTCCTTAAAGCACTGAGAAAATCCAAACTCTAAATAGATTAGCGTAATTTATTTATTTATTTTTGTTTAAGGTTGCTATTAGTTTAAGTTTACATGAAATATATGTAGTAAAACTACAAAAAAAAAAAGTTTAGTAAAAAGAAATTTATAACTCTAATACCAAAATTTTAGTAACTACATGATTCTTTAATTTATCTAGTAGCGTAATGGCTAGACTCACATATAAATGTTAAAAAGTGGAAAATCTAGGATTTAAATTTAAATTCATTCAATAATATTCGTAATAGCTACCAATTGAGGTACCCTTGCACGACTAACATGATATATTTCTATTAATATTTTTCAAAATTAATATATTTTATAACACCAAACAAAAAAAAATTAATATATTTTACAAGATAAAAAAAGAAACCAAATCTTTTATATTTCTATCAATATATTTTTCATGTTTTTTGGTTTTCACCACCAGTTTAATCTGGTTCGGAGGTCAGTTATGGCATCAAGTGGTTCCAGCCCCCTCCCGATCGCAGTTGCGGGGGATCGAACCGCGGTCCTCGCTACCAAATTTAGCGCCAATCACCACTGAACCAACTATTATAAAATAAAAATGCACATAAGAGATGAATAAGGCAAAAGTTATATTAGTCCTTTCGCAACTAGAATGAAGAGATAGGGTGATAAAGAATCTCTTTGGCAAAAACCCCTCATTAAAAAAATATATTTCATACACTATCAAATTTCATTAATACGTAGTAATTGTCCGAACTATGCATCAAAGTCTTGTCCGAACTAACACACAGCATCATATATTAAATCTACTTCTCACCAAAATTCATCATCTACAACACCTATAACAAAACAACAATCTAATTTGTCACTACAACGCCTTTTAGTGTCAATCTTCAATGCCAAATCTCACCTCCGCCAGGAAATTCAAAACCAACGACTTTGTGGCGGAATATTCCGCCAAGACCCTATTTTCTGTGATGTTGTTAGTTTGATTGATTTAGTGGCGGAAAATTCCGCCAGGAACTGAATTTGGTGTCAGAGATTTTTAAACCCCTCTATAGTGATAGCTTCTTTTATGACAAAAGTTCACTTCTATGTAATTTTAAATATTTTATGTGGAATGGCGTTTATCTATATTTGCTATTTATTTAAATTTGTAATATTATTATGTTTATGTTTTAATAATTAATTATTTAAATATTTCTTTTATTTAATCAATATTAATATTTAATTAATATTAATTCAAAAACAATTAAAATTGTTTTTTTTTAAACAAAACAAAGTTACTGGCGGAACATTCAGCCACGAAATAATAATATTAAAATAAAACCGAAACAGTTCTTGGCGGAATATTCCGCCACAAAGTGAAGGAATCTGTGTCAAACGGTTTCTGGCGTAATATTCTGCCACAAAGTAAATAAATCTGTTTCAAAAGTTTATGGCGGAATTTAGCATTTATTGAGGGAATTTTCCGCCAGAAAATTTACCGGCATATGATTTATTGACAGACTGATTCCGCCAGTAAATTATCACTTGCTGGCGGAATTTAGTACCTATTGAGGGGATTTTGCTGCCCCTAAATAGCCATTTTCTTGTAGTGTCAGACAGAGGAGGTGGGTGAGTGGATGCACCTCCGATGCATGCATGATTAGGTGCAATGGTAAAGCTAGACTAAAAATATAAATTAAGGCTCTGTTTGGTAAAAAATAGCGGATAACTGATAAACTAGCTTACAGCGGATGAGCGTATAGCGGATAGCTTATAAGCTAGCTTTTAGCTTATAGCGGATAAGCTAGCTGATTGAATTTGTAGTGTTTGGTAAAATTAGCGGTTGGACTAGCTTATAAGTATGAAATGATATATAAAAGATATGTTTAATTAATATTTAATTTTTTTCAAGAAAGATGATAGGGGTAAAATTGGAAGAAAAGATAATAAGCTATAAGCTCATAAGCTACTTGAAATAGCATTTGAAAAATAAGCTATAAGCTAGTAAAATAAGTTATAAGCTCTTTTCTAAAAACTGTTACCAAACAAAGCTTTTAGCTTATAAGCTAAAAGCTATAAGCTAGCTTATTTGGTTTACCAAACAGAGCCTAAATATGGAAAATCATAGATCATTTACATTTGAATGATATTGCATCGTTTAATAACATCTAAATTCACTTAAAATAATGTTCCATCGCTCACAATAACGTCTAAAATAATTTAATATATTATTACGATCCATTAATGACGATTAATAAAAATGTATAATTATATATATGATATAACCCTTAATGTTGTGATTTCTTTTGCAACTTGGATTGTTGAATTGAATATTTAGAAGTTGAAGAAATGCTCTGAACATAGCACTTTGAAGCAATATCTTTGTAAAAATATCAATTAAATGTCAAAAAAGCTACCCAAAAAATCAAACCCCTGACAGTTCTATCAAGGAGGCGCTACTAAACCACTGTACCAAAGACTTTATTGTGATAAAAAGTATCAGTTATACTTATTTATACAATTATAAATAACAAAAATATGTATATACCAATTAAAAATCGAAAATTATGGTGTGACTATAGCCAGTGTGTCTCTACATGGATCCGCCCCTACACCTACTCCATAAAGGAGACACCTAAAAGGAAATTAACAATTGATTGTTCGTGTAAGATACACTTATCAAAACAAGAAGTTAGTAGATCGTTTTATCTAAAATATATAACATAGTGATTGATGGGACACAAATCTTTTATGGACATTGGAATTCATTTGAAAAAGATTTGATGTTAGAAATAATATAAAACTATTGATGTGACTCTATTCTAACAGCTTAAACTTTTGAGACAATCGGTTATTTAACGTTTGCTTAATCTCTTATTTAGCAATTGAAACCAAGTGAGACTCTCGATGTCTTCCAAAGTAACTCCAAGACAGGCTCATAAACCCCTTTTGATCCAATTATTATCACCATTTCTTCAAGTGGAGACACAAGTATAATTTTATTTTATTTTTATATAGCAAGTATAATTTTTTTTAATGATTTTGCAAGTAGCACGAAAAAATGTTATAGAACCATTCGTAATCTTAAATGAACACGCCCCTTGTTTTTTCCCACTTGTAGTTTTATTAAATTTTAAGAAGAGCATATACCACTACTACACTTGTATTCATTCATAAGTAACTTCACATTTACGAGTAAGCTAACTAACTTTTAATCTGTTTTGGGGACCGTGTGGAATTAATGGTTGGAAAATTTTAAGTCTATAATATAATTATTTTAAGTGAATATCTAAGTATATATATATATATATATATATTTTTTTTTTTTTTTCTAAACGAGATGGGTATAATTTCTTAAAATAAATAAATTAGGAATCTTTTAATCTTTGTTTTTAAACGATTATTTCATTTGCATTTATAATTTTGAAGACTAAATTGATATTTTTTTTTTATTAATAATTCTAAAAAGTCAAACTATGTTGCAAAGAATTAACAAACAATTTTATATGATATTTGTATATACTTTTCACATGATTCCATATGATTTTTTTTTGTTGCACCACCGTCCATCTATGATGATAATATTAATGCTAGCACATGTATAATACTTGTTTTAGCATCTCACAAAACTCTATGCAAGTTTCCACATATCCAATAATAAATCTTGATGATAAATGTGGCAGTTCTCCCAACACTATCAAAATTCTATAAATGCTAGCTCCTACTTTCTCTTTATGTATTGCTCCATTCCCTCTCCACTCTATAACTCTCTTGTGGTCCATTTTTGTGCTACACAAATATTCCTCTTCTTGAAACATTGATATTTGGCCATGGCTAGATTATTTGTTGTTTTGATATTGGTCCTCATTGCAATTTCCATGCTTCAAATAGTGGTTAGTTTTCAAGTGGTAGAAACACATAACATTCATATAAGACCCACATTTTGTTGTTGTTGTTGTATGTTTTAGGTTTTTAAAGGTTAACTTAAAATATATATTTTTTTTTGCTTCATTTTGTAGGTCATGGCATCTCATGGACATGGAGGCCACCACTACAATGACAAGGTATATAAATGGTTTTATTCCTCCTTTTCTCTTGGGGAGGATTCTTTGAGATTTGGGAATCTTGGACTAAAACATTTAGGCTTACTAGTTGGTGTTGGTTAATACAAATTACAAGTTGTGTTAGTGTTAAGGTTAATTAGTTTATTGAGATTTATCTTAGAATATATTGATGGTTGGCCTAACTCAATCATATAATTATAATGTAAGAATTGCTTTTACTTTATAAATTCATGGGCAAACCATCTTATATTCAATATAAGATTTCTTAAGACACTCCCTCACGTAACACTATTGAGATTGGTGCGTGGATATAATGTGTATTACAATATATACTACTTATTGTAATTACTTTTATTCTCATTCTATCAAATACCAAATAATCACTACAAGAAATATTATTTTTTGCAACAACTTTTTTTGTTAAAAGTTGTTACAAGTTGTTGGCAAAACTATCTTTGCCAACGACTTGTAACAACTTTTAACAAAAAAAGTTGTTGCAAAAAATAATATTTCTTGTAGTGAATCAAATTTTCTCTTAAATTTTGTTCCCTTAAATTAACTTATAATCAATCCTATCAACATATAACTACCTATATAATCGACCCTGACTAATCCTAACAGGTTGTCTGAATTGCTCACCTTTCGACTTATTATTTAGTATTTTATTTTTAAACTTGGAATGTGAATTGTTTAATAATTGAATCAATAGTTTGAATTGCGTGATTGTGTTAAATGGATGATTTTCGAGACAATCTTGACCCCTCTCATTATGGAAGACGGGGGTATAAAGAGTAAAGAACAAAAAATTAAAATAGGGTATTTGGATTTTATTTTGTTTGTCAATGTTGAATTAATTACTAACTTATGTTTGATATTTATGTGTTTCACAGAGAAAATATGGACCTGGAAGCCTTAAGAGTTACCGTAAGTTCTTTTTAAACCATGTTCATTTTTGTTGATGTTGTTCTTCAATTTATAGTAAAACAGCTTGGAGATTTCTCAAACTTTGAACATCGTTTTATTTTCAAAATTCTCATCTTTATAACGTTAATTTTTAATGTTAGATTTATGCAACAATTGAAAGATTTTCTCAACTGTTAAACCAATAGAACGATTGATTTTTGACTTTACACTACAAAAATCTAAATCCCTTTAAAAATTTAAAAATGTTGGTTTTCACATTAATAATAACCATGGTCTCCTAGTTGCATTGGATCCATTTTCACATTAATTAGTCCTTTTTCTTTAAGCCTCTTAACATAGTCAGATTTATTCTTGGAAACAAAGCTGCATCTTTATGAGAGTTTGACTTTAATTTACCTTTTTTATTCTCTTTTCTATATGTGATATGACCAGAATGCCCATCTCAATGTTCAAGGAGGTGCAAAAGGACCCAATACCACAAGCCATGCATGTTCTTTTGTCAAAAGTGCTGTAACAAATGCTTGTGTGTTCCCCCGGGGTATTATGGGAACAAAGCTATATGCCCTTGCTACAACAATTGGAAGACTCAACAAGGAGGACCAAAATGCCCTTAAGTTTGTTCTTCATCAAATTAAAAATAGCTCCCCTTTCTTATATAATATTTGGATTCATCTATCCTTTTTTTTTTTTCTCAACTAAATTTTTCATGCTCTATATAATACCTTGATGAAATGTGGGTGATCCTTAGAGAGTGTGAAGGTTTATGATTTTAAATTAACAGATCTACTAGTGTGTTTGAAACTACAATAAAATCACTATTAAATGCATTTGAACGTAGAAGAAACCCGAATCATCTATGATTGTATTTTTTTTTTATATTACAAACCTACGGCCAATATTATAGTACAGTACTTGATTAGTTGATTGTAGACCGTTAAGGGTCTGTGTGGTTCAAACGGAAGGGATGAGAAGGGAGGGGAAGAGAGCGAATTTAATGGAGGGAAGGGGAAGGGAGAGGAGAGGAATAGAGGTATTTTAATTAAATACGTGTTTGGTTCAAACGAGGGAAGACGATGGGAGGTGATGTATTAATACGATATAAGTTATATATAAGAGCAAAGATAATATAAGATAAACTCTTAATATTCTGTTTTTTTTTGTTGATAAACTTTTAATATTTGAATAAATATAATTTAGGATTTTAACAAATTAATTGAGGGTTTGTTAAAAAAACAAATTAATTGAGGGTAATTATATCAATATATTAAATTATATTTTGGTTTCCCTTCCATCCCCTCCAAATCCCTCCAATTTGGGGGAAGCAAAAATAGCTCTATATTCCCTCCCCTCCCCCTCATAAAAAAATTCAACCAAACATAAAAATTTAAAATATCACCTCATCTTCCCTTCCCTCAAAAACTCCCGAACCAAACAGACCCTAAGTCTAGTTTCAAAAATCGCTAGGTATTTTTTATTGATGCAATATATATATATATATGGAACATCTAATTAATGCCTTGTTTCCAATGTTACTTGAATGACATCAATGTATTTAAGCTTATACTTAAGTAATACTATTTTTTTATGGGAGCATGTAATGGTAAGACTAATGTGGAAGCTACTCATGAGCATGCATTAAGCAAGGAAGATACTACACCTAATGAATCTCACGTGCAAGCAAGGCATGACCCAATGGATTTTGCTCATAGTGTTTTAAGGATGGGTCCTGGTACCCAAGCCTCCCAGGAGAAGTAATAATTCTCGGTTGGAACTGTTGAGGCTTGGATAATCTGTGTGCAGTTCCTATGCTAAAGTGCCTAATCCGGTTAAATAAAACACTTTTCAGTTTTTTCTTTTTTATTTTTGCAATTTTAATTCAATCAAACAATGTAGTGGAAAACTATTGGCAGATCATCGAGTTTTTTCTGCAGGATGCACAAAAATTTGATGAATTGTCAATTGACTTAGGTAAAAGTTTGTTTGATAAGAGAGGATATTTCTTCAAAGATAAACCTTATGTTCGCTCTCGGATACTCCAATTGCTTGAAGTGGAAGCCCTAAACCTCTTATATGTTATTCATTTCACAATTGAGCTCAAGAAAACTAAAGTGATATTCAAGGTTGACTCAAATAATTTGGTGGATGACATAGAATTTAAAGAGGAGGATAAACATGAAGATGGGTCTATTATTATAAATTTTAGGAGTATTTTATCTTCATATTTTCACAACTCTTTGGGGGAGTTTCTAAGAAAAAAAGTCTATGTAGTGACTCTTCTAGGGGTAATTACATATAATACTATTTTCCAAAATTGTAATGAGATGTTCCTATATGTATGATGGGTTTGATTATTAATGAATTTGCTTAGTTTTGCTTTTGTCAAAAAAAAAAGTAATACTATTTTTTTGATAGATAATTCCAAAGTAATATATTGAAAGGATAATTGAGTTATAAAATACATAAAATTGTTGCTGTGGCCTACCGAAAAGCTGCTTCAATTGTGATGTTTTTGACAATCAAATAAAAAATATGCTATATTTTTATTGGGTCATGCTAAACAGTGCACTCAATATATTAATTAAATCTACCCAAAAAGAAAATAAAAAAGACAAAATTAATGATAGAAAAATAATTTTTTACATCTTCAATATATTAAGTTCACAAATTTTAAAAAAATATTTCTATATTAATATACTTAAACGGTACACCCTTAGCATTTTCCATTTGAGGACTCGGCTAATGGCTAATGGCTAATGGCTAATGAAGAAATAATTACATGAATAATTACCTCTCTGTTTTTCTGATATTTTTCTTGATTAAAAACTTCTTCGACCCAATATTATTGTAATTTTAATTTTGGAAACTTTCTTTATTTTTCCTAAAAACTTCGAGTATTTATAAAAATGGCTCAACTTATGGGTTGGAGACTTTGGAGGTGTCTTAAAGATTAACTAAATAGCACTTTTTTTTTTTTAAAAAAAAGTGATTGAATAGCATCTCTAATCAAGAATAAGACATGTTCAACATTAAACTTTTAATTTTACTTTAGTGGGGAAGCTAAATAAACATACGAGCATGTATATAAAATAGGATATAGGATATGTTGATTTATCAAATATCAGTATTAGGAATATCTGGATAAAAGAATCATTATAAATGAACAAATTATTGATTCTAGGAATTTTAGATAGTACCGCGACGAATTGCACAAGGGGTTGTGATAGGGTGGAGTCATCATCACATATACTCTTCGAATGTAACATCGCATACGAAGTTTGGATGAATATCTGCAGGTGGTTAGGGGTGAACTCAGTTATGCCCAACGAGTGTATTACACACTTCGACACATTCACGGATGCAGTGCAAAAGAAAAAAGGGACAGTTGCAGGTCTTCGAACCATTTGGTTTGCTTGTATATGGTGCATATGGAAAGCTAGAAATATGAAGGTTTTTCAAGACAAAAATGTGCCAGGTGCAGCGATTACGGAACAATCCAAAATTCTTGCGTGGAATTGGCTGCGAGTAAAATCAAGATGCTTCAACTATGATATTTCTCAATGGATAACAAATCCAGTTACTTGCCTCGAAAATGTCAAATGAAAGGTGTTAATAACAGGTCTGTGTTGCAGAACTGCTGTTTTCATTGCAGGTTTTATATGGGGAATACACAAGGTTGATCTGAATCTGTGATGGCAGTAGAGTTGCAGTATGGAGTTCCGACTGTAGTTGTAGCTGGGTTGTATCTCTATAATCCGTGTCCGTATGGCTGCGGTTAGAAGGGCTGATTGGTATTTTTGTATCGCACTCTTCGCAGGTCCGCGGCTTATTAGTGACACGGGCTGAGATCCCAAGCTGCTAGTTGTGAATATCTATGTTATCATAAGGTACCTGTTCGGTTGGTAATAGTCGATGCGAGAGATGCTGCATAACACACAGAATTAGAGCTGCTATCATGAGTTCTCTCTGAAATGTTGCAGTCTGTTTGCTTGGGGTCATAATGTATATCATGCCTTACTTATATTAATTGTTAGGTGACTGGTAGCAATTATATTGTGGGGTCATTGGATGCAATCTTAGGACAAGGAATACTAATGTAGCAGAAACATATGGCAGTACAATTTTGGAGTTTTGATGGGTAGATTCTGAGGCAGTAACTTGCAGGTTTTTATTGTATCAGACTTGGTGTTTATGGTGATTTTAGCATTTCTTGTGCTAAATCACTCTTTAATAAATTGCTTTGCTTTTACAAAAAAAAATTATTGATTCTAGGCTCTCAACAGTACCCTAATGTCTTGAATTCTCTTTAGATGGAGAGAAGAGATTATTTGCTTACATATTGAGAATCATAGTCTATATATAATGTGATGATCCATTAGGGTTCACATTATTTCGAAATAGGTCATCTTCACATCCATTCGTATTGAATTCATATCAATTAATTAAATAATTACTCAAATATAAATTTAATTATCTTTTTTACTTAATTTGATCATTAATCAATTAAGTCTCCTAATTGATAAATAGTTAATATAATTAATAAAGATATTTGTCCATCTAATATTATTAGAATATAATTAAATATCCCAACAGAAGATGATAAATAACAAACAAAATATCTATATTTAAAGAATGATTCAAATAAAAATCTTATTACACAACACAAAGTGCAAATATGGGAGAATAGAAAAAATAAATATATAGATCAAACACAAACACAAAGGAAAACATATCAAACTTAAAATTGAAATTGGAAATTCATTTCTTGATATTTGGAGGATAAGACTCTAAAATGATGTTGTCCAACTTATTAAGAAACTCATGATTACATTGAGAAATGACCTAAACTATTAAGAGACTCATTATTA
This sequence comes from Trifolium repens, assembly GCA_030408175.1. NCBI lineage: Eukaryota > Viridiplantae > Streptophyta > Magnoliopsida > Fabales > Fabaceae > Trifolium > Trifolium repens. Next base: position 3,142,671 of record CP125847.1, read on the forward strand.
CATTGGATAAGAAATGTTTTAAACATATGTTTATATAAGAGGATAATTCTCACTTTATAATCCGATTTTATAAAATCAACTTAAACTTAACTCAAAATTTTAAAATAATATTAAAACTTTTCTAGAATATATTAAATCATATCTACTATAAAATATTTATAAGTCACACTCATTATTTATATCTAGGCCTTAAGTAAAACTATGAGAGAAGATATCTCACAAGTCACATGTCACATGTCACCGATGTCAGTGTCACATTATGGTCAAAATAATTTGAGCTATTGATTTAGAAGGAAGAAATAAAAAAGGTGAATTTAAAAGTGGTGATTGAAACCGTGGAAGAGCATGAGAACTAAATTTGGAATCCGGATTCAGTATAGTTGAAAAGAGATGATTGTACTGTATTTGGTCAAATTTGAACCATTTAATTGAAATCAAACGATAGCGATTAATAATTAAAAAAATAAATAAAAATGTATAAAGCAGATCGGACGATTGAGATCATTCTATAATTATTATTTGATTGCAGGGAATTTAGATACTTAAATTTGAGAGAATCCATTTTTGTAATATCTACAAATTAAATATATTTAACGTGGAATACATGCAAGTTATCATTGTCAATGCTACTGCAACGTGGACAACCTTTCAATATTATTTTGTGAAATTTTGCCTTCTAATTTTGTGGTTGGATATTAAAGTTAATACTTTCACATCAAACATAAGAGTTAAGACAAATAATAGAAAAAATTGTGGCCTATGAAAATTGGTTATGGTTATTGGCCTAAGTGCAAGTTATACGGCCCTAATTAAAATTTAATTGAGATTTAAACATAAATTTTCTTTTAGATATCTTTCATTGGTCTTTTATTCATTTTATTAGTTTTTTTTTTGTTAAGTAGCCTAATGGTTTGAAATTTCACCCTTAAGGTGAATAAATTGGATGACCGGGGTTCGAACTCCGATCCCATATGCATAATAATGCAAATGTCCACCAATTAAACTAAGCTCATGAGACCGGTCTTTTATTCATTTTATTCGAGCTTGAGTTTCAATTGGAAAAAGAGATACATGATGAATTTGAGTAAAATTTTAAGCTAAACCAATTCATTGAGTCGAAGAGAATTAAATCAAGTTCAACTCTGACTAATTTTTTAATTCTAACAGAAATTAATAAATGACATAATAATTCATGTCACATATTTTTTTTTGGGACAACCCTGTAGTACATTTCTAATGGCTAATCATACAAACACATGGTTCTTATATTAGAGATGCTCTAAGAATAAAAATTGCAACCAGCTCTTAATTGCAAGTCCAAAACTACCACATATTTTTATTTCAATGGAAGTTCTTTTTATCATCACAATCATTAGGAATACGTTCTTACTTAAAACTATTCTTCACAGTAATAGTTGCTATGTGAAGCCCCTCAAAGGCTCAAATGCTATACAAAATTTTAAGATTTTTTTTTATTTCTTAAAAATGTAAAAACACATTGTTAGAGATGTTCTAAACAACTTTTTTCATATCACTAAATTATAATAGTGTTATTTTTTTTTAATGAGTAACAATTTCTTTTTTGGTTATCTATCCATAATATTCTTTAGCAAAATATCATAAATTAGTCTCTCAAAATATGAAGATCCATACTACAGAGTAAAAAATATGGAACCCCCGCAAGTGGACGGTGGGATTAGTTCTCTCAAATTAATCGATCTTTGGGCTGGATAGTGAGTTTCCAAAAAAAAAATGGAAGATCCATTCAAAGGATTGATACTTACACATTGGTTCATGTTCATTCGGATTCACGCCAAAACTCAATCGACCCAAACACCCACATGATATTGACAATTGCAAAATGAAGAAATTCAACAATTTTTTTATAGTGAAGAAATCGAAACATGTGAACTAGTATACCTGCCAACCTGCTTTAAATGCCGATTGCACATTGAGGCTTTCAGATCGAACAACTTTGGGCGAGTCCGGTCAACTTGTCGAAGCCTATTTCGCCTATTTCACACATAGCAAATGTGGACAGATTATCACATATTTTAATGACTCCAAAATTTCTTTTAAAGAAAAACAAAAATAGACTTAAACATGTGCTAAATGTGTCACATTATTATATTATATTATATTATATTGATGATCGTAAAATCTCTAGTCCTTAAAGCAATTTGATCTAGTTCAAGATTTTCAATATCTTCAATAGTAATAATATTTATAATATTAGCATGCTTTCCATATGCTAATTATGATTGTCAAATTATACCACACCATGTGACAACCTTTCAAAATGATGAATAGACTCATGCGTAAACTTAAATTGTTGGTTGGATTTTTTATTTTTTTTGACAATTTGTTTGGTTAACATTATTAACTTTTCACACCACTTATGAGACCCTTTTGTGTCACAAAATTATTTGTGGTTACCTTAATTTCTCAAAAGAAAATAAAAACATCATAAAACTCTGTTCTACTTCTTTTCCTTCCATAGTCTTCCATTCTATTTTTTCTCACTTCCAAAGAAAAAAGTCCTAACCTTTGATTCATAAAACACCATTTTCTCTAATTGGGTCCAACCCAATTGCAAATTTCCACTCAATTATTGTTCATAACTCATTTTCATCATCTGGGTCATCCCCATTTTTCATCAATTCATTTATGATGCTATCACTTGGTTCTGACACTACTGTGTTACTTTTTCACACTAAGAATCTCAAATTCACACCAAAGATTACCACTTTGAATGTTGATTCAGCATTTAGTAGAGGTTTGAGTGGTGGTAGATTGAACTATGGTAGTGTTAGATTGAAACATAAGCATTTAGGAGCTGTTGGGAAGAGTTTTGGTACAGATGAGAATGAAGATGAAGATAAATCAGATGATGATGTTGTTAATGCTACAATTGAAAAGAGTAAAAAGGTTCTTGCTTTGCAAAGGGAACTTATTCAACAGGTATTGTGAAATTTTGATTTTGCAAAAGGGTTATGATTTTCATCTTTAGGTTTTACTATAAAAGGTTTAGGTTTAGATTCTTTAAGCTATTAAGTTGAGTTTGTTTCTCTTTTTGGATAATTTTTACTTTTTTGGTCATTTATTGATTTGTTGAAATTGGACAATTAGAACTTTATTAGAGACTAGTGTCTGTGTGTGTGAGAGAGAGTTGTTCCTCTTGGAAAGCTAATTGTATGTAGAGTAAAGCAATGTCTAATATGTATACTCCTTTAATTGATTGTGGTAAAACTCCCAATGTAGCAATGACAATCTATGATGCATGGACTCCAACATGGCACAGACATGTGTCGTACGAGTGTCGACACCGCAACACGCCTAATCATAGTGGTGATCGTTCTTCATAGATGACAATTTTATACTCATGTTGTAGCAATGACAATTTTTTACCAAAGTTTTTAAATAGCGGCGCTCTAGTTTAGAATTCGAACAAGACACTATTACTCTGAGATAAACTATTTAGTAAAAAGTGTTGTCAAATAGCGGCTATATCACTGTAGTGTAGCGGAATTTGAACAAGCTGTTATTATCTGCGATTTGCGAATGATTACACTGATTTTTAGAGATTCATTTTTTTACCTCTAGGTAATGTAATCTAATTGGCTTGGCTATTGTATTGACTTATTCAAAATTTTAGAGCTGAATGCATAACTATATTGCACACTTGAGGTCCATAAGATTCTGTTGTGAGGTCATGCAGCTATCGCTTTTGCAGTGAAGTGACTAGGTAGGTATAGGTGATAAAGAAAATATATGATTGCATTAGCAGAGAAGATTGATTCACTATCAACTGAATGACAAAATAGAATGCAAAGCTCATTTTCTTAAGTCCAAACTAAATTTCATGTATGATGTCATGCTCATAGATCAGATTTTGTATCATCATTTCTGTGTTTTGTGTCCATAATGTTTATCTTATAGCAGTACTATACCATTTCAACATACGATCATATTACTACTCATACTCAATACTAAGATCAGAGGCTAACTTCTTAAAGTTAATTACCATCAGTGTTGTTAAATATCCGGTATAGCGCCGGTATATCGCTATTGCGTATCGGGATTTTGGCTCTCCGTTACGAAAGCCGGTATGAAATATTGATTTCGCTATGCTGGAAATATCGCCGCTTTACTGATATAGCGGTATAAGCGGTTTGCGTTGATATCGGATTTGGAGCGGTGGAGTTCGGTGGACTTTTTTTTTTTTTGATAATATGCGGTTGACCCATATTAAAATAAAAATAAAAACGTGTGTGTGAAGTGGTGAAGTGGTGTAGTGAGTGGGTGGGTATTATTATTATAATATTACCCTAAATCCACTACCTAGGTAAACCCACCACCGACCCATATATATATATCTCTCATAACCCTTCACATAACCCCCGCCTCCATTTCACTTCTCTTCTTCTCATTTCGTTGCTTTCTCTTCACCATTTCGCTGGAGTTCTTCCAAGGTAATTCATTATTTTTTTCTTTTCTTTCCATTCCTCTGTTTTCTTCTCTCTTCCCTCCTATACTCTGTTTTTCGCGTTCCTTCTTTTTCTTTTCTTTCTTTTAATTTCCTTCCTATTCTACTTCTCTGTTTTCAATTCTTTATACCCTCTATTTTTCTACGTTTCTTATAGTATGGCAAATGAGGATAATGATTATGTTGGGGAAAATGAGGATAATTAGATCTCATAATTAGTTAGAGCTAGAACTACCAATTATTAGTTGTTTTGAAGTTTGAACTACTTTGCTTTTGAGTTTTAAGTTGTTTTTAATTTCTGTTTTTTGCCTCATTAGTTGTTTGAATTTGAGATTTTGGATTAATGTCAGTCAATTTCTTTTAATATCTTGTAGTTTTTATTTGTTTTATGTTTTATTTTGTATATAGTTATTTATTTTAACCGCTTTGCGGCTTCCGCTATTTGCCCGCTACGCTATCCGATATTTCTCATATCGGTTTTTTGGCAATCCGCTATTTTCCGCGATACGCTATTAACAACACTGATTACCATAGGTTTAATTGGATACCGAATAATAAATAATGGTCCAAAACCCTTAAAAAATTGGGGTAGAATGTTATGCCTTTACTGTAGCACCTTTATGTTTGTTTTGCTAGTTTGTTGCAATTGTAAATTTCTATGGAGCAAGATGAACATATTCCCGAAAAACAGCCTTGCAATGGATTTGTCAAAATACAGTTATCATAAAAGGTACCGCAAATGAATAGATGTGGGTGAGTAGGCCATTGCGAACATGCATACAATACAAGTATCCTATTCGTATATAAACTACTTAATTGCATGCAAGTGGAGTTGGTTATACAAATTACACCGGTAATTGTGTCAAGATACTTCATTTGGGTCATATTTGGATAAACAGTTTAATAAAGCGCTTATAATATGAGCTCTTATTATATAAGTGCTTCTGAATAAGCTGTTTTTATACCAAAAGATAAAATAAAATAGAACAGTTTTCATAAGTTATAAGTTGTTTTCATTACCTATCCTAGAGGAGCTTGGCTGTGGGAAAGGTTGGGACTTTTTCCCTTCTAGAATTCTTCTCTCTTCATCAATTAAATACATTCTATTTTCCATTGTTTGATCTAATTCTTTACTTAACTTCTGCTTCTGAATTCTGCGTTCCCATCAAACAGTCTCACACGTGCTTATACCAATAGATAAGCTAAAATAAGTCATCCAAATATGCCACATGAACATGCTTCCTTAGTCCTTCTTAAATGTTGTTATTATAAGCATTAATGTGGCAAACTTGTTTAACTTTGTTATTTGTTTTTTAATTGTAGATTGCTGAAAGAAAGAAACTAGTTTCTTCTATAGATAGTGACAACGTTTCTGGATTGGAAGGAAATGGAAGTTCTTATGAAAGCAGTGATGAATCTCAGTCAAGTGGCTCAGATACACACGACAGTTCTTCTTTCAGCACCAGCCGCAATGCTGTTGAAAACCAAAATGGTGGCAATGTTTTAAGAACCAATGCCTATTCAAGAGAAAAGGAGACACGAGATGAACAAAAAACGAGAAATGATGCCGAAAGGTCTTCATCCTGGCTACATTTTAATGAACAACCTAAAAACACGAGGTATGAGGGAAATAAGACGATTAGACCTGATACTGTGCCAAAAGACCTTGCGAGTAGCATCAAAACTTCTAGCCTAAAGTTTGAAAATCTGCAACGTGAGAGTGAATCAAGGTCAAAGGAGGTTGCTAATGAACCTCACAATGTTGAGAGTGATGGTCAAAATCCCCCACCGTTGGCTGGGACCAATGTTATGAACATTATATTGGTTGCAGCGGAATGTGCACCTTGGTCAAAAACAGGTAATTAACACAATTTCAATGTAAGATTTCCCTTTGATGAATGCATGTTGCTGAGCTCTTCTATAACAAACGGAGATATGCATCAGTGAAAGAACATACTCAAATATTCACATTTCATGCATTAATATGATGCAACTCTAATTTTTTTGGTAGACAGTCTTCGATAATTTCCGTCCTTATGTGAATGCTGCGTTTCTTTGTTTTTAATATAACGGTTTTAATATGAACTAATAGGTGGGCTTGGCGATGTCGCTGGAGCATTACCAAAGGCTTTGGCTCGGCGTGGGCATAGAGTTATGGTAAAATGCTATTCCCTTCATGAACTGAAGAAGTATAACATATGTGCCGATATACCTTATAGCAATAAATTTTCAATTTCCCTTTTTATGAACTATTTCCATTTTTTTCTTTATTTTCATTTTTTTCTTAGGTTGTTGCGCCTCATTATGGTACTTATGCTGATGCACAAGATATAGGAGTACGAAAGAGATACAAAGTAGCTGGTCAGGTGCGCAGCGAGTGGCTACTCTATTCTAATAATTTGTGATTCCTCGTTCAAAACAATTAATCGCTACCACCTTGGTGTAATAATGCTTCAACATTTTAACTTTACAGGACATGGAAGTGACATATTTCCAGGCTTATATTGATGGTGTCGACTTCGTGTTTATTGACAGTCCAATATTTCGCCATCTAGAGAGTAACATATATGGTGGAAACCGAGTGGTAATTTTCTATTTATGTTTACTTAAGGACCTGCTTAAGTACTAACAGTTGTCATTAACTGTAAAATTACCAAGCTTCTTTTCAAGGAGAAAAACAGAGGAGCAAAGGGAAAAAAGAGACAGAATTGTCTTATTATGTGAATTATTGGTTTTCTCCTTTAGAAAATGATTATGAGAGAGATGACCAAAATGTTGTTTTGATTTAAGGTATTTTGGAACCCATCATGCATTGGTTTCAGTTACCTGCAATCTATGTAGCACTGACAGACACTTCACGTTGGAGACGTGTCCGACTGTCCAACACGTATCGGTGTTTGACACTAACACCTGTGATTACAAACAATCACTTCTATTTTCTCATATTATTACCAATTTTTATGTGTTAGTTTTGGTGTTCGTGTATGCGGCAATGCTTCATAGCTTGTAACTAGTTTTCTATTATTTATTCCTAGCCTTTTATTTGACTCTTTCTTTTCTTTAATGGAACAGGATATTCTAAGGCGCATGGCGTTGTTTTGCAAGGCAGCGGTCGAGGTACGTGAACTAAATAACTTATAGAAAATATGTCCTTATTGTGGACCGTAAATTGTCTGTTTCAGGAAACTTACATATATCTTGTTTATGAAATCCTTATATTTGCCTTAATTAAATATTAATGAAGTTGATTATTTTTCAGGTTCCTTGGCATGTTCCATGTGGTGGAGTTTGCTATGGAGATGGAAATCTGGTCTTCATAGCAAATGATTGGCATACTGCATTGCTGCCGGTGTATCTGAAAGCATATTATCGTGACAATGGTTTGATGAACTATACAAGATCGGTTCTCGTGATTCATAACATAGCTCACCAGGTTTGTTCTGAATCTAGTTATACGGTTAATTCAATGTTCTTCATGGTGAAGAAAGAAACTTCTATATACGCGTGTCCACACACACGTCTATAATGTATATATCATTTAGAACATCTGGTCCACTTGTTTTATCGAATATGAAATAGATGCATATTGTGATTTTGACTCAACCAGAGAACATTTTTTTATTAGTAGGAATCAAACTCGGCATCACTATAATTATTGTCTTTGGAATTGGATGTATCACTATAACACCTATTAGCATTCCTAGTATCTCCACGTCTCTCTATAATTAAGTCCAAATAAGCCAATCTAAACAAGCCCTAAATTAAACACCATGGTCTCAGCATCTTGCTGGTGATGACAGATTGTTGTACTAGAATAGCTGTCTGAAACCCATGAGTGAGACTCCCTTGGTTCCTATGTAACTATTGCAGAAAAAATTTGTTCCTATTTATTTTTGTTTTTAAAGTTCAATGTAACATTAACTATTGTTTGTCCATAATACCCTTAACTATGTGGATTTCATCGAAGCTGATTTCATTTTCTCTATATGGTTGGAATTTATATTGGCTTTTCCTTATACACACTGAAACATAGCTTCACTTATGCAGGGTCGGGGTCCGCTTGAGGATTTCAACTATGTGGATTTACCTGGAAACTATATAGACCTTTTCAAAATGTATGACCCCGTTGGAGGTGAGCACTTCAACATCTTTGCAGCCGGTTTAAAAACAGCAGATAGGATCGTCACTGTAAGTCACGGATATGCATGGGAACTTAAAACTACGGAAGGTGGTTGGGGTTTGCATGGGATAATAAATGAGAATGACTGGAAATTTAGGGGAATTGTGAACGGCGTTGACACAAAAGATTGGAACCCTCAATTTGACGTTCACTTGAAATCAGACGGTTACACTAACTATAACCTCGAGACCCTACAAACCGGCAAGCGTCAATGTAAAGCAGCCTTACAAAAGGAGCTTGGTTTGCCTGTCCGCGAGGATGTTCCTATAATTTCTTTCATTGGAAGACTAGATCAACAGAAAGGTGTTGATCTCATAGCTGAAGCAATTCCTTGGATGATGAGCCACGATGTGCAACTAATCATGTTGGGAACCGGAAGACCTGATTTAGAACAAATGCTAAGGCAATTCGAATGCCAACACCACGACAAAATTCGAGGATGGGTTGGTTTTTCGGTTAAGATGGCTCATAGGATAACAGCAGGTGCAGATATATTACTCATGCCGTCAAGATTTGAACCGTGTGGATTGAATCAACTCTATGCAATGAATTACGGAACGGTTCCTGTTGTACACGCGGTGGGTGGACTAAGAGATACAGTGCAGCCTTTTAATCCGTTCGATGAATCGGGTGTCGGTTGGACGTTTGATAGAGCAGAAGCTAACAAGTTAATGGCGGCATTATGGAATTGCATAACGACTTATAGGGAATATAAGAAGAGTTGGGAAGGGATTCAACAAAGAGGGATGTCACAGGATCTTAGTTGGGACAATGCTGCTCAACAATATGAGGAGGTTCTAGTTGCTGCCAAATACCAATGGTGATTTCTTGGCATGTACTCCATCTTTGTGGTTTGATCAATATGAAGGGGTGGAAAAAATCAACCTCTATCATTATGATTGACATGAGAAATAGAAAGGAGTGAAAATAATGTGGATGTCACATGAAAGTTATTTCCTTACTATTGAGAAGATATTGGGAGGAAAGACACTTTTTTTACAAAGTTTAAATTGTTCTTTTCTTTATCATATTCCATTTTACTTAGGGGTAAATTCATATAACATTCGCAAATATATAGTTTCATTTTATTTACTTTCTTTGCCCCAACTAAATCACTAGTAGTAAAATGTAAATTACCCTTGTTGAAGTGTATTATCAAAGACAGTAGTTAAAAATATTTGCAAGCATTCCTTTAACACCAATGTTAAAAATATCTTCATGTCAACTGGTTTGGCACCTTTAATTAACACCAATATACATATACTTAGCACTCATTATTTAATGCGAGAGAATTGATAAGATAATATGCACTTATCTCTATTTTATAATATATATATATATATAATATTAGTATTAACCTTCTGGTTTTTAGGGAAGCAGCCCTTATAATTCATAATTCGGCCATGAGATAGTAAATATTTTTTTTATCTTTGTAAAATTTTAACATTTTGGTTTTAGTCGGTAACTGTAAAATATTTCTTCAACTTTTAATCTCTATAAGTAGCTTAAGAGTCCGTTTGGATTAACTTATTTTTGAGCTTATGCAAAACAACTTACGCAAATAAAGACATTTTTATGTATTATTATAAATTTGTTATGGTACTTTATGATAAAATAACTTATAAAAATACAATTTTTTTTTTGTCAAGTAGCCTACTTGCTTGAAATTCCACCCTTAAGGTGAATAAGTGGGATGACCGGGATTCGAACCCCGATCCCCTGCATAATAATGCAAATGTCCACCATTTGAGCTAAGCTCATGGGACTATAAAAATACAATTTTCGTTAGTAGAAACTTATAAATTAACATAAAACCTTATTTATTTGCATAAGTTATTTTGCATAAATTCAAAAATAAGCTAATGCAAATGGGCCTTAGTGTCTTCTGAAACAAAACTTTTACTTTTGCAAGTCATATTTCCAACATAACAAAAATCAATAAAAAATTTAAATTAACTTAACACAACATATTAAGGCTGCACAAAAATTCAAATTTATTTTTATCAACTAATATTTTCATAATTTTTCAATTTCTTTTATAATTTAACAACATAACTATTTTCTCATAAACATCTTTATTCATTATACGTACGATGCCAGTGCGCTCTAAGCTTATGCTCTAATTAGCTAAAAAAAAGACTACCCTAACCTAAGTGGGGATGGATTTATTTAATTTCAACTGACAACTGCAAACTGGGCTAGCTGGCCTAGCAATGAAATAGCTGACCAAGAATATTTGTCCTAGATTCATCCCTAGTAGCTTCAAAGCCATTTAGATCGTTTCTGTCTTTAAATCGTGATAATTGGAACCTATTTATTTTTTTAATGTTGTCTCCGATGCTCCCTCTTGTTCAAAATAATATGCGTAAATAATCTTTTTTATAAAATTTAGATTTAAATATTTTTTTAATATCATTAAGATATCACTAGAATTTAAGATTAATATCTTTTGTTTAGAATAGTTTATAATGTGTATCTTATTTAAAGATATAGTTTAAAAATAAGTTTTGTATTAAAATTTATGTATATATAGAGAGCCAACGGTGAAGAAAAAATGATGAAAAAAATATGATAGTATAATCAATATAAGAAATATATCCCACATGATACAAAAAAAAAACAGTGATTTTTGTTTTTGTACTAGTAATATACTCATGAAGTAAAGCCAGCCGAAGAGTAAGGCCAACAAGACAATCGTTGCAGACCTCTAAAGTTATTTAAATAATTACTTAATAAAAGGCCTCATTCTGCATTCTACTATTTTCAAAACAAACTTAATATTTTCTTGACAAAGATTAAATAAAATAATTGATTTTATTATAAATTAAGAAAATATGAAGAAAATTATTGATTATATTATTTTAATGAATAATTTGTATTTGAAATGTATGAAAAATAATAAAGATACTTAAATTTAATAATTTTATTAAGATACTATTATAAACTTTAAAAATCTCCGTTTTTTAATTTTGCCTCGGGCCTCTCAAGGTATTGGGCCAGTATGAATTTAGTGTCTTTCATTTTTACGATGTGTGCACAAGGTTGAAAGAAGAAAAAGAGAAAAATAGAAAAGAACATAAAAAGAGAAATAAGAGATAAAAAAATTAATGATTATGATATTACTTATCTAAGTTTAAAGTGATAACTGCATCGATTTTATTTTTTTTACAAATCTGCTGAAATTTATTATTTGTCTAAAACATATATAATATAATGCTACAAAATTGTATTCGATTTTTAATACGGTGAATATGATAGGGGTTATAATTCACAATTATTTTCTATTGGTAACATAGAATACAATATATTATGTATTAATGTAAAATATGCATGAATCCAAAAGTCATGTAATACATGAAATTGAAAAGTTATGAAGAATTTTTTAAAAAAACAATATATTGATAATGTTATCAATATAGTTGTTTGGTGGTTTTCTTGATAATTGATATGCATGACTCTAAAAATCATTTTTTTAATAAAAGCAAAAGATAGATGACAATTAAGGGATATCAACTATGTTCGCACTCCAAAGAAAACACTTATAAGAAGCACCCTAATAAAATATATTATATAAAAATAAAATAGAAAGAACACAAGTGAAGTTTATCTGTTTCATTAAAAACTTTTCCAAGAATAATTCAACAAAATAAAAATGAAAATCTTGATGAAAAATGAAAGAGTGAGGACACCGGTAGAGACGCTTAGTGGGGGTTGTATTATTAAACCCCCCTCAATTTTAAGAATTGAACCCAATTTGCACCAATCTTATCTTACAGTGCTATATGTAATCAAGAACATGTGTTATAGTCAAAAACTATTTTCCACTTGAAAGAATTGACGTATTACTATTCATTTTTGAGGTATAACGGATTGGGAATATGTCAGGTTGGTCTACAATGGCTACGACCTAGCCTATATAGGCTAAGATTAGATCAGACTATTTCTTTAATACAGCAGAGTACCAAGGTTTTTTTATAAACTTATTTAGCTATAATGATCAGGCTCCAGCCATTAAAAAAACTTATTAGATCTACTAAGTCGGCATATTTAAGTTTATATGAATAATATTTTTATTATATATTAAAATTTGTATTTTGATTAAATTATAAATCTATTAACTTTTTCAATAGTTTAAGTTTATTAATCTACATTAATTTTTCATTTATATAAATGTATGATTATTAACTAGAATTGAAATATGATGTCATATATAGTCAAATTCTCTATCATGTTAAATATCAAAAGGAAGTTTAATCTCAACGATTTATTAGTTCCTTAATATATTTTGAAATAAATATAATTATTTATTTAAATATGTTCATATGAAATAGACTTTTAAATAGACTAACAGACCATATCAAACTTTCAAAATGTCAGACTTAGGCCTAAAAAATAGGTCTATGACAGGCCACATACCAAGCTCAAGCTTGACAAAGTCTAACTTGGTGTTACCGCCCGAGCCACACCACCTTAGGTGGTCCCGGTAGTGGCAATAGAATGAACAATGTATTTATCCCCAAGTGCATGTGTTCGATTCCCACGAAATGCATAAACTCCACTGGAGAGGGGTGGAGAAGATCGTGATATGGCAATGTCGGGACCACCTATGTTAATGGGTCTGGGCTGTTGGGCTAGCCTATTCCCAACCCTAGACATATATAATGATATGTATTTAATGTTATAATTTATTAAATATATTTTAATTTAATATACATATGAGAATTTGTAATTCTATTTAGTGTATGTTTGGTTTGATTCGGGAGCAACCATAATTGATCTTAGTGTATAATTGAATCTGACTTGTTTAGTTTCTCAAAAGTATAATTGATTCTGCCTTTAGAATTGATTTTACTTGAAGCTAAAAATTGCAGCTTCCGATTCTATAATTAACTTTTACACTCAATTTTTTGTTCAACTCATTTTTGTATAATCTAAACATAAACTACTTTAACTTCAAATTAATTTTGACCAAAATCAATTTTATAAAATTTATTATACCAAAATCAAATTTTCTCACCGCAGAACCAAACACACTCTTTTTAAAAGTGCGTTTGGTTTATTGACAAATATTATTTCTCTTTCAATGCCTATATAAGGTAGTGTTTGGTTTATTGAAAAAAACAAGATGTAAAAGGGGAAGAAAAGTTGACCTTTATCATTGTTTGGTTGACACGAGAAATAGAAAGGAGTGAAAATATATGGATGTCACCAAAAAATTATTCCTGAAACTACTTAAATTACAGTTCAGAGTTTTCACCCTATTAAGCTAAGAAACTAAGATTCTACATTAAATTTTTTTTAAAAAAAAAACATTAAAAATTAACTAAAAAATAAAACATAAATTTATTCATTTCATTCATTACCTCTAAAGTGTGCCAAAACACTGCATATATAATAGTCACAATGGATCATAACCTAAATGGCTAGATAACATAATATATTCAATGCTCAAAATAGCAATATAAATTTTATTCCTAAATTATTTAATTAACTACTATATATTTTATATCATTGATCTAAATTATTATAGCTTAACTTACTATCAATGTGTTTTACGTTTTTAAAGATGACTTTTATAGCATATACTAGTAAAAAAAAAGATGACTTTTATAGCATAGAATCCTAGTGAATCCAACACTGCACCCAAATTCAATGCTTCTGCAGCAATTGCATCATCTGTAACAAAGCACTACAGAAGATACCATATCTATAGGACATCATATTACTCTCTACATCATCTCTTTTTTCTCTAATATCTCTTATCTTCTTTCTTATTTTCATATCATTCTCTTTATGTCTCTTTACTTTTTTTTCTCAAATATCTTTGTCTTTTTGTGTATAAGAGGGAGGATAGGATCCAAAAACTATATATCTATAATATTTTTTACCTACTACTCGTTTCAAATATAAGTAAAAACATACGTCACATCTTTACAAAAATTAGTTAATATATAATCTCTTTCAATTTCATTTTGAAAATAATAATTAATGAGAACTTGTTCCTTTAGAATAAAAGGATTATTGAAAAGTAAAATATAAATAAAATGAAAGAATTTTAAGGAAGCATATTGTCAAATAGAGTAAAATTTGTTGAGATTTAATTTATATTTGTTTTGACCGATTAAGATTTATTTATATTTTGAACCACAAAACACATTTTATTTATTTATAATGGGTTCAATTAAAATACCGTGAAGTTATTACAGTTGGAAGATCATGATCATCAAATCAAGATCAGACGACTTTTGTTTTAAGTTTTATTAAATAGATAGTTTGTCCGAACGTGATGACGATGACTTGCTAAATACATGCAAAGGCTGTATGGTGCTTCCAATTCAATTTTTCTTCTTAAATTCGAAGTGAGGATTTCAAAGTTAAATAAAATTGAAGTAGAGCATATGTTCATTTTAATCATTTTCCCTACCAAAACTTTAATGGATTATCCAATATCACCTCATTAACATTATTATTAAGGTACTCCTATGTGCATTTGCTAATTGCAATGAAAAAGACATGAATCTAAAAGTCAATTGTGTAATATTCATTCATATGTAACAACCAAAATGAGAAAACAGAGAATAATTTTCTATGCTCATTTCCTTATCCAATTGAAATTGTTTATGCTAGAAAAAAGTACTTTAACTACTTATAAGTGTTTAGAGCTATTTTTTAAACTACCTATAACTGGAATTTTACGTGTACTAGTTAACTTTTAATTTCCATTTTTGGATTACAAATGAGGAAAAGAAGAAAGATAATTTTTTTAGGATCCTCCTTATTTTGTTATATAGTTCACCTCAACACATGAAATGCTAATAGCCAAAATTAACTAATGTACAAACCTAATAATGTTCATATATACATTTAATTGAACTTCAGAAACAAAATAAAATTAAAAATTCATTTGAGATATAAAAATAAATAAAGTGGTATACTTATCAATATTGAGGACAATTAATAATTAATTTTCATCACTTTCTATTGTAAAAGTTTGATTTGCTAACATGAAAAAACAAATAAACACTAGTCTCTTTTTTATGGTAGAAATTAAACTCTAAGCCTCAGCGTTTACAACACTCAAATACACCAAATAAAATTTAAGGAGGTTTAAGGTTAAAAATATAGAAACTATAGCATATATATATAACCACTAACTTATTAACATTTGTCTATTAAAAATAAAACGAAACGGACGAGTTTAATGAAGAGAAGACTGTTATTATAATTCTTGTTGTAGAATAAGTAATCTGAACTAACAAAAATTGCAGTTAGAGATGGACTATTCAACCAATGAGATATGTCTTTCTACCTTATTGAAAGAAATATTGATAACTCCACAAAAAAGGATCATAAACTAATACTCTTAAGCCATAATCAGAACCTAATTACTGATCAGTCTCAATAACATGGTATGTTGTGGCATCTACCTTGAAGAGGAAAAAAAATAGCAGAAAATGGCTACAAAATGCAATCTTTTTTTATAAGTCAAGAGAATAGCGGACATCAAAGAATCTTTAGACACATTAATAAAAACTGGGGGACATAAACCTAATCCAGTGAAACCACACAATGTGTGTAGGTCAACCCAAACGGTTTATGGCAACACCAATGTCCAACCTCTATTTCAGCCTAACACTAATCAGAGGTATAACGATTGGTGAATGGAAACAGGTGAATATTGCAGTACAGGGCCGTTTAACCAAGTTTCAGACTAAAATATGCAAAAAATAACCATAAGTGTAACAAATTTGCCAAAAAGTTGGAAAAAATTGTGGTTTGTTCAAATTGCAGAAACTTTTTCAAGGAATTACTTGAATAAGAACGTAAGACCGTTTAACCAAGTTTCAGACTAAAATATGCAATCAGTATGACACGGTTTGCTTTGGAATTTGATCAATATTGTCAATAGCAAATCATAGGAAACATGAGTTTGTTCAAATTCTGCTATGTTACAGTGCTATAATGCTGTTATAACTGCAATTTGACAACACTTTGTGCTAAATTGCAGAACAATTAGTGGTTTGTTGATTACTAGTTCGACATGTGAGACAGATTGAGAACATCTACACTGACAATAAACTATCAAGTGTGTGCATTGTCCTAAAACATAATTTCACACAATAAAAATTCATAGTCTTAATCTTCAAATCATGAAATCAGGTAGAAGAGATTCACTTGTGCAATAACCTAGACCTCAAGTTATTGTTAATGAAAGAAATCAATGTAATGCTACTACTATTTTAACACAATTCATGCAGGAAATTGAATCATATAAATTTGAAGTCATGTCAATCTAAGAAAGTTCCAACCATAACTAGACAAGCTAAGATATAATAAACTAGGTGGATTTCAAAGTTTCTCAAAAAAAGGTCGGTGACTGCAATCTAAAATGCGACAACAAGGTCTTCATAACCACAAAATTACCACAACTGAAGTCGCATCAGTTGCATTTGACTGTGATTATCTATAATATCAAGGATTGCAACACAACTGTTACTGTGGAGCGCAGAAAATTGCGGTTTGTTCAAATTCCTATTTCCTCTATGCAACATGACAATAACAACATTCTAGAAGCAACTGACAAACAGAAGTCCAATAAACATGGAGCAGATATACAGCACAATAAACTACAGAAGGAGACATCGATAATAATACAACAATAATCTTGACAATTATCACCAAATCATTATCTCCATAATAGAATTCCATTTTTAGACAAAAAAAAAATAATCAAATATTTACCTAAAAGATGGATGACCTGTATTTGAGCAATCCACTCCATGATTAACACCACAGGCAACCTCTCCTATAAGAGTCTGCCTACAATGAAAACATGTCGACTGAAAAAAGAGAAAGTTTACATCACTGTTTCACTGTGAAATCAAGTAACAAAAAACCAATATATTAACCTTTGCTGAAAATGCAATGATTTTAAGTTTTACATGACTCTTGCAAGATTGAAACGAACATGACAAAGTTCACATGTATCATGCATATTAATGAGACCATAGCAAGAATCAAATGTAGGTGCTGTTTGGATAAACAACTTAATTAAGCGTTCACAACATACACGTTTATCATACAAGTGTTTATGATAAACTACTTCTATAACGTAAGATAATATAAAGGAAAATTGTCTTCATATAGCTATAAGTTGTTTTCATAAGCTATCCTATAGAGCTTATGGCTTATGGACATGTTATAAACTATTTCCACAAGCTCTTCTGAAAAATCTCACAAGTGCTTATGACATATAGATAAGCTCAAGCAAGCAAATCTAAACCAGCACGTATTCGATTTTAAACCTGCAACCTATATCAAAAACTTAAATCCTAGGCAATCATCACAAAAACATGACATAACAACAACAATTAGAGAGAATGGAATTCAAAAAACCGCAAGCAGACATAAATTGTTATGAATTTTAAACCTTGAATACTAAAGAAGTAAATTGAAATAAATGTTTTTATGTATATTGTCAAGTATAACCAACTAAAATTTGTATGAAACATAGTTCCTTACAACTTATTACCAAAAGGCTTATTTAAAGACATCATAGTTCCTCATAGAATGAGAAAATCAGATCCAAAAGGACATTACACATTCTATAATGATTCAATTATTCATTTCATTCCCTTTCTTCAATCCATCTCCTCTCTATAAATCAAAAGGATATTGTTATGTTGTATTGTGTCGCCTACTTCTTGATCTTCCGATGCTTCTTCGGTCCCGGAACTTCTAACCTACCAACAGAACAACCACACCTAGCTCTCAGCACAAGAACAGCTCTTCCATTAACCGGCGCCATCTTCTTAAGTTCCGCTTCAAGTTCCTTATGATGATCGCGAGGCAATTCAAATAAACCCTTCTTACAAACACCACCATCTTTCACAAAATTCGGCGAATTCTTCACACAATCTTCAGTCTCTAACTGAATATCAAATTCTGCAGCTTTTTTCAAACCCTTACAATTTGGATTACCACATTTGTTAGTTGTACAAACAACAACACCCCAAGTAGCCAATGCAGCACAAACAACACTTAATCCAATAGATATATAAATATAAGGTGCAATAGAAAACTCTTCCTTAATCAAAATCAACACCATGCTTATAATCTGAATTGAATTAATCACTAAAAACTTAACATAAGGGTAGAACAAAAAGCCACAAGCAATAACAACAGCAATGAAGATAACAACATCAATCATAGCTGATCTAGATCGATCACAAGGTGGAATCTGAAGAGAATTTGATGATGATGATGAACTATTATGATTCTTCCTATTCCTTTGAAAATTATTACTTTGTCTCGATTTTGATCCGAAATCAATCGAATTCGCCATGGATGAAGGAACTGGAGGTTGATCAACCGACTTACAAAGAGAGATTGAGCTATGGAAATAGACCATTTCAAAATCACCAAAAACCAGAGAGAAAAAAAAACTGCAAAATCAAATTTTTAGATCAAACCCAACAATAATTAACCAAAATTAAATCGACCCAATAATCAAAAACTGAAAAAGATTGTAACTTTGAAGTGATCTAGGCACAGAAAAAATCGAATTTTGTCGGTGCCCAGATGGATCAAATTTCACAAAAGAGGAATTTTTGTATTTTCCCCTTTTTTATTCTTCAAATTTTGAATTCAATTTGTGATGATCTAATTCAATAGAAAGAAATAAGATTGAAATATAAAAAAGGGATGAAAAATCAGTGTGGTTGAAATGGGTTTAGGGGTTGAAAAGTGAGTTGATGAAGAAGCTAAGAAGACAAAGAAGGGTCATCATTCACTAATTTATTATCATCATATATATCATATGATAATGATAATAAATAAATAAATATAAGTATTAGTATATGAAAATGAAATCTCAAATGTTTATTTTGTAACTAGTATTTTATAGGGCCATTGTTAAGTTAGATACACGCCAACATGTAAGAGAAAATGAAAAAGTACTTCCACAAGTACACGTTTTTTGGGGAAGAAATTGTAGTGGGCTACTAAATGATGTTTGTAGGATGGGCTTGGATTTACTTTTTTTAATTCAAATCATGGTGGGAATGATTTGGTGGGGGAGAAAAAAGAATTGCTACTTTCTAAGTTTCTTGTTCTTCCATTGAGTTTTTAAAAATATCATATTTGAGTTAACTCGAAATGTATTTTACTCGTTTAAGTTTTAGAACTCGAGCACCGCTAATATATGTTTTAAAAATTCGGAAAATACATTTCAATTAAGAAAAATTTACACTAAAAAAAATTCGAAAAACGTTTTCCGAAATTTTTTCGTGCTAAAGTGGCGAAAAAGAAACATTGAAGGTGAGAAGAGAAACTGTCGAATCAAATAAAAATGAATAGATCAAGTTTTATATTTGTTCAACCCAAATAACCATTTGGTTTTAGAATTGGTGTGAACCGGCCCAAACTTGACTGATTGAACTTAAATTGGTTTAAACCATTTTTTTTTTTTTTGGAATAGAAGAGAGCCGAAGCCCAAAAGAAAAAATTACATAGTAACTAGATGCGGAGTAGGGACTCCGGATACATCATCATCAAAATAACCCTTAATAAATTCTGGGTAAACATCATGAAATTGAAAATCATCTAACAAGGTGAAAGCCAAATCTGCTAGGCCATTTTCACATTTATTGGCTTCCTTGTAGCTATGACTTATATTGATTTCCCAATTAAGCTCCAACATTTGTCTTATACGTTGAACTAGCCTGTAACCCATAGCATTGCCTCCATCTCCATTCTTGATATTGTTGATAACAACCTGAGAATCAACGGACACTTCTACTTTCTTAAAGCCTTTAACTTGTGCCAACTTCAAGCCTTCAAAAACACCCCATAATTCCGCAACAAAAGCGCTACATTGACCAATATATTTGGAGAAGCCTCCTAGCCATTCTTTATTTCCACCTCTAATCAAACCCCCACAACCAGATCTTCCATCCCGTCATCGCGCTCCATCCGTATTAATTTTGACCCAACCCGAGATGGGAGGAGTCCAACCAATGTTCACAAGAGATTTACGTCCCATGTTCACGCTTCTTCCCTCATGCATAGCCAAATTATAATCACGAGCAATTTTCCGAGTCCAACGCCATAAATCCAACGGCCGCGAAACATTATTATCACGACTCTCCTTGTTTCTCCACATCCAAAGAGTGTGACATGTCACTGCCCACAAGGAACACTACATGATATTATCTCCATCCTTAACATTATAGTTGATATTGATATTTATCCAAACAGGGAGATTTACCACAAAAAAATTAGCTCTTAGCTCACTAGGCACTAAGTGTAGCCATACCGATCTTGCATGTGGACAATCACGTAGTGCATGAAGGCTATAGTTTCTATATCTAAGTTGCACCTATGACAAAAAGGCTCACTCAAATGCATATAGTGCATCTGCTGTTTTTTTAAAATCCTGCCATGACACAAAATCCAGATAAAACAATGTACCCTTTCATGAATTTGCCATTTAGTTTATAGTTTTTTTTTTTTTTAATATCAAAAATTGTATTATATAGTTGAATAAATATATAGAAAATTAGTTTCTTCCGCTAGACCAATTTTCATGGTAGAATGTAAGACCTATGAAGTGGTTCTATAAATGTAATTATAAGAATGAGATATGTGGATGATGGAGATATTGTGAGAAGTGATCGATTCCCTATCTAGTTTACGGAAAACACTTATATAGACACAAATATAAATAATAGGTGTTAGACACACTCACAAGAAATAAAAATATTAAAGAAAAATGAGTTGAAGTGATATAAATTGATGTGACAATTTTATTTTTCTTTTAATTTTATTAATGTGAGTGTGCCTAAATTTTGTGCCTAAATAGTTGTGCTTATGTAAGACTTTCTTCTAGTTTACATATGTTCATCAAAATTCGAAAAGAATGAAGACAAAAAAAAAAAAAACTCAAATAAGTTACCAATAAGTTACTCAAAAAAAACTAAAATATTTGGACAAAATTGTTTAAATTCAAATTGAATTAATCTAATACTGCTATGCACTAAATTACAATTATACAACCAAATTTATACAAAAGTTCAATCATATGTATCAAACTTATTTTTATTGTCAATATGGTAAATAATAAATATATAGATATAATCACATCAATACTAATACATCAAATCAAATTCTATTAAAACTTTTGTTTTTTTTTTATTTTGGCGAATTTTTTTTTTGTTATTAAGCATACTCAAATAGTCAAACGATAGACTAATAGAATATGCATGATCTCTTTAAAAGTTTGTGTTACATCTCATTAACCATTTGTGACACAAAAAATTGGTAAATACTATGGGTTCATTTGAATTTTAGTTATTTTTTAGCTTATGAAAATAGTTTATGCAAAATAAATAAAATTTTATGTTATATTATAAGTTTTCTTCAACAAAAATTGTGTTTTTATAAACAGTTTTTTCATAAATTATTTTGAAAAACTTATAATAATAAATAAAAAATTATTTATTTGCATAAGTTATTTTAGATAAGCTAAGTCAATCCAAACTGACCTTATATTAAAATATCACTACTTTAGCTCAATTACTATTGTTGACTATGCACCAAAAAACAATTACTATTGTTGACTTTAGGATTACATTTTGTTGACTTTAGAAATACTTGAATTCATGTGAAATTTTGGCTAGAGTGAGAAATAAGCATGGGAAAGTGGAGGAAAATTGTAGCATGACTCATGGATAGCTGTAGTATGGTCAGATATACGAAACCTTTTCTATTCATTGCTGACCAGACTCCAACTGTGTTGGTCATGTCTTCAAGTTTAACAACAAAAGATAGTGTGTAATTAGTGGCTTCAGAAAGAAAAAAAAGGAAATTTATTTTTTTATGACAAATAAAAAGAAGAAAAAGTTATCTATGTATACTTGCTATCCTATCATACGAGATTGTAATTGCAGATTTGGTCTCTTATTGGTATCTACTTTTAAGAATGGTTATTTCACTTAGAAACTCTTTAGTTTTGGTTTTTTAAACATGTGCAAGAGCAATTATTTTTTGAGCTATTCGCCATATTATTGATATTATTTTTTATTGTATTCAATATCTTTTGATTAATATATATATATATATATATATATATATATATATTGTGTCTGTCAAAACTTTTTTTCCTATATTCTTGAACTAAAAAATGATAATGTTTTAAATAATGATGCGACACTTGATAATACAAAACGATTAAGATGAATTACCAATTTACATGTTATTAATTAAATTATAAAAGTGAATAATTTCTTGAGTTGAAGTTGGTGTTTTTATATAATTTGAATGCAATTTTAAGGGGGTTTGATTATTTTACGGGGTTTTATCATATTGTATAACATATTATTTAAAATATGTAACATCACTTTTTTTGAGTCCAAAAGTCTAAAAATTGACCAAAATTAAAGAATTTTAAAAAGTGAACCAATTTCGTAAGATAGTAAAAATAGAAGGAATCCGGTCTTTTTTTTTTACAATCTGAATCCAATCTTTTTATTAAACATACATCTTTTTTTTTCTCATTTACCTTTCACTTTTAATTATCCCAAACAATAAAAAATTCATATGACTTGGTCATTTTCATTCTTTTAACATTATTTTCTTCTATTTATTTTTTCCTTAATTCCTTCAACTATATATCTTTAATTTCGAAAACCAAACAAAGCATAAATGTTCTATTTTGTGGCCAAGTCAAGCAAAAGATGGATTGGGTATAGGGGATGGGATATTCATTCGTTCATAATAAT
Organism: Trifolium repens; assembly: GCA_030408175.1. Lineage (NCBI taxonomy): Eukaryota > Viridiplantae > Streptophyta > Magnoliopsida > Fabales > Fabaceae > Trifolium > Trifolium repens. The sequence goes on from CP125847.1 coordinate 3,166,117, forward strand.
CAGTACAAAAGCACTAAAGATATGGCTAAGCATTAAACGATTAATTATTTTTCTATCTTTGACGTTTAAAAAACTTCAATGCCCCATTATTATTATATAGATAGATAGATATCTCTTTTGACTTGATGTATTTTCCCGTTGTTTTAAGTTCGTGGTACATTGCTATTAAATATTTGGCCAAATTGGAGAACCACCTAATGTGCTACCGTGGATCAAAATGATGTCATGACAAAGAAATATATCAAACTTAGTCTTTGGAGATATATCAAATTAATTCTTAAACTCTATTATTAATCCGAGTCAATATTATTAATCCATCAAGACAAACTATTCATAACAAAAAAAAACTACTAAATTTAGTCTAGTGATGAGAAATTTAGATAGTATATTAGATGTCACATGTTTAATTCTCAGCTCCATTTCAAATAAATAAAAAATGAAAAACTATTCATACATAACAAAGGCTCTTGCTGTAAGTGGATTTTCACTAGTAGAAAGTGAGATTGATGTGATTCGAATTAGTTTGTTTTAAGCGTGATTTTGAGTCTTAAAAATAATAATTAATATTTGAACTATCATTTTCTTTCATGTTTTCAAATAATCGAGAAACTGAATTGATGAATTAATAATAATTTAAGATATAATTAGTATATTTCTATGGTTCATTAATCATGTCATGGGAATATTCCTTTTTTTCCATGTGGCTTGGAAATTGGGCCGACCGTATCCGAGCACAAAGATTGGATAAATTACCGCTATTGCGGAATATAATAATACTTTTTTTTTTACAGAAAGACAAAAATGTTATAAATAAGACATAATATTGAAAGAAGTGTGTTAGAAAAATACACAATAGAGGCTAGGGTTTCATAGAATACCAATAGCCTAACATAATGAAGGTTACAAGTAAATATATATAGTAAAACCTAATGGACTATCCTAAAGGGTCAAATAACATAAGCCCAATATTTTATTATCTAACACCTCCTCTCAAACTCATGATGCATCAACAAGAAGCATTATGAGTTTGTCAAACGAAAAACATATTAAATAATATAAACTTCTAACACTACCCTCTCAAGCTAAAGCTTACTAAGCTTTAAGCTTGTTACAAATTAACCCTGGAAATAAACCAACCCAACTAATAACCAACCGAGAGAAGCAATTCGCAGTCAACAGAGAAACCATCGAAGAGAGGAGAACCAAATCAAATTAATCCAACAGACATAAGAATCAGCCAGTAGATAGATGCAATCAAATAGAAGAAATCAATAAGGAGAAGTGCAATGCAATTAGAAGAAGTCAATAGGGAGAAGTGCAATCAATCAGAAGAAGTCAATAGGGAGAAGTGCAATCAGAAGAAGTGCAATGCAATCAGAAGAATCAACTGAGAGAAGTGCAGTCAATCAGAAGAATGGCAATAGGGAGAAGTGCAATCAATCAGAAGAAGTCAATGGGGAGAACTGCAATTCAATAGGGAGAAGTGCAATGCAATAGAAAAATCAATAGGGAGAAATTCAATCAATCAAAAGAAGTGCAATGCAATCGTAAGAAACAAATCATAATCAAACCAACTGAACCCATACAAATCAATTCAAAACAGAACCAAATAAAATCAAACGAAGAACCAGTAAAAGAAAAGAGGAGACCAAAGGGAGAAACCACCGTCAAAGAGAGACAAAGAACCAAAACAAATCTAGATGAAACAAAACTAATACAAACAAAACAAAATTTTCCAAGACACATAACTCACTAGTGTCAGCACGATCACCAAAACTATTGTGTGTGAGTGGCGTCGCCACATACACTTGAGGGGGTTCAACTGAACCCCCTGTACTTAAAAAGAATACACATATAATCCTATATAATTTATAGTTTGAACCCCCTCATTTTTCTATATTGAACCACTGACCCAATTAAACTCAAAACAATTTTAACTTACTTATTTTCAAATTTTATTCTCTCTTTATTAGGACTGACAATGAACCTAAACAAGTCGAATAAAGTTTGAGATCGATTTGACAATTAATTCGTTTAACTTGTTTGGTTCATGAACTAAATGAATCAAACTTAAGCTAAATATTAAGTTCGTTAATTAAATGAGCTGAACTTGAGCTATATATAGTTCGGCTTGTTTGGTTTTGAACTTGGTTCATGAACCACATGAGTCGAACTTAAGCTAAATATTAAGTTAGTTAATTAAACGAGTTGAACTTGAACTATATATAGTTCGGCTTGTTTGATTTTGAACTTGGTTCATGAACCAAATGAGTCGAACTTAAGCTAAATATTAAGTTCGTTAATTAAATGAACTGAATTTGAGCTATATATAGTTCGACTTGTTTGGTTCACCAGCTGACTTGATATTATATATATAACACTTAAAAAAATATTTTTAAATAACATTTCAAAAATAATTTAAAATTCATATCGAATTCTTGATTTTGGTTAACTAACACTTTTTTTGTAAGATACTAACCCGACTATTAATTTTGGTAGAACATTTTTTTGGATGAATTTAACCTTATGATCATCTTTTTAAAAAAAAATCTATTTTTTATAAACTATTTATTAATTTTAAGCCGTTTTCAATAAAATTTTCCCATTTAGATAAACAATTGCTAACTGAAATATAAAAAATATTTTGAAGCAATTTTTTTTTTAAAGTAAAATAGTCTGAACCCCCTGCTCCAGGTTCCTGGAGACGCCACTGCGTGTGGCATCATCACCGTTTGCAAATTAACACCATCACACCTGGTCGTACACTAGATCCCTTAATCTCAACAATTTCAATTGCAACATCACTGTATCGGGGGAAGGCATATACATATAACCAATCTTCATTCAAAAGAACTAATCACCAATAAATAAAGCAAACCCACTCCCAAACTATTGGGAACTTAACAGCGGAACCAGCAAATATTTCTAAGGAGGATCGAACCATGCTCTAGATACCAAGTTAAATAACCGATTATCCCAAAAGCTTAAGCTATTAGGAAGGGCTACATCAATGATTTTATATTATTTCCAACACGCTCCCTCACGCAAGAGCCCATTTGGGCTTGAAGCGTGGATAATGCATAGGTCCACCTATCATATGCTTAAATTCCACTTTTTAATTAGAAAGTGAGGGGGGCGGGAATCGAACTCTAGACCACTTAGTCATAGCGTAGAATGTCTTTTAGATTCTCTTGTCCTCACACCTCCCCTAAAAATGGAAAAGCTAAAAGAAAAATTCGTACAATCAATAACATAATCCGAACTCTCCTTGCTCATGCGTCTGTTCCACCAGTTTTTTGGCACCATGCTCTTGAAATGGCCACTTACCTACATAACATACTTCCAAATAAGAAACTGACTCTCCAATCACCAACCAAAATTCTCTACCAAAAAGACCCGTCTTATTCATACCTCCGAGTCTTTGGGTGTCTTTGTTACCCCTTAATTCCGTCCACCACTAGGAATAAACTCCAACCTCGGTCTACACCATGTGTCTTTTTAGGATATCCGTCTAATCATAGATGTTATAAGTGTTACGAATTGTCAAGCCGCAAAATCATTATCTCTCGACATGTTATTTTTGAGGAAAATACGTTTCCCTTTTCCACCATGAATGCTCCTACAACGGCTAACTATAACTTCTTAGATGACGGCATAAACCCACTTCTTGCCTCACAACGGCTAACTATAACTTCTTAGATGACGTCCTCGATACCGATACTCGTCCGATACGTCCTGATACTCGTATCGGAAAAATATCGGTTAAATCTTTATTTTTAAATAAAAAAATAATATCCAATACGCGTCTGATACTTCCCGATACTCGTATCGGAAAAGTATCGGTTAAATCTTTATTTTTAAATAAAAAAATAATATCCGATACAATCTGTGTTTTCTAGTGTATGTCAAACTATTATGTTGTTACACGGGTGACTAACTATGTCTTTTTTTGGATAGTACTGATGATGTTTTTTGGGATAGCACTAATGATGTTCTTTTTGTACAATACTTAACTTAAGATGTATAACTTAAAATGTACCGGTGATGTCATGACTATTATATGTTTTTTGAGCTATTATATGTCTTTAGTTAGGACTGAGAAGTCCTTGTATGTTGAGCCTCAAACTGTTTTGCTCTTATGCAAGCTTATTGGCTTGTGTGTACTCCTTGTACAATGAACTATTGGCGTTTATAATAATAATAATAATAATTTTTTGTCTTTCAAAAAAAATTATCATTATTAATATTATTGATTTTAGTCATGTTTATATATTGTTCATTTATATATTTAATTTTAAAATTAATTTTTAAATAACGTATCGCGCCAGTATCGGATATGGATTTTTAAAAATTTTCATGTATCGGTATCGTATCGTATCAGTATCGTGTCGCGTATCGGGGCTTCATAGCTCACAAGTGTACACCACACCTCAACCAACCTCCCCTCCCAACATAACAGTCACTCAACCACCATCGCCAGCAACCCAACAAATAACCTCTCCCAACATAACAGTCACTCAACCACCATCGCCAGCAGCCCAACAAACAACCTCTCCCCCTTCAGCCCAACAACTTACACCCACAGCTCAAACACCTGCTCCCTCACAAACAACAGCTTCATCCACACAAACGACACCTACCACCTCCTCTCCACCTACTCAGACACCTATTCTTCCTCTAGAACATCATTCACCTCAAATGACAACCCGAGCACAACATGGAATTTTCAAACCCCGTCAACTTTTCAACTTACATACATCAACCCACCAATCTATCTCTCCTTTACCTACAAATCTGATTGATGCATTAAATAATCATAATTGGAAAATGGCCATGAACAACGAATATAATGCTCTTATTGAAAATAAGACGTGGGAATTAGTTCCTCGTCCATCTAATGCTAATGTTATTCGAAGTTTGTGGATTTTCAGGCACAAAAAGAAATCTGATGGTTCTTTTGAGCGATACAAAGCTCGACTTGTAGGTAATGGTGCTAATCAACAATCAGGTGTCGATTGTGGTGAAACCTTCAGTCCTGTCGTCAAACCGACCACTATTCGCACGGTACTCAGCATTGCATTATCCAAGTCATGGTGTCTTCATCAACTAGATGTCAAGAATGCCTTTTTGCATGGAAATCTTGACGAAACCGTGTATATGCACCAGCCTCCTGGATTCCGTGATCCTCAGTATCCTGAGCGTGTTTGTCTCCTCAAAAAGTTTCTTTATGGTCTCAAACAAGCATCTCGTGCCTGGTACCAAAGATTCACTGACTATGTTGCCACTTTAGGTTTCTCTCACAGCACCTCTGATCACTCTTTATTCATTTATCATCACGGTATTGATACTGCTTATATCCTTCTATATGTGGATGACATAATTCTTACTGCCTCCTCTGATGCTCTTCGTGACTGTATCATGTCTAAACTTAGCTCTGAATTTGCAATGAAGGATTTGGGTCCTTTGAGTTATTTTCTGGGAATATCAGTTACTAAACATACAGGTGGTCTTTTCTTGTCTCAAAGGAAATATGCAGAGGAAATTATAGAACGAGCAGGCATGTCCTCTTGCAAGCCATCACCCACCCCAGTCGACACCAAGGCAAAACTCGGTGGCTCTTCTGGGAATCCATATCATGACCCAACTGAATATCGGAGTCTTGCGGGAGCATTACAATATTTAACTTTCACAAGACCTGATATCTCTTATGCAGTACAACAGGTATGCCTATTCATGCATGACCCAAAAACACAACATATGTCGGCACTGAAGCGTATAATTCGGTATATTCACGGCACCATTGATTTCGGCCTTCACTTGTATCCCTCTTCTATCAGCAAATTGGTTTCTTACACTGATGCAGATTGGGCTGGTTGCCCAGACACCAGGCGCTCCACCTCCGGTTATTGTGTCTATCTTGGTGACAATTTAATCTCATGGTCTGCCAAACGCCAGCACACCCTCTCTCGGTCAAGTGCAGAAGCCGAGTATCGCGGTGTCGCTAATGTAGTATCTGAATCATGTTGGATTAGAAATTTAATGTTAGAACTACATTGCCCAATCACAATAGCCACTTTAGTTTATTATGACAATGTGAGTGCCGTCTATCTATTCGGTAATCCAGTTCAACATCAACGGACCAAACACATCGAGATGGATATACATTTTGTGCGTGAAAAAGTTGCCCGCGGCAAAGTACGAGTCTTACATGTTCCTTCACGCTACCAAATCGCCGATATTTTCACCAAAGGACTTATGTTGCAACTCTTTGATGATTTTCGTGATAGTCTCAACATTCGCCAGCCTCCCGTTTCGACTACGGGAGTGTATTAGAATATTATTGGTATCAGAGCCTCTATGACTAAGTGGTCTAGAGTTCGATTCCCGCTCCCCTCACTTTCTAATTAAAAAGTGGAATTTAAGCATATGGTAGGTGGACCTATGCATTATCCACGCTTCAAGCCCAAATGGGCTCTTGCGTGAGGGGGCGTGTTGGAAATAATATAAAATCATTGATGTAGCCCTTCCTAATAGCTTAAGCTTTTGGGATAATCGGTTATTTGACAAAGTATAATAAATACTAAACCCTCTAAATTAAAATAAAATGAAAAATACAATGGATGTTAAAAATAATAGTGACTAATTAGATGTTCGATTAGTTTGTTAGTAGTGGTTAGTTAGTAAGTTAATTTTCTAATAGCACTATGTAAGAGCATAAAAAGAAATTGTACTTATTTTACTATATTTTATTAAAATGTTTTTTCGTGAGTTTTACTCTCATTTTAACTCTAAAAAAATTTATCACTCAATTTCTTCAAGTTCTCAAAATTTTAATAAGGGAACACTCATAATAAAAGACAACCCCCCTTCTTTCAAAGAGTAAGAACGGCCTATTAAAAAAAATCTATTTAACGGGCTATTTAATGGATGAAAACATTTCAAACTTTGCAAGAATATATTTTTATGACGGAGCTTTGTAACAATATATGATTAGCGTATAATTCAAAAAATCAGTTGTTAAATGAGTTTAAGGGCCCGTTTGACCTAGCTTATTTTTGAGCTTATGCAAATGGCTTATGCAATATAAATTAGGTTTTATATTATTCTATAAGTTCAAACTAGTGAAAATTGAATTTTTATAAGCTATTTTATCATAAACTATTTTGAAAAACTTATAATAATACATAAAAATTGTATAAGTTGTTTGCATAAGTTCAAAAATAAACTAGGTCAAACGGGCCCTAAAGATAGTTTAGAGGTATATTTATGGCGCTCACCCACATGCACCAACTTTTTTCTTTGTCATTTGGCATCACTAGTTGCCTCCATTTGACTACTAGTATGTATGTAAGCATACATTATCATTATAGTTATACTCTAAATCCCATTCAAAGAAAAAGTTATAATCTAAATCATGCATGAAAATATTTACATTGTCTTTGTAAGAAGTGTGATAAAAAGTCCATATGATAAAAAGTCAATGCATATTTTGTAAGAGTGTGAATTCAAGTTCTAATGTCGGTGTAAGAACAAGAGATTTTTTTTGTTTGAAAGTTTAATTTTTTAGAAAGTCTCTTTGAAATTCTGATTTACTCAAAAATCTTTATTGCAGACGATTCATAGTTTTAGAAACATGATTTAAGTGGAAGTTGAACACTTTATAAGTGAGATTATCCATAAATCTAATGTTTTAAGGTTTTTGGTAAAAATGTGGTGTCCAACTCACTTATATAGTTGTTATTATAAATCCAATGTGGATGACCCCTCGGCTACCCCCTCGTGACCCAACAGTGGTATCAGAGTTGATGGTTCGAGAATGGTTCGACCGACTCCTTGTATTTAAAGTCTTCATGACAAAGATATATAGTCGGGCGGCGAGTTCCGTTGAGCACAACGACGGTAGTACAAGTGTATGGATGAAAAGAGCTTCCGCTTTGAGGGGAACATATTAAATTGAATGACTCGCACTTGAGGGAGAGATTGCTGTGGCTAATGTGAGATAAGTTAAGTCTCACATTGATTAAATAAATGGAAGTTGAATACTCCCTCCGTTTCTTTTTAGTTGTCTTTTATTATCATATTTAGCGTTTCTATTTAATTGTCCTTTTTGTATTTTATGGGTATGATTTGTCAATTATACCCTTTGCCAATTGCTCTTATCTTTTTTCATAAAACCAATTAATGCTATATATTTGGAAAACTAAATCTTTTTTTTTTTTTTAAATTTTTGTTGGTACATAACATATTACTTTTTTTTTTTTACATAATATATTAAAACGAGGGTATTACAGGAAGATAACATGCAAAAATACACTTCCTTAATTTGGTCTTATCATTCTAAAAAGACAATTAAAAAGAAACGGAGGGAGTACGTTATAAGAGCCCAACGTCTTAAAATTTTGAATAAAAATATGGTATTCAACTCAGTTATATAATTATTCTTAAACTTAATATATATGATCCTCCAATCGCCTCTTATTATCACCCAACAAATTCAACTTATCCAGCTCTAAATAAAAAAATTCAATTTATCTAAACTTTAGTCTTCTTATATCATTCAAACCTTCTAAAAACTTCCCTACAATTTTGTTACATAAGCACTATAATACCCTAAACATTTCTCACTTTATATAATTCACTTACTTTTTCTTTTTACTCTAACAATTCAAAGATTTTCCTTCATTATAATAGTGGAAGAAATACAATCGAGCATAACATGGAAAATGTGAGCACATGCACATCAAAGATAGCTAGAAAACAAACACTATTATTAGATGGTCGCCTTAAAAAACAACTTGACATATATAGATGATAGTAGGAGAGTGAAGATGGCATTGATCACAATAATTTTTTTATTGAATATGACATGCTTTTATTATATTATTTTATGTTATGTTGTATTAATCTGTCTTCCAATAGGGGTTCAATTTTATCAAAAATGAGCAAAAACATTTATTTTCTAAATAAGGATATTTCAGCAACACGTGTCTTTCCTATTGATAATTTCCCCACCAACAGAAAACCACAGCCACTAATATATACCAAAAGAGATTCTATAATTTATAAGTGCTAGAGTATGTAAAACAAGCTAGTGGTCCGCAAGTGTAGCTGTATATAATAGGTGCATCAAGAATATAAGTCGATTTTATAATTACAATAACATAAAAGAAGTATTTTCTTTACATTTTTTGCTATAGTTTAATAATTTTTTTAACAAATAAAAATAAAATATATTAACATCAAAGAAGAGTCTGTGCTAGTACAAGATGTGCCGGTAAGAGCCTCTACAGTTTACAAACAACAGAAGAATACTAAAAACAAAAGTCCTAGTCGATGCTCATACAAATAAAAGGGCTCTACCACCACATGCAGATGTTTAAACCAAGACTAACATTAGAACCATCACAACGAATATAGTTTAATTTTATCAACCATGTGGTGAATTGTAGCTTCTTTAGCTTTGAAGATTCTACAATTCTGCTCATTCCAAATAACATAAATACAACATAACCAGACAAGCTGCAAGAAAGAGCGGCGAGCTCGCAATCCTCTAGAAGAATGGTTAAACTAGACAAAGTGATTTTGTAAACGGTCCAGATCAGCTTATGAGACACCTATCCAAACCTAATCGAATTCCACTCCAAAATTGAGCGTCTTGCTGTATAATGTTGCGCATTGCCAAATTGTCTTTAGTCGGTAACCTGTTCATGAATAACCTCCAAGCCAACACAGAGACCTTTAAGGATACTTGGTTATGCCAAATTAAATCGGAAGTAACATCCACCTCGGGACCATCCATAATGATGAGTAACTGGTACGCATCCCGCACCGAACAACCTCCAACGGTGTCGTGCCTCCACACCCAGTGACCTAAAATGTTAGGCTGCAAAACAATATCATAAAGTAGATTCCTATACTCCCCTATAATTTCCTCCTCCCACGCCCACAGTTGGCAGCCCCACTGCCACGCCGTTCCTCCTTCCTCCCACCCTAGACGACTCATAACAACAACGGAAGCGGACTTATTATCAGACAAGTCAAAAAATTAGATTCATATATAATAAATGTGGAGACATGAAAAATTTATAATTCAAATTTTAATTCTTCTAATAATATTCCTAAGTAAAAAATAAATAAAATTAATTGTTTTGATTAGATAAACTAGGATTGGTGTGGGACATCAATAATGAATGTCTTATGTCTAGGAATTTATCACTTTCCTTTTTATAGATAAACGTTGTTCATTACTCCTTCACTCTCTTCATTATACATTTTTTAAAACATTTATGGGTATTTTTATTTTGAAGTAAAATAGAGATTATATTAAAAAAATAATTGTAATAATAAACTTGTCAAAATTATCACCTTTACATATTTATCTTTACAACTGTTTTTCTTTTTTTTTTTAGCAAATCTTTACAACTGTTAATATCATAAAATAGAGAAACATAATAAATGTTTTCTAATGATACTTTAAATGAGTATTTTTTATAAAGAAATTATTAATTCAAATTGAATTTTGAAAAGAATTCCATATGAAGGACAAAGAAATATTTGAGTCCATTTGAATTGATTTATTTTTTAATTTATGTAAAATTGACTAGAGGTGGGAATAGGCTAGGCCGAGCTAGACTTTGCCAAGTCTGAGCCTGGCCTGTCAAAAAAATCGAAGGCCTGAGCCTGACATGTGGCCTATCATAGGCTTATCTTTTAAGCCTGAGCCTGACCTTTTGAAAGTCTATGTGGCCTATTAGCCTGTTTAAAAGCATACTTCACATGAAGATATTTAAATAAATAACTATATTTATTTTTAAAAATACTTATGAACTAGTAAATCAACATGCTTTTGATATTTAACATGATATTTTAGAGAATTTCACTATATATGTCATCATATTTCAATTATAGTTTATAATAATACATTTATATATGTGAAAAACTAATGTAGATTAATAAACTTAAACCACTGAAAAAGTTAATAAATTTATAATTTAATCAAAATACAAATTTTAATATATAAATAATAATAGTATTAAAAATATTATTTATATTAACTTAAGTAGGCCGGCCTAATAGGCTAAAAGGCTTTTTTAATGGCCTACAGTCTGGCCTATTTACTTAAATAGGCTTATAAAAAAGCCTTGGCCTGTTCTGTTTAAAAAAATAGACCGGCCTAGCATGAGCCTATGTAGGCTAGGCCTTAAGGACTCGTAGGCCGGCCTGGCCTATTCCCACCTCTAAAATTGACTTATGCAAAATAATTAATTTTTATGTATTATTTATAATCCTATTAAGGTAGTTTATAAAAAAAATACTTACGAAGATAGAATTTTCATTAGTTAGAATTTATGGACTATCATTAAGACTTATATACTATATAAAAATAAATCAATTCAAATGGAACAAAGAAAAAAAGAAATAATGTTAATATATTAACATTTTCTATTTCTTCCATTTTAAACCAAAATTGTTTAATTTTTAAACTCATTTTAAGGATTGTTTGGATAAACTTATTTATGAACTTATAAAAAATAGCTTATATAAATAAATAAATTTTTATACTAATTTATAAGTTTTTATTAACAAAAAAATTTATATATATAAATTGCATTTTCATAAATTATATTAACAACCATATAATAATATATAAAAATTTATTTATTTATATAAATTATCTTATATAAACTTAAAAATAATTCAATCCAAACACCTTCTTAGTGTTATATCAAATATAAGTTGAAATGCATCATCTCAAAAGATGTTTATCTCTATCTCTATTGAGAAAGTAGTGACTTGGATTGAGAGATAGTGGAATGATTATGTGTCATTCAAATATGAGTCTAATTTGGCTATCCCAAAAGAAAGAGTAAAAAAGTGAGAAAGAGAAACATCTTTTCAAAGCCACAAAAACAACTTGTGGCTCAAATTCATTGTTGCATATGATGTAGCAAATTTTTTGTATCAACAAAAAGAACACACAAACAAATAAAACCACACAAACACAACGTGTCACTCTCTCTCTCTCTTCTAAACTTTCTCTCTCTACACTTTTTTTTTCAACATATATAGAAAAACAAAATATATGCCTTTTTAGTTTTATCCAAAAAATTTATATATAAAAAAGAAAACAAAAACAAAAACAAAAAACAGAAAAATGTTGGAAGCCAAAGACCCTGCGATCAAGCTTTTTGGGAAGACGATTCCGGTACCGGAGATCTCTGCTGGATCCGGTGACTCTACCGGAGCTCCGGCTTCCTCTTCTGGTGATGCTGTTGATGATGGAATTGCTCAAAACCATGCTTCTTCCTTAAACTCTTCAAATACAAACATGGATGAAGAAGAGAGAGAAATTGATGAGGTATGAAGAAATTTTTTATTTTGAGAGTGACCCTTTATTTGAAATGTGAAAATAATTAATGGGTTGGTGTTAGTTTCTTTGTTTCATAACATTGAAGATTATGTTGACTTGCTGTGTTACTTTCTGTGTGTTGTTTTTTGAAGGGTTTAGTATTTAGTTTGGATTTTGTGTTTGTTGGATCTGTGTTTTTTTATTGGTTTGTTTCAATTTTACAATTTTATATTTAGGTTTGTAAGGTTTTCAATTTTCATGGTGTTTTTGACTTGCTTGTATTGAAGTTTGTGATGGCTTAAGGTTGATATTAGATGGTTAATATTGCTTTAATGAGTTACAGTAATTGTTTTGGATTAATTCTAAAGATACTTGATTTAATTAGCATTATTATGTGAAAAATTATTGTATGAGTATAGTTATTTGGAAAAACCCTAGTCATTGAATTTGAACCTAAATGGTATTATTTGAATCATAGTCTATCTTAGATTCGTTATGAATTCGTTATTCGTTATTGAACCTAAATGATATTATTTGAATCAGATTCTATCTTAGATCCGTTATTAGGTCACTTGTAAATTTGTAATATAAAGATCTTTTTGTAAATCGTTTGCTTTGGATTGTAAAACCTTTTGATTGTGTTTAACATGAACAACTACTTATGTTTGATACCTTCTCTATTTAACTGTGGAAAATGCTTTCTCTACTTGGTTTTTTGTGTTTTGTATATCGGTTTTTCCGAATGAAGAAAGAAAAGATTTAAGAACTGTTTTAGCTCAATTTTGTCATACTTTCTGCCTTGGTTTTCTTGTTCCTTGTGTTTTTGTCAATAGTCAGCTAACATGGTTAAATGTTGTAGTACTGATTTGTTTTCTTCTTATAAAATGGCTTTTCATACCATACCCTATAATCGGTAGCTTAATATTCTGTTACAATTGTTTTGTTTGACTTGGAGAAATATATGTAATTGCAGAAGGAAGAAAGTTAGCACGCCAAATTTATTTTTGAGTCATTGCTTTTGTAAACATCATACTCATAAAGCACTTTCTTGAATTTAGGACACAATGGAAGAGGAACTGACCAAGTGTAAGAAGGAAAAAGATGAAACTCTTGCTCAATCGTCACAGAAGAACACTGATCTAGACACTGCCTCAAGATTAGTTGAAGAATCTACTAACCCCTCCACCGAAGAGGAGCAAAAGACTAATGAAGAACAGGCTGAGAATGCGCAAGATAAGACCTTGAAAAAGCCAGACAAACTACTTCCTTGCCCCCGATGTAATAGCATGGACACCAAGTTCTGTTACTACAATAATTACAATGTCAACCAGCCGCGTCATTTCTGCAAGAACTGCCAGAGATACTGGACTGCCGGTGGGGCCATGAGAAACGTTCCTGTAGGCGCCGGTCGTAGGAAGAACAAGAATTCTAGTTCTCACTATCGCCAGATAACTGTCCCTGATGCAGCCATTCAGATTTCTCAATCTGACTCGCCTAATGGAATCCATCCTCCTCCTCTGAACTGTAATGGCACGGTCTTTACATTCGGGACTGATTCACCCTTGTGTGAATCAATGGAATCTGCATTGAACATTGTTGATAAAGGAGTTAATAATTGCCCGAAAAATGGATTCATTAGACCGGAAGATCTAAGAATTCATGTTCCCTATGCTGGTGAAGAAAATAGCAATGAATCTCCCGACTCATCGACAACGCCAGCGGAAGATGCAACTGTCAACAATTCTCTAGAACAAGTTATGCCGAATTCTCAAAGCTTCCCACCTCAAGTTCCGTACTACCCGGGTGCCCCTTGGCTTTTACCGTGGAATCCATCCCAATGGAGCTCTCAAGTACAACCACCACCTGCTTTTTTCCCACAAGGATTCGCCATGCCACTCTATCCTCCACCGGCTTATTGGGGTTTTACTGTGCCTGGAGCGTGGAACAATCCATGGGTGGCACAACCTTCATTGCCAAGTAGTGCAGCCGTTAACTCCAGTCCTAACTCGCCAACCTTAGGTAAGCATTCAAGGGAAGAAAGCACGCTCAAATTGAACGAAGAAGCAGGTTCTGACGAAGGAAACAATAAAGAAGAAAAGTCCCTTTGGGTTCCCAAAACATTGAGGATTGATGACTTAGGAGAAGCAGAAAAAAGCTCTATATTGACAACTCTTGGGATTAAAAACAATAAGACAGACATGATTCGCGGGGGAGGACTTTTCAAAGCATTTGCGTCAAAGGACGATGAAAAAGATGGCATGCAAAACTCACCTGTCATGCAGGCCAATCCTGCAGCAATGTCTAGGTCAATTAACTTCCATGAGACCTCATAAATATGTAGCTTATAAATTAGTTTTTATTAGATGCAGCAGATGAGCCAATTGACACAGTTGCTATGAAACATAAACACAAACAATCCTGACACTTATACATCGACACCGGTAATAATTTGAGAAAATTGTTGTCGTGCCAGTGTCGAATAATACGTGTCGGACACCAAACACACCTTCAATCTGAAATGTTTATACTTCTTCAGGAAGTTGCAAACTGTAAGAACACATTGGTTCTCTTCTTTTCTTTTTGTTTTGGTAAGAGTTGGTTCTTATTGTTTATCAATGGAAGAAATTGAGAAGATGGAGTCTTCTCTTTGCAGAGTAGTTTCACCCCTTAGGTGGCGGCGGCTAGGCAATTTTACATTCTTCCTTTTTATTTAGATTGCTTTCTTAGTTCATGTACATATATGTAATCTTATGTGACAAAGTGTCTTTCAAGATCTTAAATGTATGTAAATAAGATTGAGAGTTCAAATTGAACTTTTTTGTTGTGTGTTAGACTCTTATCATTTTGGTAAATAAAGATGGAAATATCTTTATCTTTTTTATAATCGGCTAAATGATAACACAGATGTCCTAAGATGAGTTCAAAGAGAACAATAATCTCGTGTGGAAATATCTTTATCATTCTGGTTAACTAATCATATGATACACCAAATAATTATTACTATATCTTTAGGCAAAATGTCTTTGAGATGTTGAGTATTTTATGTGAACTAACTAAGAAAATTGTATCTAATTAATCATTTGAATAACAACTATTTAAAAAGTGTTTGTATAAAAGAAGTGTTGTCATTAATTCAACCGTGGATTATTTTCATATTATGTTGGTCAAACACATTAAATTTCATATATATATTTGTCCACAAATTCTAGCTCAACTGACAGAAATGTCGAAATTGCTAGTGTTGGACGTCATGACCGAAGTTCGTACCTCGGTCCCTCCATTTTGAGTGTATGAGTTTCCAATGACTTATCATTTCGTCTATCTAAAAAACAAATTATATAAATCCAAGTGTCTATAATTACTATGTAATATTTTTCCATCAAAGTAGTTATGTAATATGTCAATTGACATTTACTTATATTTTTTAAAAGTTTCTATATTCATTTCAGCTTACTTGATGAAATATCAAATAATTTTATAAAAAATTGTGAAATTGATAAAACAAGAACAAAGAAGAACAATCATCGTATTTCATTGGTAGGTAAATCTTATTGGCTAGTCCTAAAACAAGATTGCAATCTATCATAAACAATTGAATTCAAGTTAGATGTGCATTTCATCAACAAAAAAAAAAATGTTAGATGTGCATGCAACATGTCAAATGCATGTACTCCCCTTTCAACTAAGTATTGCAATTCAAGTCCTCATATTCCTAATTTTAATTATGTTAGAGCCATGGTCTAAGAAAATAACATTGTTCCTCATTAGTGGGTCAAATTTGAAATTCCATCTTTCAAAGTAATGCTAAACAAAGTCAAAATATTGTTGTTAGCAAAACCATTTAATAATTGCAAGACTGTATAGATTTCAATTTTACTTTCTCCCTTATGAACAATCACATGACTTCTCTAGAATTAGTCTTAGATGTAGGCTGTAGGCACCTTTAATTGGTGTTTTAGCACTAATGAAAGTTTTAAAAGTCTTTGATCTCAGCAAACATAGTCCATTAAAAATGACTAACATTTTAATAGGTTTACATTTTAGGCTTGTTCAAAATGTTTGATAAAACACAACTTAAATGGTAATAAACTACAAAGATATTTGATAATCTAAGCGCGAGTTCAATCTCATAATTTTTCACTTCTAAAATATTAGTGATTTATTGACATTCGAGGAATCTAACTAATGAAGCTCCTTTTCATAGCGACTAGTCTACCAATCATTATAACATTGCATAAAACAATTTTTTCACCTATTATTTTCAATAATTTGTTTCCACATCAAATAAGTTAATGATCATAAGTACTACCAAACTTTTTTAATGTATACCAACATAGTAATAGTATAACACAAGTAGTAGATAATCAAATCCCTTAATCATCATTAAATTAAAGACCAAATCCCTAGCTGATGCATATGAAATCCCTAGCTTTTGCACACAAATGCTACCCTAGTTTAATATAAAACTCCTTAGTATATAACTTGTTAAATGCTATTACAACACATTATGAAGTTCAATATATTCCAATACTCACTTTTACCTATTAATCTATTTATCAAATGATGACTAAAAAACTGGCTCCAAAATCCTCAAGCCATGTCATACAAAATAGCAAACAAATTCTCACTTTCAATGCACAGAAAATGAAAACAGCTACCATAAAGTTGAGTCAAAATTGTCCTCTACAAGTATGATGTCAAGTGCTAGCAGGGTTGTAAACAACATATCAACAAGATTGAATAGATAATTTTTCACAATGGATCATAAGATAAATAGTTTGAAAATCAAGAATCTTTGTCTTTTGATGTATTATGAGGCAGTCTATCGATGACATTCTCGTCTACAATTCTATAATGTTTCGAAAATTGGTGGTGGATAACTCCGCAACACTTATCTACATAATCTCCATATTTTTTGTACAATGCAGGAACAGTAATCATCATGAGGGTTCCTGTCACCAGAATTAAAATATTTACAAAGAGTTAGGAGTTTATAAATAAATCAGCGAATTGCGTTGAGACTAGAAATATTAACAGATGCCGTTCACACTTCAAAATGACTCTTCACATAACATGATTTAGATAGAAATTAGGATGACACAGCATGTTACCTAGTTTTAAACCACAACTATGCTGTTTATCAAAAAAAAAAAACACAACTATGCTCATACAAATATCCAATCAGGATAAAGAAAACCATGCAAATGCAAATAAAGTCCGACAACGATTATATTGTTTAGAGTTGGACAAAATGACAACAACCAAACAATAAATGGCAGCAAAATGAAAGCAAAAGGTTCAAGTGAAATAAAGCAAAAGTGGTTTAGTGCGAAAATTGCAGTACACTGAAGAGAAAGGAGGGTCACAGTTAGAGACATCACAAACTCTTTTTAATTGATAAATTGTTTATGCAAACATACCAATATATGCAAGTGTGAAGAAGGAGAAGATGCTGCCAATGACAGACAAGAGCCACAAGCAAATCACCACCTGTTAAGTAGAAAACAAACACTGAATAATGTTTTTGACTTCCAAATTCCATAAAATCGTATGCATAATAGTGAGTTCCTATGTCTCCTTTCTAAATGTGAAATTTTGGAGAAAAATAAACGCTAGAGACATGAATAGTCGGAATAGACCATAAAGTTCTGTCAGAAGTCATAACAGAACATGTTGGCAGTTATTGTTGAAAAACCAAGTGATAAATTTGAGGAAATAGCTTCAACAGAGGAGGTTCAGGGAACATAGTAATAGCTCTTGTGTTGTGTTGAATCAGTCCGTTCAAAACTATATGCAATCCTTGTGAAATTTTACCAGAACATTCCTTTTATATAGTGGGTTGCACAAAGAGAAGCCTCTTGATCCACATTAGGTGTGGCTTGCACAAGGCTTGATAGGCCCTACATATAAAATAAACTAGGCCAAGTCTTTTATAAGAAGCTTGGTTGCACTTATGCAGTCTCGGATTCGAGTATTGTGAACGGAAAAAATAAGCGTTAGATAAGCATTGCCCTCTATTTTACTGCCTCATCTTAAAGTTATATATTCATTAATCTATTTAAAGGACTTGATGCAAAATAAACTTTTAAATCGGTTTTAGGGCCAAGCTAGGCTTTTAGAAAAGTTAGGTTAAGCTTTACAAATGACCAAGGTAAGTAGGTTTGGCTAATTTATGACAATGCCTAACTTGGCCCATTTCCACACCTTAGAAAAGTAATCACTGCATATTTAGATGACAAAGCCCCATCAAAAATCCCTAAAACTTTGTAATCTGAAACAAAACTAACCTTAAAAAAAATTCTAAAATCCTTGCCAATAGTGATGTCATGAGCTATAAGGAGAACATTATTGACTTTGACCCGAAATGAAGCAGCTACATTGTTAACCATTTCCTCTGAAACTATTAGCTCAGGTAAGGTTGGTGGTTGTCTGCTCAAAGAGAAAAGGATAACCAATAACATAGTGTTAGTGTTAAAATCGTGAAAAAATATAATACAAGCAAGGACATCAAGGTTACTAATCATACTTATTTCTAAGGGCAGCATAGTTAGAATTCAGAAACAGTATTACAATCAAAAGCAGCAAGACATCTGAACAAATTGTTAAGAATGGTAAATCTGTCCATTCTAGTAGGAACCAGGCAACCGTAGAAACAACGATGACGCCGAAGGAAACTTGCCACCGCTTCCATAGCAGAACATCAGAAACTATAATAGAGAAAAGGAGGGCAAACATC
This sequence comes from Trifolium repens, assembly GCA_030408175.1. Taxonomy (NCBI): domain Eukaryota; kingdom Viridiplantae; phylum Streptophyta; class Magnoliopsida; order Fabales; family Fabaceae; genus Trifolium; species Trifolium repens. Next base: position 3,185,202 of record CP125847.1, read on the forward strand.
AGAACTCGTATATGCATATTAAATCCAAAAATAAACTGCAAGAAAGCAGAATGATACTACTCAGCAAATTTTCCCAACTTTCTACAGATAGAGTTTAATTTATCAAACAGATATTTAGCAAATTTGAATTAAATTTTAAAAGGGAATATAAAACTCTCAGCTAAAACAATTTTCAATCCCAAATCCCAACCATATTAAGATTAGGCCAACACAAGAGAATAACAAAATATGCAGATCAAAGACAGAAAGATCAATCAAACATGAATGACCCTATGTACATAGTGAAGCTGAGGTACAGAAGATTGAATAGACTGCCAGTATTATCTCGCATCTTGTTCAAATTCCGATACGCAACAATGCAATAGCACCACTATAGCCTCTGTTTGACAATATTTTGTGCTAAATAGCATATCGCGGAACAATAGTGATTTGTTCAAATTCCACTGCGCTATAGCCACTAGTTAAAAGCAATAACTATGGAGCAAGGGTGGTATCTTTTTCTATAAAAAAAAGGTTCACGCGCGCGTGTGTGTGTGTGTGTAACAGTGCATATGATGAAACATAACAAATTTTAACAATTGTCAGGAAGTTACAGCATTACCAAAGGTGGTAGGAGGCTGAGCATCTGACTCAGACATTAAATTAACTCTCCCAAATGGAAATCCTACCAACTAGTTTGCGCAGACCTGGATACAAAATCAACACGTTAGTTATCTGAATTACTATGACAACCACATTCACAACAATCAAGTAATATCAAATTCAAAATAATTGTTCATCATTCAATCATCTCAATTCTCAACGAAATGCCAATACTCAACCAAAATCCAACACAGACAATACATCAGCATCCCCATGAACAAACATAAATAAATAAAACACAAATAAAAACGTTTAAGTGATTCAAACATGCAAGAGATCCACTTTTGAGCTAGGGTAGCACACGCAGACACTGAAATTTTACATGCATTATTCTCAAACAAAGTCTTTTGACCACACTCTGTTTAAATTTGCACCCTTGATTCAAACACTCTCTCCATCAATAGTCTCTCTCACTAAGTCCCTGAGATTACAAATATTTCAAAAAGGTCTCACACTCCATTAAACTGTCAAATTGGTTCCTATATTTAACCAGTTACTATCAACTAAGTCCTTATAATTAAATAACTTACTATCACATTGATCCCTAACTTTACCCACTTACTATCAATTCAGTCCCTAGCATATTCTGAGAAGGACTAATGAGTACAATTTGACAGCGTCAAGGACCTTTTTGAAATACTCATAAAGTCGAGGAACTATTAGAGAGTGTCCTACAAAGTTAGGGATGAATTCGGTAGTTTACTCAAAAAATATTATTTTGACCAACATTTGAGATTTTTATTAACCAAATTAGTAGTATTTTTCATTTTTAGAGACCAACTAGGTCTTAAATTATATTTTTCAATGGCCAGTTTAGACATTTACTTTAAAAAACTTCACTGTTTTTAAAATAATATTATCCCCATTTACTCAAAGTCAATGATGATGAAACAAATTGAGATTTTCCCAGAACTTGAAAAATAACTTCAAGCTTAAATTAAATTACCTAATTCATAAAAATTATCCTACAAACTAAAATTGTAATCAACCATGACAAAGTCCTGAATTATTATAACACAAGCTAGCAGCTACATCAAGATCAAAACTTTGCAATAGCAAAAAAAAAACCCTTTACAAATAATAACAACAATATATGAAATAAGAATAATTTAAACTTGAAACCAACATCACAGCTTATGTCCTCGAAGATGAAAATGAAATCCGAAAACGGCAGTGGTGTGCGGAGAATGCAAAGCGGGAGGGTGAAAGAGAGAAACTGGATACTAAAATCGGAGGGAGAGAGAGAGAGAGAGAGAATTGGGAATTTTGATGAAAATGAAATTGAATTAGGGTTAAGATGAATAATTAGGGTTGGGATTGAATTGAATAGTTTAATTTTGAATTGAATTGGTTTTAACGAGAGAAAATGATTGGAATTAGGAACGACATACAACAAGAGTATATTCCTTCCCGACTCCAAACTAGGCTGGCTTCTCTTTGATAAAAAAAAAATAGCTAATGATAAATCAGCTGGAATCGGATGAGTCAGTAGCGAATAACTTATAAACTAATTTTTACTAGTTTATAACGAATAAATTATTTGATTGAATTTATCGTGTTTGGTAAAATTAGCAGTTGTATAAGTATTAGTTTATAAGTGTGAAATGACATAAAAAAATATGTTTAATTAATATTTAATTTTTTTTTCAAGTAAGATGGTAAAGGTAAAATTAGAAGAAAAAATGATAAGTTATAAGCTATATTGACAAAAATTATAAGTTATAAGCTATAAGCTCATAATGAGCTATAAGTTATAAGTTATGAAAATAAATAAAGTTTTATGTAAAATCATAAGTTTTTATTGGCAAAAATTGTATTTTTATAAATTTATAATTATACACAAAAACTTATTTATTTGCTCTGTAAACAAAAAAAACTTATTTATTTAAATAAACTGTTTTATATAAACTCAAAAATAACAAATTGGAAACTCAACAACCTGGAAATCTGGACTACCAAGAACATCACATAACAAATTACAAGCTAAGTAATAGGCAATTCAATTGCATAATCCACAACATATATTCAATCTCAATTAGATATTCAATAATTTTCTAATTGCAATTCTAATGCATGTGGTACCATCCTATCACCACCAATTTTATTTTTTTGAATATTAGAGTACTATTAGTAATAATATCAACAAAACCAAATACATTATACATCAAGTACATAAATTTATCATCAATATTTATGCATAATCACCAACATATATTTACCTTGTTTAAATTCAAGATATCTCATTTTAATTGGTTTCTAAGTATTTGAGAAAACATTGATTTTACTTTCTCTCAACTCAACTAATGATTAGAAATAAGTAGCCTAAGTATTACGGATCCATTTGACCTCAAAAACATGATTTTTCTTAATTATACACAGTTTGAATCGAGTCGGATCATAGAAGCAATGTTCTAAATCAAGCCAGAAGCTAAATTTTGCCCAAAAATATTGTCTGACTCCAGTCAGCTGGCAGAAACACATTCCTACTTGAGTCAGTTGGCAGAAACACATTCATTTTTGTCCAGAAATGCTGTCTGACTCAAGTCAGCTGGCAGAAACATATTTCTTACTCGAGTCAACTGACAGAAAAATAAATTTTTCACCATTTTTGAACTACGAACTTCAATTTTAAAATCTTCCAAAAACTCAAGTTTAATCCCTTTAAACTACAACAAATAAACAATTCTACATCCAAAAAATTTATCACAAAACCCTAACCTATAAGAGGGATGAAGGATCTTGAGAGAGAGATGAAATCACTCTCAACCATCATCAACCTACTCTAATCCATAAACAAATAACTCCCCTTACCTCTAGGGAAATGGAGAATTGATGTATCCATAAACAAATACATGTACTCCCCTTTCGACTTAGTATTTTCAAGTCCTCATATTCCTAATTTAATTTTGCTAGAGCCATATATGTTCTAAGAAAATAACATTGTTCATCATTAGAGGGTCAATTTTGAAATTCTATCTTCCAAGCATAGAATCTATATTCCTAAACAAAGTCAAAATATTGTTGTTAGGAAAACCATTTAATAATTGCAAGACTACAATTTTACTTTCCCCTTTATGAACAATTGCAGGATTCTCTAGAATTAGTCTTAGATGTTGGAACCTTTAATTGGTGTTTTAGCACTAATGAAAGTTTTAAAAGTCTTTGATTGTCAACAAACTTGAACAATAGTCCATCAATTTATAACATTTTTAGTCCATCAACATGAACCACGCCCTTCGGCGACAAACTTATAGGTTCGAATTGCATGAGCCGCCAAATCCGTGAAAAGGATGACATGATCGCCAAAATACACAACAAAAAAAAAAGTTTTATATTTATCAAAATGGCCAGTTAGTTCAATTATTGATTTGGTCCACTAACACCTGTGGCATCCTTTAATTTGAGTAATTTCTTTTTAGGTGGATTCTAGGGTGGGAGAGTGACATGGGTCTCCCACCATGGGTGAGTTATAAAAACCGTTGGATGAAAGATGTTATCATACACTGTCAGTACCATATACATTTCTTTTCTCTCTTTCCAACATCTCTCTACCTTTTCTATCATGCTCTTTGTTCCTGTGTTTCTGCAACAACACCCTCTACCTTTTCATTTCTTCTACCTCACAACCACAACACCCTTTTTACTTAACTTTCTTCAAATCAATACTCAAACCTCCCAATTTAATCTCCTATTAATTCATTTAAATTTCAAACCTAAGGATATACAACCAATCACTAACTAGATCTATACATCATAAAATATTCATGAGTGAATAGAAAAATTCATCAAACAATTGAAGAATAATTGACTTAAGATCTATCGAATCCAACATAAAATCAAGTAAAGAACGAACAATATTTTTTCTGGACTGCTGTTTTGTGTTTTGTTGTTGGCATCCGCTGCTGATTAAGAGGGGGTAGTTGGGTGTGCAATGCAATTTCATGTTTCGTTTGTTTTTATTTTCAATTGAAAAAATGTGGACAATCATGGAATAGCGTGTTCAACCATTGAAGATGTCATTGGTATGCCTTAATGTTTGAAAACTTGTCATATAATCATGAGATGGTTGCTTGTACAACGCGCCCAGTGATCCTTGTTATGTGAAAAGAATTGAGATTGAATTCATTCACATCAAATCTAACAACCATATTCTAAAGATGGGTTTTTGTGTGAGACAGCAAGATCGTCAGCTCATCCAAGGACTTTGATGTAGTAAATGTAAAATTGAATTTTATAAGGAATAACAAATGATAGAAGTGTTTTTCAGGCTGAGTTTTGTGTTTAATTAAACTATGAACAAAAACAATTGAATGGAAAGATGAAAGAAAATGGTGATACAGAGAATAGAGAGATGATGGGAAGAGAGAGAAAAGAAATGTATATGGTACTGACAGTGCATTGTAACATCTCTCATCCAACGGTTCCTATAACTCACCCATGGTGGGAGACCCATCTCACTCTCCCACCCTAGAATCCACCTTCTTTTTAAGGCAATAGAACAATAAGTAAAATCTTTCCACCACAACATTTTTATACAAGGGAATTCATTCATCCTTTATGTCAGAGCAGCCAGCTATTTTCAGCAATCAATTTCTATTTCTGCAATGGAAATTTAGGATATAAAGCTATGCATCTTAATTTTATTACACAAATGAAGCATAGACACTTTTCATTCAATTATTGTTCAAGTACAAGAAGAATATACTTAAATTGTCTTAAACAATATTGTCTTAAACCCTTGAGATTTAACATTATATTATGGAAACAATTCCTTTTGAAAAAAGGAAGAAAAAAAAAAGCAATATAAATCAAAACATATTACATGGACTAAACCATCTTAGTTGTGCCAAATATTGACACGCACACAGATATAATACTTTTAGAATATAGAAGTGATTGAATTTAACTATATATGTCGGGTGTGATCATATCAATGTTCCATACCGACATTTGTTAGATATTGGACACACCACTGACACATGTCAAATACTCGACTATCTTCAATATGAAATGTCGGTGCTACATAGATCTGACACATCTATACTATTCAACTATGGCTTAGCATTTTTTTTTAATGTATGCATTTAAAGGGTCGGTTAGTAGAGGAACTGTCTTCCAGTGTAGGTTTGTCCAAAGGACCAACTAGGTGGGGCAACATTAAATGACACAATACTATGACCATTACCAGTGGTGACTACAAATGAAAGACTTTGTCCATTTAAGTAAGAGTTGCTCTGCCAATTTTGTCCCCAATTTCTTGACATGGCTTGCCATCTTGTCCTTGAACCTTTGATTGCTACAGAATGCACATCACCAGCACCTCCAACATTGGTCACAAGGACTAAGTTGAAATATGAATGACCATTGATTGTGAACCTTATTCCACCTCTTCTTCTACACCTTACCCTTTAATCACAAACCATGCATAAAGAAAAAAAAAAGTTAGCTTCAAAGCCAAACATGTAGTAAAAGATTAATGATATTTGCAAAAAATTACAATTACACACTACTTATTATAAATTCTTTTTAAACTAAAAAATTTAAATTGTGTATCAATTTCACATATTATTAAAAATGGACGGTCTAGTGCACGTGGCTCCAACCACATGGGGTTTGAAGAGGGGCCTGGATTCATTGCTGTCAATAAATGACGCAGTTTCATGCTGTAATTGATCATGGTCGTTGATTTGAGATTAGACGGTTCAAATTTAAAATACGATTTTATAAAACAAAACGATCTCAGCTGCCGATTAGAGATTGGACAGTCCAGATTAGTTAAAACAGGGTACTGTAACTATGGGAAATCTGAATCCTTTGAAGAGGGTAGATGTATGCAATCTTACCTTATAAGTGGAGAGATTATTTTTAGGATTTTAACTTTTGACCTATGAAGCAGTGGAGATATTATTTTTAGGATTTTAACTTTTGACCTATGAAGCAGTGACACTAACAAGGATGTGTCAACACTGCTAATAATTTGAATAAAATGAAATAATTAAATATAACCAGATATGCAAATGTCATATCGGTGTCGGATATTTCCTTAATCAGAAGTGTCAATGCTATCGTGGCCTCTAGATCTCATGGGAGCAACCATATTAATGTGCCAAGACTCATTCTCTACCTTACATATTATTAAAGATAAAAGGAAATAAATTGAGAACATTAAATTACCTTCTATAAACAACAGGAACAATACCAGCTTTATATTGTGCAATGTGTTGGAAAACAGGTTGAGAGAGATCAAAATGGTGATTGGGAGGGTCACACCAACCACCAGGTGGACAGAAATTAGTGGCAGTAACAACAATGGAGCCAGGGAGACACCATTTTGGGTCATTTGCACATTTTATTTCATAGCATGAACCACAACTCAAACCATTGTTGAATAATGCAGTGCTAAGTGCTGCTGTATTAGTCCCATAACCTTGACTATACAAGTTTCCATATCCACATGCCCCACCTGAAATTTTTGAGATTTTTGTTACATACCCATTATAGTATAGAACCTAAAGTACATAACTTTACCAAACATATTTATTAATTATCATATATGTGTTAAATACAATGTTTTAAAAACTGAACCGAACAGTGACTAAACTTTGAACTAACATTTACTATAGTTTGATTATTTTACTAGTTCGGTCACGGTTTTGTCCTGGTTAAAGCAGTTTAAGGCAATTCAACCATAATCAAGAAGTATCTCCGGTTCGATTTTCGGTTTTTAATTGGTTACATATCCACAAAGTATAGCTAGAACCTAAAGCACATAACTTTTAGACCAAAAAAATAAAATCTGTTAGCTATGTTCATGGTCGCAAATTGCGGTCTGCAACTGCAATTTAAAGGATTTTGAGGTCTCTGCAAAAGCATGCAACCGCAATTTCGACTGCATGGACTGCATTTTACCGTATAAAGATTCGCAGCATAACGGTAACTTAAAAACATGGCTATGTTTATGCAGATATTAATTTCATGCATACATACATACCCATTGTGCCAGAAGCATCACTACCACCATAGAAGGTTGCATGTGCATTAATCCAACCCCAATTGTTTCCATAACCATAAACATATGAGATCATGGAGAACATAATTCCAAGAACAAGAAAGCATAGATGAGACATTTTTTTTCCTGCATAAATGCAAAAGAAGAGTATTTCAGACAAAATATCAGCAAAGTATAGTAAATTATGTAGAAACTATATATATAAATTGAATTAAAGAAAACATAAAGAAAAAAAAATGAAGACATAAAGGTAGAGAATTAATTACAAGAAGGTGAAGATTGAAATGAGTTTTTGCATTGTTTTGGGGGCATTGGAGTTGGAATAAATAGAGAGAGGTCAGTCAACATCAAAGCTGACAGAATTGGGACCATGCAAATGCAGAAAAATGTGAGGAGGGAGTAAGAGGCTTTGGAACTATGATTTATGGTAACTGTGCTTTTCAATATAGATCAAGGCATTTACTATTTTACCATATGCTATTGTACAAATTAAATTATGAGTCAAATGGAATCATTGTGAGGTTTGAGGAGTACTTACATAGTCAAAATTGTTTTCTCAGAACTTTTGTCATTTTATCATTTTAATTTCAAATTCTCCCAATGGGTCGGGAAACGGAGGTCGGTCTAGTTAGTAAAGATTCAGCTCAACTGTATCGTAAAAGGATAATCGGTGTTGTCGATGATAAGATCTCGTTGGTGGATGATATGTAAGTATTTTTGTTAGTGTTATCAGGGCATTTGTGTCCTTGATACTTTTGCGGACTTTGGTGAGTCTCGGAAACCTAATTTCTTTAACATTTTTTTTCTATAAAAAAATTGTCGCAATAATTATCCTAATGTTGATGAAAGTATTGGATTTTATTAACTCTATTTTATTTCATTCATATCAAGTATCTAGTATCACCTAAAAACTACTTTGTTCCTCAAATTCAGTTACCTCTTTATTTAACTTCAATTTTTCTATTAAATATATTTTTAATTTCTATAAAATTATGAGTTTTTAAGTTTTGTTCCTTAAAAATATAATTCCCTTTTAATTTCTATTTACATTTTATAGGAACTATTTTGAGAACTAAAAATATTCATTTTTTATAAAACTTTCTAAAAATATTCTTATAAGCTATGCAATATTTTGAAAGACTAAAATTTAATAGAGATCAAATTTGAAAGCTTAATTGTAATCTTCTGGATACTAAAAATATATTTAACCCAATTATTTTAGCACAAAATAAATGTTTTAAATTTTGGTATGATAGGAGAGTGAAAATAGTGAACAACTCTATGTTTTTGAATCCACTTTTAAAGAGATTAAAATTGATTTTAGAGGTGAGAATTTATTTTGACATGTTTGGATTTTTAAAGTAGTTAGAATTGATTCTATTCAAAGTTAAAAATTGTAGCTTATGATTTTAGAATTGATTTTTAAATTCATATTTTTTATTCAACTCACTTTTACTTATATATGAATTTAGCCAAATATAAATCACTTTACTTCAAACTGAATTTTAATCATAAACAATTTTACAAAAACAAATTTTCGTATTGCAGAACCAAATAAATTTTCGTATTGCAGAACCAAATATGCATTTGTTGGGGAGTTCGGGAAACTCAGAAGAAACATGGGGCCAAACGCTCTAGGACTATATGAGAGAGACGACACTTCCACATCCAAAACCTCAAGGAATTAAGTTAATAGGTCACATCTTTTATAAATCAAACATTATTCTCATTCATAGTACGTCGATGTAAGACTTAACCACTCACACTTGAACCCAACAATATCTCCCCAAAAATCGAACCACAACTTTAATACCACTTGTTGAGGAGTTCGGGGAACCTCAGAAGAAACATCGGGTCCAATGCTCCAGGACCACATGAGAGGGAGGCACCATATCTCCACCCAAAAACTTAAGGTATTAGGTTAATGATCCACCTCTTTTATGAATCCAACATTATTTTTATTCACAGTCGATGTAAAACTTAATCACTCACGCTTAAAATTCAACAATGTTTTCTTCCAAATGGATAACTCTCCGTAAATCTCATTTCAAAAATTCTTTTTCTGCAGAAGATTTATAATACCAACTTGCCGAACATCATATTAATTATATGAAGTTTCTTTGCAACATCAAGATTGAAATATAAAATTTGTCCCTCTAAGAAATATGCAATTGTGATTGAAAACGACTATGTATTAAAACAATGACATAGACTATGGTGCCAAGATGATACAAATATGTGCAAGAGGGCCACCATAGAATAGTATGCATCATGCATAAGTCCCTTCTTAGAAAGCAAACTGAGTTGTTAATGGTGCAAGTGCAATCAATATGGATATCAATCCCATCATAATCAATTCTAAAGATAATATTGAAAATAATTAGTACATATGCTTCTCTAAAAGGGTATAATTAACCAAACAAATGACATCCTGCAAAGAAATGTATGCAAGGAACTTTCCCATAAAAAAAATTATGTAAAGCTGGCAACCATGCAAGAGTGATTAGCCATTAAATTCAAACATGTGGTATTTAATATATGCATCCACAATACCTACTTAGTTTTAGGTTTCATTAATTAGTGATAAATTAAAATACTAATTTTTGTATTTTATAATTTTTATATACATAATACAATTTTTCCTTGTAGTAAGAAAACTTCATTCTACCATACATTTTTAACATTACACTTATTTTATCCATCTTTTTATATGTAATATCTATATATCATTTGGTGCTTCAAAAAAATCTATATATCATTTGGAGTCTTAATTTTGAGACCTCTTTGAGAATTTTGACTACAATTTATCAAAAGTTGAGCATTAGGCATTTCTTTTTAAGGTAATTGTCTAACATCCAATAGTAAAAAATGTCTTTTAAACTATTATATCATAGACACCACCTTCTTTTAAACTCAAACGTTTGTCGGACTAATCCAATAGTCGGTGAAACCTAACATAAAATTCGAAAGAATTCTTATATCTTTTAAGTGGAAAAACTTAATTAATTAAGACTTTTTTTACTAATAACTAAGCCAGCTCTTTTTTGCTAATATGAAACGTCTTTTCATTAAAAGAAAGAAAATGATAATGATCACAAATCTTATAACTTTTTTTTGGTCGAAATCTTATAACTTTCTTTAAAGCTAGCGGGCCTTCACCTTTGAACTAGGATAGGATCAATGGAATTACCCGAGCTAAACGAAACAAGTGCTTTCCTTGTCCGGTATGAGTTGATAATTAAGACTTTTGTTTCACTGGTCTGGGCTTGGGCCCGATAACCATGTTTTGGTGGAAAATTTTCTTTCTACCCCAACATTTAACTCTTCACCTCTACAAATAACTCAATATTCCCATTTTACCCCTTTTATCATTTGATTTGACATCACCTCTATACATTTAATTAAAATTATAAACTGGAAAATTAAAAAAATGAGTTCCAAACAATTATCCACGGTTAAACTGTGGCTAAATTGCAAACCGGAACACTAATCAAAATATTTCGGAACGTTTTGCCTAAGTTTTCCGGTAACAATTGCAAACCGGAACACTAATCAAAATATTTCCCGTGACCAGTTAGGCACGGTGGTGTGGATGGTGGCTTCATCCTAATTTGATATTTTTTTTTTCTTTTGTGTTTGATTTTTAAAATTCTAATTTGCTACTGTTACTGTTCATTGAAAGCATAGGTTGAAAATGAAAAGTATTTGCTATTGTTACTGTTCACTGTTACTGTTCATTTGCAATTTTATTACTGTTCCGGTTTGCATAGGTTATTAGCATAGGTTGAAAAGCATATTGTTAACTGTTACCGGACTACTTAGGCAAAGTGTACCGAAAATTATTAAATGTATGTATGAAGTCATATGATAAGAGGGGTAAAATGGGAATATTCAGTTATTTGTAGGGGTGAAGAGTTAAATGTAGGGGTAGAAAGAAAATTTTTCTGTTTTGGTTATTATAACGTACATAATGTGGCACTACATTGTCACAAAAAATAACTTGACATAATCCATATTTAAATTTAAGTTAAAAAAATCCAAATAAAAACATATCTATTTCATACTAGAAAAAACTATTTTTTAATATTAATGAGGAATTTTATAAAATATAAAATTTATACCGTGTTATAAAAAAAAATTAAAACTTTATATTTGTTATTTTTGTATTAGCTAGCCCTCTTTTTTCTAGGTGAAGGAGTTCAAGCAATATATTATAGAATTAAAAAAAGAGTAAGTAAAGTCTGATAAAAAATTATCTTTAATGTCAGCTTTTATTTCATGAAGTAGCTTTGCAAGAAAGAAGTTAGTTCCCTCTTGTGCCTCAGTTAGGATTCAAACTTGGTTTCTTCCTAACAATTTATCCTTAATTGAGATCATTAATCACTTAAATTCTATCATTTCATTGGTTTAAGTACCACAATGAACTTTTACTCAATGTGACACTCCCAATTGCCTAACTTCTGCCTAACTTCTCTTGCTAAATCAAAATGAATCTCGTTTGATCCAAACCCTTGTGTATTCTAGTGACTTTACTTTTTGGGTTGACATACATGAATGTAACGAATTAATTAGGTGTTTAAACTTTTCAGAGAGGTTACATTGGAGTAAATTAGTACATGAAATTAAGAATAATGATACAAGCAAGGTTGTCAGAACCGGACTGGTTATCGAACCGGTGAGCTTACTGGTTCAAGGTTCAATGGTCGGACTGAGGTTAGACCGGGGTCGAACCGTTTTTATTAAATATATATTTTTTATAATATATAAAACATATTAAACAAAAAAATGCATAATATTACCAAACGTTAGTTGGTTCAGTGGTGATTGGCGCTGAACTTGGTAGAGAGGACCACGATTCGATCCCCCGCAACTGCGATCGGGAGGGGGCTGGAACCACTTGATGCCAGAACTGACCCCGGACCAGATTAAACTGGTGGTGTAAACCAAAAAAAAAAATGCATAATATTTCAATTTGGGTAAGCTAATTTAGCTTCTTCAAAAAAAAAAAAGTATAATATTCAAAGTTTTATACTATTAAATAAAAAGCAATATCTTAGCCAACATTAATCACAAATATTCTAAATATCTCACACTATTATTTATTTTTTTGACGAAATCTCAAACTATTATTATCAATCAATAGAATATCATTTGTAATAATTGCAATATCATTTGTTATTATTTTGTAATTATATATGTAATTACTTAGTTGCCAAACTGAGAACATATATGTTGGCAATTACTTTGGAAATATTCATGTCATAATAAATGGAAAAGTCATAACCTTGTAATATATTTATTAAAATCATATTTTTCTTTCTTTTTTCCTGTTTGTTTCTTATTTTGGCTTTTTTGATGTTTTTATTTAAAAATAATAATTCTGAAAACGAAAAAAAAATAAAAAAAAATCTAGACCTCCAAACCGGTCGGACCGGCCGGGTCGCCAGTTTTATCTCGGTTTTCTCGGTTTGATCCGATTCACTCGCAGAACGGTTTTCTGCACCAACCGAACCGGACGCAGGTCCGGTTCCCGGTTCGACCGGTCTGACCGGCCGGTCCGGTTTTGACAATCTTGGATACAAGTGAGTTTGAACATCACATATTCGTCTAAAACCTTAAGACATTTAAGTATATGTGTCTTCTCAATTAAATGCCGCTCAACATTTACTATTTTCATTAATGTCTTAAGGTGAATCAATATGAAACTTTTAACTCACACTTGATACATCAATGTTCTTTCTCTCAAGTCCAGACTCTTAGCACATTCAATCCAACATCAGGAACCACTAATTGCTCCTTCATAAAGTCGAACTGGATTTTAACACCACCATTGATACTTTTAGGAGAGTCTACACTAGAATGAATCAACACATTGTACTATAAAAGCATCCATACTCGTGAATTTAGACACCACGCCACATTTTCATATAAAACTATGTGTTAAGTTGAATGTTGTACAAAAGCTTTATTATTAAGTGCATTGCTTCATAAATCAATTTTCAATTAATTTTTTTTACTGAATACATGCATCAATCTTAGTTATGCTAAATAAGCAAAGCAGTGATGTTCATTTTGTCGGTAGAGTTGCAATGAAAGTTTCTAAAATTTTAGCATAACGTAGGGTCAGTTAAGACAATTCCGGGTATTTTTTCACATGGGGAAGAACAAGGATACTTTTTATTTTCTTTGAATAATAAGAACAAGGACAAGGACACTTATCCCTACCACCTGGACATAATTCGTTGCAACATCATTTTCGACGTTTCTAAGTTGCAAGGAACACATGGTTTGTGCAAAAACGCATTAAATTTGAGATCGCTTAAATCTGCGTCATAATTTTGTTAAAGGATGACTTTTTTTAAAAGAGGAATTAATATATTGTAGATATTTTACAAGTATATATATAATCGAAATCACAACGAATTACTATGATAATAATTACAAAAGTTATATTTTTGGGTGCAAAAGAATTTTTGTACCACCATGCATGATTTCATCAATCTTAATTATGAAACATATGCACTATTTATATCATACAAATAAGTTATAATCTCGCATTATAAAACTAAGGTTTTGAATCCCTTTTACTTTAATTTAATTAGTAGAGACATTGTATTTTATACATAAAAGTCAAAATTTGAGCTTTGGACATTCACTTAATAGGTTGAATTATATAATTAATTATTAGGCTATTTGACAACACAAAAAAATAAAAACTCTAAAATTTTGCCATATATAATTGCCATGTATATACTTCAATGAATTTGGGTTACGCGTAGTCATGATACATCTAGACCATCTGATTGATTGAGATAGAACAATCTAAATTTTAATCCTAAAATTTAAATTTGAAATAATTAAAATTTAAGAACGGTCCAGATATATTGAACGCATGCAATTAACCTGCATCCAATCCAAATTCCTATTTCTTTATCTATATATTTCACGTCTATTAGTAGTTATTATGAGTAGTTTTTTTTTTGGTCTTATTTATGAGTAGTTTTAATTTTCAATTTTTGAAGTTTATCAAGAATTGAACTTAACCTCATTTTCCTAATTAGCTCTTTAGTTTTGTCTAATAATTCATAAGTTAATCTTGAACCGTATGTAAAATTTATTTTCATCATTTAATCAATATATTTGATTTGATTGAATAATGAGACTTATACCAGTAAAACTTGCTTTAGGCCTCTAACTATGTTTGGACGATCCTGTTTAATTAAAGAAAATAGCTTTACAAAGTGTGTTAAATTAAAAGTAACTAATCAAAACATTGGCTTTAAAATTATTAGTGAGTTTCTTTTAGAATGAATTATTCAAAAGAATTCGAGTTTGATTTCTAATGAAAAAAACATTTTTTACTTATATCATAGCCGAATTTTAAATTATCGGAACTCATTCCCAAAAAACCAGAAGATTAATAATGAATAAAAAATTAAAACTAAACTCATCAAATCAAATCAATCCAATTCATTAACACAAACAGTAATTTTATGACATAATTAGACTAACAAATAGTTGATTTTATATCATCAATTATCAAAATCCTTTTCTCTTTGTTGCTTCACACTTCGTGTCTTATCAATGAAAAATTCCAACACGATATATAAAAGGTTAGATTTGTTCCCAATAATTAGTTGAGCTTTTTTCATGGAAGTCAAGCATCCTTTAATGAAACATTGCTTACATGAAAGAGAGAACATATCTTGTGGACTAGATTGTGTGGGGCTCAATGTTTGTTGTAAGTCTTATTACCAATGGCCACAACTTTTTATGAATAATATCCAAGTAAATTTGTAAAAGCATCTTTTATATATATATATATATATATATATATATATATATATATATATATATATATATATATGTTGTAATTTTTAATTATTATTTTATTATTTCAAAAGTTTCTTAAAATTATTCCTTATTTTTATATGTGAAAATTACTTGGTCAATCCTCATTTATGAATTATTAAGTGACCAAACCATTTTTCTTTATGAATTAAGGCTTATGTCTCATAACCATTTCATGATTTTATTGCCAATTGTTTTATCTTAATGGACACATTTTTGAGTAATGGCTTTGTATTATAAAATGGTTGGTGTGTATATATACACACATATATATACACGTGATATATAGAAGAAAATAATACACAAAATAAGCAATCTTCCCTTGCACAATAAAAATTATTTCCTGAGTGCATTTCCGGTGTTTATCAAATTCAAGCTATTCTGTTACCTCAATTTTGAGAAGGACCTGTTGAATCCTGAGAAATTTGCGCAAATATACAGCGGATAAATTCCTAAGGACAGTCTTCGTGGCGCCTCAGGTTATTACATGATTTACTAATTGCAAATTAACGTTGTTCTCCGTTATGGAGTGTCGTGGTTGCTTTGTCGGGATCAAATTACTACAATTAGAAGATAAGTTCACTACCCCTATTATATTTTATTATTATAATTATTTGGTGTTTATATTCTTATATATTTGTTTATTATTTTGATAATTTTAGGTCCAATTTTACAACAATCTTAGGAATTTATCTTTGAATTCAATTGGATAGAATTATCAATTTTAATTGCAAGAAGAGGATTAGATGACAGTGTATTGTTGATCCTTGAAAATCACTATAGAGGTCATATACTTGTACATGATTTTATCTCCAATTTACGGGTACAAGACTTGCCTTTAGTCAAAGACCTCAATTCAATTCATATTTGAGAGCAATGTGCCAAGAGTTTGGTAGACTTGATTCATTTCACGAGAAAATGGTGAAATGGAAGAGCATGTCAACAATCCATTGTAAGTATGGAAATTTTCTCCTCTTGAAACCATCCACAAGAGGCAAGGTACATACACTCTAATCTCTAAATTTTTCAAGTCTTATTTTTGTGTATGTTGAGACTATGACCATCAATTGAATTTTTATGGGATTATATTAATTATATGGTCTTATGCCACTATAATTGTTGTTGATTTTTACTTTGATAATGATCAACTTATAATAATTGAGATATCGATGAACCATTATATTAAAATAATATAATGACGTTAATTGGAATTAAATTTCAATGAGAATAAATCTAAATGAGAAATAAAGCTATGAGTTATTTTACTCATCGTGTGAATGTTGTCGCTTGAAAGCCTTTTGCAAGTAGACCTATATGATAAATCGAAATATTGAATTTATTTATTTTTATTGGTAGAAATGTTGTCACTTAGAATTGATCTAAGTAGACCTAATAAAATATATATTAAAAGTCAATTTGACAATATACGAGAGATATTATTTATAATGACGCGACATTGTATTAAAATCATACAATGCTAATTATATAAGAGCCAATGGGAATAAATCTACAAGTGGATTTATTTATTCCAAATGAAGATGTTGTCGCTTAGTTAACCAAGCAGACCTGTATAGTTTTATTGCGAATAACAAGTTTATTATTGTAAACTTGACAAATATGAGATTAATTGACTTAGAGACGTCTTGGTCAATATTATTTTGATGAAAGAATATTGTCTTCATCATTTGTGTGTAAAGTAGCTACTAAACAAAGCCCCTGGGAAGAAATAAATATGCGAAACATCGAGGGAAATGGGACTTGAGCCATTTGAAATTAACAAGTGATGGGAACCCGACCTTTGTGATTGGAAACCCCATGAATAAGGTTTAATGTGGTAAGAACAAGTCACGAGTTAATTCTGCTAACACTAAATTTTATTTAATCTGTCTCTTTTCTATGGTGTACGTAATTGAGAAAGTGTTAGACACTGCATTATTGAGAGGGTAAACTACAAAGCTTTTAATGATTTTCATATTCCTTATGGGTGGTGTACGATTTGCAGCATACACTTGATGAAATCACCTATATGAGTGTCGAGTGGGGCCGCTTGCATGAGACCTTGGCAAAGTCTCTAGAGCACTCATGAATACCAGGCACGCGCACGGCCTATTAGCGCACAACCGCGTAACAGCAAGAATTATGGGGGTGTAATGTGATTGTAAGACCGCTAACACACATCAAGTGTCTTGGGTTCCATTGCTTGCAAAACCAATTCACTGTGTGTTAAGTCTTATCTTTCTAGGACGGGTTCCATAACTTGCTACACCGTTCCGAGGCATTACATCTACGATGTTTACTCAGGAAATTTTCTTTTCTAATTTTAAACTTTTGAAATATGTGGGGGATTGTTGTAATTTTTAATTATTATTTTATTATTTCAAAAGTTTCTTAAAATTATTCCTTATTTTTATATGTGAAAATTACTTGGTCAATCCTCATTTATGAATTATTAAGTGACCAAACCGTTTTTCTTTATGAATTAAGGCTTATGTCTCATAACCATTTCATGATTTTATTGCCAATTGTTTTATCTTAATGGACACATTTTTGAGTAATGGCTTTGTATTATAAAATGGTTGGTGTGTATATATACACATATATATATACGTGATATATAGAAGAAAATAATACACAAAATAAGCAATCTTCCCTTTCACAATAAAAATTATTTCCTGAGTGCATTTCCGGTGTTTATCAAATTCAAGCTGTTCTGTTACCTCAATTTTGAGAAGGACCTGTTGAATCCTGGGGAATTTGCGCAAATATACAGCGGATAAATTCCTAAGGACAGTCTTCGTGGCGCCTCAGGTTATTACATGATTTACTAATTGCAAATTAACGTTGTTCTCCGTTATGGAGTGTCGTGGTTGCTTTGTCGGGATCAAATTACTACAATTAGAAGATAAGTTCACTACCCCTATTATATTTTATTATTATAATTATTTGGTGTTTATATTCTTATATATTTGTTTATTATTTTGATAATTTTAGGTCCAATTTTACAACAGTATATATATATATATATATATATATATATATATATATATATATATATATATATATATATATATATATATATATATATATATATATATATTGAGGATATATAATTAATGTATTGTGGAATTTTGGAAATTTTTCTTGAATATAAAATGCATGTAAAAAATACCAAAAAAAAAATGCATGTAAATTGTATTCCGCGATCACAATCCTTGCAGAAAAAAATAAATTAGAATTCATGTAAATTTCACATTTCAAAAGTCGCATACACTGAAATTCAAGTTCAATCCGTTTATTTTATTCATATTTTTAATTTTCTTCTACATTCATTTCAACCTACTGTGATTCGATTGTTGTAGTTCTTGAGTTTTACCATAGTTTGATTCATTTTAAATTAGTCATATGTGTTCAGAATCGTAACTAGATTCAAAGAGGAGGCCAAAAAAATGTGATGTAATGTAATATTTGTGAGAAGGGAGGGACAAGTATGAAGGTGTGGATTTTTTATGTGAAAAAAATAAAAAATAAAAATTTAAGAAAGAGAATAACTGTAATTCGATTGTTGTAGTTCTTGAGTTTCACCATAGTTTGATTCATTTTAGGTTAGTAATGTGTGTTCATAATAGTAACTAGATTTAAAGAGGAGGCCAAAAACATGTGCTGTAATGTAATATTTGTGAGGAGGGAGGGACAAGTATGAAGGTGTGGATTTTTTTGACAACAAAATAAAAATCTTAAGATAGAGAATAACTGTGAAGAATCATATGATCATAGTGTCATAGATCAAGCACATAGGAAAGAGATAGAGCATAGTCATACTCATGAGGTAAAAGATTATAAGAGATCATATTAAATTGATAAAAGATGAGTAGAATATGTACATTATTGTTCTATTTATATGACTCAATTAACTAACTAATTGAATAACCAACTATAACTATAATTTCTAACTAACTAACACAATAACCTCTTTCATCTAAGAGGCAAGAGTAAAGATAAGACATTAAAATATGTTGTAGATCAACCAAATCCCTAATACTTAATTGAGTAACATAGTGTGGGCTTAAGCACAAAGCAACACATATTTGAACATACATATGAAAATAAATTCTAAAAGATATCAATCTCTAAATCATTTTTTTCTATTAACTTAGTCGTCATCAATTCATCATATAGACAAATGAATGAGGAGGGGGGAACGAGTGTTGTAGGTTCAAACCAAGACTCGTGTCATGTAGTGCTAACCACTATGCTTAACAATTTTCCCAAAAAGAAAAAGAAAATTAAATTAGTAACCAAAAAACTCAAAATCTACATTGGAGATTGATAATGAGTAGTCCTGACCTAAGTTAAGAAATTGTAGGTTTATAAAAAAATGTGATATGATTAGTATATGATGAGCTTGAGTTGATTTGATATATTTGTCTAATATGCATAGCGTGATTTTTTTTTTGTTACATACTTACATGGTGTGGTGATGTTTGATAACATGCATGTTTGATGATATTGGTATCATGTATAGTGAAAGTAAAATTTTAGTTTTTGTTATGAACAATTATTATAAAGATTCATTTTCCTTGCTCTAAATTAAAAAAATTATTGTCCTCATTTGCAGGGCCGTCTCCGACTATTTGGAGACCCCGAGCTAATAATAAAAATAGACCCCGAATAAAAAAAATACAATTTTTTTAAAAAAAGAATTTCATATATTTCAAATAGTAAATATTGAAGTTGAAATAATAACTAAAAAATTAAGAGATAAGTAACAAATAAAACTAATATTTAAACGACAAATAAAATAATCAATTAAAAAACTTTTTTTTTTACATAAATTTAAAAAACTTTTACAAATTGTTATGATAATAAAGCAATAATAAAATTGTGATATGAAATTTAACACCAAACCTTTCAGGCTTCCGGCAATATTAATAATAACTACATGAATGAATGCATCTCTTAAAATAAAATTGAAAAACTGCCATAGGTGGGATTTGAACACACAACCCACAACACCCCTTAGGGCGCACACACAAACCACCAGACCAATGCACATTTCTTACAACAAATTCTCCAAACTACTACTTAACCAATATTTTAAATAATGGGCTTAAATAAAAAAAAATTGAGGCCCCAATATTTTGGGGCCCAGTTCTATAGAACTGGTTGCACTTGGCCAACACCGGGCCTGCTCATTTGTTTTTCCTTTTGAAAATTAAAGTACCAATGATTATTTTATAAAACAATGTAATACTATAATAGGCATCACCACAAAACCCAATTCAATCCCAACCACTAAACAATCCCAACCCATATTTTATTTATCTTTAGAAAAAAATCCCATCCAATAATTTAAAAATATAGCCCGTTTTTCTATAAAAAAAATAAATTTAGTGTATCATTTTTTTGTTACATTTTTTAAAAAGTAAGTTAAAAAATTGGTTTAAATTGTTTATCTTAAAAGTCATTTTAAATATTTCATCATTTTGTTATGACATTTTTTGGATAATAAAATTAAAAAAAAATCCCTAAAATGAGAAGCTATTTTTAAATAATAATTTTTTTTAGAGATGTCTTTTTTTAAAAATATTTAAAGGCAAGAAAAAGAGAAGCTATTTTTAAATAATAATTTTTTGGAGAAGATCGTGAGGTGGCAGTCGGGACCACCTATGTTGGTGGGGCCCGGGCTGTTACAAAAAAACTAGCCAAATTGGTAGTGGAAATAAATTGAACATGTACTTATCACCATGGTACATGGTTCAATTCCTTTTTTAGTAACAGTCCGGGCTCCACCAACATAGGTGGTCCCGACTGCCACCTCACGATCTTCTCCACTCCCCTTCACTAGTATAATTTTTGCCTTCCGTGGGAATCGAACCATGTACCATAAGCATAAGTACATGTTCAATCCATTTCCACTACCTCTTATTATACATATTATATTTATCTTACAATAATTTTTTTAACATTATTTATTTGGATACACAAAAAGCAATTTGTGGCGTGGCCAATTTGAGAGAAACTCTTGTGTGATAGCAAAGATTTTTTAATTTGGTCGCGCTCATAAAATTAAAAAGAAGTAGAGGGAGAAAAAAAATTCAATAATATATATGTATTTTTTTAAATGATTACATAATATATATTTTTATTTAAATGTGATTAAACACTTGTAACGATTCAAGTATTATTCTCAATTTGAGGTATGATCAATCCCACTTAGGGATGACAATCAAACCCAAATCCGTGGGACTCACTCGCACCCACACCCGAGTAAATAGGTGAGAACCCGAGTTGATTGAGTTTGGATTTCGGTTCAGGTGACACCCGATATTTCGGGTGTGGATTTGAGATCACTCAAACCTGCATCCGAAACCTGAAACCACACCCGCTTAGATATTAAATTACTTAATTATTTTTATGTATATACAATTGTAATTTAATTTCTTAAAAGTCTATCTTGAAAACTATGTTACCAAATTATGTTATTGTTGTATTTTAATGTAATTTCTTGTAATTTAACATTACTCAATTTTATTATTGTATTTTCTTGAAAATTTGAAATATGTTTGTTACTAAATTATACTGCTATTGTATTATTGCGGGTTCTTGCTACGGGTTCGGGTTTGGTGGAAAAACCCGAACCCAACGGGTGTGGGCGTGAGTGTTATTTTGTCACCCGAATAGCTTTTGGGTTTGGATTTGAGTTAGGGTGATGAATTCGGGTGCGGGTTTGGGTAGTGTGAAACCCGCATCCGCGGGCACCCGTTGCCATCCCTAATCCCACTCAAGTAGTTGTAGTTCGTCCAAATAATTTATCATCATAATATTAAAAATAGGCTCCTAATAAAAAATGTTAAAACAATAAAAAAATAATTATATCATGATCAATAACATAAAAATCAAAATAGATACAACTTCAAGATAATATCATTATCAACTTTCTCATGATATGGTTGTTATGGAACAATAGAAATCATTGGCTTTGGAGTCAAAAGGAGAGAGATGAAATACAATTGGGTGTTCAAGCTTTTCATATGTGGGATGATTGGTATAAGGCACAAAAATTTAATAATAATTACCAGATGATGAACAACAACAGCAACATCTTCGCTGGCTTCCACCAAGACATGATTGGCTCAAATGTAATGTCGATGTCGGTTTCCACAATGGAGGAAGGGTTACAAGTAGCAGTTGGTGCATTCGTGACGGGATCGGACAGTTTATCCGTGCAGAAACAAACTAGATGAGAGAAGAATTATCAATTCATGAGGCAGAGACGCTAACACTACTGGAGGCCATGCGCACAGGTGGTAAGAGGAGTTGTTCACACAAAGCATGTTGGGGTATCACAATTTAGTACCTTATCTCTAATATAAAAAATTTGTTGTTTTTAAATCCAAACTTTGAGATGAAGTTTGTAAAGTGTCAAATGAATTTGGTTGTTCATAAGCTAATTAGGACAGCAAATTCTTGAACTAGTCGTTATATTTTTTATTTGATTCCTCTTTGTATTAAAACTCAATTGACAAATGAAATGAGTTAAGTTTGTTGTAAAAATAAAAAACTACTTTAAAAAACTATCTTTTAATATTTTTTAAACAAATTCATCAACTAAATTTTCATCAAGTATTGTGGGATCATTCTCAATTGTCATAAATGATAAGTCAATAAATTAAATACATTTCAAACATCCATGACGCATATAAAATTAATTAAAAAAATTAATTTTTTTATATGCATTTAATATATTACACGGATCAAAGTAAATGCATCCAAAACTAATGGGCTTTCGTGGGCCGTTTGATTTGAATTTTATATGTTGGTAGCGGGCTTTATAATTATACTTTTCGAAAAGATAAGTACATTTGCCGTCTTATGAGTTACTCGCGCACCCTACGAAATGATCAAAATACTCTTCTGTGGCTTAAGTTATAGATGTAGGAAAAATGAGAAATTTTGAAAAATAACATCAGTGATTTAAGTCACAGATGTTATAAAAATAAAATCTGGTAGGGTGTTTTAAAGGGTGTACGTGACTTAAGTAACGGACGGGTGTATTTTTGTAATTTTGTAGGGCGCGCCCCAAAAACGGTAGGGCCCCAAAAGTAATTGTCTTCGAAAATTGCCCTTTTGATCCCTCCATATTACTCTCAAGCCTTCTGTTCTAACCAAATTATCCCTAAGCATATTTTGGATTGTACAATTCGAAATTAATTAATTTTGAGATGTACGTTTTGAAATAGCATAATATTAAAAATGTTGGCATTTTGAAGAAATGAAAGTAAATAATTCATATAATGGTGTTTTGAATTGTAAAATTCGAACTTAATTAACTTTAGAATGTAAGTTCCAAAGTTTTTTTTTCAAATTTTTTTAGATTTCTAAAGTTACTTTTTTGTTTCATTTGAAGTTTTAATTCTGTTGTATAATTGCAGGTCTTGCACTTCTTGAATAATAGCCATATGGTGCACAATGTTTCCATAAACGTTTGACAAAAAATTATGTGTTTAAAGAAAACAAATTTTTGTGTCAAAAAAAAAATAAAACAAATTTTAAGATGCGTTCTTCTTGTATTTATGTATCATCAAAGTCGTTCCACATTATTAAGTTAACGGTCACGTCATTTTTTTTTGTAACGGAATATAATAGAAAGACTTTTTTTTTTGAACAAGTCAAATATAATAGAAAGACTTAGATGATACATTTTAAAAACTTAAATGACATATTTGAAAGAAAAAAAATTAAAGGACTGTAACACCCTAACCCATATACGTAATAAATAAATAAACAAATAAACAAAGTACATGCATCAAGGTGTATTCAATTAAATAACAAGGTATATCATGTTAAACATTAGAAACATAGCAGCGGATTTAATCATCATATCATAACATCCAAAAGTCTTCATACACATACGGATAAAATCCCTAGACGAAGATCAATAATTTTCAAGATAATCCGAGTATGAGAACTCATACATAAGTCATAAGCAAGGTCATAGAAGTAAATAAGCTCAATACATCGCAAAACGGAAATAACTACCCGACACGATGTTACAAGTACCAGAGCACTAATTATTACAACCCAACTAATAAGAGTCTAGGAGAAGCATAATGCTAACTCCTTACCACTAGTAGCTAAACAAATCTCCAAAGCTACTCCTCACGGGATACGTCCTCACCCTGCACCTCTGAACCCCCAAAGATTCAGAAATTAACACAAAGTAGAGAGTTAGTATAACATTCCAAAATAAGCGTAAGTATAAGCAATACTATACAACTTCATACAAATAATTAAGAGTTATACAATACTCTCATAATGGGTGCATAATCATATAGACAATAAACATGAGCAATAGATATACATATAAACCAAGATTTATGAACTAAGTATACATAATTAATCACGAAAGATCAAGGATGCACAATGATGACAATTAACAATTAGTTCATATACTTATTCACCTTCATCTCCTAATGCAATCTAAATGTCACATTCGTGCAATGCTTCCTAGTAATAAAACTAAGTGCATGTGGTACCTCATAGTTATTGGAAAACTTATTCCAAATATATCTTAGTCAACCGCAGCTACTAAGATATCTGCCATACTTTAGGATCCCCTCTAAAGTATCTGCTTATCATACGAAATGATGCATGTATGCAAGATTACCAATCACATAATTTAATCATCTCATCCCATAAGGATATCACAACATAAACATATCTCAATAACTTAATTGAAGATATACAATCCCATTGATTAAATTATATTCAACAATTCTCACAAGTAATCAAGCATACATAATCAATGATAACATTATCACAATTACTCATTCATGATTCAATACTAGCTTAAGCACTCAATCATGTTATCTTCAATAAGTCATTCGTATATAAGCTATCATGCCATTCTATAATCAAAAGACCATAATTAAGACATGTTACAAGCCAAGGTCAAAAAGGAGAGAAAAGTCAAATATATGGGTTGAAAAATGTTGACTCTCGCGCAGGCGAAGTCATGACTCGCGTGCGCTACAGTGTCTCGCGTGCGCGAAAACTCAAGTCGCGTGCGCGAAGAACACGACTGAAAAGAGATGTGTTCTCTGCCAATTTCGCGTGCGCGAAACAGGGTTCTCGCGTGCGCGAAATTGCCCAGAATTCACCTCTGTTCGTGATTTTCATGCCACAACTCATAAAAACATCATTTTTCTTACTTTCAAAGATTAAAGGTTCCAACTTTAAGTGTTTATGATCAAATACAACATGAAAGCATAGTCAAAAACATGATTAAACATCAAGACATGAGAATCCATAGATTTTTGCATAACATTTCAAAACTCATATCAACACATACATTCCTTACAAACATCTACACATTCCCATTTATTATTCCAAATTCATGTAACATGATTTAGACATTAATAATAGATTCTAACATCCCTAAAGTTATCATTTTTCTTAATCAATTTCCCTCCCTTTAAAGAGAAAAGAGTGAGAGAAGTTGGGGTTGGAGAAAATAGATTTTCTCCCTTTCTCTTGATCACTCTAGAATGAAATACTACTCTCTTACCTCTTGATTGAAGCTTTAACTTCTAGCTCTACTCTTCAAATCCCTTCTACTCTCTTCAAGCTTGTTCTTCTAAGCTTTCTCTTTCTACCTCCCTTAGGGTGAAAATGAGTGGGTTATGAGAGCTCTAGTTCTCTCCTCTCTCTTAGGTCTAATTCAATTTTAATTGGAATACCAATTCTATCCTTCCACTTACTTAATCAACATTGGGCTTGGCCCATTAGGTTGCTAGTTCTCGTCATATCCAAAACTAACTCATTAATTCTATCTCATTCTACTAACTTCCTCAATTCTTAATTAATTAACTCAACTAATTAATTAACTAATTACTCTTCACTTAGTCTAATTAATCCTATGTGTTTACTAAAGTACCCTTAACTCCTCCTAAGCACAATAACCATATAGTTCAAACAAATAATCATGTCATTCAAATAAATAATCAAACACATAAATAATAAATAAGCATTAAAATCCTATTTATTCTAATAAGGGCGTTACAACTCTACGCCCCTAAAAAGAATTTTCGCCCTCGAAAATTACCTGAAAACAACTCCGGATAGGACTTCCTCATCTCATCCTCAAGCTCCCAAGTGGCGCTTTCACCGGCCGGTCCTCCCCAAACAACTTTAACCGACGCGATTTCCTTGTTTCTCAACTTTTTCACTTCTCTTCCTTCGACTCTCAAAGGTAAGGTCCAATAAATCTAGGAGTCAACTTTCTTGACCTCAAGGCTCTACCAACACCGGTAGTAGGTGACACTCTCAAGAAAACATGATCACCTTCATTGAATTCCACACACTTCCTTTTCTTATCATAGTAACTCTTTTGTCTACTTTGGGATGCCCTCATCTTCTCTTGTATCATCTTGATCTTTTCCGTGGTTTGTTGAACTATCTCCGGTCCTAGTACAACACTTTCTCCCGACTCATGCCAACACAAAGGGGTTCGACATCTTCTACCATATAATGCTTCAAAAGGTGTCATTCCAATACTTGCATGAAAGCTATTATTGTAAGTGAACTCTATCAAAGGCAAGTAACTATCCCAATTTCCTCCTCCTTCTAAAACACAAGCTCTCAACAAGTCTTCAAGTGATTGGATAGTCCTTTCCGATTGTCCATCCATTTGTGGGTGATAAGCGGAACTCATTCTTAGCTTAGTTCCCAAGGCCTCTTGCAAACTTTCCCAAAATCTTGAAGTAAATCTTGGGTCTCTATCCGATACAATACTAGAAGGAATCCCATGCAACCTCACAATTTGATCCACATAAATCTCCGCCAATCTCGGTATTAGTGTTCCGGTCTTGAAAGCAATGAAATGTGCCGACTTTGTCAATCTATCAACAATAACCCAAATTGAATCATTTCCTTTTGTCGTTCTTGGTAAACCACTCACAAAGTCCATAGCGATGCTATCCCACTTCCATTCCGGTATAAACATAGGTTGTAGCAATCCCGAGGGTCTCTGATGTTCAACCTTAGACTTTTGACAAGTTAAACAAGCATACACAAACTCGGCCACTTCTTTCTTCATACAAGGCCACCAAAACAACTTCTTCAAGTCTTGATACATCTTAGTTGCTCCGGGGTGAATACTCAATCCACTCTTATGCCCTTCCTCCAAGATCATTTTCTTTAATTCGGGTAAGTCAGGCACACAAACTCTATCTCTAAACCTTATAACTCCCTTCTCATCAATCTTAAAATCGGTTTCCTTCCCTTGATTAATCAACGCAAGACGATTCACTAGACTCAAATCTCCCCTCTGACCCTCCTTTACTTTATCAAGAAAATCATTGGTGAGCTTCAACATTCCTAACTTGACACTATGAGGCGTCGTTTCACACACTAAACTGAGATCTCTGAATTGTTCGATCAAATCCAATTCTCTTGCCATAAGTGACGATATATGTAGAGACTTCCTACTCAAAGCATCCGCAACCACATTCGCCTTCCCGGGATGGTAACTTAGTCCAAAGTCATAATCCTTCAAAAATTCTAACCAACGTCGTTGTCTCATGTTCAATTCCTTTTGGTCAAACAAGTACTTCAAACTTTTGTGATCACTAAAAACCTCAAATCTAGAGCCAAACAAATAGTGCCTCTAAATCTTCAAAGTAAATACAACGGCCGCCAACTCAAGATCATGTGTTGGATAATTCTTCTCATGCACTTTCAATTGTCTAGAGGCGTAAGCAACTACTTGTCCATTTTGCATAAGTACACCTCCTAATCCCATCAAGGATGCATCACAATACACAACAAAGGGTTCATTCGGTTTTGGTAGAATCAAAACTGGTGCCGACGTCAAACGCCTCTTCAACTCTTGAAAACTCTTTTCACAAAGATTGTCCCAAACAAAGGCTTGTCCCTTCTTAGTTAATCGAGTTAAAGGTAGAGCTAACTTCGAAAAACCTTCGATAAACCTCCGATAGTATCCGGCCAAACCAAGAAAACTTCTTATCTCAAAAACCGATTCCGGAGTCCCCCACTTCATCACCGCATCAACCTTAGAAGGATCTACCGCAATTCCTCCCTTAGATATCACATGTCCTAAGAAACTCACTTCTTTAAGCCAAAATTCACACTTGGACAACTTAGCATAGAGTTTCTTTTCTTGTAAAGTTTTCAATACTATTCTCAAATGTTCCGCGTGTTCTTCTTCAGTCTTCGAGTAAACCAAAATATCATCTATGAACACCACAACAAACTTGTCTAGATATGAATGAAAGATTCGATTCATATATTCCATAAATACACCGGGTGCGTTGGTTACACCAAAAGGCATAACTGAATATTCATAGTGACCATATCTTGTTCGAAAAGCAGTCTTCGGAATATCCTCCGCCTTAACTCTAATTTGGTGATATCCGGACCTCAGATCAATCTTACTAAACACACATGCCCCCACCAACTGATCCATCAAATCATCAATCCTCGGTAATGGATACCTGTTCTTAATCGTTACTTGATTCAACCGACGATAATCAATGCACAGTCTCATACTTCCATCCTTCTTTTTTACCAAAAGCACAGGTGCACCCCAAGGCGATACACTTGGTCTAATAAACTTCTTTTCCAATAGATCCTCCAACTGTTTCTTCAACTGATCTAACTCTGATGTCGACATTCGATAAGGTGCCATAGAAATTGGGTTAGTACCAGGTACAACTTCGATACTAAACTCAACCTCCCTCTCTGGTGGCAAATCAGACACATCTTCTGGAAATACATCGGGAAACTCACACACCACAGGTAGCTGATTCTCTCCCGATTCTCCTCCTATCTTCAAGGAAGCAAACATCACAAACATCTCTGCATGCTCCTTCAGGGACTTAGTCACTTCACTACTACCCATAAGATCTAACTCCAAATCCTCATCCGGCTTAGGGAAAACTACCGTCTTAGTACAACAATTGATATGAACGCGATTAAACTCAAGCCAGTTCATACCAAAAATCACATCAATGCTACTCAAAGGAATACATATAAGATCCATACCAAAATGCCTACCAAAAATAGTTACTGGACAATTAACACATACAAGCTTAGTAGTAACCGAGTCACTAGCGGGTGTTTCTATTACCATACATCTTGACATAACAGACGTTTCCAAATTAAGACTTTTCATGCAGTTGTAAGAGATAAAAGAATGGGTAGCCCCAGTATCAATCATGGCACGTAAAGGAGTATCATGAATGAAGCACGTACCTCTGATAAGATTATCCGTTGCTCCCGAGTCACCCCCATCCAAAGCAAAGACCTTTCCTCCACTCTTCTTAGGTTTCTTGCATTCCGGGCTCTTATGTCCCAATTCTCCACAATTGTAGCAACTCACCGGTTCGGTGCATTCATAAGACTTATGACCGGGCTTCTTACACCTAAAGCATGTGACCTTCTCCTTGTCATAGTTTCCAACCGGCTTCTTACCACTACTCTCACCAACCTTCTTCTTTGCCTTGTTGTCATAAGGCTTTCCACGGTTCGCATCCTTTCCTTTCTTATCATTAACCATCTTGTAGTGATCGGACTTGGCTCTTCCATCAACGTCACAAATTCTACTCTTGGTCACCAAGGTAGCAAAATCTCTAAACTCCGAGAAACCAATAAGATGCTTCACTTCGGGTCTTAGGCCATTTTCAAACTTCACACACTTGTCATGTTCGGTCTCAAGAGTATTGTAGTGTGGTGCAAACCTACAAAGAGACTCAAACTTGGCGGCATACTCCGCAACGGTCATGTTTCCTTGCTTAAGCTCCATGAATTCAATCACTTTGCGGTTCCTCACATCCATAGGAAAGTACCTATTCAAGAACTCCCTCTTAAACATATTCCAAGTCAACACTACTCCACCAACTCCACATCTTAGGCTAGCATGCTTCCACCAATAGTCCGCATCATCCCTTAGCATGTAAGTACCCAACACAACCTTTTGTTCTTCCGTGCATCCCATAGCCGCAAAGATCCTCTCAATGTCCTCAATCCATTTTTGAGCACCTTCCGGGTCAAAACCTCCGGCAAAAGTAGTTGGTTGATTCTTCAAGAACCTCTCAAGTCTTGACTCCACTTCATTACCCCTCCTAGCTTCCCTTTCCAATCTTTCCGCATTCCTATTAGCCGCTTCTTGGTTCATTGCATTAGCCATCATGGCCAAGGCATCCGCGATTGCTCTATTAGTAGTCATCACCTGAACACATCAAAGAATCCTACCAAGGTTAGAACTAATGCATCAACAGTGTACCCCACACATGTCTTACATACGGGCAATCTATCCTAGTTGATCTTTCATAGACCGACCTTGCTCTGATACCAATATTGTAACACCCTAACCCATATACGTAATAAATAAATAAACAAATAAACAAAGTACATGCATCAAGGTGTATTCAATTAAATAACAAGGTATATCATGTTAAACATTAGAAACATAGCAGCGGATTTAATCATCATATCATAACATCCAAAAGTCTTCATACACATACGGATAAAATCCCTAGACGAAGATCAATAATTTTCAAGATAATCCGAGTATGAGAACTCATACATAAGTCATAAGCAAGGTCATAGAAGTAAATAAGCTCAATACATCGCAAAACGGAAATAACTACCCGACACGATGTTACAAGTACCAGAGCACTAATTATTACAACCCAACTAATAAGAGTCTAGGAGAAGCATAATGCTAACTCCTTACCACTAGTAGCTAAACAAATCTCCAAAGCTACTCCTCACGGGATACGTCCTCACCCTGCACCTCTGAACCCCCAAAGATTCAGAAATTAACACAAAGTAGAGAGTTAGTATAACATTCCAAAATAAGCGTAAGTATAAGCAATACTATACAACTTCATACAAATAATTAAGAGTTATACAATACTCTCATAATGGGTGCATAATCATATAGACAATAAACATGAGCAATAGATATACATATAAACCAAGATTTATGAACTAAGTATACATAATTAATCACGAAAGATCAAGGATGCACAATGATAACAATTAACAATTAGTTCATATACTTATTCACCTTCATCTCCTAATGCAATCTAAATGTCACATTCGTGCAATGCTTCCTAGTAATAAAACTAAGTGCATGTGGTACCTCATAGTTATTGGAAAACTTATTCCAAATATATCTTAGTCAACCGCAGCTACTAAGATATCTGCCATACTTTAGGATCCCCTCTAAAGTATCTGCTTATCATACGAAATGATGCATGTATGCAAGATTACCAATCACATAATTTAATCATCTCATCCCATAAGGATATCACAACATAAACATATCTCAATAACTTAATTGAAGATATACAATCCCATTGATTAAATTATATTCAACAATTCTCACAAGTAATCAAGCATACATAATCAATGATAACATTATCACAATTACTCATTCATGATTCAATACTAGCTTAAGCACTCAATCATGTTATCTTCAATAAGTCATTCGTATATAAGCTATCATGCCATTCTATAATCAAAAGACCATAATTAAGACATGTTACAAGCCAAGGTCAAAAAGGAGAGAAAAGTCAAATATATGGGTTGAAAAATGTTGACTCTCGCGCAGGCGAAGTCATGACTCGCGTGCGCTACAGTGTCTCGCGTGCGCGAAAACTCAAGTCGCGTGCGCGAAGAACACGACTGAAAAGAGATGTGTTCTCTGCCAATTTCGCGTGCGCGAAACAGAGTTCTCGCGTGCGCGAAATTGCCCAGAATTCACCTCTGTTCGTGATTTTCATGCCACAACTCATAAAAACATCATTTTTCTTACTTTCAAAGATTAAAGGTTCCAACTTTAAGTGTTTATGATCAAATACAACATGAAAGCATAGTCAAAAACATGATTAAACATCAAGACATGAGAATCCATAGATTTTTGCATAACATTTCAAAACTCATATCAACACATACATTCCTTACAAACATCTACACATTCCCATTTATTATTCCAAATTCATGTAACATGATTTAGACATTAATAATAGATTCTAACATCCCTAAAGTTATCATTTTTCTTAATCAATTTCCCTCCCTTTAAAGAGAAAAGAGTGAGAGAAGTTGGGGTTGGAGAAAATAGATTTTCTCCCTTTCTCTTGATCACTCTAGAATGAAATACTACTCTCTTACCTCTTGATTGAAGCTTTAACTTCTAGCTCTACTCTTCAAATCCCTTCTACTCTCTTCAAGCTTGTTCTTCTAAGCTTT
Source organism: Trifolium repens (assembly GCA_030408175.1). Classification (NCBI taxonomy): domain Eukaryota; kingdom Viridiplantae; phylum Streptophyta; class Magnoliopsida; order Fabales; family Fabaceae; genus Trifolium; species Trifolium repens. The sequence goes on from CP125847.1 coordinate 3,217,981, forward strand.
CTCTTTCTACCTCCCTTAGGGTGAAAATGAGTGGGTTATGAGAGCTCTAGTTCTCTCCTCTCTCTTAGGTCTAATTCAATTTTAATTGGAATACCAATTCTATCCTTCCACTTACTTAATCAACATTGGGCTTGGCCCATTAGGTTGCTAGTTCTCGTCATATCCAAAACTAACTCATTAATTCTATCTCATTCTACTAACTTCCTCAATTCTTAATTAATTAACTCAACTAATTAATTAACTAATTACTCTTCACTTAGTCTAATTAATCCTATGTGTTTACTAAAGTACCCTTAACTCCTCCTAAGCACAATAACCATATAGTTCAAACAAATAATCATGTCATTCAAATAAATAATCAAACACATAAATAATAAATAAGCATTAAAATCCTATTTATTCTAATAAGGGCGTTACAAGGACTATATCTACAAATACAAAACTTAAAGACCTACATATGCATTTGGCCTATATAATTGAACACACTAGAGAAAAGAAGAATTCAACTTGTATGTCTCACAGGTTTTCCAATAGAAATTTATCATTACTAACGCAGTGGAAATTTTTGTATCAATATCATGATAACTAAAAAAACGGATATATCAGCAGGTTAGTACTTAGTGTCTGTTGTTTCTCTAATGAATCTTTACGAGACTTGTTTCCATATAGTGAAAAAAATCCATAGTAACAAAAATTGGCTTATTTTCCATAGTAACAAAAATTGGCTTATTTTCCCCCGCAACTGCGATCGGGAGGGGGCTGGAACCACTTGATGCCAGAACTGACCCCCGAACCAGATTCAACTGGTGGTGAAAATCAAAAAAAAAAAATTGGCTTATTTTCTTGACATAAGAATGACGTGTAGATATTTATGAAAGGTTTTTTTCTAATTTACCCTTTCATAATTTGAGGGTATTTACCCTTTAACCAATGAGAACAAGTCACATAAGTAGATTTGTATGTGGTCCCCACAATTAACTTGTAACAAACTTGTGGGGACCATATACAAATCTACTTATGTGGCTTGTTCTCATTGATTGAAAGGTAAATACCCTCAAATTATGAAAGGGTAGAGAAGTAGTCACCTATATGAAATTGATTTACAATAATATGGAAAAAATATTGTAAAATAGGTAATAAAAAATTGCATGGTCAATAATATGGTAACATTTTTCATTTGACATATTATTAAATTATAGAATTGTATGGTCAATAATAAAAATGGAATTGTATAATGTACCAAAACAAAATGGAATTGTATATATATGGTACACGAATAATAGTATATACTTTTTTTTTTCGAGAAATATAATAGTCAATACTTGTTAGTATGGTAAAAAACAGCCATAGATGTTAATGCAATAGACTAGATTTATTTAATTGTGAAAAGAACGGATAAATATAAATATAAATTGTAATAAATATGATCTGTCAAAAGAATTGCAATAAAGACATTATAAATTAACCCATTATCAACAAATCAAAAAATATATATATCGTGACTGAAAAAATTAATTAATCAATTATGGTTTTTTGAATTAAGGGGGATTGGAGAGAAGATATCAAAGTAGAATGGAGAAATACAAGATTGCAATTTTGCTGCTTTGGTCATTTTTTGCCTCATCTATTAAACTTGAATTGAAAGTTAAAGCACAATCACTTTCAGAAGTTGAAATCGAAGCCAAATTGAAACTTCTCAACAAGCCTGCAGTGAAAACCATCAAGGTATCAAATTTGATAACACCTCCATTTTTTTGTAAAACTCCAATTAATTAATTATTATATATTTGACTGCCCTTTGTTATAATTTGGAGCCATTATTTTTAAGTGTAGGAATACCCTTTGATCAAATATGTTTTTAATTAGTCCCGATAAATACTAATATATCGTTTTTTAATTTAAATTTCGGTAATTTGTGGCGCCTATTTTTTTTTTTTTTTTGACACATTGTGGCGCCTATTTATATATTTAAGTTTTTTTTTTCCATCCTAGCATATTTGAGTTTGTAAGATCTTGAATCCAAAACTCTTGATTGATCATTATCTTGAGTTTTGGATCTAGTTCTTGTGTGTTCTTCTAATCTTATTCAAAATTATATTCCATTTTTAAATGATGGTGGATCTAGTTCTTGTGTGTTCTCCTAATCTCATTCAACATTATATTTCATTTTTGATTGAATTTGAAATGAAATTAATAGAATAAAAAATTAATATATTGGTTTTAAGATTTGATATATTGAATTAGAAGTATTACTTAAAATAAATGATTTTTTATGCAGAATAAAGATGGAGATATTATTGACTGCATCAGCATCTACAACCAGCCCGCATTTGATCACCCTGCTTTAAAAAATCACACGATTCAGGTGCATTATTATTAATTAATATTACTATTAATAAATAGACAAATCTAATTTGCAACTGTCACCAGCTCTTAATTAGTACTCAATTAACTGCGCATGCAGTCTTCGTTTTACTGCATAACATAGTTGTTCTTTTTTTTTTTTGTTACTTATAGTTTTTTTTTTTTGTTCAAAACATAGTTGTTCTTTATCTACCAAAATAAAATTGTTCTTATATCAAAAAAATAAATAAATAAAATTGTTCTTTAAACTAATATTAATTACTTGTAACATGTCACATAAATAGATTAAGGAAAACGAATACATGTAGTAAATGAATAGATTAAGTATTTCGCAACATTATTATATTAACCAAATAGTCCTGTTTCAAAAAAAAATTATATTAACCAAATTGTCATAACTACATAAAAAACAATTGTCATGATTGCATAATAGATTAAATAAGTTTTTTCTTTCAATAAATATTCTAATTTTATTTTTATCAAGTAGTATAGATACTAGAAATTTCTTCTTTAAGGTGAATAAGTGAGTTGTTCAGGGTTTGAATCCCGACCCCTACATATGATAAAAAAAGTAGGTTAAATTATGCTTTTGATCTATTAAGTTATTTTTATATTTCAATTTTGTCTCTTAAATTTTATTTTATTTTTGTTTCATTTTGGTTCATTAAATTACAACCGTTGGATAATTTTAACTCAAGTTTTTTTTATTTCATTTTGGTCTTTTAAGTTATTAATGTTGAACACTTTTGTTTCTTAAATTACAAATATTAATTAAGATATTTTGGTCTCTAATAGAACAACTAAATATTCTAAATTTTGTAACCGAAATATCAAAGTGTCAAATATTCATAACTTAAGGGACCAAAATTAAATGAAAAAATTTAAAAAATCAAATGGTATAATGATTTAAAAAATTTAAAAAATTTAAAACAATTAGGGATGTATAGTATCACAGTTGGTCAAGGTACTCACAGGGACATGGTGTGCTTATGATTTAGGCAGCCACATGCCATATGCATATTATGTTCCTTAAGGACACTTACATATTCACCAAAGACACCAAATAATAGATTGTAAAGAGTGCATTCAAATAAACAAATTATTAAAATAAAAAAATAAAGATGTTAATTAAAAAGGTATAAATCATACCTTGTCAAGAAGATGTCTTTCTTGTTGGCAGATTATGCATTAGAAACAGAGCCACTAAAATCATTTATATACACCTGAAATAAAACACTAATATTACAAGTGAGAAGCTTCCAGATTACCCCAAACAGACTAAAGAGAAAGAGTACCTCATGATGTGACACCGATGCAAAAATGAAATAGATAAGAACTTCATCATGGACCATCCTACGGTTAACATGACTGAAAAAATATATAATGTAATTAATTAACATTAAAATCATCAAGATTAAAAAATCACGACTTTCAAAAGGAGTTATTCACTGCAATTTAGCAATTGAATATTCAGTGTAAAAGAACAAACAATGAATGAAGTCCAAGAGAACTCAAACAACCAAATAAGTGGTCTACACAACTCCTTTAACCTTCTTTTTATTTGGGTGGGATCTTCATCAAAACTCATCAGAGCCACTTTGCCCGGTCATTCTTTGAGTACAAAGGTACCTACATATATAGCCTTTCAAAAACGCACTTTGTTTAATGATGAAAACACTTCATAAAAATTTAGCTGATGTATGTATCTGTTAGACCTCTTTAAACAATCATCCTACTCTAGCTCCCCACATAACCTTTTTTTTACATAAATGGACTTGAAAGATTATGAGAAAGTTTGATAAAAGAGGATGATACCCCAAAAGTAATTAGAATAAATAAGATAAAGTTCTTGGGACTTCCATTGAATAGGAAGAGAAAAGCATTTTACCTTCAAACTCTATTCACTGTGGTCTTTTGTCTTCGGAACTGGGATTAGCTGGTTGAACCGGATTTCTCGTATCTTTGGCAAAAATGCTTCCTTGGTGTGCCCCTACAACTAGATATTTAGCAATCAATCAGCAACAAATTAAACACTTCAAAAAAATGAAACTTTGACTTAAAGAAGAGATGAATTTTCCTATGGATCATGAAAAGATTTGGAGTTGGTTCAAAATAAGTCTATAGGAAATAATGTGACCAATGGATTTGGAGTAGTAAATGTGTCACAAAGCATCCGATCTCAAATTAACAATCGATATCATTTAAAGCTAAATTTTGTTATTGTGTAACCTAATATGAGCCATCTGATCTCTGACCAAACTATGTAGCATGCTAGATGCTTACCAGCTAGAGTAGACACACGATCACCAGCCCAACGGCACGACTAGAACTGCCAGTAACAGACAGCTTCCCATATAGCTCTTGCTGGAATGCCATGTTACTAATCCTGTTTCATTTTCTCCACTATGCAAGTTACTATCATTAACCAACTTTGCAGCAGATTTCGGCGAGAATGTTGTTGACCAAGATCCTCCATTTGATCCAGCCAAAGACATTATAACATCTGCCTGCATAAACCAAATAGCATGCAGAAAGTGATTTACAATAACCTTGGTTTTACTAAAATAAAGTTACTCTATAAAACAAAAAATTGTGAAATCTTTACATGTATATATTTTCATTCCACTTGAAGAGTCCTAGACATAAACAGAAGCTTGGTTTCTATAAAAACTTACAAAATTACTACATAATGGGAATCACAACACAAAATTATGTTGATGAGTCTTGATGATGTATAGAGTGTAATAAGCCCTGCAACTGTAACATGCTCTCTATGATCAAACTGTTGATACTATTTCTAATTCTAGTTTCATATAATAATTTCCCAATCCTAATTAATTCTAGTTTCATAATAATTTCCCGATCCTAATTCTAGTTTCAACAATAGGAAACACACACTAAATACCAATATATTAACAATAGGAAACACACACTAAATAGCTTGTTAATGAATACCTGAAGGCCAACATCTATAACTCTTTCTTCTGCAAATTTTAGTTGCTCCTTTGACAAAGTGATAACGGTGTATTTGGAACCAGTTCTTTTAACAACTTAAATGGCTAAACTTCTCCAACCACATCCAATCGCAAGAATTTCATGCTTCTTCTCTATTCTAGCCTTGATTTATTGCAAAACAGAATCTAAATTAACAATAAAATAGAGACCAATGGCACTCACTTTTTCAATGGCACTCAATTTTAATCCAAAATCAAAATCAAATTAACTCAAACACTAAGCATGCTAAAACAACACAACCACAATTTCAACTCAAAAATCAAAACAACTAAGACCAAAATCCTAATTAGGTCAAACTACAAAATCCAACACTAATCCTAATTAGCTCAAACTACAAAATAACTTCTCATTCAAATTTTAATCCAAAATCAAATTAACTCAAACTCTAATCATATTAAAAAACACAAGTTCAGTGAATGTGAATGTTGAACCTGAAGCTTGAACGAACCTTGAGACCTGAAGAAGACGATGAAGTTCATCGAATGTGAGAACCTGAAGAAGAAAACGAAGTCCAGTGAGTGAGAATCAATCGGATTTAGGGTTCAGAGCGTGAAGATTTCAATCAGATTTAGGGTTCAGAGTGTGAAGAAGAAGAACGATTTGGAAGATTTCAATCGAGAATGAGTGTGAAGATTGAATCTGGGTGTGAAATCTGAGTGTGAATGAGTGAAAACGAGTGAAGAGAACGAGGGAAGAAAGAGCGAGAATGTGTGAAGAGAGAACATGAATGCGTGATAAAATAAATTAAAATTAAATAAAAAAGGTAAAAAATCTACTTTTAGTGACGGTTATGAGACGTCCGTAGGTATAACTATCTCTACTTTGAAAAATGGCGGTGGGTATAGGTCAGTTTTCTTGTAGTGTGTAGAAAGATTCATATAAATCAACAGGTTGCTATGATCTCACTTGTCCTGGATTTGTGCAAACGTCCAACGTTATTACTCTTGGTGCTGCTTTAGTACCCGTATCAACTGATTCTGGTCCACAAACTGGCTTCACTGTTGGAATATATTTGGTAATAATAATAGTATTATTTTCATATATTCATTTCATCATATATGCATATATGTTATTGACTTTACTAAAAGTACCACACACAAGACCTTAATGACGATAATTTTAGTATCATTTTATAAGACTCTTTTCAAATTTTTAACTGCATATTATTATTATAATTATTGTTATTATAATTTTCTCTTGTAACTTGGTAGTTTTTTTTTTTTTTTTTTATAAAAGTAGATAAAGAGGAATGATTGTTAAAAATGGGAACATTAATGACCATATTTTTATTTTTTGTGTTAACCCTCCGGTTCTTAGAAAAAAGAGAGCATAATAATTTAGAGTTTAGCCGAGAGGTAAGTAAAGTTTAGCTAATAAATTGTTCTACCCAGAAGTTGAACTCGAATTCTCCCTTATAATCTGTTTTTTAATGAAACTTATTAATCACTTGAACCTAATGACTTGATTATTAATGAATCATCATAAAACTATCTCATATCTACTCAAATAATTTTTTTTTATAACATTGGAATTTATTTTCATTTTTTTTTGATGTTGTGGTTTTAGGATGAGTTAGGGCACTGGTGGCTTAAACTAGCAAATCATAACATCTCTATAGCTATAGGTTATTGGCCAGCTGAATTATTTGCCTCTTTGCAACGTAGTGCCTCAGTGGTTCAATGGGGTGGACAAGTATTTAGTTCACAAATCAAATTTAGAACCCCTCACACAAAAACAGAAATGGGCAGTGGACACTTGGCAGATGGTGGATATGGTCATTCATGCTTTATAAATAGTTTGAGGGTTAAAGATTATTCACAAATACTTAAATATCCAGATTCTACAAATGTAGCTACTCAAGAACCTAATTGTTATACTTTTTTCAATGATGTTAAAGATGGCCAAGAACCAGCATTTTATTTTGGAGGACCTGGACCTTCTTGTCTTTGAATTTCCTTTGTAAAATTAGTGAATTTTACCATTTGTTAATCATTTTATTTTGCCATTTGTTATATTGATCATTTATTACTAATATTGTTTTATTGATCATTTTATTTTGCCATTTGTTATATTGGTTGCCTTTTTTTATTCTTTGTATTGAAACCTAATTGAAATTAGACATGCCCAAACAAATTTTTGGTTCTTCGATCTTCATGATTTTTTTTAAACAAAAAGGTTGATGTGGTAAAAGTCTACATATTAACCAAAGTATATTAATAAAAACCAAAAAAGTTGAGCATGGAGTGTTGTGCTGCTCTGGCGAATTTTTTAGTGCATGTACATGCTCAATATAAATATATCGATCGAGTTGGCAATTAGATCCAAATATATGCTATTTAGATAAATTAGTTTATTATTTATTTAGAAATATTAATCAAGGAGTGCTGGTGGCTCATACATATATTGTTTGGAACAAAATTGCTCCTTTGGAAGTGTCTTACCAATCGTTAGTTGGTTCGGTGGTGATTGGCGCTGAACTTGGTAGGGAGGACCACGGTTCGATCCCCCGCAACTGCGATCGGGAGGGGGTTGGAACCACTTGATGCCAGAACTGACCCCCGAACCAGATTAAACTGGTGGTGAAAACCAAAATTGCTCCTTTGGAAGTGTCTTTGTTCGCTTGAAGATTATTATATAACAAATTATCAACTAAAGACAACTTAGTGCATCATTGAATGTTTCATTGGGCTCATTTATATTTTGTAGGTGGTTGTGAGGTTTTTTGGTTGTGATTATTCTAACTTGTTTTGGTGTAAAGTTTTTTTTTGGTTAGGTATTTTTTTGTCCTTTATAGATTGTAATGTTTGACCATGCTTTGCAATTTTGTAATGCCTATTTGTTTAGTAAAGATGTAAATCTTGGTCTTAAAACATGTTGTTGGCGCATTTGGAAGAAAAGAAATAACAAAATCTTTCCTCGAAAATGGGGTATCGGTTGATATTTGTTTGATAAAGTCAAAACTTTTGCTTGATGGTGGTTGAAGACTCGGAAGAATGACTTTATATATGATTTGAATATGTGGTGGTGTTACCCTTGACTTGTTTAGGGGTGAGATTTGATTAGGATGACATTTTATTTTATTGTATTTTTACTTTTGACTTGTGCTATGCTCGTGTAAACTTTTTTTTATTGTTAAGCACATCTTGTGCGTACCTATTTTTAATATATTTATTTGGCTTATTAAAAAAACTCTATATCATTCTAAACATGTGTGAAAAAATTATTTAAAAATCTAAGGACAAATTAAACAATTTTAATAATTTTGGAAAATAACATGGGCTAAAACTGAATGTATAAAAAATTTATAGGAACCAAAATATGTTACTTTTTTTGATAAGAATAAAAAACAAAATTTGATAATATTGCAAAGACAAAAAAATATATTTAACCCTAATTTTTTTTTTGAATCGGCTAAATTTTATTGATGGACAATTCCCTAAACAAGAAGTATAAGGAATAGTTGGATCATACAAAGAGAGGTAAAGTGATGAAAACACTTTAACCAATCAAAAAGTACTTAAAACATTACCCCAATCTACCCCTTACAGTATATCAATTGAAATTCACCAATAACCACCAAAGAAGAGACCAACCCAACCCGTAGAGATGCCACTAAACACTAACTTCCGAACTCGAATCAAAAGTGTTCGGCCCATCAGAATCCAAAAAACAGCTCATTGAATCGAAAGTTGGTGGACACCAGTAGAAAGGGAAACCGAATAGAAACCTAGACAGATAAGTCCCAGCTCGTATTCCGCCTCCAAACGGTTAACACCGACGTAGAAAAAGACAATCAGATACAAAGAAACCTGCAAATCTCAGCAGATTTGGAAACCATCAGAGACTAAAAAAAAATCCTGCAAATCTCAACAGGTTTGTACGCGGTCAGAAATTCCCATGTCATAGATAGTCAGTCCCACACGGCAAGAACCACACACCGACGACGCCAAATCCAACACATCCACGTTAGCACCGCCAACACCACACCCATCTCAGATCAGTCGCAGCCACCACCACCCATCTCAAATCCATCACAACCACCACACCCCTCATCACCTTCATTACAGTTCCGTCGCAGCCACCACCACCACATCCATCTAAGATCCATCACAGTGGAGAAATATAAGGTACAAGACAAACATCACAAATAAAAATCATGCCCCTTTATTTTCATTTTGGGTTTAATTTATGTGATTCTCAAAGATCACTTGGTGATCGTTTCCATCCAATGAAGAATAGAAAGTACTATTCGTTGAGTATCATCCAATGTGATAAACAACATGACCACTTTGTGACTGAAAATCAGACCCAAAATCTTCATCAATCCAAATCTTTAACACCACCACCGAAGCCACCACCACCGTGAGTTGAAACAGAGCTACCGTCGGAAAGAACACTGACGCACATACTGTCTTCCTAGAAGAAACACACGACATACATGAAGGAGATGAGAAAGCACCCTACCACCGAGAACCGAAACCACCATGAAGCAGGCGCGGAACGCCGCCGTCGCCACCACCGTTGAAACAAGAACATCTTAAACCTTCTAAATGTTAACGCAAACCTCCGCCATAACCACCACCGTCGTAACAGAAAACTCCCAAAACAACCCATGAACAGTTGCTGTGTCGCTGGAGAACTCGGAGTAAGGTGGTGCGGAGGGCCACACGCTACTCCTCGCACCACCAGCAGCCATGGATCTACATTTTGAAAAAATGGGTTTGGATGCAAGGGAATAGAGGCGGCTGTGTTGTTTTAGAAAGAAGACAGAGAGAATTTAATTGAGAGAGAGAGGTTTTAGAAAAACGTCATCTTTATGTACCTTTAACCCTAAAATTTAAATCCACCAACTTATGCCTTAAATTTTTTGACATATCAAAACATTGTAAACCCAACTTGGCCGAGCCTACTCACACCATTACTTTATATGTTTTTTTGCGAACTAGATCGCTAGTTGCATGTCAATATTCCTACAACTATTGTCGAGTTGTTATCATTATTATTAGAGAATAATTGAAGAATCTCGAGTTTAAACTCTGACATTACATGTATGAATTATAAAATGAGATATTCCCGCGAACAAAATTATTTTTAAAAATATTTGTAATTATTCGGTTTAACAAAAAAAGGATATTTATAATTGTTATAATTATTTACATTAATTTTTATTTATCTTTGATTCTTTCCTACCATCATCATTGATATAAGTAACCACTTTGTCCAACAAAACCTAAACTGTGACATTGCAAAGATTCTCTCTTCAAACGACGACTTTTGCTTCTGCGTTCTAAATCCTCTCTCTATCGTAAGCATAATCTTCTCAGATCTCACCAATTTTTCATTCAATTCAATTATTTTTTCAATAATATTTTATTTCAATTTTTCAATTTCGAATCCCTAATTCAGTCTTCCATTGTTTAGTAGAATCGCCCATTAATTTGGGGGTTCATTTGTTATCATAATGGTTGGTTCGTTTTGAAAACCTAAAACCCAAAACGCTGTCGTTTTTGCTAAATTTCTCATCGAAGTTTATAATTTGGATTCTTCTTGTGCAAATTGAAGGATACTGCTGTGTTTCTCATGACATAGATCTAAGTCTTTGTTTAAAAATGCAATTTTTTTAATATTGTTTTTTGGGATGTGAAAAAATCTAATCTATTTTGAAGATAATTTGGTTTATAAATTGTGTTTATGTAAGATTTGGAATGAAATTTTATGTTTTTAGTTAGTGTGTTCAAGTTTTATGACTTTTGATGTTGTAGTTTTGTGAACCTATGCTGAGTAATTTGCTTTATGTATAAAAGCTTTGAATTTGATTTAGAAGTTGAGATTAAGCCTTTAATGTGATGCGTTGTCAAAGAGATTCTTCGGTTTATAAATTGTGTTTATATTGTTGATGAAATTTTGGAATGAATTTTGATGTTTTTAATCTGTTTTTCAAGTTTTTTGACTTTTGGTGTTGTTACTTGGAATCTTTGCAGAGTAATTTGCTTTTTGTAAGAAGCTTTGGATTAGATTTGGAAGCTGAGATTAAGTATTTTTTCTGTGATGGGTGGTCAAAGAGAAAGAAGTAATTACGGCAAGCGTCCGCGATCTCAATCTGACTATGATGGTGGAGGAAGTAAAAGGAGGAATGTAGGTGATGATAGGGATAGGGAGCAGTTTGTGATTACTAAGGACGACACTGTTTTTCGCTATTTGTGTCCGGGGAGAAAGATTGGTAGTATCATTGGTAGGGGAGGTGAGATTGTTAAGCAATTGAGGATTGAAACTAAGGCTAAGATTAGGATTAGTGAAACTGTGCCGGGGTGTGATGAGCGTATTGTAACCGTCTATAGTTCTAGTGATGAGACTAATAACCTTGATGACGGTGGTAAGAATGTGTCACCTGCTGAGGATGCTTTGTTTAAGATTCATGATAGGGTGGTTGCTGAAGATTTGCATAGTGATCAGGAGGAAGAAGGCGGTCCCCAAGTAACTGCTAAGCTGTTAGTGCCGTCTGATCAGATAGGTTGTGTTCTTGGAAAAGGTGGGCAGATAGTTCAGACCCTACGTAGTGAAACTGGGGCTCAGATTCGTATACTTAAGGATGAACATGTGCCACCGTGCGCCTTGAGATCTGACGAGCTTGTGCAGGTAAACCGGTTGAATTTTCTTAGAATTACAATATAAGCCCCTTGAGATCTGAACGTGTTACTAATTTTGTTTCCTTGTTAACATAACTTTTTATAAGGTTAGTGCGAGTGCCTTAGTGGTTTACTTACTACCTCTATCCCTAAATATATAAGCCCCATTTGAAAAGAAATTTTCCCCCGAATGTGTTTAATTTCAATTTACTAGATACATTTGGTATAATTTTTTTTCAAATATATCCTTAATAAGTTGGAAGATGAGAAACCAAGGTACACTTTCTTATACAGAACAGTTTTTTAGGAACATTAATGCACAAATTGGACACACTAAATAAACTACCTATTTTTCATTTTTTCTTAATATATGTGAAAATTGCAAAATAGGCTTATAAGGGACGAAGGGACTGAGGTAGTAATTGCTATTATCTTGACAAATTTTGTACCCGAGTTTTCTTTCTTGTATGAACTTTAGAATACTGTTAAATCTGAGTGGAAAAATGATAGTATATTTGTTGCTTATAATGAGGTTTCTTTATTGGTTATGAAACTCCAGATTTCTGGGGATGCTACAGTTGTGAAAAAGGCTTTGATTCAAATTGCATCTCGACTTCATCTTAACCCTTCTCGCACTCAGCATTTGCTTGCTTCTGCTGCTCCTGGTGCATATCCCAGTGGTGGTTCACTATTGGGTCCAACTGCAGGACCTCCGATTGTGGGCATTGCTCCTCTTGTTGGTCCTTATGGAGGATATAAAGGTGACACTGGTGACTGGCCGCCACGATCTATGTACTCGGCTCCGAGGGAAGAAATACCTTCAAAAGAATTTTCAGTTCGATTGGTCTGTCCTACCGGAAATCTTGGGGGCGTGATAGGGAAAGGTGGTGGCATTATAAATCAAATTAGGCAGGATTCCGGGGCAACAATCAAAGTTGATAGTTCTGCAAAAGGAGATGAATGCTTAATAACCATTTCAACAAAAGAGGTGAATTATTTATCACCAGCTGGCAATTTTTCTTTTTGATTCTATAAAAGTTTTGGTAATGTTTGTATAGGGTTTGTGAGGTTTGATAAAATATGTTAATTGCCATTCCATTGAAAGGGATATGTTATTTCCTAGCTTGCAATTTTTGTTTGTCTTCAAAATTTTATTTCTGTTGTATTAATATATTTTCTGAGTTGTGCTAATGCAGTTCTTTGAAGAAACTTTCTCTCCAACAATAGAGGCCGCTGTGCTTTTGCAACCCCGATGCAGTGAAAAAAGTGAAAGAGATTCTGGAATAATCTCTTTCACTACCCGTCTGTTGGTATCATCATCACGAATTGGTTGCCTTATTGGTAAAGGAGGATCTATCATAACTGAGATGAGGAGGCTAACAAAATCCAACATTCGCATACTGTCAAAGGAAAATCTTCCTAAAATTGCTTCTGAAGATGATGAAATGGTGCAGGTCAGGGTACTTTTTTCTCACTTTGTTTGGTAACATTGCCTTCTTAGTTTGACAATAAGTACTAACATTTTGTCCTATAATGCTGGCTTTGCCTGTATTAGATTTCGGGAGACCTTGATGTTGCCAAAGATGCTCTTGTGCATGTTCTTACACGGTTGAGAGCAAACATTTTTGATAGAGAGGGTGCTGTCTCTGGAGTCCTGCCAGTTGTACCATATATTCCTGCTCCAGTAGATAGCTTAGATGGTCTTAGCTACGACACTAGAGATAGCAAAAGACATGGGCGTGGACATTCATATTCAAGTGGCTATGGAGGATCACGTGATTTAGGACCTGCCGACACTTATGGAAGCTATGGTGGTTCACAGGTACTTCTATATAATCGTTCTATGTGATTTTAGGAACACATTTGCATGTAGCTGACTTCAAGATTTCAAATTAATCCATTATTTCTCATCCAATGTTTGTAATATTGTTCCGTATATCTGTAGCTTGCTGGAAGCAGTTCTTATGGGGCCTATGAAAGTTATTCTCTGGGACGGGATAGTACTGTTTGGTAACCAATCTTCCTCAAGTCTGACTTTTTTCTTAACTTTTTCAATTTCTTCGTTCCTATCAATATTTGTTGTTGATGAATGATATAGCTGCTCTGTAGGCGAACCTAACAAACGATAACTGTTTCTAAGATAAATCTTAGATATCTGCTGTGATATTTTTTAAGGGCTGAAAGATTTGGTTGGGTCTACTATTGACCTTGTTTGAAACATGTTAGAAGTATGAAGTTACTTCATGGAGATTTGATTTGTGTACCATTTATGGGCGCATTTATTTTGCAGAAAGGAACTTTTCCAGATTTCTAATTTTCTTGTGTTTGATTTCATGTATTGTTTGATCTATTAGTATTTTTGCAAACCAGAAAAGGGGGTGTATGCCTCCCTTCTTTTCACAGAAAAATACTCCTTTCCTAATTATAAGCCCCCTTTGAAGAATTTGTTTGTCCCTAAATAATACTACTAATTTATCTTGGAATATGAAAAGTTAAAGTTAAACATTAATATTCCAAATGGACACATTAAATTAACTAACCAATTTTCTTAATATATTTATAAAAAGCCAGAGGTTCTTATAGTAAGGGACATAGGGCCTTTTTTTAAAAAAAGGGACATACAGAGTATTTTCAACTTAGAATATCCTCTTGGCAAACAACTTTAGGTTGACATACACCGTGGAAAGTTCAGGGACTGTTTGGATTGTAAAATGTTTTTTTTTGTTGTTACTTATAATTACAAAAATCCACCTTGTTTTACTTTTTTCTTTTGTTTTTAAATATTTGTATAGATAAGTGAATAACTTTTCCCCCCGACTGTTTTCTATATAAATATTTGAAAAATAAAGTGAAAACAAAAGGACATTTTTCTAATTCAAAATGAAAATAGGAAATGTTTTCTTTTGCCAAACATTCCCTGATTTCCATAATCAAGTTATATTACATTCCTAGTTTCTTCATTCTTCCCTGTCTGTGTTTGAAGAGACTACTGTTATATTTCGAGTGTTCTTAAGTTCACCTGTTTTTGATATTTCGTATCTGTTTGCAGGTTGCCTAGTCAGAACAATGTTTCTAGGAGGAGAAACCATGCTTACTAAACATGATGGGTCTGCCCAGGTAGATTACAATTTTCATAAACCCACTTATCTTTTATTTAGCAACTTCCTATGATATATATAGGTCAGTCACATTATTATATAAGAGACTGATATCTTAACCTGACCAGCTTCCCGTTTAGAATCTGATGCTCTTGTTTTACCTTTGTTCCCTTTCCCTTACCATCCAAACAGCCGAGATGTGCGAAGCCCGCAGCCTGCCTACTGCCTAAACCAGAAGACCAGATGAACCAGGATTTGACAAATTTATGGCCTACCTTGCCGCATCTACTTAGAGGACCAAACTTATGTGGAGCCTACTAAAATTCGCCATGTCCATTTTACCTTAATTACCAAGCTTGATAACTTATGCTACCAAGAACCTATAAAGCTGGCTTGCCTTTGTTTGTTTTCTTATTGTTCTAGTTCCTTTTGACTTTGGAACTAAAAAACACCACTTAGCTATGATTTCCAGTTGTATACTTTTATTGCTGATTGTGTTTAATTTTTTTTTTCTTCATATTTCACTGTGAAATCCAATGAAATACTATCTTTGTGGTTATTTGAATTTCATGTGACAAATTTGGTGGAGTTTTGGAGTCATCTATATTGCAGGGTGCCAGTATTTGCTTGCAATAGATCGTTGTAACCAGGTAAAGGTGTATGCATTATTTGTTTCTGATAATCCCATACTAATGGGTGTTGTTTGAGTAACCTTACATGGCTACTTTCAGTTTAAGGTATGAAAACTTTTGTTAGTTATACTTATGCTGTTAACCGGCTTACCGAAGCTCATAGTCAATAGTTGAGAACAACAATGGTTTGAAATACATGCATGGTTTTTGTTTGAGCTTAATTAGCATTAGGCATTCAGCTGAATTGGATAATTTATCATTTTCCATTTCTGATTACTTGGTATCAATTTATCGGAGTTCGGCTATTCAAAGTGTTGCTTACAAAAGAAGACATCTGCTATGCTATCAGGCCATTGGGTCACCTGTTTAGGTCGTAGAACCAAGTCTATTGATACACTGTCAGTGATTCAATGGCCCCGTATGTGTGTGTGGTGTTACTTCTATAGTAGATTTCTCAAGTATTTGTCTTGATTAAATAGTCGAGGATGCTATCAACCCAAGTTTATCTTGGGAATTTTTTGGTGTCTTTCACTTCTCCAAGTAGTTAGATAATTGGTAACTTGTCACTTTTTTGGTTTTCTTTATTTTGAGTGTTTTTACTTTTTTAAATATTTGTAATTTTAAACTGAATGCAACTTGATTTATTCTGTTCAACTCATTTGGGGCTGGCTTTTTAGGTATAAATATATGTAGTTTGGTACTGATGAACACTTTGGTTTATCACATTTTTTTTTTCCTGCTAACTTGATATATTGCATCGATTGGCAGAGTGGTGTATAAAATAAATCATTTTGTTGACCTTCAACACACGGTTGTCAAATAGTAGCTATAGCAGCAATACAACATTATGTAGTTAAATTTTAGCCAATCGCCATTGTAGTTCCACGATACGGTAATTAGTACCAAGTGTTGATAAATAGAAGCTATATCGATGATAAAGGACTAGATCGAAATTTGAACCAATAACTATTTCTCATGAATCCATGATCTATACAACATTGCTACTTTTCAGGCGACAAAGAAATGCATGACAACAATTAATATGGAACAAATTAGAAAGAGAAATGTGACCATAGAAAGATAATAGTCAATCATAGTCTGCCAAGCTATGTTTGTGTAATTACCACTTGTGCTTTGTAGCATTTTGCTTTTAAATTTAAAATAATGACATGGCTGCCTAATTATTCTTTCAAGCTATATTACTATTCGACATAATATATTTATGGAATTTTCAGCTGAACTTAATTTCAAATGGGAAAAGGATAAATTTTTCAATTGTAGATTTAATGAAATGCAAGTAGAGGAACATTAGAAAATATTACAACATAAAATGAATGAGCCTGTTAACATAATTCTAAATTATTTAAAAAAAATAATTAAACTAATAACTGTCATATTCTACTAGATATGAGCAAATGAACATACTTAGCAAAGTTGTTTGAAGGAATATCTTAAAAGAAAGTAATAAATATTTTATAGAATGCATGGTTTGCCATATACAATCATACAAAAAATAAAAAACAAGTACTCTGTATTTTCTGAGGTAAAATTCATACATCTGCAATAACATTCAATCCCTTTGTCTTTATAGCTAAATGAAGTAAATTACATCCACCTAACTCAATGAACAGTGTACTTTTTTTCTTCTTCTTCAACTTAATCAATAGTACATGTTTTAAGTGTTATGCAGGAGCCTAGTTCTCTTAATTGACACATTATAGATGTGATATTATAAGCCTACTCAGAAGTGGGGATGCATCTAATAAAGTTCTCATTATTTCTTGGATTCTTCACCCATGCAAAGTCACATCTAGCTATAAGAAACCTTCACATTACTCATTTTAATCAATTTTCCTTTATATAAAGGAGAAGTATTGGACAGTTATAGTACTGTTCCCTCTGCAGGATTCTAAAAACTTATTAATGCAGTTTCAGTTGGCAACTTGCCATTACCATGTCAAGTAGCATAAACAATTTGTTTATATAAATCTTATCAGAATGCTGTCTATGCTTCAAACCTCATTCGGCTATTTTCTGCCAAGAAAGTTTTTTGTGTCCAATTGGCTTCTCCTTCTCTATTTGTTACCTCAGATACCCTATGAGAATCCATCTGTGTTTTTGTTGTCAAATATGAAAAGGGTCTTTTCTTCTCATTTTAATAGGGAATGTTGTCTTCCTCATTTGGGGAAAAGTTCCCTGCAGTCATGTAGTTCTGTTATTATTATGGCAGTATAGACACTATTTGATTGGTTACACTACTAATCATTGTTTTATGCAAGAATGATATATTCTTGCAAAGATGATTAAGTTCTAGTTTGAACCTTTTTTTTTTTATGTCTTAACTCTTAACCCTCGAGTTTCCGGTGAAAGAGTCTTGATAATGCTTATGGCAATGCAAATGTCGTCTAATGTCTTGCATGTGGGAATGAGGTCATATATGCAGCCAAGGATGACTTGCCGGAAAACCTCTTTGGATAATTTTATGACCTAACTAATCATGTGGATAGCCAAGACTTTTAAACTCAGTTCGCAATAATGTATATGTCTTGTCTGCTTCACGCGAACTCAGTTTAGGGGTCTTGCAACAGCTAGCTAAACATCGTAGGTTCAACGTGACTAGTTGTTCGGCAAGTCGTCTATGGCTACATGAAGGCCTCCTTTTTTCATGCTAGATTTTTGATGATGATATAGTTATACACATTTTGGAATGACCAATGGTGAGACATGATGAACAAATAATATATATATATATATATATATATATTGGTTCTTTGAGTAATTAATTTGCTGGATATTGCAGGTCTATTGTTGGTTCTTTGTTGTGTTTTGATTATTCAGTTTAGGGGATATCTATTTTTTCTGCTTAAGAAGCTTAGGCCATTTATTTTTAGTGTTTTCTTTTCATTTCCACCAATAAAATAAACATTAGAAAACATATCATATGGAAGTTTTTGTAAATAAATTTTATATGATGAATAGATTGAATATTTTAAAATGTATATGGTTTTCTACATTAGAATGATTTCTCATTTCCTTTCTAACAAAATCTTGAACTCATGCAATTGTTAACAAACCAAACAATTTATAATCAGTTATGCCATATCAAATTGAGATTAGGCATTTTATAGTACGAAGAGATATGCATTTGTGTGTGTGTTTGGATAAAGTTTATATAAATTCGACTCTGAATAGAAATAAACTGTGATCACAAAAACAGAATTTGCCTCAAAAATTTTATGTTGAGTAAAACATGGTTCTATTTTTAGAGATAAGAGTATGGTTTAAGTCCGGCAACTTTATGTTGTTATGACCGGACACAAATTTAATGCAAACTGTTAGACATAGCTCCCCTATACATCAACAATCAATGTTCTCACAAACATTGGCTAAGGTAGTCACACCGGTTTCAACAAAAAAATCTGCATCGATATTACATTTTATTCATCCAACGTCTGATTCCATAACTATGAAGGTCAGTTTGTGGCTGCGGTTACCACATGGCAGGAAACATTATTATCCACTGTGGAGGGAGAAGCTACTGCTCTACTACGTGCGATGGAAAAGGCTCGTGATAGAGGATTTGTTCATGTTCAATTTGAAAGCAACTCTCAATTTTTGGTAGATGGGTTCCCATTAAAGCAAAGATGCAATCTCAACATGAGGTAATGTTTATTATAATCTCATATTAATATTATTCATATGATGCCATCCTTTGTAAATTTTGGGATAATGTTTGTTAGACAAGCGAATTCGGTTGCTTATATTCTTGCTAGGATGATAAATTCTTAGGCTAGTTTCCACAAATTTTAATTTGTTTATTTTTATATTGAATGTTTATTGATTAATTAAATGCATTAAGTTTATTTTGATAAAAAAAACCATAAGATATTTATGTTTTTAAATTTTACTTTATCTTGTCTTGTCTTGGAATAAAAGTATAACATGAACTTTGTTAGCTGTCACTTTTATGCATTGAATTATGGCCAAAAAAGATATTGTCTTTTCTGAATCCCAATGGCTGTTAGAAGTGTTTGACCAAATACTGTCCTCATAAATGCTAAATATAAAATACAGTACTACTTTTTTTTTTCTTCCTATGAATTAAAGCTATAATAATTCCCAACTCTCCAAATATAAATATTTTCCACCAACTAGACAAATAAAAATATAACAGAGGAGCTCAAAATACAAATAATTTCTCGGCATAAACATCATTTTCATCCATGTAAGTTTATAATTTTTTGGTTTTAGTTCCTGTATCTTTTTTTGTTGCAAATTAGTACCTGCATATGCTTACATGGACGAAAATGATATTTTAGTCTAATTTCTCCTTCAATCCTTCATAGACCAATATTCATACTTTTATTTTTGAACAATATTTAACTTAAACTAAAAATATGGAAGAAGAAAAAAGAAGAAGAAAACTTTCAAGAAATTAAAATATCCTATAAAAACTTATTACACATAAAATTGTAAAATTCATGGATATAAAGGAAGGGGAAATTGAAGGAGAAAATGTAAACAAAAATGAATTATAAAGATATGAAACCTTCTCCTACGAGCAATCCCAACATGAGAACAAGTAGACCAATTGTGATGGATTGACTTGGTGATATAAAGGTTTGTGAGTAAGCAAATAAGGTAAAAGCTGCACCAATTAATCCAATCAGAAGTGCCTTCGTTTGTTGCTTCATCTTGTTTTTTGGTTGATGGATTTGATCTTGAAGATATTAATCTTTGTGTCAAATTAAGTTTTGATGATTTGCCAATGTTTAATTTTGCATCAAAATATATCTTTTATATTAGTCTTTCTTGCAAGTCAACGCTTGAATGAGGAGATGATGATATCTTATAAAGCATATAATATTATTATTAGATTGATTATTGATCCACTTGGCAATAAAAGTATCCCCTCAAATGAAAATTGGTTAGGTGACAAGAGAGGCATTTGTAAAAAAATAAAATATTTTGCAAACAAAATAATCACTTCAAATTTTTTTCATCTACTTGATAAAAAAAGTTAATTTCTACTTCAAAGTATAAGATGTTATTAGTTAATAAATTAGATAAAAAATTCAAAAAATAAATAATAAATTAGATAAAAAAATAACAAATTCGAAAAACTTCTCCAAAAAATCATTTTCAGTAACTCGTTAATTTTTAAAAGTTAATTTTGTTATGATTAACACATCCAAAATAGATTAATATATTTTTTTTAAAAAAATAACTCTAAAAAGTAAACTAAGCACTATATTTTATTAAAATTTATTAAAAATAGTGTGGACCATTTCTAAGTTATAGAATATCAAAATCATTTGTACCAAACCAATCGTTAGTTGATTTAGTGGTGATTAACGCTGAAATAGGTAGGGAGGACCACAGTTCGATCCCCTATATTTGCGATCGGGAGAAGGGTGGAATCACTTATGTCAGAACTGACCCCCGAACTAGATTAAACTGGTGGTGAAAGCAAAAAAAATAAAATAAAAATCATTTGTACTAAAAAAATAAAATAATATCAAAATCATTTTTTATAATCTGTATCAAACGAGTTATAAATTTATTAGATACATCAACTGCATTGGGAGGAGAAAAAGCCTTTGTTGCCGCTCACATATTTCAGTTAGCGACTATTTTTACAATATTAGATTCAATTTTGATAAATAATTAAAAAATGCAAATTTAAAATACGAATAGTACAATGATGAATCTTCATCAGTGACTTTTTTAGAATATTTTTAATTAAGTTTTTAATTTAGTATTTAATTTAGAAACATTTTAAATAAATTATAGTTTTAAATTTATTGAGTCAATTACATGATTTTCTATATTAATCAAACATTTTTGTGTAGTTTTTATATTATTGGTTCAGTTAGGTTTGAATGCAAAATGGCGAAGTCCGAAGTTAAAGACCCGTATTTTTGTGCTGAATCAAGGGATAAAAGACAACCTTGGTTATGTCGGTATGATGGTACATTTAAGAAGAAATAGGTTGAATTTTGCTCTTCCGGTCTCCCATATTGCTCTAGGTCTCTTGTACTGACCAAATTTTTCTCTAAGGGTGTTTTGGATTACATGATCCGTACTCGCACAATTTCGGAACGTGGATTTTGAAGTGCTCTATTATGAGGAAGAAACCAAAACCTTTTCATATATAAAACCTAATCAATCTTAATTCAAAACCTAAATTCATGCAAAACCAAAAAATTCAATTCAAAACCTAGAGTTTGATAAAATTAATGCAACACTTATTTGTGGTGTCTTAAGCCTTCAAACATTTGATGAGGAAGAAAGGAAGGAATTCAAATACGTTTTGACTTTTGATGATATCAATTACCCTCAAAATCGCCCTTTGGTGCTTCAAAACGTGTACGCTCACTCACAAAACATAACTGATCAAGCAATTATGTTTTTCGCCTATATTGGGAAACTTAAGAACATATCTTCCGAAGTTAAGCGAGTTCAGATTGTATCTTTCGAAGCTAATTTGATTTCGGAATGTAGAATACAAACCAACCTGAGCCCAATCCAGGGATATTTTTGAATTTTTGAGAGATCTGAGAGCAATACGGGATAATTAAAGAGCAATTTTCAAATATATTTTGTACTTCTAAAAGTGGTGAGAAGCTAATAAATTTGGAGGCCCATGAAAAGAAGACATGTGTGATTGGGCCTCCGAGGAGAAACTCTTAGGTTTCAATGCCATATACAAAGCAACACACAACACCAATACAAGGAACGAAGCACATAAAGAAGAAATTAACGAGGAACGGATGAAGAAAGTTTTTCCATAAGAGAAGGAGGAACACTTTGGAGAAAAAATTTAGGAGTATTATTATCTCTGGTTTTATTTTTTCTTTTACAATCTTGTTATTTTTTTAATTATGAGTAGCTAAATTCTTTTGATTAGACCAATAGATAATTTTTTCTGAATTTATTTGAACCATGTAATTTGTAGAGGCTCACAATTTATTATTCATCGGTATTTATTAAAGAATGATTATTAACCCTAACTTTGAGAACTAAATTGAGAAAAATGATCAATTATGTATGAGATAATATCAATGCAATTATTTAAAGATAGCTATACATCCCATGAAGAAGGGTCTGATCGAAAATCATCTAAATATTGCTTGAACATTTTTCTATTGCAAACTAGTTTTGTAACAATACCATCATTATCAATTCCTACAATATCACCATTACTAGAATCTCCCGGTTAAACCTAAACTCTACCAGAAAAAACTCAATATATCAATATGCAATCTAGTGACTAACATCTTGCAAATATAATTAACCTTACAACCAACTGAACACCACCGAAACTCATGCGGCTCCATATTCGTCTGTCCACATGCGATGTAACCCTTCCTCTAATATGTCTCAACTCAATTCAAACCACTCTATCAGGCGGTAGGCCAACTAATTTGAATTATGAATTGAAGGAGTTGACAGAGTTATATATATGACATAGGTTGAAACCCTAGTGAATGAGAAACAATAACATCAAAACTAATTACGAATATGTGTCTATAAAAGAAACCATTCTATAAAGAACTAGTTTGATGGATGCATCTGCAACATCATTACGTTGTATCTGTTATAATTTATTAATGGTGACTTAAATAAAAGTAACATGGAGTTATACTCTTATAATTTCAGCCACTCACTTAATTCTTAAAACAACAATTTGATGAACAAGCCATGATAAAAATGAAAGAGCTTACTTTACCAAAAAAAATAAAATAAAATGAAAGAGCTTATATTAAATTTGATCGAAGATTATAATTATAAATTTTGAATTTACGCAAAAAAATAAAAATCTCTAAATCAATGAATTATTTTTTAAAAAATATTAACAAAATCCTAAAAAATTGGCATGTAAGAAAGTCCTTTAAGAATAACTCAATTCGTAGGTGCAAAAATGTTGATATGCAAAAGTTCAAATTTCACTCTAGGTTTCACACACCGTCAGTGGCGGAGCCAGGAAAGAAATAAAGCCTGGGCACAATTTTAACCCAAGTAGCAAATTTACATGTGACATAAATTATATAAAGTCATAAATCAAAGTAAAAAAGAATTGTCATTTTGGAATATAAAAGTACAATTTAAAATAAGAGAGATAAAATATAACATACCAATAATGTGCTAAGTGTGTGTTTGGTTTAGCTTTAGATAGAATTGATTTTGATAGAATTGATTATGGTAGAATTGATTTTATCAGAATTGATTTTAGCATAATTGATTTATGTTTGGATACAGTTATGTAAAAATGAGTTGAACAATAAATTTCAGTGTAAAAGTCATACTTAAAGCCAGAAGCTACAAATCATAGCTTCTAGCAGAATCAATTCTGGAGGCAGAATCAATTCTGCTTTAAAGTAACCAAACATCTAAAACCAATCAAAAATCAATTCTACACCTCTAGAATTGCTTTTGGCTCTTCCAAAAGCTAAACCAAACACACACTAAATAAAACCACGAGGCAAATTCCCTTTCCGACTCTTCGCTGAGGTGAATGTTCGTATGATATCAACATCATCAAGTGACTTGAATATCTCCCGCTCGGTGTAACATATCATCAAGTCATTGAACCACTCATCGTTGATTTTGTTGCACAATTTAGACTTAATAATCGCCATCGCTGAAAAAACTCTTTCAACGGATGCCGTCGACACCGGCAAGATCAAAGCCAACTCAATAAGTTTATAAACCAATGGAAATACCAAATGTTTATCAGTTTCAACCATCTTCATAGCCAAGCTTTGAACATCTTCACAAGTAGAAAATGAAACATGTCTTTTCATGTGAACTACATAAGTCTCAAGTTGATCCCTTATTGTTCCACGATCATCATCAGAAAAGTCTTCATGATAAATATCAGCAAGACGAGCAAGCTTATCAACATCAAACTTGGAGAAAGAGTTCTTGGGGTCAAGACATGAGAAACAATTAAGCACAATGTTACCTTCCTTACTAAAGCGGTGATCCATAAGTCAGAATTCAAGCTTTAATAACACCATAAGTCAGAATTCAAGCTTTAATAACACCATTGTCTTTATCAAAACAAAAACTAACTTATCAAAGAAACAAGAGAATCATCAAAGAAACATCAGAATCATCAAAGAAACACCATTTTAATAACACTAGAATCATCAAGATAACAACAGAATCATCAAAGAAACAAGAATCAACAGAATCAAATGAACAACAAGAATCAAAATTAACAGAATCAAAATCAAAATCACAAACAAAATCAAAACCCTAAATTATGAAAATCAATAAGGAAGTCAAGAATCAAGAGACTGAGAGAGAAGTACCTGTTCTGTTGTGCTGGGAGTGGGAGGGAGTTGTCGGCGGCGAGGATTTGTGCCGGTGCGGTGGTGGTGGCGGTGAGACTGAGACGTGAGCGAACGGAGGAAGAGGAAGGATACGCGTGCGTGCGAGAGAGAAAGAACACGCGTGCTCTGTTTTATTTTTTCTTACTTTCTTTTTTGTTTTGTTTCTTATTTTATTATTATTAAAAAAAATAAAAAAAATAAAGATTGGGCAGCCCGGGCACGTGCCCAGGCATGCCGGGCGGCATCTCCGCCTATGCACACCGTGTATGAATCTAATCACTAAATTACCTAATAAAAAAATTGACATAAAAAGGGTGCATACTTATTTTAAGGATAAAAACTTCTTTTGAAAGCGGTTACTGGACAAAATATAAAAATAAATTAAGACAGTATACATATAAGAGATCGTATTTGATTTTCTTGTGAACCAAAATTATGAATAAAAGTTTAGCGAATTAATACACCAACCAAATTAAATTATAGATAAACTTTGCCAAAAATAACTATATGAGAGAAAGGAAGATCCGTTTAACCTGACTTTTTTGGTCTTAAAAACTATCCGAAAGTTAAAAATATAAAAGAAAGCTTTTAGAAAAAAAACTAAAGTTAATTGGTAATTTTTGTATTTTTTAGCTTCAAAGATATTTTATCTATGTATTTTAATCATAAAACAACTTTTTACTATCAAGAGCTTCTTGAAAATATGTTTGGCCTAACTTCTTCTTTTATTGAGTAAAAAAATACCTAATTAGTTTATAAAAGAATCATAAGAAAAAATAATTTGAATTCAAGGTTGGGAGACTAGTAAAGGGGTAAACCGTAAACCCAAGACACACTTTCAACTCTCTCTTCTATTTTTGATCAAACATACGATTGGGATCATAAAGTTACCTCGACCCTTGTTTAGGAATATTATGACTTTGATTGGACACATTCCATGAATCTTATACCTATAGCACACTTTTGTTTCATGAAATATGTATCTCAAAGCAATAAAGAGCAAAATTCATTGATTCATATATAGTTGAATCATTTATAAGCAACTAAAAATGAGTGATAACAAATTTAGTGCATGTTTCAATTAGAGTTGGATAGCTCATTCAATGAGTGATACCAACTAATTTTTAGCATGCTCTTCCGAATGAGAAGTGCTAACAAACTCACTCTCTAGTCAGGTGAGTTTTTTATGAGTCTTATCACTTTATGTATGACATATTTTTAAAGTGGATAATTCTTATTGAGTGAATGTTAGAAATATTAAAGTGTTTATAGCATCAATCTTTTCAAATGTGTAGAATTTATGTATTTTTTATGTTTTTAAAAAGGAAAATGAGTAGAATTTATATCTCTATAATTCTCGAGAGCAAATTATCTCCGGTAAAATATTCACTAGATATAGTTCAGTGTGGATCTCTCAGCCTTTCAATTTTTTTGGCCACATGAACAATGTAATGCAAAAATAGAATGGATAACGAAGATGCCGTTATTAAAAAATTCACAGAAGAGGCTGTGCTCTCATAATTCTCATCAGCTAATCATCAAATTAATCATAGTAATAACCATTCTACTTTTATATAACCCTTTTTCTGTTTACTTTCATATAACCCTTTTATCTCTATTTATTTGGTTGATCCATTCATCCACGGAAGTTGTGGTGAGTAAAGTGTTAGACTTGATTTTTATTATATTTGATCTAAGGATATATCCAAGAACTTACCATACCATATGATCAGAGGCCAAAAATAGTTATTATAATTATATATTTATGTTTTAGTAGTTTACATTGGTTATTTCTAGAGTGTAAACAATTTAGGGCATTAAAAGCAAATGTGGTATTAAAGAGAAAAACATCATCTAAGTGTTTTACTATATAAACATACCTATATAGGTTCATCAAGCCCCTGGCCCACACAGCACCTCATAGATAAAGTCTTGTCCACTTTTATGGTTGTTGTCTAGGACTCCAAAATTATGCCATTTTAATTTTTGGAGAATGCTATCATGTATTGTTAAAACATACTATGATAAGAAATTTAATATAAAAAAATTATCTTAAAAATGTATTTTTAATTTTTTAATATAATTTTTAATAGTTGTCAAAAAATATTTTAATATTTTTTCAATAAAATACTTGTATTTATGATTTTTTAACATGTATTTAATATTTGTAGAGCAGACATTAATAGCAATACTCTTAATTTTTTGGTTTATATTTTGACAAAGCATGGATAAAAGGACTAATTAATGTCAAGCAATAATATACTTAATTGCTAATTATACATATGTTTTTTTTTTTGGCATTCATCACCAGTTTAATCTGGTTCGGAAGTCAGTTCTAATTCTAACATCAAATGGTTCTAACCCGAATCGCAGACTATACATATGTTTTCTGAAAAACTAAAAAGGGAAGACAAATAATAATCCTATTTTCTTTCCTTAGAAAATTATGAGAGATGCATATAGTTTTATTTTTATCTTCATTGATCAACAATTTTTATAAACAATTTTTTTTCTTCATAAAATTATTAAATTATACCCAAATATTTGTGTGGCAATACATCTCGTTTATTTTTCAAATATCCTATTTATGTTATCTAATTTGTGATTATGATAGTTACCGACAGCGAGTAATATTTTATACTTTTATTAGTAGAAGATGGATGCACAACTTGGAACAATCCTGCTATGTAATTATTAGGTATTTAGGTATAGCCTAACCTTAGGGTGTAGTATCACAATAGAAACCCTTACATTCCCCGGCCCATAGAATATAAAAAAATTGTTCCACCATACTAATATTTTTAATCGAATCGGGTCTTAATATAATTTAGATTTTATTTGGTTCATTTGTGCTTGATATGATTGGGTCTCATTATGTTAATTATGTGTAAATTTTTTGTTGGATGATTTAAGATCACCTATATATCTAAATACATGAAGATCTAAATTAGCAAGATGCATATTTTCTATTATGACTAAATATATCCTTCTTCCACTATTTCAAATAAGTTCAAAGTAAAAGGTAATTTTGGAGTTTTATAAAAAAAACAGCAAAACATGTTTTATCCTTCCTTAAAATTCTCAAACAACATTTTTCTAATAAAAAAACATAAAATTGTTTTATAAAAGTGGGTGTAAATTAGCAAATGAGTGCACAACATTTAATAAAATTTACCTAACTAACCCTCAATTTTCTAGTGTAAAATAACTAAATATCAAGGGTTTTTTGTCCAAGGTGAAAATGTGCAACTTGCTAATTTAGACCTTCGTATTTTTAAGTGGGTCTAAATTAACAAACCCTTATATATATATATATATATATATATATAAATTTTACACGATCCACAGTTTGATTGAAAATTTATATATCTTATATCATCTATGTAAATTTTTAAAGAAATAAAAAATCATTTACTTGACCAAACAAATTTTTTTATATGTTATATAAAAATATATTAACCGTTAATCTTGATAAGTCATAATAATGTATATGAAACTATTTTTTATTTATTAAAATTTTTGTATGAGTGATCTATATAATATAAACCTTCAATAATTTTGTAAAATTTTTATTCGTTAAAACATTGTTAAGGTGTGTAACATTACTCGATATATAAAAAGATACATATTTAATTTTTCACTTAATAATAGATTAAGAAAAACAAAATATTATAAATACATATTTGGATGCTTTCACATATATATATATATAAAAAAAAAACTAGATACCATAACACTATTAATATAGTTTTGGTCCCCCTATTTTGAAAAATCTGAACTTTTGATCCCCCTATTTTAAAACCCAACTTTTTGGTCCCCTTATTTTGAAAAACCTGAACTTTTGATCCCCCTATTTCAAAAACCAGCTTTTTGGTCCCCCTATTTTAGTTTTTTCAGAATTTTGGTCTTCAGACTCGGTTTAGTCAATTTTTTGCTAATGTGTCACGCTCATTAAAGACGTGGCAGTGTCCATGTTGACAAAACATTTACCATGTCATTATTTGTTTCTCTTTAAATCAAATATTTTGTTTTAAAAATATTAAAACCATAAATATTTAAACAATAAAAATATCAATTATTTATTGTTTTAATATTTTTTAAAACAAAATATTTGATTTAAAGAAAATATTGGTCACTGCCACGTCATTAATGATTTTGACACATCAAGAAAAAATTGGTCAAATTGAGTTGGGGGACCAAAATTCCAAAAAAACTAAAATAGGAGGACCAAAAAGCTGACTTTTAAAATAGAGGATAAAAAATTCAGTTTTTTCAAAATAGGGGACCAAAAAGTTGGGTTTTAAAATAGGGGGATCAAAAGTTCAGATTTTTCAAAATAGGGGGACCAAAACTGCATTAAAGCCAAAAGAAAAATACTATATCAAATTTGTCCATTTTGTATATCATTACATTTTAAATATATAATTTATAACACTAAAAACTGAAAAATTGATTAAATTTTTTATGTAAAATAATTTATTAATTAGGAGAATTTTTTTTGTAAAAAATTAATACTCCAGTATTAACCATCTTATAATTTGCAAATAAGTTTATAGTCAATTTTTTTATTTTTTTTCAAATAAAGCTCTCTCTGTCTGAACTTGAGGAAGCAGGTTCACACTGAATCAAATAAATGAACACGATTCAATAATGTTCTTACTTTCTTTGAACCAATAATAACTCCCTACGTGGTATTATTAGGTTTCACTCATTGTCATCCATTGTTGTCTTATCAAAGATCTTAGTAGGTGTTGACTTCAGTTATAAAAGATTCAATGTCTACCGTTTGATCAATGAACTTGTCTAGTCTTACTGGAATTTCTAATTTTAGCCAATGTGGGCATGCTTATTTTTGTTAAATCAATTATCACTTTCCTTAAATATCGAAAGGGTTTAGTTAGTGTTGATACACTACTAGAAAATGTTGAAATATCGACGGAATTTATTTCTTCTCTAATAGAGATGGAATTAGAGACAGAAAAAACAGTTAGAGACATAAATATTTATTTTAGAGACAGATATTTTCATTTTAAAGATAGATTTTGTCCGTCTCTAATAGTTCAGAGACGAGAAAATTACCGACGGCATCAAATCCGTCTCTAGCATGCTTAGTGACAGAATTTTTGCATTTTAGAGACAGATTTTGTCCATCGATATTTAAGACTTTTCTAGTAGTAATGTAATATTATTTTGCTGATTAAGCTAATTGTAACCTTCTTGTAAACTAATCTTTTGTATCATGGAGCACTAATCATAGTGTAATGGTAACAAATACACATATATTCATAGGCAGTGGCGGATTTTGTGGGGGTGCCAAAAATTGATTGTTTTGGGTCTAGTTTGAAGATTACTCTCATATTATCATTATCATATATACACTAGAAATAAAGACACCCAATATGCACTTGTGTAAATAAGGTTATATTTTTTCCCCTTTCTTAATTATAAATTAAACCAGTTATGAGCAATTATACATGAAATGTAATTATTTAATTAAAAATAATTGTTCGTTTAGTGGTAGACGATTCTTTTTACAATTAAGATATAGTGAGTCTAAGTGGTTAATGAAATCCTCCTAAAACAAATTGTTGGTAAGAATCCGAGTTTGATCCTAATGAAAATATTTTTGGTTATATATTTTACTTACTTCGCTGCTAAATTACTTATTTTATTTTTTCCACAATTTTTTTTTCTTTGTCGTGTAGAGCTTTATGATGAATAGAATTGAATTCACATATTTGTCGTTTGTCACTTTCTTCTCAAAAGTAACTAGAACTTCTAAACTAACAGCTCTTCTTTTGTTTTTTAGTTTCACACAATTTATGTACTTTTGAGTGGATAACATCTACGGATGAGGTGGATATTGAATCATATATATTGCTCAATGTTTGTTTCTTTTTATTTCTTGGTAAAAAGAAGGTGTACTTTTAGGATAAATATCACCATCCTTTTTTAATCAATAAATAATTAAATATCAACATCTAGTACAACTATAAGTATAAATAATACTATTAGATATAGCTCTCCATTTTTATTTATTGTTTTTTACAAGATTTATTTGTTTTCCACAAAATTAAGTAATAGTAGTATTGTATCTTCTAGAGTTATGAATGTAGAATTGATTTTGTTATTTAAAAAGGCTAACCGACGCAACTTATTATCCGTTTGCCTTTCATTCATATGTAATTATTCTATATTTATTAATATAAATGATGATTTTATTTATCACATAAAAAAAACGTAATTGTATAGCTCTCCATTTTTTTTAAAGGATATAGCTGTCCTGTCCATTATATATTTATATTCACCTTTGAGAACATATAATTTCACATGTAAGTGAATGCATTTAATAAAGTAAATATTTTTGGACTCCTTTAACTATATTTCTTCTAGTCTAATAATGAAAATGATACACGTATATAGTTTAAATGATTTTTTTTTTTTAAAAAAAAAATAACAAACGGATGACATAAAATGAGCTACATGCAATGTAATTTCACTAAGATAAAAGATAATACAAATCAATTAAATTAAATTTTTTCCTATGT
Organism: Trifolium repens; assembly: GCA_030408175.1. Taxonomy (NCBI): domain Eukaryota; kingdom Viridiplantae; phylum Streptophyta; class Magnoliopsida; order Fabales; family Fabaceae; genus Trifolium; species Trifolium repens. The sequence continues at coordinate 3,249,605 of CP125847.1, forward strand.
TTATACGCCAGTTACACTACAGCTATGACATCATGAAAAAAATACCGTGACATAAAAATAGTTACGTGAAGACTCAAAATTTTGGTGAAGTGTTCCTAGTCAAGTTTTCAAGAACAAAATAAAAATTTAATTTTAATCTTAAAAAAAACGTGTAATACCACAAGTTTTGTAACAAGACACGGTTCTTTGAATCCTAAAAAGAAAATCAAGTATTTAAGGAGTTATGTTCCTCACACACAACACTGTCTTTTCTTAACAACCTCAATTTCCTCAAAAATCTTTCTCTCTTCATTCTTTCTTTTCCCTTATCTTCTAATTCATTTTACACACATTCTTAGTAAAATTATTGTTACACCAATAAAATATTTTTTCTTCATCCTTATCTAATAATCTCTCTTGAAAGGTTGGTTACATTTTTTTCCTTAAAAAATTTCATGTATTATTAGTTGTAATTATTCTAAATTCAAAGTCTTTTGTGGGGTGTGTGAGATTTTTGAGTGTGTTGATTGATTTTAATGTTTGATTAATTTTTTTTTTAATTTATTGTTTTGTTGTTAGAATATCAAGTTGAAACTAATGTGACTTTTATGTTTTAACTTGTTTGTTTAATGAAACAGGAGTTATAAGTTTAGTGTGTAATTAATTATGATGGATGCAATGGAGAAAAATTCAAGAGATGTAGAGAGTGATAAAAATTTTGAATTGCCACCTGGATTTAGGTTTCATCCAACAGATGAAGAACTCATAACTCATTACCTCTCTCAAAAAGTTCTTGATAATTGCTTTTGTGCTATTGCCATTGGAGAAGCTGATTTGAACAAGTGTGAACCTTGGGATTTACCTTGTGAGTCTATCTTTCCATTTCTTATATTTCATATTTTTATGCTTCTTGTCTTGAACTCAATTGCGAAACAATATAATTTCAGTTGTATCAGCCGTATTTGACTGCAAATTTTTGTAATATAAGAAATTGCAACATAAATTGTAGTTCTATCAGCTATATTTGACTGCGATTTTTTTTGGTATTATAAAGAATTGCAACATGATTGTGAATATTTTTTTTTCTTAGGATTTTAATTTTGTGTATATCTAAAATTTTGTTTATTTTTTTTAAATGGTGTAGGGAGGGCCAAAATGGGTGAGAAGGAATGGTATTTTTTCTGTGTGAGGGATAGGAAATATCCAACTGGACTAAGGACAAATAGGGCCACAAGTGCTGGGTATTGGAAGGCAACAGGTAAAGACAAAGAAATATATAGAGAGAAGATACTAATTGGAATGAAGAAGACACTTGTTTTCTACAAAGGAAGAGCTCCTAGAGGTGAAAAAACAAATTGGGTCATGCATGAATACAGATTAGAAGACACATATTCTTTGCATAACATATCCAAAAGAGCTATGGTTAGTTTATTTTATTTTATTTTTATATTTTTTTAACTATAGAACTATGGTTTTAAATTGTAGTTGCAATCACAGCTGCAACTAATCCGCAAACTTTTATATTGTAGAAAAATATGATTGATGCAGTTGAAATTTCAAAGATGCAAAGAGGCATATAATTAGTGCTACTAAATGTTCCTTTGATGACTACTGATCACTTTGATATCTTGATACTTTTAATTTACCTAAAAAAATGCGGTTGAAATTGTGGTTATAGAGAACTCAAATTTTTTTATATATATTTTTCTTCACAATTACATATACGGACCACAATTTATAACCATGGTTTAGATATAGTTTTCGACTATAGCTACTATATGAATTTGGAATTATTTTTATATATTTTTAAGTTTTGTAATGGTTTCTTTTCAGAAGGAGTGGTCTATATGCAGAGTTTTTGAGAAAGGTTCTTGTGGAAAGAAAATGCATATTCAAGATTTGGCAAGTTTCAATTCAATTGGAAAAGAACAACTACCTCCATTGATGCATTCACCACCAAACAATAGTGAAACAAAAAATACTATTGGAGATTCATCACATGTGACATGTTACAATGATCCAAATCTAATTGATTATAATCAAAGGACACAAAAAGATAATGACAACAACATAGTTGATGAAACTCCAATGTTAGCATCTTCATATTCTTCAAACCCTTCTTATGATAATAATAATATTTCCCCTGCCTCATGGACCCCTACTATGTCACACCAATCAAAACAAATTGGAAATTCAAATTCTTCAGATTGTTTTATGGTTCAAGAACAATCCATGTTGAAGATGTTGATTGATGAAAATAATGGAACAAGTACAAAAACAAAAAATCAGAAAGCTCAAGAATGTGACTTTGATGTTGACATTTCATCTATGATGTACAACAATGAAATGTTTCAAAGACCATATGTTAGTGAAGAATATTCATCATCTTCAATAGGACATTATGAAAGTGGTTATCTATGGAATTTTTGAAGATTTAGTTTGGATGATATTTTGCAGTTTATCATAAAGAAAATGCAAAAAAAATAATTTAGGAGTTAACTTTATTACCATACATGTAAATTAATTGAAGGTAATGTTATTCTAGAAAATACATGCAATGGTTGTAGTACTAAAAATTTAATTGTCTTTAGTTAGATCTCTTATCTTACTTTTTATTTTCATCTTGATCTCTTAAGTTTCAATAGGTTCCTTATATATATATATATATATATATATATATATATATATATATATATATCCTTATATATATATATATATATATATATATAATATTTGAATTTATGAAATTAAAATTATAGTAGTGCTTATCCTTTTTTTTTTTCTAATTTAAAAAAGTAGTGATTTATCAAGGATATTTATTTTCTTTGACGTTTGAATCAAAACTATGTTACATTTCAAATTCAATTAATTAAGCTTTGAACTTAATCATGAAAGTTGATAAGTAATTTTCTTAAGGAAAACTTGATTAGTGCTAAGAAATGTATGTGGACCTTAATTAGTAAACGCACCTTTTTTGTCTCTAATTAAATGGTAGCATTAGATAGTTTGGTACTATATTAGTAATAGTAACATTAGTTAGTTATTATATGCAAAATTAAAGTACATGTATCACATTCCCAATTTGATTAATAACAAGGATAAATTCAAGGCCATAGAAACACTGAACCTTTTAGAAAAGGAAAAAAGTTAGCAGCAAAAACACTAACCATATAATGTTTCAATTAAATAAGGCTTATTTTTGTTGACTACTACTTGATTCATTCTTCTAAAATTTTGTGTAGATATTGCTTATACTTACAATGGATAAGTATTGTTTGGTAACTTTTGGAATTATTTCAATATAAAGCACTTAAATTTTATTTATATGAACAAGTGTAGCTAATTAGATTCTTCAAATAAATTTTATGTTAGTAGTAGTAAATAATTAAGTTGCCTTTTGGAGAGATTATATCAAGCTCTAGCTTTTGATCATTGGAGGAAGTTGTTTTCATCTTTCCTATGATATATTCTTTATTAGTAGAAAGTTGAGTTGAAGTCAAAAGATATGGAATGATTAAAATGTGTACTAGATGGAGTAAATAATGGTTTGAGATATAAAGATTACAGTTGTCTTTATCGATCCCTAATTCCCAATATTGAAAATATTGTATAAAGTTTACTAAACAACAAGCAGGTGCGTCTCCAACTTTTCGGAGGCCCCGTGAAATTATTAAAAATAGGCCATAATAAAAGAAAAAATGTTAAAAAATTAAAAAGAATTATCATCGATTTAAATTATACAAATAACATTAAAACTATAGTATAACAATTTACTAAAAAGCCTCTAAAAAATTTATTCACAATAGAACTATCTATTACCTTTTGTAATTAATAAATCTTTTATTTTAGAATAAATAGAATCTCAAATACATTAAACTCCATAATTCATCATTTTAAAGTCCACAATTTCTCGTTTTATACCCTCAATTTATCAATACTACTACCTTATAATTTTTATGAGGCCCCCATTTTTAAGAGGCCCATGTGGCACATGCATAGGAGCCGCCCCTGACAACAAGTATCTCATAATACAGAAACAATTTAATGTTGCATTTTAGAGTTTTTTAAATTCAATTATAACATTTGAGTCAAAAAAAAAAAATCAATTATAACATATTCATTTAAAACCTTTTTTTGTAAACATTATGCGGGTTTTATGAAATCACCGTAATTTTTTAGATGATTTTTAAGTGTTTTTTTTTTTTTGAATAAGATGATTTTTAAGTGTTGATTTACTATATATACCATCTAACAAGTAGTCCACGTATATATGCAAACACTTTGCAATCTCATAGTGCCTAACTTGTTCTTTTCAAAGAAGAAAAAAAGAAGATATTCTAGTCAAACTCTCTAGTTTGAAAGTCTTTCAACCATAAAGAAATAAAACTATAGATGTTTGAAACTGAAACGGAAGATGCACACGAGTACACTCAAAGAAGGCTTGAATAATTTTATTAGTTTTGTCAAATGAAGTATCAAAGAATGAAAATTACTATTAAGAAAGTAGTATAGGAAGTTAATAAAAAAAATTATATATAACCTGGAATTTTATCATTTCCATTTACAATGTTTCAAGACGTAGTATTTACGAGAATTAATTTTCCCATCTATAAAAAAAGTTAATTAACGGCATAATTTGTTGCACGTTTAACTTTCATCAAAGTGTCATTATCTTACACGCATATACGCGCGCACACACACAAGGTATTTATTGTGCTATTGAAGTTAGTTTAGTTTAGTTTTATTTTCCTTAAAAGTGTGACTAATTAAGTGATTTTTTTGGTTTTTCAATTTTCTAGACCAGCCCTTCCCCTAGCATGTCTTGAAATTTGGATATTTTTTATAGTCCTAAAATTTGGATTAATACTCTTGTCATTTTCTCTATTTTGTTTTTTTGGGAGTGGGCATCGATTAATTTTAACTATATGTCTTTGAGAGTGAAAGACAGTGAGTGTAAATGGGATACATGCACATGCACTAACAAGCTAGGACAATTATTTGCATGGAGCCAAGGATAAGGGTGCATTATGCTTATCTTTCTTTATCCTTAAGCCACATCTAAAAACTAAATCAATGAACCCAAATGTTCCATATATAGTATGTAACCAGCTTTCCTTTTGTCATTTTAATTTCTAGAGGTTTTTTTAGATGCACCCAATTTTGACCATGTTATTTCTCTTTATAACTTTCCTCTAACATATATGTATTTCTCTTTACTTCTAGTGTTTACTATATGTTATCTCAAATCAATGTATGAAACCAAATGGTTAAATAAATTAAATATTTATATGTATTTTTAAAATAATTTATTGATTTATGTGTATTTTTCTATGTGTTTAATAATTTTTATTTAAAATTATGACCACCAAAGTTTTTATTTATCTCTCGCGACAGAACAACGAATTATCAAAATCTCTTCTCCAAAAAATAGATCCTTTGCTATTTTTCATACTAATAATAATCTTAATTTCTTCTTATTTTTTCCATACTTTTTGTAGCAACTTTTTGAAATGAACTTAACCACACATAAAAAACAGAATAGGATGATTGGTGGAAAAGAGGAAGACAAAGAAAATGACTTTATACATACATAAGTTGTCACATATAAGCCAATGAGTTACATAAAAATGTTTGAAGAGACATTTTCTTTTTCTCTTTCACTTTTTTCTACAAGCAGTTGCAAAACAAATACATGATAGATCATAGATATAATGTGGGAAAACTTTTGCTGTCCATTTCCTATGAGATGAAAAAGTGTGCAACAAGACAAATTAGGATATTTAAGAGTATGGATTGATATATGCAACTCAATTATACCCTTGTAGTATATCATGCGCCCCTCATTTATATCCGCAAGCTCTCTTACCATTTTTGAGTTTTGGCATAACTCAAATCAATCTTGGAATGGTTAAACTAACTCAACCACATAGTTATATTATAAGCTATATGCGAATCATGTTGATCCATACATAATTACAAAAGAATCAATAGAAAAAGAAAGAATCAGAATTGATCAAAATATCTGTCAAAACGAAAGACTAATTAAATAAAAAAAAACCTAATTTGAATGATTCTATATTAAGAGTAAAATTGGCCAAACGGATGAATCATAATTATTATGGAGAACTCGCATGGTCTAATGATTTTTTATATATTTTTCTAGTTGTAAATCTAGGTACTATTGCCCGTAATGTAGGCTTATAGAGGTTCATGAACTATCAAGTATCAACGCTTAAATGAGATAACATGAATCTCTTATAGTTTAACCAATATCGTAGGTTTGATATTGAGTTTGGACATGCATCAATATTAAAACTCTTAAGAAAAATTCATCTACTATTTAGACCACACAAAACTCGAGGGAATTAGTCTCTACATTTACACACAAAAACATGATAACTAATTAATATAGCAAATCAAATGCACAAGAGATAATAGATACTAAGATTTCACCGTGATAAAGGAAAATCCAAAGCAAGGGTATGCGAGGAGTATATGCCATCAAGATCAAGAAAATAGTTTCACTATAATTTACAAAAGAGTTTCAACATGGTGTAACAATAAAAGAATGAGGCAGTATTTGTTTTATGGATTACAAATTTATTTTAAGGAATGTAATCTTGAGAATATTTTATTCCTATGTTTGTTTCAAATTTTTTATGAATTATGCCTAGGAACTTTTTATTTTTGGGGATACAATTTATACATGACTTTCTCACTTTTTATTCTCATGTTACATGGTGTGAATCTTACATCCCCGTGAAAATAAGAGGTAACCACCAATAACTCTCAACTCTTCCATTATTTTCAACTCATTTTTTTTTTAAAATTTTAAAATTTAATTGAATTTATTTGTTTACCCATGTTGATTGGAATAATATTCCCAATAATAATGTTCTTGAAAATAATATTTCTAGAGTTATAATTTTAATCTCCGAAACAAATACACCCTACAATAAAATTTTCAACATGTTTTATCTCACCGTCCATATTTTAATTGTTGATGGTTCTAAAACTAGTTCTTACGAGAAATATTTAAAATAAAGAAACTAACAATCACACAAACGAAACATAATCATTTTTCGCAATCAATGTCTTTGAAAACAACTAATATACAAACAATTTTTATCCAAAAACTACCGGCCCAAAGGTAACGTCAACAAGGAAAACGTCTCAAGACTCCAAAAATATTTTAAAAATTACTTAATAAAATACCTCATATTCATTTTTTGGATAAAAAAGGTATATATGTTCTACTAGTCGTTTTACTAAATTTTTTTATGAACTTTAAAAAGCTTATTCTTAAATCCTCTTAGGCTGTTGGCCATAAAAGGAGCAAAGGACTCTTTTAAAGCACAATAATAAACATTTGATATTTTTGACTCTATCTAAACATAGTTTCATAAAAAATAAACAAAATTAAATTTCTTTCATTTAAAAAATTGAATTTTAATCTATCGTGTTGTCTGTTCACATATTTAGGCGATGCGGTTACGAAATGCAGGGGTGTGGATAATAGTATTCTTTGTGGGTTTAAATGGTTTGTCTGGTTGCGTGTAAAGCTTGGGCTTTTTAATGCATGCCTCGGCCTCTATTTCATTAATTGGATCCATTGACCCAACATAAAAAGAAAAATTTCCATCCCACCCCGACATTTAACCCTTCACCTCTACAAACAACTCAATATCCCCATTTTACCCCTTTTATAATTTTGGTTCATCCTTACATTTATTTAATCAAAGTTACAAACCGAAAAATTTAAAAAAATGATTTTGGACATTTAGCAGGGATCAAGTAATTTATTCAACATAATCACTAGTAAAACCTTTTCCTACTGAAATCTAATAGTTGAATCTTTATTTTTCTTCAAAACCTGTCAAACCCAAACACTTCCCTTAAAGTACCCACAAATCTAATCCTAAAAGGCTAAAACTTTTCCCTTAAAGTTCCACAAAATTTCCAGATTCGATTTTTAGCCGTTTGAACCGTGGTTAAATCTGCTCGGAAATTTTAACTGTTTCGATTTGCAACTATTTTACCGGAAAACTTGACTAATGTGTTCCAAAATTTAAACCGTGGCTAAACGTCAAAACTCATATTTTTTAAATTTTCCGATTTGTAACTTTGATTAAATGTAGAGGTGAACCAAAATTATAAAAGGGGTAAATTGGGGATATTGTGTTGTTTATAGGGGTGAAAGATTAAATGTAAGAATGAGAGGGAAATTTTTCACAAAAAAATCAACCAATTTTACAATGAATTATCTTTTCCCAACATAAAACACAATTTGTTTCAACTGAAAGTATACTTCTAAATTGCTCTCACCCTGAGCAAATACTAACTTAAACATTGAAGTGTTGACATTTTTGTTAGTAGCATTCCCCCTCCGTACTCAGAATATTACCACTAATTCCATCAAAACTATCAAATCCACCGGTACAACTTTCCTTTCTGAACGTACGGTTTAAACACCGATCACATCCGTCTTTAAACTATTTCTATCTCTAACCTCTATTTAGTCTTCTTACTCTTATGTAACCTTAACTTCATTCCCCTCATAGTCTAGACCCTCTCCCCTTTCTAAAGGTGACTCATATATCTAATACCTTAAAATTTTGGGTTAAGTTATAACATCTTTCTATGTTATAGTCTTAGAACATTAATCGGGTGTTTTTCCGCCGCTCCATCGAACTTCCCAGCATCTTCTATTTTTGTCTTCAATAAGATGCTTCCAATAATGTAGGTATTAGACCCGGATTTGGATCCTTTCCAATTATTTTATCATGTTTTCTCTCCAATTGTTAATCTAACGGGTTAACAAATTAAAAAAACACTTGAGAAGAGAGAGAAAAAACATATTTTTAATTTGTCAACCATTAGATTAACAATTGTTGAGAATAATTGAAGAGGATCCAAATCCATTAAACCCAAGCAAACAAACTTTTCCATGCTGCTTAATATACCAAACTTCGTGCATAGGATCTTAATTCCATCACTTTGATAGGAAAACAACAGTTGATCGATCTAAAAATTAGTAATAAAAGCACTTGAATTTCGTCAATTCCTTTTCATATTTGGTCTAATAATTAAAAGCAAAGATATATAGGTGTTGCCAAAACACAATCTAATTTGTTGGTGACATTGAAAATGTAGCTCACCTATTTGAATGGACATATTTGGTGGACAAGCACCTATAAACTTTATATATAATTGAACCTATATATTTATTAATATGCAAATTTATAGGAATATAATATCATTTTTTATATGTTGACGCATTAGTTTTGAAATTAGGTTGAACACTTAAATAAATTAGATAATCATGCTCATGTTCCTGAAATTAGCAACATAGAAATTCAAACCTACACATTGTTAAGATTGAAATATCTCAATCGATATCAGATTAAGCTAGCCTTGATTATGACATTTTTTGTGAGAAGAAAGTTCTTTTATTTCCGACATACACACATAATACAAAAGAAATAATAGTACTAGTATTTTGTAAACTTTTTTTTTTTTTTTGTGTTTATTTTGTAAACTTTTTTATCGGTGATTATATGAATTCATGACCCACGTAAGTTCTTTTTTATCGGTGATTATAAACTTTTTTTTCCAGCTTAGTTGACAACAACGTAATAAAGGTCAATTGTTTCCCCTTTTGCATTTAGTTTCCAACTTGATATATTGTATGATTTGTTGAGAATGCAATTCAAACTTCAAGTAAGTTTTAGTAGGTTGATTAATTAAAAATGTGTATTTTAATAAATATTTCTTGACTCTTGGTATTAGGACTTAAGTTTAAGTTGATAGACCAATCTAAAAAATTAGTGTATTAAGTGAGAGAGTTCTATAGTGTAAGGATTAATGTATTATATCAAACATTTTTATCTATTCAATATAGAAAACATTGCCTCACACTTTAAGTATTGACATGACATCCACAATAACTTTCACTTTATTAGCACCGACTAGATCAATAGTCTGACCTTTTTCTTTTGTGACTTATCAATATCTGATGGAACACTTTAATCCAACTTGTGGCTTAAGTGTTATACCGATCATTTTTATATATAGGCCAAACTACTCTAATGGTCTCTTAACTTAATTTTAGGTAATAATATTTAGTTGTTTATATTTTTTTACTTCAATTTTGTCCTTTTGGTCCATTTGCATATGAATTTTCAAACTTTAAATATAACATTCATATACAAAATGGATTAAAAATCATGAAGACTCAAAGATCACAAGAAAAAAAAATCATAGTTTTGAAGCATAATATCCATTTGCAAATGGATTAAAAGGGCGAAAGTGAAATAAAAATGGACTAAAGAGCAAAATTGAAACTATGGTTAAATTGTCTATGATTCCTTGGATCCATCATAATCGATGGTTAAATTGTGTTGAACTCACAAAGCATATGTTCTTCATTACATATTTATAGAGAAGACAACCAATGTGTTGATAGTATTACTATTCTTGGATTGCAAATTCAAGAATTTCCAATGGTGAAACATTATTCCTAATATTAAATAAGCCATGATTTCACTAGAAATAGATTTGATTTTCCTAAATATAGATTTTGTTAAAAAATTTTTGGAGCACACACTCTTTTTCCCTTCACCTGATTTTTTCTACGAGTTTTACAAATAAGATTTTTAATGACGCAGTTGTATTTGTTTGATCTCACTTGGATAATGGTTTAATCTCCCAAAGTCCTCTAATAAATTTGAAAGTTAACTTATTTATAAGATAAATGATCATGCTAAATAGTGCACCCGGTATACTTGTTAATCATATTAAAAATGGAAATAAAATATAAAATTAATGTTGATAAGACAACTTTTTACATTTCCAATGTATTGAATACATGAGTTTCAAGACAAAATTTCTTTATATATGTGCTTAACTAGTGCACAACGAGTGCACTATTTAGCATTTTCCTAAGATAAATATAAAAAGATATCAACTTAGTTGAGATATCTTTACTTTTTTTACTAAACTATGCTGAAAAAAAAATATTGATCATTTAACCACTTACTTGAATAATTTAAATTCCTCACCACTTAGATCATTGTAATTCATTGTTGGTACAAATGCAACTATTCTTGTGATGTAAAATGAGTATAATGTAATTTTGTATGTACAAAACTTAGTCTAATTGATTAACTAGTGATCCTCATTTATTTAATTTTGACAAATATCAACCATGTGGGACTTGTATAACATTAACATGTGTAATAGTCACTCATTTAATAGGTTCATTAAGACTATGCTGGACCATTGCGATACTAGAGCTGGCAAAGATCAAAGAAAATTTAAGTTGGTGTCCCCATTGTCCTTTCTTCTGCAGCCAATATGAGTGTTGGATCCATGAGACCTATATGCATCTCACACCACGTACAAGCACTCACATTTATGTTTTCTATTTTTAAGTTTTTAACTCTTTTTTCTCATCAAAAGGGACCCCTATATCTTTTGTCTTTTCATATACCAAATCATCAAGATCCCCTGCCGCAACCCTAGAGCCCCCACCCTAATAAATTTCCTTTCCTCATTTCATAATTACCAAAATACCCCCCGCAGTTCAAACTTTTACTACAAATAGTTCTCCATAGAATTAAATCACACTTGCTCATAAACTATAAGTGCTCACCTTTTTTGGCAGCTCAAGTTTTCTCGGTATTTGTTCCCCGAGTAATTTAATGAGCCAATGCTAATTGGTGTCTTCAAGCACTGGTTAATGAATCATGAAAAGAAAAATTTTATATAAAAAATTGTATTTGTTATACTATTTTAATAGTATTGACTAGACAACTTTATTTATAAAATATTCATAATTAGTTTTTCGGTGGCACTAATTAACATTTTTCTAATTTAATTGGTCATTTAATAAGGGTGGATTCTCTCCATTAACATTATCATCCAGTGAATTGTTATCCATTAAATTAAAAATTCAATTTTTTTAAATATTTGAAAAATGGAGTTTTAAAGGTAGATATTAACACTGCTCCCTCTGCAATGAAATATCCAATTGAGGGGATTTTTTCTCGTCATTTCATACATATTAAAAAAAAACGTATGAACTAAAAATAATTGCTAAAGTAATTTTAATGAGAAAATATAAAAAAAAAATTGTTATGAAATATTTTTTTTATATTTTAAAAATATTAATTATACAAATTTTAATATATCAATATTATATTTAGTTTATTTAACTAGTTCCTTGTCATTTTCCATTATTGATTTATTTACAATTATAATAAATAAATGTAAAGTGTGGAAGATATTGAATGAGAACTTATATATATATTGTAATAAAAAGAAATTGAAAAGGTTAATTATTTTGATAAACTCTTTTTGCCAAAAGGTCGATCATTTTGAGACGGATAGAGTAATTGATAGAGGTGGGAATAGGTTAGGCCGAGTTAGGCTTTGCCAAGCCTGAGTCTGGCCTGTCAAAAAATCGAAGACCTGAGTCTGGCATGTGGCCTGTCATAGGCTTATCTTTTAGGCCTGAGCCTGGCCTTTTGAAAGCCTGATGTAGCCTGTTAGCCTGTTTAAAAACCTATTTCACATGAACATATTTAAATAAATAATTATATTTATTTTTAAAGATATTTATCAACTAATAAACCAACGTCTTTTGATATTTAACATGATATTTTAGAGAATTTGACTATATATCTCATCATATTTTAATTCTAGTTTACATTTATATATATGAAAAACTAATGTAGATTAATAAACTTAAACTACTGAAAAAGTTAATAATTATATAATTTAATCAAAGTACAAATTTTAATATATAAATAATAATAGTTTTAAAAATATTATCCATATTAACTTAAATAGGCCGGCCTAGTAGCCTAAAAGACTTTTTTAATAGCCTACGGCCTGACCTATTTAACTAAATAGGTTTATAAAAAAACCTTAGTCTGCTCTATTTAAAGAAATAGGTCGGCCTGGCCTGAGCCTATGTAGGCTAGGCCTTAAGGCCTCATAGGCCTTAAGGCCTCATAGGCCGTCTGGCCTATTCCCACCTCTAGTAATTGATAATTTAAAAAGCTACTTCTTCCGTCTCACAACAAGTAATTGATAAATTTGTTTTTTTTTTGAAAAAGTTAATAAGTGACCCATTTATTAAAAAACCGTCTAAAAAGGAACTTTTCAATTTTTAATAAGATATTAATTACTTTTTCCAATTGTATCGTCTAATTAATATTACTATTTTTATTTCTCTGAATTTAGTATCTTCCACTTGATATTTATAATAATGATAAAAATATTATTTTAGAAAAAATAGCATTTTGTCTCTTTTTTTTTTGTAGATAGCCTAGTGGCTTTGAAATTCCACCTTAAAGATGGATAAGTGGAGTGTCTGGGGTTCGAACCCCGGCTCCTGTACATATAGTGCGATGTCCCAACCAATTGAGCTAAGCTCATGGGGACAGCATTTCGTCTCTTTTATTTATATATTTTTTAATATGTAAATGATCAAATGAATCTTTATTATATTATTATATAGTTTTTAATTTATTAGAGTCCATGACCAATCAACTCTAGTGGATGCCAACTTGATTTTAGCTAAGTTGTTTTGCTTTTTCCATTTTTAATATAGCTAAGTGATTCCATGAATTTTAAGTCAAATGGTATGCTTATACTAATATAGATTCTACTACTTAAATTATTTCTTCTACTAGTGTCAATTGTAGCTCCATAATGTAAAAGTAATAAAGCTTTTTATAACTTCTATATAGGTTTCTGCGTCACTTCGTCCCAATACTAGATCAAATGTTGGTCTTTTAGTTAATACTTGTGGGATTGAACCGTCTATATGTGTCATTGAATAATGGATAACAATTAATGTTAGTTTTTCCTCTATGATATCAAGATTTTTAATTTCTCTCTAAATTTATCTCATTAAAAACTTAAATTAGTGACAAAAGTTAGAAGGAAATTAAAACGAAAAAACCATAAAATATTTTTCTAATTCCATCACTAAATATCTAGTGATCAAAGAATTAGAAAAAAATTTCGTTTTTCTGTCACCAAATTTATGCCAATTTGATTTATTTTCCAAGCAGTTTAAACAAAACATTTAGTCCCTCTATTTTTTAGTTGTTGTTTTTACAACAAAATAAATTATTCCTATTTATTGTATTTTTAAAGCTAAATGCAATAATAATTGTTACTATTTTATCAATAATAGTTTTAACTATTTATTATGCAGAGAAGTATATAGAATAAAATACTCAAGTATAGTTAATAATATTATATGAAGAAAATAAATAATTTTAGAATACTTTTATTGGTCCACATGTCCCTATATAAGTTTTAGAATTTTCTTAATGTTTACCAGATAGGAAAGACTAAAATCAACCGTTTCAGATTTTGCATGGATATATCAAATTATAACAACAACAAAATTTACGGAGGCTAAAATAAAAAATAGCTATACTTTCAGAGACCAATGACATATTTAAATCATAATTTTATTAAAAATAACAATAATTAATTATACATCTTTAGTATATGTAAATAATATCATCGAAATGACAACTAAAAAAATTGAAGTAACTATCACAAAATGGAAGGAACTACTCCATGTTCTCTTAGATAAGCTATAGCCGACCTCAAATTGATATCTCTACATTATGCATGGATTTATTCACTGCCCCATGAGAAGAGTCAGTCTATTATTCAAATTTCAAGCTAAGTTAAGACTGACAAGACTATGTTTAGTCAAGCTAAGTTATGGTCAAACCTACTTACTTAAAAGATTTTAAATTTAGGATTGAAAATTTAGGGTCATATATATAGAACTTTAATTCAGTCAAGTTCGCTAGACTTATGACTCAATTAATTTATTTTAATAAGTTAGGTTCAATAGCTAATAGGTGAATTAAACTCACTGGAATTATGCATATGTCGTGGTTCTGGTTAACCGGCCGAATTAGGAGTAATGTTTTTTTTTTTGAATCGGTTAAATTTTATTAAAAAACAACTCCTCCACAAGAAGTGTAAGGAATTGTTGTGGAACATATAACGAAAGGTAACGTGATATAACACAATTACCAACACCTAATCAAACGCCCCAATCCACCCGTACACCAATAATGATTCACTAAGCCTACCAGAGAAAACCCATATCCGACCCTAGGAGACACCACTAGACACTAACTTCCGAACTCGAATTAAAATTACTCGGCCCATCAGATCCAGAAAGTAGCCCCAAAAGTCGAAGGTTGAGGGACACCGGTAGTCAGAGAATCGACAGTCAACACCTGATGCAGTAGAGTTCGACCAGATACCAGAGACCTGCAAATCTCAACAGACTTGAACACCCCTCAGCGACTCCAAGAGTCCTGCAAATCTCACAAGATTTGAAAATGGTCAGAGACTCTCGTATCAGGGAGAATCCACTCGCACTCGGCATTAACCATCCAACACCTCTCCGTCACCAATACGTCCCGGAGGTACGATAAAACAACAACATCCGTCAACACGGAGTGTCTACATACCTCGCCCTTTCGGGCGCGCCAGGACAACTACCAAGACCAAGAAAAGCCTCAGCCAAACACCACCTCAACCAACCACCACCACCACTGCCAAAACACCTTCAAACAAACCCCACCGAAACCAACAACACCTAATCACAACGCACCACCACCACCACAATTGCCACCACAGCTTCACCACACCACGACCACCTAGACAGAGCACATCACCACCACCTAAACAGAGCACACCACCACCGCGTAAACAGAGCACACCACCACCACTGACAGCCACCACGCACCACCACCACCACCACCCCGCAGAACCATGACCACACAAGCCACTGGATCCACGACGAAAACCCCCACAGCCACCGGAAAACAGCGCCGCCGGCGCTACCACTGCCAAACCCGCCGGCAGCCAGAACAAGAAAACAAAAAACAGAGCACGAAGACGAAAATAGAGGGAGCAAAACGAAAATGAAAACAACAGAGCACCAAAAACCAAAAGTAAAAAGAAAACGGTGGAAACAAAATCCAGAAAACAAAAAAAACAAAATCCATATATGTTCAACACAAAACGAAAAACAGTGGAAGAAACAAGCAAAGGCCAAAAACGAAAACAAAAGGAGAACGAAACACAGAAAAAACGGATTGAAGAACAGCAAGAATGCCGGCGAAAACGCGAAAAGCAAGTCCACGTCGGAGAGACGCCGGCGAACTGTCGGTGGTGACACGTGATAAGTGCCAAAAAGTAGCTCAAATTACATATATATTTTAAGCACTTATTAACTATTTTGTAAGATATTCTTTAGTTTTTCCTCACTTAAATGTACATATTTGTTTAAGTCATTTCTTTCTATTAAGTTTCCCTAAATCTCAACATTTGTGCAGAAATTTGAAGAAAAATTGAAGTTAACTCGCCAGGGCGAGCTCAGAGCGAGTTCAGGGCGAGTAGAGGCAGAGAGCATCAAAGTTGATAACTGATACACTCGCCAGAGCGAGCAGGAACTCGCCAGGGCGAGTAACAACGCGCCAGGGCGAGTGAAGGCGGTTCAAAACTCACTTATGACGTGGCAGAAACCTTCTGATGAAGAAAGGTCAACTCGCCATGGCGAGCTGGAGCTCGCTCAGCGAGTTATAATTTTCAGAAACACTATAAATAGAGCTTGCTGTCATTTTTCTTAGGATATAACTTGTAATAGAGAATCAGAAGCAGAGGGAAACCCTAGGAGACATATTTAAGGGGATTTGAAGGTGGATTCACTACAATAGTTGAGAAATCATCATTGATAAGTTTGTTCATCTCTTTTATTCTTAATCTTTGTAAAGTTACCATGAAAATGAGTAGCTAATCTCTCTTTGTTGGGATTAGGTGTAATCAACCTATGAGTATGTATCTAATTTGATCATGGTATTATATATGGTTTTAGATTATTCATCAATCTTGATGTTGTTCTTGAATTTCATGTTTTAATTCTAGGTTTTGAAATGGTATAGACGTATGCTTTTTGAATCCAAGACCTAGAACAATCATCTATTAAACTCTAAACTCTAGACATAGATTTAGATTTAATATTCACTCTAAATATCAAGTTTTAAAACTATTGTGTTAATTAAATTGTCCGAGACATCGGAGTTTGAGCAATACGATATAGCCGGTATATTGATCGATCACTCGAGACATCGAGGATTAATGAATATAGCGGGATTCTCGGCGTGCTCTGGACATGGACACGTATGTGGGTGATATGTGATAAGAATTGATTAATAGCTAGAACCTGTGTAACTGATTAGAATGATACATGCGATTGGGTCGGTGAAATCTAATCCCAGCAACCTTATCTCTCTGTAATTGCAATCATTTCTTTACCATCATTATATTTTCCTACTTTTCCATAAACAAACATCTTTTAATCATATACTTAAAATTGTATCAATTGTTGAACGGTAATGATATCGCACCAGTCCCTGTGGAGACGATAATTTAAATACTTACTTTTGCACTTCAACAAAATGGCGCCGTTGCCGGGGACTGGCGTTTAGATATTGAAACATTGCAACAATTTGTATCCTTTTAAGTATTTGTATAATTTTGCTTGTACTAATCCTTCTTTGTTAGGCAAAGAAACATTTTTCTTGTTTAGTTCAATCCTTTTTCAGATTCACCATCAAAAACAAAATCATGACTGACCGTGATTATAACAACTTCTATACTCCGGATGAGTATGAATCGTACCAACAATGTCCTCTTGATAATTATGGGCAAACTCCAGAGGCTAGATTGGAGGAGACCATGATTAAATTCATGGAAATGCAGCAGCAAATAAGCCAAATGCAACAGATGCAAGACCAGCACCAACAATATATGAAAAACAGTCTTGCACGAAGCAAAAATATGGAAATTCAGCTCAAGCAAATAGCTGAAAACCAAATCAAGGAAATTCAAACCAACACTCAAACCACTCATGAAGAGAGAGATGATACACTAACAAAGAATGAAGAATGTGGACAGAGTGTTGAATAATGTGTTGAAACACATGAGGAAGAAACAATGTTCAAAGGATGTGGTGTAGAGAAAATAGCTGAGGAACCAAAGACACCACGCGAAATAGAAATTCCTCAAGAATTTCCATCTACTGAGGAGGACGACACTGTTGATAATGAAGAAATGATGATGGATGCAGAGGTAATTAAAGGATTACTTCACAAGGAAATAGCATATGAACAAAAGAAGGAGATAGAGAACAAGGAAGAGATAGATCGGGTCATAGATGAAATTTGTGCCTTGTTCCACAAGAAGAAATTGGGGAGGATATGGACTCCGCAATATCTATATCTCAAGTTCATGGAGTTCTTCCCAAACCAAAGGAAAAAGACGGATGATGTAATTTCCGTCTCATTTTGGCCACCCTAACCAAAAAGGCGTCAAGCTAGTGACGTAAAAGAAGCGCTTGTTGGGAGGCAACCCAATTTTCTTCCCTTGTCTTTTATTTAAAGCATTTTTAATTACTTATATGTTATAATAGTTTTTGAACATGTTTAGCCTCTTATGCAAACAAAGTCCTTGAACTGGTAATGTGCATATGAAATGAAATGTCTAGGTTTGTGATCAATCAAAAGCAAATGCATGATTAGAATGATTTTCTTTCAATTGCTATAGTTTGAGATCAACCTTTTATGATAATCTTTGAATGATAGGGTGAATTTGAACTAAGTAGCTTGATTCAATTTGATTTCATTTATTCCTTCTTAACATGATTGATTAATTATGAATCACATAGACCTAGTCGGGTGAGATTGTGTGAACCTTCCACTGTTTATATATTTGAGAGCCGGCAATTGTGTTTAACTCTGCTGATTTTAACTGAATCTTGCTATTACTTGATGTGTTTGAAGTCATGGAAATGATCAAGGCCATGTTTCTATTTGAGTGCAACTACTTAAGCCTAAAATAACCTACCTTGTGAGATGGTGTGATCCTTTGTTACCCCATTTGAGCCAAAATTTTGAAAATTTGTTTGTTTGAACCCTTGAACCACAAATAAGAAAAACAATGACTTGACCCTTGTCTTAGGATGATTGAGCATTGAGTTTATGTAGGGTTGAAAACAAGTTGGGGAGAAAGAGGTTATTTGATCAAATTGAGAAAAGTAACAAGTAGTTGAAAATGGTGATTGAAAAAGAAAAAGAAAAAGAAAAATATTGAAAGTCATTTGACACACAATTGAAAATCAAAGAAAAATAAATGAATGTAAATTGTGTCAAAACAAAAGAATCACCAAGAGTAAAGAATGGGGAAAGTAATGAAGATACTCAAAGCTTATGCTCTCTTATCCTTAAGGCTCTTTGAATCCAAAGAAAAACAATGATTTCTTGTAGCCTAGCCCCATTACAAGCTTAAGAAAGTCCTTAGTGATCCATGATTGATAACATGTTTTGTGATTATGTTGAGATGTATGTTTGAATTGATTTGTTGTGAACACATTGTTTGAATTGAGAGAAACACTTCACCCTTGAGTTGAAACACATGTGAGAATTGTGATTCTAGTTGATTATCTTGTTGGTTTGGAAAGTTTGAAATCTTACTTGAGTTTTGAAACTATTTCAAATTCATGCTTTGATTCTTTGACGATTATGAATGATTGATTTTGAACTTGCAACACATTGAATCATGCAAACTTGAATGAATTATGCATTACTCATGTTTGAGCCATGTTTTCAAAGTTTATTTTGGACTTTTGTTTGAGGACAAACAAAGTTTTAAGTTGGGGAGAGTCATTTTGTTGAAGTGCAAAAGTAAGTATTTAAATTATCGTCTCCACAGGGACTGGTGCGATATCATTACCGTTCAACAATTGATACAATTTTAAGTATATGATTAAAAGATGTTTGTTTATGGAAAAGTAGGAAAATATAATGATGGTAAAGAAATGATTGCAATTACAGAGAGATAAGGTTGCTGGGATTAGATTTCACCGACCCAATCGCATGTATCATTCTAATCAGTTACACAGGTTCTAGCTATTAATCAATTCTTATCACATATCACCCACATACGTGTCCATGTCCAGAGCACGCCGAGAATTCCGCTATATTCATTAATCCTCGATGTCTCGAGTGATCGATCAATATACCGGCTATATCGTATTGCTCAAACTCCGATGTCTCGGACAATTTAATCAACACAATAGTTTTAAAACTTGATATTTAGAGTGAATATTAAATCTAAATCTATGTCTAGAGTTTAGAGTTTAATAGATGATTGTTCTAGGTCTTGGATTCAAAAAGCATACGTCTATACCATTTCAAAACCTAGAATTAAAACATGAAATTCAAGAACAACATCAAGATTGATGAATAATCTAAAACCATATATAATACCATGATCAAATTAGATACATACTCATAGGTTGATTACACCTAATCCCAACAAAGAGAGATTAGCTACTCATTTTCATGGTAACTTTACAAAGATTAAGAATAAAAGAGATGAACAAACTTATCAATGATGATTTCTCAACTATTGTAGTGAATCCACCTTCAAATCCCCTTAAATCTGTCTCCTAGGGTTTCCCTCTGCTTCTGATTCTCTATTACAAGTTATATCCTAAGAAAAATGACAGCAAGCTCTATTTATAGTGTTTCTGAAAATTATAACTTGCTGAGCGAGCTCCAGCTCGCCATGGCGAGTTGACCTTTCTTCATCAGAAGGTTTCTGCCACGTCATAAGTGAGTTTTGAACCGCCTTCACTCGCCCTGGCGCGTTGTTACTCGCCCTGGCGAGTTCCTGCTCGCTCTGGCGAGTGTATCAGTTATCAACTTTGATGCTCTCTGCCTCTACTCGCCCTGAACTCGCTCTGAGCTCGCCCTGGCGAGTTAACTTCAATTTTTCTTCAAATTTCTGCACAAATGTTGAGATTTAGGGAAACTTAATAGAAAGAAATGACTTAAACAAATATGTACATTTAAGTGAGGAAAAACTAAAGAATATCTTACAAAATAGTTAATAAGTGCTTAAAATATATATGTAATTTGAGCTACTTTTTGGCACTTATCAACGCGCAACCATAAGTCACGGTCGCACCACCAGGATCTTGGATCTACATCTTTGACGGCCGGATTTGGATTTTTAGGCGGAGGCACCAGTGGTGTACGGTGGCTGTTTAGAGAGAAGGCAGAGAAAAGCTTTCTGTTTTTTTTAGAGAGAGAGTGACCATCCAAAAAATCTCACATTTGCTACTTGCTGTACCAATCCTCTAGTTTGCTTACAATGTATCTAGAGTTTTGTTTTTGAATTGTAAGGGTTGAATATCTCTTATACTCCTTATAATTCAATTTCTACTTATCAAAAAAAAAAAACTCATTGAAATTTTGAATTGTATTCTGTCCAAAAAAATTGAATTATTTATCACAAAGTAAATACAGTATGTACTAATGTACCTAGTTCGGAAGAACCATAACTATTCAATTGCATAAAATATGCATAAATTACGTAATTCAAGTAAATCTAAAGAGATTTATCTAAAATCATAATCTAGAGAAAATTAGTTACTCATATTTATAAAAAGAGAATATATAAGAAAATTAAAAATTAACGGCAAATATTGATAACTGTCATTTGTCATTAAAAATATTGATAAGAAATAATATATATATATATATATATATATATATATATATATAAATCATGATCACTTTTTTTTTTTGACATTAAAATCATGATCACTTAATAAGCAAGTTTTAAACATAAGCATGAATTCACTATCGTGTCAAGTTAATTAAATTTTGTGTGGTTTGATTTAAATCACTCGTACCCAAATAATTATTAATTATGTCCAATATAAATAAAATTTTTTCCTTTGGACCATATGGTGTATTAAAGAATATCTGTTTATAGTTTAGATTCTTTAGACTATATTGAATATCATTTAAATGAATTCTAATTTGAAACCCTCTCATTAAACTATAGTAGTTATGTTCTTTTTCATGGTCCAGAAAATAAAGAGATGATTAATTATTTGCACGTTATATAATTGTCCACATTAAAAGAGTGCGTTAAAAATATGTATATTTCAATAAAAATAGTAAAATAATAATGTGATATAAAATCATCAAATAATTACATTTCCACTTACATTGATAGACCAAAGAAAATAAAAACTTGGAGTGATGGCCCCATATGATGAATAATAAAAAATCGGTCCTAACTATGCCATAAATACTTGGTGACGTATCTCTTTAAATTATTGCTATAACTTGGTAGCTCTTTGCTATGTAGATAGGATTAAAATTCTACCCTTGGTAATAATGATAATTACATAAAAAATAGATAATGTTACAATTGAAAAGAAATTTCTTACTATATTTCAATTGATTAGAAGAAATATCAAATCTTTGTTCATTCAATTACATAAAAGATAGTATATAATTCATTTGATAAAAAAAATTGGCAAGAGATTTGGATAGTATGTATGTATGAAGTTGTAGGTTTGATATATTCTTGTTGGCTCAATTGTAAAAGAATAAAATCATTTGATAAAAAGCAATATCAAATCTTTGTTTTGTTGAACGATGATCTAACATACAAGAAATATGAATTTTGGCAGCTACTTCTTTTGTTAAAAGTTGTTGTAAAAAATTATATTTCTTGTAGTGTAACCATATTTCATCAAATTATAGATCAAACAACTCATATTACACTATATATCATCAAATCAACTTTATACAATCATTACTAATAATAATTTGAGATCGGACGGTCAAAATTATTAAATACGATATGATGTGTGAATAAATGATTTTCCATATTATCCATGAAGCCTAAAAGAGGTGGAATATATTAAAAAAATAAATATAAAAAATAAAAGAGGTGGAATATATACCATAGATGGATAATTTCACTTGGAAGTGAAGGGTACTTTTGTAATAATGATATTATTCCATATACACACAGTTAAATTAGTTTATTGTCCCATTTATGTCTTTGACCTTTCTTCTTTGCCCATCTCTTCATTTAAAATACTTATGTCCTTCTCTCATTTTTTTTTCTATCTCACCATAGGTTACTAGCTTCTTGAAATTTCTCTTCTCTTGTTTTTGCTCTATATAAATAAGAGAGCAAAAGATACTATAGTCTTTAGTGTTCAATTCATAATGGGAAGATCACCATGTTGTGACAAAGTTGGTTTAAAGAAAGGTCCATGGACTCCAGAAGAAGATCAAAAACTCTTAGCTTATATTGAAGAACATGGTCATGGAAGTTGGCGCGCTTTACCCGCTAAAGCCGGTACATAATTCACAATGATGTCTTTGCATTTTCAATTTTTGTCGAAGATTTTTTCTTCGCTTTGATATATTATATACATGTTATGATGTATATTATGTTTTAGTGTTTTTTTGTTAAGTTAACAAAATGTTATTAATGTTGTTAATTGTTGTAATATTAATGAAAGTTTGTGTGATATTGTAAATAGGACTTCAAAGATGTGGTAAGAGCTGCAGATTAAGATGGACTAATTATCTTAGGCCTGATATTAAGAGAGGAAAGTTTAGTTTGCAAGAAGAACAAACAATTATTCAACTCCATGCTCTCTTAGGGAACAGGTTTGGTATATTTCCTTATTACTATTATGTTGTCATTTTAATTATTAATTTGTTTCTATGTTTGAGTCTCTTAGCATTTTCCTTTACTCCACTTATTTCAATTAGTTTTAATTATTTTTTTCCTATCATTTTATTCTAAGCACATTGGTTAGTTTGATTTTTTTTTTTTTATGAAAATGTGAACATTGAGATATATAATTTTCTCTTCTAAATTTTTTATTATAAAAGAATTAAAAGATGCCACTATTAATATGTGGCAGCACTTACTATAATCATTCATTTTATGTTGGTGCTATAATTTATTTTTTTCTTCCAATTCCCTTGTTGTGAGGTAGTATGTCTTAAATGCAATGTCCCCTCAATTTCTTCACCCTATTCCAACCCATTCACTAGAAGCAGAAAAAACTATTCCAACACATCTTCAACAAATAATTCAAATTATGCTCTCTGCCATTTTCCTTAAATTTATTACTCCCTGACATACAATTTTATTCAAGGTGAATCTTTAATTGCAAAATGATAATTACATCATCAACCACTCAAAAAAATCCCATGTGGTTTCTGATGCTTCATAAATCATGTTACATTTCTTTCAAAATAAATAAATAAATTGAGTTATATCTTCCAAATTACAGTATTAACCTATTAACCAAAGGGATACATAATGTCACTACCATAGAAACAAACTTATAACCTTTGTACTATAAAATTGAATTGGATAATTTATACAATATAGTTAGCCTCACAACAAAATTATTTATCATTTCTTTAATTTCTTAATTTTTTTTATATGTGATTTAAATATTTTCATATTTTTGAGATTCTCATTTTATTTCTTTAATTTTAAATATGAATGTCTAAAAGTGATTTTTTTATGATTTTTTTTTGCAAAAAATTATAACATACAAACCATAATTGGTCTCATATGTATATGTGCATCATATAACAAAATTTAAACTAATTAAAAGCAAAAAAAAAAAAACTCTATTTTTGTATATGGTTGATGAATATTATTATTGCATGGTTTAATTAATTAGCATTAACATTTTGTGGTTGTGTTTGTATTATGTTTTTGTTGCAAAATTAGGTGGTCAGCTATAGCAACACATTTGTCAAAGAGAACAGATAATGAGATAAAGAATTATTGGAACACACATCTTAAGAAAAGATTAACAAAAATGGGAATTGATCCTGTTACACACAAGCCTAAAAATGATACTCTTCTTTCATCAAGTGATAATGCTCATTCAAAAACAGCTTCAAATCTTAGTCACATGGCTCAATGGGAAAGTGCTCGTCTTGAAGCTGAAGCTAGACTTGTTAGAGAATCCAAAATTCGTTCACATAATCATAATCATAATCACTTTGGTGGAAATTCTCATTTGAAGGCTTGGAATATTAATCTTGAATCTCCTACTTCAACTTTATCTTACAATGAAAATGTGACACCAATTATTACTAGTGGAGAAATTGGGGGTGAAAATAGCAAAAAAAACAACAATGATGATGAAAATATTAATAATGATGAAAACAATGTTGTTGTGTCTATGATTGAGTTTGTAGGGACAAATTCAAGTTCAATTGTGAAAGAAGAAGGTGGTGATGATCAAGAACAATGGAAAGGTTATGAAAGTTCATTGACTTTTACATCAAATCTTCATCATGAGTTGACTATGTCAATGGATCAAGAAGGTGTTGGTGATGTTATTGCTGAAGAAGGGTTTACTAATCTTTTGCTTAAAACAAATTCTGAAGATTTGAGTTTGTCAGAAAGTGGAGGTGAATCTAACAATGGTGGTGGTGATGATGGAAGTGGAAGTGAATTCTATGAAGATAACAATAACTATTGGAATAGTATTCTTAATTTAGTTAATTCTTCTCCTTCTGATTCACCAATGTTTTGATATAAGATTTGTAGACATTGTGCTTATAGTTATAATCAATCAAAAGTTTATGTATGATATATTAAAGTACTAATTGGAAGAAAAAAAATATTGACATAGGTCGATCCTGGATTCTCTGTAGTCCTGTAGTTTGTCTTATCAAATTTTAAGTATTGAATTAATCTAACGACTGATAATTTTTTTAATCTCGTATCTTAATTTATAAATCTCTCGATCGTTAAATGACGAAGTTGGATTTATGCAAACCTATAGACGATTCAAGTCAAATCCAAATAATTTGTTGAAATTATTTTAATATTATCTTTGAACTTCTGATTTATTTTAACTAATTGGCAATGTATTCATATTTGAATTGTGATCACCTTCTCATAAGATGTATGTGTGAGTCATATATATGTATAGAATATTTCTCAAATTCTAATTCTAGTAAAAAAAATCATGATTTTTCTCTCATAAGCATTTAATAATAGAGACTTTTCCCACGCAATTTGTGAAAGCAGATCAAATACTCTTTTGAGGAAAAGAGATCTATGGCAGCCTCCACCATCAAATATTCATGTCAAATTTTTTGATTTAACTACATTTCTATGTCTACACTCTAAAGTAATTTTTTCTTTGATGTGGATGTATATCAATTTCCTCTAGACAAGGTAATAATAAATAGTAAGTGATAGACTTTTACTGTATACACAAAATTCCAGGAAAGGAAGCATTTAGTATGGACTTTATTGTAGTTACTAGTTTTTTTTGTCACATTATGGTTATTTTTTAAGATCTGAATTCAAAGTTGATCTCTACCCCATTTATTCAAAATTATAAGGAAAAAAAACACATTTATTAAGAAAAACCAAAACATAATAATTTAAAATATGCTTCTTTATACTCCTTCTGTTCCTTTTTATAAGAGTTAGTTGACAAAAAGTTTGTCCCTTTTTATAAGACACTTTTATAATTATCAATGACATTAATTATTATTTTTCCAAATTTACCTTTATTTACTTTACATAGTTTTTTTAATATATATCATTAAATTCTCTTTTGTTTGATACAAAACACTACAATTAATTGTAAGGGTAAACATGTAAAATTAATATGGAGTGAGTATCTATTTATCAACCCTTTTCTTAGATGAAAGTGACAAATTCATACACATAATTATGATATTAGAAGTTCGAATGACTCTGATAAAAGTGTTTAATATAATTATATTGATATTGTCATTTAAGCAAAAACTTAAGGTCTATTTATTACACTTATCTCAAGTATGGAAGAAAGATTACAAATGGTTGAATGTGGATTTCATCGGCTTTGAGGAAGGGTGGAAGCATTTCACTTCTTTTAGTAGTTTGGTGAAGAGCAAGAGACTTGCTAACACTCATCATGTTATTTGGCTAACAACTACTTGTGCGTATGGCATACCCGTAATAACACTATGTTTTATGGAGATGAGTTTAATTTGAATTTTTTGGTAGATCGAATC
The DNA here is from genome assembly GCA_030408175.1 of Trifolium repens. Taxonomy (NCBI): domain Eukaryota; kingdom Viridiplantae; phylum Streptophyta; class Magnoliopsida; order Fabales; family Fabaceae; genus Trifolium; species Trifolium repens. The sequence goes on from CP125847.1 coordinate 3,276,571, forward strand.
ATCTTTATCTCTTAACTTTAGTTTATAGGTCAAATATGAGTTAATTCCTATTTTGTATTTTCTGATTGATGTAACAATCCATTAGTTTGTGTTCAAAACATCTAATGATTTTCGTAAGGGTTGAGCTGTACTTCTTATCATTCAATTATTATTTATTAAAAATAAATAAATTAGAAAGAAACTAAAAATTAATAAAATAATAATTTTATCGAACAAACTTTATAAAACATAGTATTTTTCTTTTTCCTTATATTATTATAAAATTAAAGTGGAAAATAATGACTTAGAAATTATGCACATATATATTTTTTTTGGAAAGGCAAAATTTTATTAATAAGAGTTATGCACAAGGAAAGCAAAACTCAACAGCAAGACTGGTACAAAAAGGACAATCAAAATATTGTTAATTAGGTTTCTATTGCACATATATTGTTAATTAGGTTTCTATATATGGTTTCCTTTTAGTTAAAATATTTTACTTGTTTAATTAAAACAAAAATAAAATAAAATCAATCTATATATGTCCTGCATAATTAGAATAAGGTATCCTCATCTTATAAGAACGAGTCTAATGATTAAATTTTGTAGCTAATTTATGATAAACATGAGCTCTTGAAATTAATCATGTTAAGCACAACTGTGGTTCCAACCAATACACCTTCTAAAGAAAATATAAGTAAATTTTTCAAATTTATTGTATAATTAATGTATATACATTAATTATATAATAAACTTAGAAAGCTAATTTTTTTTTTTGACACAAGAAAGCTAATTTTTATTTATAGTTTGTTACGAAATAGTTAAATAATATAAATTTTTTTAATGATAAATATATAATTACTAAAAATCACGTCTCTGCATAAAACGAATAAATACTAAATAGTTATATGACATACAAAAATATGTGAATGGAACATCATGTACGTATCTCCCATGTGCCCTGTATCCCCTTACTTGGCTTGATCGATAGTCTTACAGAATATTTTACTTTGGATGACCAATTAATGATAGCGGCAATTGGATTCGGACCAGAAAGAACTTCTCAAAATGAATTTTTTCTCCATGGATAGAGAAATTTTATCATTATCAACCACAAGATAAGAACTCTTATAATTAATAGATAAAAATGTTGAATGTAATTTCTTTTACGCATGGATAATGGCAAACACATAATTTGAAAAGTATTTTTTTTATTTAGTAGATACTAAAAAGTTTATTTTTAAGTTTTTTATGAGTGTTCATTGTTGTAAAAAATTAGTCTTTTGTTTTGAACTTTTCACGGTGGCTCCTTAGTAGACAGGAGTATGAAGGATAATGCAACTCAAATGTTAGAGAACAATCACCAAAATTAAAAAAGAATTAAAAAAAAACTATTTTTAATGAGTGCATTTCAAATATTTATTATTGTCAAATAGACCATTCATAGATGGAAAAAAAACTTAACTTAGATGGCCCCGACCCAACATTTAACACAAAACTTTGTTATAATATTAAGGCTAAATTAGACTTTTAGTGCTTTAACTTATTTATTGGTTTCATTTTGGTCTTTTAACTAATTGTTGTTTCGTTTTGGTCCCTTAACCTTGTTTTGTTTGCCAAATAAATCCTTTCCGTTAAAATTTGTCAATAACTGTTAACATTCATCATCAACTCAAGAACATTCATCACAAACTCAAAAATTCCAGAAAAATTTATCCACTCATTCATCCTCTTCATGAGCAATCTAGAATGTTCATCACCTTCATCATTAAACCCAAATAATCATAAAACTTCAATTTCAATTTTTCCCCAAATTTAAAACTCTAAGCCCACAAATTCTTAACTGAATCTTCAATACAAAACCTTTTTTTCTTTCCTTCTCTTAGTTGAATCTCTAAATCTTTCATATAACTACAGATTATACAAATCCCAAACTTTTTCATTTTACAGTTTCCATTCGTGTTCTATTTTCTCTTCTTTTCTTTCTCACCATTATAAGGGTTTTCTCACTTCTTCGTTTTCCCTCTTTTACACTTTCTATCAAGATCCACTTGGACTTTTTTTCATACCCTTCTCATAAACAAGTCTCACTCTCTCTAAAGCTTCAATTTTTCACACAATAACAACAACCCTTTTTTGGGGATTTTTGAATTTTCTTTCTTCTAGGATAATTGTGTCAGTTTCCCGTTAAATTTTTTATTTTTGATTTGTCGATTTGTTTCAATTACATTAATGCTAAATTGTCTCAAGTTGGTTCTTCAATCTGGGAGTTCTTTTCAATTTTGGGTGAATTTTGGAAGAAAAGTGTTAGTTTATTTACCTCTTGGGTTTATTTTGGTGTTGTTGGTGGAACTGATTTGCTTGTTGTTTGCATTTGTGGTAGAGGGTTGTTGTTGAATCGAGATTTGAATTTGAAATTTCTTGGTTTGTGATTGTGATGAATGTTTCTGGGCTAATGATGAATGTTAACAGTTTTTTGAGAAATTTTAACGGAAGGGACTTGTTTGGCGGACAAAAGAATAGTTAAGGGACCAAAATGTAACAATAATTACTTAAGGGATCAAAATGAAATCAACAAATAAGTTAAGGGACCAAAAGTTTAATTTAGCCTAATATTAATGATAAGTGGATTGATCCGTTCTGTTTAGATGTGTTTCACTTTTAATTAGTCAAAAATAGAATGTGTATATTTTAGTGACGTAATTCAAAACGTCATCTAATTTCATTTTTCATTTGCATTAATCATAAACACTCATAGATGTTGTTATTATTAATACAAACAAATGAAATTAGAAAAAAAAAATTATCCACATACTCCCACAGTTTCAAAATATAAACAAAAGAACATTCCTATTTAATAAGAATTTTTTGTACAAGAAATGCAAGAATCAACACATGGCAAAATTTTAAAGGTTGATGTCATTTAATCTCTTTCTTTTGTGGAAATCATGGGTGGTTATGGATGTAAACAAGGGTGGAGATCTATTCTTGCAATTCTTCACCTTAAATTTTCTTACTAAAAAGCTTTTCCCTAAACAAAAATTAGTAAAAAAATATTAACAAATATATTTGGTATAAATTCTATACTAAATACACCAACTTTTATCGATTAGTTATTTGCTTATATTATTAGATGGAAGGAGTAATTTTTTTTTGCTAAAACCAAAAAAAAATCAATAACATAATTAACAACAGTAATAAACAAGTTTGTATTAGAATTGACACGATTACAGCTAACACATTTTTTCTGATTTTGAAACATAATCAGTTGACATAATCTGATTTGCACCCCTACTAACTCTACACATACCAAACTGAGAATGAGAAATCACATAAATCAAACAAATGTGTTTTGGACCCCTGGTGATCATGACATAAAACACAATTAGTACTAGACGCATTCACAACCACATGATGTTAACATAAGTTTATTAAGACAACTCAGAATTATCTTCAATAAAATAATGTTAAAGAAAATAATTTAGATGGAGCATTTGTCTTATAAAGTTCTTGAAAACCACCAAAGAATATGTGACCAATTGGATCCAACAGATGAAGGAAATTAATTGATAAAAGGGGTGAATATGGATAATTTAACAGGTTTAATTATAACTAAGGATTAAAGGGGCTGGAGTATATTCTGACTTAAACTCCCATTTTTTTTAAGACCAAATAAAATATATATAGTATATTGTTAAATAATTACACATAAGTAAAAGGTAGACGGACAATTCAAGCTGCGCCGCTAAATCTTTTTGTATAGTAAAATTTAAACTTTGAAAAACTGCATTCATGGACTTAAAAAATGTTAATCTAGCATACTAATTAACAACTAGTATATTATATTGCAAATGCAGGCTGAAATTTAAATTTAAAATTTCATATATACTGCTCAAATCCTCCACTATTAAATTAAAACTTAGTAATTACTTCGACGGAAGCATGTTTTGATAGTGCATAGGATTAAAATAAGGGTTATGTTATCACATGTTAAGATATCTAGATATAAAAAATTAGCATTTAAGAAAATAGAAAATTTATTGCTTATAAAATTTTCCTTAAAATAATATGGTAAAGGGGAAGATAAGCAATTAATTTTACTTGAAACAGAAGTGCGGTTCAATCTTTGGTTGTCTAACAAAATAAATGTTAAAATATGGTCCCCCATTTACTGTTTGATCCCTTTGTCTTCTGAGTGTTTAGTGAGGAATTATGACCTTTCACTACAAGAATAAATCAATTTTTCGACGGATTTAATATTAAACTAGTATCCAGACCCGTGCCAAGCACGGATATAAATACGCTTGTAAATTTATTGACTTATAAGTTATAAATAATATATTTTACTTTAAATTTAAAATTTTAATTGCTAATGAAAAATAATTATAACAACTACGTAAATATTCACTATTTTATATAATTTGATAATTAAAATAACATTATGTGATAAAAGTTAACTATAAAATTTATGTATAGTGTTATAGACTTATAGATTTTCTTAGGGAAGATTCCTATGGTTCCTATTTTTTTATCAAATTTAAAATGTATCATAGTTGTTGTTTTTATTGTTCTCCACTAAAAGAATTATAAAGTTGATGAAAAATAATTTCTCTATGGGATATCTGGAAGAGAGTTTGAGGTTTCGTAAATAGGCTTTGAGGTAATTATGAATTACAAAAAAAAAATGTCAGTGTATTAATATATATGAGTAGAAATATAAACTGCAATATAAATAACAAAAAAAAAAATTGATTCCCGTATTAATATTTAAGCAGGAAACATAGGTTCCCGTTGAAATAAAAAAAATAATCTCCATATTAATATATGACTAAAAATATAGATTCCGTAAAAATTATAAAATAAATAGGTCTTCATATTAATATATGAGTAAAAATATAGATCTAATTAGAAACTATATAAAATAAAATAAAAAAGTCATATGTATTAATGCATATGTAGAAATATGTGTTCTCGTAGAAATTACAATAAAAAATAGGATCTCGTATTGATGTATGAGTTTAAATATAGGCCACATAGAAATGACAAAAAAAATAGGTTTTTATATTAATATATGAGTAGAAATATTAACTGCAGTATTAATTACAAAAATAAAATATATCACATTTATGTAGTAATTAGAAAAATAGTCTTCGTATTAATATGACTAAAAAAATAGATTTTGTAAAATAAAATAAAATGGGTCTTCATATTAATATATATTAATAGAAATATAACTTCTCATAGAAATTATAAAAAAAATTCGCCAATGAAATTTCTAAATCAAACTACACGTACGAAAAAAAATACACCAATAAACTTTAATGTAATTAAATGATAGTCAAATTTGAGAATTTTATTAAAATGATAGCCAAAAGAGTCAAACGAACAAAACTAATTAGTTTCCACATAAATACCCTCCAACTAATAAATAAATATAGAACATCGTATAATTTCTTTCAAAAAATAAATAAATATAGAACCTCGTAGAAATCATTAAAAAAGCTCCATATATTAATATACGAATATAAATATAAAGTTCCCATAAAAATATATGAGTAAAAATAAAGATCCTATATTAATTATAAAAAATAACCATATAAACTACAAAATAAAAATATTCCCGGTATTAATATATAAATATAACCCACTTGCATGTATAAATTTAAAAATATAAACATGTATATATTACAAAAATTAAGATAAAATAGGCCCCGTAAAGAATACAAAAAAAGAGAAGAATACACTCACTAAATAATAGTATTGTAACTTTTATCTTTTTAGTTGAGAAACTTAAATCTAGTTGGAAAAATTGATTTGTGGAAGAAAATCCACTCACTGAATAATTGTATTTGTGTGTATATATGTTAGTGTGCATAAATAATTTCTTAAAAAAAGTAAAGCAAAGAAGTGATATGAAAGAAAAACACATAATAGCTTGGTCTGAAAATTATTATATTTGTTAGAAAAGCAGTTATACAAATTGAAGTTTGCTTTAAAATTTCAAAAAAAAAAGATGAAGTTGATGTTAAAATGATTGAATTATTTTAGGATACATAATTGAGAATTATTTTATTCAATAGAATCAATAAAACGTCTTAAATACTATGATACGGTAGCATCTTGAATTTAAATGTGAATTACATGCTATGATTGCATTTGAAATTTGCAACTAATTAGGTGTTAAAAATTTGGCATTTACAATCTTACTTATTGGTAATCATTGTAATTGTTTTCATTGATTTTATTGATTCCATTTTTAATATATTAAAATGTTCCATATTTTATAATTGAGAGTAAATATTACATACCTAAAAAAAAAGACTTTTCTATGCTCTCTGTACAAATTTCTGCCCGCCACGCCTTTACCTTTATTTTTCATTTATTTTGTCGACTTATTTTCGTAAAGTTTGTTACAAATCAAATTTTTCTTCCTTTTTTACATGTTGGAAACTATAATAACAATATAGGATATCATACATAATTTAATTTATTTACACGTTGCCCAAGGATTTTTTTTCTCTAATCTGCGGTTTTGTGGCGGTGTGTATTAGAGAAAAATCACAATAATTAGATGAAAGTTAATAATGAAAAATTAATTCATATTAAAGCAATTACAAATCATTCAACCAAATTAGCAACATCATTATTTAAGCTTTTGTGTAAACAAAATACACATCATATTAAAAATCAATTTACATTCATACTTGCGAAAGAACGACCAAGAAACTTCTTAGTAGATAGCAAAATAAAGAATATCGTCGATCATCCTTTCACATGATCCTGAAATCAAGAAATTAAACAACATAGTACAATAACAATTAAGAAGAATTTAGTACGATATCAATTGTGATCTTTGTTACTCAAAAATCCTTTCAAACACCTATCAGAATAACAAAGCATCGCAGAGAAAAAACAAAGGTTTAAATAAGAATATTGAGGATACTAACTATGACTCAAAATTGATATGGTAAGTGTAGGACTCAAAAATACTATTTATAGACAAAGATCTCAAATATTCAAAATAATTATCCACTTAAATTATGCATGCAGTACCAAAAAAAATTTGTCCTTCAATGTTCATCCAATTTTACATTTGAAATTGGAGTTAGAAAAAAAATATTCAAAGGCATGATTTTTTTTATAGTGATGAGTTATATTTGACTTTTACACATTAAATGAAAAAGTTTGGTTTTTTTAGAACAAAAATGAATGACAAAATTAATAAATCATAAAAAGAAAAATTTGTAAACTATAATAAACTTAAATGTACTAAATATTTTCAGTTTTTTAATATGCTTAAAACATTTTTTATTTTTTATGAAAGAGATGATATTTATATATAAATTATTTTCATGCCGAAAAATATTCCCCATTATATATATTATGTATTATGTATATTTTATATATACATTATATCATTATATATATATATATATATATATATATATATTGTGGTTTTTTACTTTTACGAATTTTTTAATATAAAAATTATACTTATATTTCATTTTATTATATGAGTCCAATTTATTTATTCTTTTCTTTTTTTATTAAAGAAGAAGGAACCAATTAATTTCTCATATATAAGTATATATGTAAGATAATATATATTAATATTTTATGTTATGTATAATTTATTTCCATTTTTGTAAAACGTGTGATATAGGAATGTAAATAGAAATATTTGAAATTTAAACAATATAAATGAGATTACAAATTAATCATTCAAAGTATTAAAAATATCCAAATATAGGTATCCGAATAATAAATTTACGTTTTTTGTTCATCTTTTAGTGTGATTTTTTTTAAGCAAAAGCATTAAATGGTAAATCAATATGAAAGAAGAATAAATGTGCGATTGCCAAGTGTACATTTTCATTTGAAAAAAGCCTCTCAAATAATATATATATATATATATATATATAGATTTTTTTTAAGCAAAAGCATTAAATGGTAAATCAATATGGAAGAAGAATAAATGTGGGATTGCCAAGTGTACATTTTCATTTGAAAAAAGCCTCTCAAATAATATATATATATATATATATATATATATATATATATATAGATAGATAGATATATAGATATATAATATTATTTGTTTATTACACTATCAATAATAATTTACTTGATTTATACATATATTACTCACAACCATATGTATATATTATTTGCATCACCCTACGTTTTAAAGCCATAATATGAAAAAAAAAAAAAAATTGTATATCATCACACCAAAAACTTGGATACAATAATGATAATATAAAAAACACATCTTTACATCTAACACTAAAAATATATTAAAAAAAAAAGCTTACATTTTTGTCCATCATGACCATTTCCATTGAAAATGGTAGTTTGTTCGTCGCCAGATCCTTGACGTACCAAAGTCGCACAACCCTAACCATTACATTTCAGTTTTCTTTTGAGGCATTCAAAGAAACAATTGAATCGTACTTTGGAGCCATTAGAAATATAATTAGAATTTGTAAATTTGTAAATAAGAGAATTGGTATTGAGATTGAATGTGATGAATAGAAAATAACATTGTGTAGACTATTTATAGATGTAAAATAGGTCAAAATAAAACATAAACCTAAGGAATATTCTATATTCTATTAATTATTAAATGTGTGAAAGTCAAATTAGGTAGAGTATAATTTTCGTGATTAAGTATAAAGTTTTACTGAGTATATTTGGGCCATTAATACGGATTCACAGTGCAGATTTTAATGGGGAGATTATGTTGAAAAAAATGAATATTGTCTTTACTTTTGTAGGTATAATGACAACACATGAACATAAGTCAATTGATTAGGTATAATGACTTTTGACAGTAAATAAATAGCATTTAATTGAGAGAAATCACTTAATATCACATTTTTTTAAAGCTATTATCAAAATTCAAAATAGCTATTTTTTTACTTTCAATATAACGTTCTTTTACATTCAATATAACGTTTTTTTTACATTCAAAATTTATACTATTTTTTTACATTCAATATAAAGTTTTTTTTACATTCAAAATAGGTTTTGATCAAAATTCATAATTCATTTATACTATTTTTTTACATTCAATATAACGTTTTTTTTAATGCTTTTAGTGTGATCTCCTTTTTTTTTATATTGATCTTTTTTTTTAGAGAAATCACATTTTTACTTGTGATCACATTCCATGGCCATAATTGACAAAAATCATTGAATCATTGAATATGACAAAAGGATCAAAATCATATGAGAATTAAATGTCACGTGTAATCATATGACAAAAGGATCAAAATCATTTAATAATAATTACATTTCTTATTCTTATTATTCTTATGTGAATTAAATGTCAAAATCATATGAGAAGAGAATCGTTCTCATGATGCCACATGTACACTTGGTTTTGAAGAAAAGCTCACAAATAATATATATATAGATATAGATTACCGGCCGTTCTGGCCGCCGGTAAATTTGCGGCCGCCTAAGCCGCCGGAAAGTGAAAAAAGATGGCCACAAAATAAAAAAATATTATTTCTGAAATGAAGCAATACTTACCGGCGGCCTAGACCGACGCAAAATCTGTCTTGAATTTACCGGCGGTCTAGGCCGCCGCAAAATGGTCCAGCACTTAACGTTGGAATGCGATCCAAAAAATAAAAAAAATCAGCATTAATTCATGGCTTAATAGATCTTTAGGTCCCTGTATGTTCTCGAATTTTTAGTTTTAGTCTCTGTATTTTGTTTTGTTGTAAATAAGTCCCTGAATGTATAAATTTTTTTGGTTTTAGTCCCTAAAGTCAAAATCCACAGGAAAATTTGCAGTTTTTGTGCAGATTTTTCTTCAGATTTTCCTGCGGATTTTGACTTTAGGGACTAAAACAAAAAAAATTTGTACATTGAGGGACTTATTTGCAATAAAATAAGATACAGGAACTAAAACAAAAAATTCACGAACATACAGGGACCAAAAAATCTATTAAGCCTTAATTCATTATTCATTCATTGATCAACAACAACAACATCTCTCTCTTTCTTTCTTTCACGGTTACTCTCTCTATCTATCTATCCAAAGTTCAATATCTTTTCTCATTCAAAGTTCAAAGTCCTCTCTTCATCTACTCAAATCAAATCCTCCAAACCAATCATAACCAAAATCAAATCCTGAAAACCCTTTCTTCATCTAATTTCTTGAAAAGCTAATTTCTCAATTTTTGTAAATAGTTAGATTTTAGTTTTGATTTTTTATTTAGCAGAATATCTCAATTTTTGTGTATGTAACTAAGTTTTGATTTCAATTTTTTATGTATTTAGCTAGAACAGTTACTAATTTTGCTTAAACCTGACCATATTTGAATCCTGCTAAAATCTAACTATTTACTAATAGGGTTAATAGGTCTTTACCCCCTGCAAAGTAGTCGAGTTTTGCGTTACCCCCCTGTAATTTTTTTCTTTGAGATTACCCCCTGCAAAATTTATTTTTTTGATTTACCCCATTGGATGCACTTTTTAAATCGGTTATTTTGTTCAACCGATTTAAAAAGTGTTGTTTTTAATTCGGTTATTCTGTTTTTTTTTTCCTGCCACGTCAGCAAAAGGGGGGTAAATCAAAAAAATAAATTTTGCAGGGGGTAATCTCAAAGAAAAAAATTACAGGGGGGTAACGCAAAACTCGCCTACTTTGCAGGGGGTAAGAGCCTATTAACCCTTACTAATATATATTGAAATTAACAATGCGGTTGGTGAACTGCTGCATCAATATTACCAGTCCTGTCTTCAAAAAGAGCTGATCTAAAAGCAAAATGATTTGCACATGCAGGGACTAATTTGCAACAAAAAAAGATACAGGGACTAAAACCAAAAAATTATGAACTTACAGGGACAAAAATGGTGTTTAAGCCTTTATTTATTAATCCAATTTAACTCTAGTTTCAATAAGTATAGGTGTTTAGGTGTTGCAATTAAACAGGTTATAAGGGTGTTTGCACCTTTATTGGAGGTACTACTAGTATATAACAACAATAACATGTGTATGTACACGTAAGAGCATAGCTAGAGTGAATACAATGAAGAAATAATAACTATGTGCGCTAATTATGAGGTCACAAATTTTCTTTTTATAACTAGAATTCAGAGTCAATCCATCAGTTTATTGGCTCCGGCAGAGATGGATGCAGGTGGCTGCGGAAGACACGGACTAGTTGAGCACTAGTGTGGGTAAGATTTTTGCTGTGTTCTTTAACTCTTTTAAGAGAAGATTAACGGTGTTAAGTTCAAAGGGAGGAGTTTGTCACTTCAATGCCAAAATAGGGGAGGTTAGTGTCAATCTAAAAATTAAAGGGGGTGTTTATGATGTTTAGACAAACCTCAGGGGAGGTAAGTGTAATTTGCCCGTGGTAAAGTGTAAGTGGTTCTTAATTATGTTTATTCATTGGTGTTGTTGTGAAATTTATGCTTCTGTTTGGCTTCTAGGTCTATTTCTATATCTTGCTTTAATTAATTTGTTCTATTTGTAAGCTTTAAACCTTAATCATATTTTGATTTCATTGAGATGCATTAACAATGCTTCCTCTATTCTAATCTTTCTTATTTTGATCATGCTCAATGCAGCTGGAGGTACTTCATTCATTCATTTTCTAGTTTATATATTATTAACATACAATTAATGTTGCAAATTTCATGTTAATTTTGATTTTGTGGAGGAGGGAATTTGAAGTTTAATGTGCTTGTGTTTATATTGTTGTTTGCTTGACTTTGGACTTCTCAAATAAATGATAATGAATGTATTATATGATGTCTGCTCTTCATTTCCTAGGATCAGACTTGTATAATTAAAATTTTAGTTTGCACTATTTTGGTAAATTTATGTGGGGATTTGAAAGGTGGTGACAAGTGGAGGTCAATGACTAACTAAGTGAGTTTAATTATGTATTTGAGCAAGGTGAGAGCTTTATTAATTAAGTGGAGGTCAATGTACACAACAAATTGTTAATTTCAGCACAATATATTAGCTACTTTGTTCTCTTTTTTCTTTCTTCTTTCAAGTTTATGGTCATAGATTGTTTCTAGTCCATCTTTTGGAAAAAATGTTGCCTGCTATTTCCTCAGAATTTGTCCACCATCGTGAATATACTTTATCTTTTCTTGAATTAGCTTGTTCCGTGAATTAAGAGTCGGTATTATCTATACTACAAGAATTTCTTCTATTTCCTACAAACATTTCCTACGAAATTTAGCTTGGTAGGAAATGAAATGCATTTCCTACGAAAATTTGGTAGGAATGGTCATTTGGTCGTTGAATCTCTGGCACACAGTTTTAACAGCAGGAGATCCTTTTTTTTTATTTAATTTTAAAAACAGTTCCTACGAAATTTTGGTAGGAAACGTAATTTTCAGAAATTTTTGTACGTTAGGCAATGCCTATATGCTGCGCCTATATATATTTTTGTAGGTGAGAAATGAAAAGTCACATTTTACTCTATATATAACACACTTTACACTACAAATTTTTTCACTCTTCACCTTCTCACTTCAAATTCTTTTCAACAAATTCTTTCAACACTTTCATCTTCCCACTTTTCTTCAACCCATTCATCTTTTCCACTTTCATCCTTTCAACACTCTCATTCAAACATCTAAAAAACTTTCATTCTTTTTTTAACACACTTTCATTTCTCAATTTCATCTTTCAACACATTTATTCAAACATCTAAAAAACTTTCATTCTTTCTTCAACACACTTTCATCTTTCTCACTTTCATCTTTCAACACTTTCATCTAAACATCTAAAAAACTTCTATTTCAACATCTACTCTTTATGTTTTTCAACACATTATCTTCTTCATCACATCTTTCTATTTTCTTTCTTTCATCTTACATTTTATTTATTATTCTTCAATTCTACCACTTCAAAAATATTTTCTATTTATCACTTTTAACTCAACATAAATTTCTCACAAGATAATTTTTTAGTTCTCTTTCAAATTTTCTTTGGGTAATTTTTCTTTGTTGCTAATTTTTTCATATTTTTTGCAAAAATTTAAAATTTTTGGTTGAAATTTCAATTTTATTTTAAAAATTTGATATTTTTTAGTGTAATATTAATATTTTGGTAGAAATTTTTATTTTTTGGAGCAAAAATGAAAATTTTAATTTTTGGAAATTTGAATTGTTGGAGCCAAATATTTTTTTTTAATTCAAATTTCGTTATGAAAATTTGAATATTTTGGGGGTAAAATTCAAATTTCATTTTTGGCGCCATTTGTATTCTGAAATCTATTTTTTATTTTTTTTAAATATAAAAAACATTTCCCACGAAAGGTTGGTAGGAACTGTACTGACACACGGTTCCTACGAATTTTCGTAGGTAATGCGTAGGAATAGCAACCTTTATACCTACAAACCATTTGGTAGGAACTGTGGTAGGAAATGCTACAATTCCTACAAAATTGGACTCCATTCCTACCAATATTTTTGTGGGAAATACATGAAATTCTTGTAGGAATCCAATATTTTTGTAGCTAAGTTGGTATTGGTATACACTTTAGTTGTGACTAATTCACTATTGTTTCTACTCCATTCCAGACATTGATCAAACATAAATTAGATTTTGATAGTTGTGCTTGAGGTGCTGAATGATTTGGATTCCTTAGTCAGAGAGTTGGTCTTGAAATACTCAAAAACTAGGTTTGTACTCTATTTTAAGCAATTATTTCAAACCACTCTTATTAGTACTTGCTACTGTGCATCTTTCTCCCTCTCTATGTATAAGGCATTTTTGGGACTTAAATGATATAAAAAAAACTATTGTTTCTAGTTTTGAAGATTAGAAACATCTTTCTTCCCCATATTTACTTCTTTAGTCTTGGACAGTGGCATAGTTAACATTGGTTAAACTTTATTAAATTGCATCTTTCTTCCCATATTTGCATCCAACTTTGTGTCATAGATTGCACTTTTCTTTTATGAATGCTGCTATATAAGAAATAAGAAATCAATGGATTTGTATAAGGATTGTGCTTTATCTTCTTTCTAAAATATTGCATATTAGTAATTAAATCAATGTTGGTTCATGGACACAAGTAAGTAATAGAATTATGTTAACAAGTTGCATGTATCCCTTAATATAATTAGTACAATTTTTTATGTTGATATAGTAATTTAATGTTATGTCAACATTTATTTATACATATATTTGAGGATTCAAAGCTATTTCAAAAAGATGAAGTTAAAAATGTTCAAGAACGCTGTGCAAACATGATATTGGAATATATTGAAGCAAGTACGGACAATGATACGAAGTAGGGTGCAATTATATGTTGGATATAATTGGCCAGTCTTTAAGGTTTCTAGTTTTGATGGTATTTTGATAAGTACGTAGTTGCTATTTCACCTATGTAGTTACTCTTTGTTTATGCTAGCTTTTTGATAAGACTAGTTATATTTGTTGATTTTTCATTTTAGTGCAACTGAACTTGCCTAGTAATGTTGTGTACGTATTTTGATTACAATAATATTTTAATTTGATATGACAATATTTTTACTTCTACGGTTTTATTTTGAAATATGGTAATGGAATATAATCTGATGTTGATGAATATTTCTTTTGATGAATTGATGTCAGGAAAAAAACGGTGCTATTATAAAAAAAAATCTCCAGGAAAAAAAAACTTCTTAGGTCGGTTACTAATAGCCGACTTAAAAACTTGTTAAAAAAAATAGCCGACTTAAAAAGCAACATTCTAAAGTCGGTTAGACGTGCCCTAAAACCTGGACTTCTTAAGATGCATAAAGTTTAATTGACTTAAAATGCAGTTTGTTAAGTCAGGTCCAACCCGTCCTAACAAGTCAAAACTTGTTATGTCAGGAAAACTTAAGCCACACACGGAACCGACCTAAAAAGTGGCTAGGAACCGACAAAAAGACTTTTTTGCACTAGTGAAAAAGTTTTGAATCCCGGGGGGGAAGGTGTGGGGGTGGGGGTGGGTGTGTGTGTGTGAGAAGAAAGGTTATTTATAAACAAATAATTTCTAAATTTGTTTTGTTGTGACAAAATGGTTACAAAACAATTATTGAGTTTGAAAGAATTATTTCTACGTAGTATTTAAAGTCACGTCTTACTTTTGAAAAAGTTTTTCTTTCAAAATAATATGTGGTTGGTCATTATGCTCCAATCTCATACCCCATGTGAATGGCGAGGAAAATGAGTGATCATGAGGTGAAAAGAGTGGACAAATGTAAATCATTAATATTACGTAATGTATAAAACAAGGGATAAAAAATTATAAATCCTAAAAATTATAAATCGATTTAAAATAATATTGTATTTTGTGTGTTATCAAACCCCTCTTAATCGTTTATTATTTATTTTCCTTAAAAAAGTGATTTTCACATATTTCTAGGTTTTGTTTGAGTTTTATTATTCTTTCAGTGTTGTTTTACTTTTGTCGTAGTGTGGACCTGTTTGTTTTAATTCTTTGTCTTGGTACGTTAGTTGTGTTAATTTTTCGTTATGGTACAAAGTTTGTTTTGATTTTCTGTCTTGGTACGATCTTTGTTTTATTCAGATTTACATATTTGTTCCGATCTAAATTCGGTGCAGATCCAGTCACTTACTTTGCAAATCCAAATGTCTGACTATTTCTGACATTTGAGTTTTGTCATATCAATTGTAACTTTATCATTATACCGTTTTATTCTATTAATACGAGTGTTATGAGTTTGCTGACAGATTCATTCTTGTTAATTTTTAGCAAATGTGTATATATAATAATTTAATTAATGTACTTTACAAATTTGAATAAATGAAATTATTGTTTTTAATAAAAAAAAGGTTTACCAAAAAAAATATGATCGTGTCGTGAAAGATTGTGTGTTTATCCATAGAGTGGAAATGGAAAAGAAACATTATCATCCATCCTATAGTAGCACAATGATTATTAAATCCGTCAAAAATACAATAATTAAATGCTGTGTTGCAAATTTTTTATCTGCAAGCTAAGTATGACATGAATCTGTGACTTAATTACCTAAAATAATTAATCAATACTCGTGATAGAAATGCGTTGTGCCCGATCAATTTTGTAGAGAAGTAAATGATTCTCTCACCAAGGAAAATGATCACCCATGGAATTGTGATATTCCATCATCAATGATCATATATGTTCTTCGCCGCTTGTATAGTTTGTTCGCACAAAAAATTTACACTATCAAGAAATATTTTCATGTAAAATTTATACTTTTAAAAATATCTCTCGTTAAATTGGGGAACATGAAATGATTCTGATCAATATAAAAAAATAAAAACAAAACAACTATATCTTTCACATTTGAATCTAAGCGCCCATCCGTCAAAGCACATGACTCATCTTCGGCGACACTCAACATAGACCAATTTTCTAAGCATAGAGAAGCGTCGTTGGTAAAATTTTCTTTACTCATCAACTGCTCCTCTAAAACAATTTACATATCTCCTTCTAATTAAGTATACGTACTTTCTAGTCTCACTCTCTCACTCTTTGTTCTCTCACTTACTTGAGACACATTTTTTTCTTACAAACAATTTAGGATGAAAGTACGATGCCATAATCCAAGACAAAAAAAAAATTTCATCGACATTGTTCATCTAATAAACTATTATCATGTTAATTAATGTTTCCAAACTTTTTGGTTCTAAATATGTACTGAGTCTATGACTCAACCTTTTGTATTGATATAATTGATATACATTAACGGTGCAAATTTTATTTATTATTATTATAAAAGTTAGAAAAATGATGATTTGTGATTGTTTCGCTGTAAACAAATAAAAATAAAAAATTGGTGAAAAGGTTATGTGGCCCATGGCCCAACTTTTGTTTTAGAGGATATTCGGATATTTTCCCTTGGGTTGGGGCTATTTAACATTAGAAAGTTTCTAAACCTACAAAAGTATGTGAGTTGGGGTTAAATTTTGAGAGGTCATATAAATTGACAATGATAGTTTTTTGTTTAAACAGGGTATCCTTTGTGCACAATTGTAAAAATTAATTTTTCGAACTTTATAGAACCCAAATAGGTAGTAAGTTCTCCCTAAGAGTTTTAACGCTACTGCATGCACAGGGATCGAACCCAGGACCTTAGTTTATTTATTTAATTTATTTAACATAAATTAAATAATTTGTACATAAATAAATAAGTTTATTTATTTAAGGTACTGACTACGGTCTGGCAAGTGCACCAGTCCGTCGTCGAGTAATAATTCACACTCTAGGTGTCTAGAATGAGTTCGTATCCACAGGGATCGTGCCGCAGCTTTACTAGCGTTATTTAAGTTTGTGATAGTTTGCATTCGCTTTGATTTTTGAAAATGTTTTTATAAAATAAGTGTAATGCTTTGCAGAAATATAAATTGCAGAATGTATAAATATAGATTCAAGAAATATAGAGGCTAGGCATGGTGGTTAGACTCCCTCTATTCTTCATATTTGGCATGACCGGTGTATAACATAGTTATTTAGATTATGTTCGGCGGTGAATTATCCTTGTTGTAGTAATACCTTACTATTACACTATGTCTATTAAAGTTTCCCTATATTAACAACTAAGGTACCTACGAGAGCCTAACCTCGATGTGTCACATACCTTAATTACTAAGTGAGTTGTTTATATACATGCATTATAACATTCACCAATTAACCTCTAGGTCCTAGTATCGGGCTGTTCATCTTCTAAGTGCTCAGATCACACCTAGTGCATGATTCCTCCTCTAACCGCTCAGTTCACGACTAGTTCAGGATGTTACCGTCTCTATACACCTAGCATTATTTACTACGAGTTCCGGACTATACCAAGTCGAAACCTGATATTAATTCTATGGGCGCTCCCGCTTATCCGGCCCGATTACGAGAATACGTTATTAAAGTGCACGAAAGTAAATAACAAACATAATTACTGAATATCATTTATTATAACTTAGACTCAATCACAGACTCCAAATATTCATATGGGAGTTCATCTTCTCCACCACAACCTAAAGCATAAATTATAAAGACTACACATTTAAATTACAAGAAATATTAACCTAAATACAAAAGCCTAAAGAAATCATACCTTGCTGAGTTAGTTTTCCCGTAAGGGGAGAAAACTATGCCCAATAGAGCTCCTCTGAACCTCTCCTTATAGTAGAGAGTGTTCTACTATTTTTGAATGAATAAAACAATGAATGGAAAACTATGCCTAGTAATGTTGTGTACGTATTTTGATTACAATAATATTTTAATTTGATATGACAATATTTTTACTTCTACGGTTTTATTTTGAAATATGGTAATGGAATACAATCTGATGTTGATGAATATTTCTTTTGATGAATTGATGTTATATATATATATATATATAGTGCAGGAAAAAAACGGTGCTATTATAAAAAAAAATCTCCAGGAAAAAAACTTCTTAGGTTGGTTACTAATAGCCGACTTAAAAAGCAACATTCTTAAGTCGGTTAGACGTGCCCTAAAACCTGGACTTCTTAAGATGCATAAAGTTTAACTGACTTAAAATGTAGTTTGTTAAGTCAAGTCCAACCCGTTCTAACAAGTCAAAACTTGTTATGTCAGGAAAACTTAAGCCATGCACGGAACCGACCTAAAAAGTGGCTAGGAACCGATCTAAAAAGGCTTTTTTGCACTAGTGAAAAAGTTTTGAATCCAAGGGGGGGTGTGTGTGTGTGAAGAAAGGTTATTTATACACAAATAATTTCTAAATTTGTTTTGTTGTGACAAAATGGTTACAAAACAATTATTGAGTTTGAAAGAATTATTTCTACGTAGTATTTAAAGTCACGTCTTACTTTTGAAAAAGTTTTTCTTTCAAAATAATATGTGGTTGGTCATTATGCTCCAATCTCATACCCCATGTGAATGGCGAGGAAAATGAGTGATCATGAGGTGAAAAGAGTGGACAAATGTAAATCATTGATATTACGTAATGTATAAAACAAGGGATAAAAAATTATAAATCCTAAAAATTATAAATCGATTTAAAATAATATTGTATTTTGCGTGTTATCAAACCCCTCTTAATCGTTTATTATTTATTTTCCTTAAAAAAGTGATTTTCACATATTTTTAGGTTTTGTTTGAGTTTTATTATTCTTTCAGTGTTGTTTTACTTTTGTCGTAGTGTGGACCTGTTTGTCTTAATTCTCTGTCTTGGTACATTAGTTGTGTTAATTTTTCGTTATGGTACGAAGTTTATTTTGATTTTCTGTCTTGGTACAGTCTTTGTTTTATTCAGATTTACATATTTGTTCCGATCTAAATTCGGTGCAGATCCAGTCACTTACTTTGCAAATCCAAATGTCTGACTATTTCTGACATTTGAGTTTTGTCATATCAATTGTAACTTTATCATTATACCATTTTATTCTATTAATACGAGTGTTATGAGTTTGCTGACAGATTCATTCTTGTTAATTTTTAGCAAATGTGTATATATAATAATTTAATTAATGTACTTTACAAATTTGAATAAATGAAATTATTGTTTTTAATAAAAAAAAGGTTTACCAAAAAAAATATGATCGTGTCGTGAAGATTGTGTGTTTATCCATAGAGTGGAAATGGAAAAGAAACATTATCATCCATCCTATAGTAGCACAATGATTATTAAATCCGTCAAAAATACAATAATTAAATGCTGTGTTGCAAATTTTTTATCTGCAAGCTAAGTATGACATGAATCTGTGACTTAATTACCTAAAATAATTGATCAATTCTCGTGATAGAAATGCGTGGTGCCCGATCAATTTTGTAGAGAAGTAAAGTATCCTCTCACCAAGGAAAATGACCACCCATGGAATAGTGATATTCCATCATCAATGATCATATATGTTCTTCGCCGCTTGTATAGTTTGTTCACACACAAAATTTACACTATCAAGAAATATCTTCACGTAAAATTTATACTTTTAAAAATATCTCTTTATAAATTGGGAAACATGAAATGATTCTTATCAATTTAAAAAAATAAAAACAAAACAACTATATCTTTCACATTTGAATCTAAGCGCCGATCCGTCAAAGCACATGACTCATCTTCGGCGACACTCAATATAGACCAATTTGCTAAGTATAGAATCCCTGCATTTCATTATAACACATCGGCAACTTCAATATAATATCTTTCAATGGCTACACGATTGGACCATTGAGAAGCGTCGTTCGTAACAGTTTTCTTTACTCATCAACGGCTCCTCTAATACAATTTACATATCTCCTTCTAAGTATACATACTTTCTAGTCTCACTCTCTCACTTACTTGAGACACATTTTTTTTCTTACAAACAATTTAGGATGAAAGTATGATGCCATAATCCAAGACAAAAAAAAAATTCATCGACATTGTTCATCTAATAAACTATTATCATGTTAATTAATGTTTCCAAACTTTTTGGTTCTAAATATGTACTGAGTCTATGACTCAATATTTTGTATTGATATACGGTGCAAATTTTATTTATTATTATTATTATTATAAAAGTTAGAAAAATGATGATTTGTGATTGTTTCACTGTAAACAAATAAAAATAAAAAATTGGTGAAAAGGTTATGTGGCCCATGGCCCAACTTTTGTTTTAGAGGATATTCGGATATTTTCCCTTGGGGTTGGGACTATTTAACATTAGAAATGAGTTACAAACACTAGAGAATACCCAAGAGGAGCCCCCTTGAACCCTAGACTTGATATTGCTCCAAAACCCTTCTAAAACCCTATTCATTTCACTGTTGCGGCTGCAGAAATTGAAACAGGGGGTTTATATATTCGCGGCCGCGCCCGGCGCCAGCTCCACCGCGCCCGGCGCCGGAGTCAGAATTCCCAGGCCAAACCAGATGCTCTCTGGCGCCCGGCGCCACCCCTGCTCCCTTGACAGATTTTTCTGCATCAACAAGTTTCTCAAGGGAATCTCAACAAAAACAATATTTCTCCAAAATTAGTGGAGAGTCAAGATATTGTAAAAGCAACTGAGTGAATTTAAGTTATGGTGTAAGGTCATAACTTTTGATTTAAAAATTGTAGTAGCATTTAATTTATTGTTAGACTAATTAAAGTATTTTAATGAATAATCTAAAAAGAAGCTAGCTAGCTAGGATCTTGTTGCATATGGTCGATGACTTATGGAAAAGTACTGAAGTCTTTTCAGTTATGTTATGCATACTGAACTCAGTATCATCACAATAATTGAGACCGTCAAACATGAATGTCATTTAAAGGAATTCAATAGCCTTCTTTAAGCTTGTATGATAGTATTTCTTCTTTGTCATATCCAATTGAATGTTTTCCTAGAAGAAAAATGTACAGCACTTGCATTCTGACAGATGTAATGTAAATGTAACCAAAAGTACGAGACTTTTAAAATTAACTTCTTTACAATGGTCAATGTCTTTAATATAAACCTCTCAAAATTTTATTTATAGCTGAACTTTTACTATTTTTAGTAAAATCATGGTTTATATAATATTAAAAAATAGAAAACATACTGTTTTTTAGTAAAAACATGGTTTATATAAAATAGTAGAGTTTCATTTGTTTCTTCAAACAAAGAAATTCCATCAATATTTTATATATATAGCAGATGCATCACCGAGTATGAATACTAAAATGGGCCAGACTTCATGGACCAGTTAACTAACTTCAAATATAAGTGAGTCCTTCTTTTTGCGCCCCCGAGTCTCTCACATATCCCCTTACCTTTCAATTTTATCCCTCACAACATAGAAAGTGATCATAAATCATAAAAATCGGAAGGTGAGAGAAGTGTGACGAGAACCAAAAAATTACTTTTATAGGATGCAATCGTCACTCACAATATTTTCATGGGGGGCGTGAATGTTGGGCTTGAGTAAAAACAATCGTGACTCGCTATATAGGGTGTGAATTAAGTTTGCTTCCTAAATAGCAAGTGGAGTATGTTGGTCATTTCATAGGACGCTTGACAAATGGTGGGGACATGAAAGGAAGAACTCAATATGATGAACTATCCAATTAATCCTTACCTTTTTAAACTTTAACTCATTTCACCGTTAGCTCAAATTATATGAACTATCCAATTCTCTCCCCTGACGCTTTAGGCCCCTTATTATTTTCTTTTATGATCATATAAATATTAGACTATTTTTCTTGTGACACTTCAAAAAGTTTTGAATCCGGGGGGGGGGGGGGGGGGGGTGTGGGTGTGTGGGTGGGTGTGTGGGTGTGTGTGTGAAGAAAGGTTATTTATACACAAATAGTTTCTAAATTTGTTTTGTTGTGACAAAATGGTTACAAAACAATTATTGAGTTTGAAAGAATTATTTCTACGTAGTATTTAAAGTCACGTCTTACTTTTGAAAAAGTTTTTCTTTCAAAATAATATGTGGTTGGTCATTATGCTCCAATCTCATACCCCATGTGAATGGCGAGGAAAATGAGTGATCATGAGGTGAAAAGAGTGGACAAATGTAAATCATTAATATTACGTAATGTATAAAACAAGGGATAAAAAATTATAAATCCTAAAAATTATAAATCGATTTAAAATAATATTATATTTTGCGTGTTATCAAACCCCTCTTAATCGTTTATTATTTATTTTCCTTAAAAACGTGATTTTCACATATTTTTAGGTTTTGTTTGAGTTTTATTATTTTTTCAGTGTTGTTTTACTTTTGTCGTAGTTTGGACCTGTTTGTTTTAATTCTCTGTCTTGGTACGTTAGTTGTGTTAATTTTTCGTTATGGTACGAAGTTTATTTTGATTTTCTGTCTTGGTACAGTCTTTGTTTTATTCAGATATACATATTTGTTCTGATCTAAATTCGGTGCAGATCCAGTCGCTTACTTTGCAAATCCAAATGTCTGACTATTTCTGACATTTGAGTTTTGTCATATCAATTGTAACTTTATCATTATACCATTTTATTCTATTAATACGAGTGTTATGAGTTTGCTGACAGATTCATTCTTGTTAATTTTTAGCAAATGTGTATATATAATAATTTAATTAATGTACTTTACAAATTTGAATAAATGAAATTATTATTTTTAATAAAAAAAAGGTTTACCAAAAAAAATATGATCGTGTCGTGAAGATTGTGTGTTTATCCATAGAGTGGAAATGGAAAAGAAACATTATCATCCATCCTGATCCTATAGTAGCACAATGATTACCACTTGTATATTCCATCATCAATGATCATGTGTTTCATATCGATAGCTGTTCTTCGCCACTTGTATAGTTTGTTTACCAAAAAAAATTTACACTATCAAGAAATATCTTCAGGTAAAATTTATACTTTTGAAAAATATCTCCGATAAATTGGGGAACATGAAATGATTCTTATCAATTTAAAAAAAAAAACAACTATTTCCTCCGTCCCAAAATATAAACAAAAATTGATCAATAAAAGTGAATGTATTTGATCCAAATTTTGAACCAAATTCATCAAATTTCTTTGACTCACTTTTGTTTATGTTTTAGGACGGAGAGAGTATCTTTCACATTTGGATCCAAGGGCCCATCCGTCAAAGCACATGACTCATCTTCGGCGACACTCAACATAGACCAATTTTCTAAGCATAGAATCCCTGCATTTCATTATAACACATTGGCAACTTCAATATAATATCTTTCAATGGCTACACGATTGGACTATTGAGAAGCGTCGTTCGTAACAGTTTTCTTTACTCATCAACAGCTCTTCTAATACAATTTACATATCTCCTTCTAAGTACACATACTTTCTAGTCTCACCCTCTCACTCTTTGTTCTCTCATTTACTTGAGACACTCTTTTTTTACAAACAATTTGGAATGAAGGTATGATGCGATAATCCAAGACATAAAAAATTTCATCGATATTGTTCATCTTATAAACTATGGACAAAACTTACATACATTGTTTTATGTGCAGTTTTTGCTTATCCACTCACAAAGAAGTAGTTTTTTGTGTTTTTTATTTTTTAAAAAATAGAAGAAAACAGTTTTTGAATTAAAATAACTACCACTTTGTGAGAGGAAAAGTAAGAACTGCATGTATAACAATGCACGTAAGTTTTGTCCTAAACTTTGGACAAAACTTACATACAATATTGCTTTATGTGCATTTTTTGCTGTTCCACTCACAAAGAAGTAGTTTTTTGTGTTTTTTATTTTTTAAAAAATAGAAGAAAACTGTTTTTTAATTAAAATAACTATCACTTTGTGAGAGGAAAAGTAAGAATTGTATGTATAATAATGCATGTAAGTTTTGTCCATAAACTATTATCATGTTAATTAATGTTTCCAAACATTTTGGTTCTAAATATGTACGAGTCTATGATTCAATATTTTGTGTTGATATAATTGATATACATTAACGGTGCAAAATTTATTTATTATAAAAGTTAGAAAAATGATGATTTGTGATTCTTTCACTCTAAAAGAAATACAATTAAAAAATTGGTGAAAAGGTTATGTGGCCCATGGCCCAACTTTTGTTTTAGAGGATATTCGGATATTTTCCCTTGGGGTTGGGGCTATTTAACATCAGATATTTTCTAAACCTGCAAAAGTATTTGAGTTGGGGTTAAATTTTGAGAGGTGATATAAATTGACAATGATAGTTTGTAATTAGTGTTCAATTATTATTTTTTTTACGTAAATTAAATATCTTCTATATTTAATCGACTAATTAATTTCTAAAAAATGGTGAGACTCAAACAAGTAGTAAATTCTCTTTAAAAGTTTTAATGTTGTTACATTAGAAGAGACCTTCGTAATCTTATCTAAAATTTTCTTTTGTGTGGAAAAATTAAATCTATTCAAAACAACAACAAAAAGTGATATAAAAGTTTAAAATATATCTGTTTGATCTGCAAAATGTAAATGTCAGACAAAAATAATATAGGATAAAACAGCAAAAGACAAAGTTTAAGGTATTTAACAAATTTTGTCCTACACTATGTTTAGTTGACAAAAAAGTTATTTTGATATTATACGCAACTTTGTACGGAGGACAAAAAATTGTTTCAATCTCTTAACTCTTAGTTTGTCCAATCTTAAAAAAAAATTAAAATTAAATAAAATATAACTGAAGTTGTTCTGTCAAATCTCTTATTTTTTATCAGATCAAATACGCATTTTGACACACCTTAACAATTTAATTTAAAGTCAAAATCAAAATGATTGACAATCATTTTGTCAAAAAATCCTTAAAATGATTGGATTACCTAATAGAAAAGCTTTTGTCTTTTCACTACCATTGTTTATTTATTTATATAATCATATAGTACCATTACCATTGCCAAATTCATCAAACACTTACAAAGAAAAACAGAGACAAATACAATGAGTCAATCAGATTTTTCAGCTACGTTCACAACGAAGCCGTTTCGCCACCTTTCTTCGTATAATTATTTAACTACATCATCAAAGTTCAGTTTCAAGTTGCAGCGCCACATCAGCAATGGAGAAACTCATTGGAGTTCTAGGGTGGTTCGAATCTCGGCATCATCACTGTGGCCGAACACTGACTCGGCCATTACTCCCCCGTCGCCGAGGGAATCAAATGGAGCTTTGGAAGTGAACGGTGTTGTTGATAATCGTTACTCGTTTTTGAAATGCGATGGTTCAAAAACCGTTCATGCCGGTACTTCTTTTATTTTCTCAAGTGATAAGTTATTATTTTCTAATTTGGAAAATATTACTAAATCTCTAAAACTTAACTAACATGTAAGTTTTTTTTATTTAATAAATTAGAAAAGGAGAATTTATAATAATTAATTAAAGTGGTACTTAATCGAAATATAGTTCACCTAGTGATTCCGTCCCCTTAAAATTACATTGTCAAATTCTTATTATTGAACCAACACTTTTTGACAAAAGACATATTAGTAAAATGAACAAATATGTGACATTTCATAATTTTATTTAGCGAAGCCAATTTTTGAACTTACAATGGATAATTTATAAACTCATATGGTTAATATAGATTTGCTTGCAAATAACTGATAATTGACTCGTGAACTTGATTCATGAATCAAATGAGCTGAACTTGAGTTAAAAATTAAATTTGTTAAATAAATAAGTCGAACATAAATTATATATAGTTTATTTAACGTATATAAGTTTATAGTTTATTTATTTAATTTATTTAACATAAATTAAATAAGTTGTACATAAATAAATAAGTTTATTTATTTAAGGTACTTATTTATAGTTTATGTTCAGCTCGATTATGTAAGTAACTTGTTATATGTGCGTTGACTTTGTCAAAATCAATGTGAGGCTATCCTTTTGCAAAAAGGGATAAAGTTATGGGTCAAAATTGCAGGTTTGTGAAAGTTAAAGAGTCAAAAATGCTATTTTGAAAGTTAATGAGTCAAAATCACAAGTTTATGAAAGTTAGGGGCCAAATGTGAAATAATTTAGACATCTTTTTAAAAAGTAACTCATTGTAAATCATCGATTATTTTACTGTAAATTAACATAACCACTAATTTTGTTCTCTTAGGAACTACTTTGAATATTGTAATTAGATATCTTTTTCATAGATCGACGAAGTGACAACTAAAACTCATACAATAATTATGAAGTTTCAGATTCAAACCCAAATTTATGAAGTTTCAAATTCAAGCCCAAATAAAAGTGACTGGTCTAACTTTCACAAACACGCAAGTTTGTCCCCTAACTTTTATTATTACACTTTTGACCCCTTAACTCTAACTTTTTTTGCAAACAGTTGATTCGTCATTAATTTTGACGAAATCAACGCACACATAGATAGTGACATGCAATGTGGATTGTGACTTATGTGAGATTTACATGATACCCCTTCTTATTATAGACTATTTTGTATTTTTGTTACAAACACCCTTTCCTATTATACTATTTCCTAACTTTGTTGACATCGCAAGTAATTCTCCATAGTCCTTTTTAATTATGTCCTTATCATAGTGATTAATTTTTATTGGTTAATGCAGCTGAGAGATTAGGTCGAGGCATCGTCACTGATGCAATCACTACTCCTGTTGTGAACACTTCTGTCTATTTTTTTAAGAAAACTG
Organism: Trifolium repens; assembly: GCA_030408175.1. Classification (NCBI taxonomy): domain Eukaryota; kingdom Viridiplantae; phylum Streptophyta; class Magnoliopsida; order Fabales; family Fabaceae; genus Trifolium; species Trifolium repens. The sequence continues at coordinate 3,303,590 of CP125847.1, forward strand.
CTGATCTTATTGATTGGAAGGTATTTTTATTTTCTTCTTTGAATCTCTTCATTAACATTTTAAATATTTTTTAAATATTAATTTACGGATGGATCACTTATAAAGATAAAATTTAATAGAGTTTTCCTGAATGTATAAATTAATGTTTGGTTTTTTTCTTTAAACTTTTTTCTTTAATTAGGAGAAAAGGCAATTTAGTTATGAATATGGGCGATATGGAAATCCAACAACAGCAGTTTTAGAAGAGAAGATGAGGTTTGTCTTCGATTTTGTCAAAGTTCTTGCATCATTTTACCATCTAAATTATATTTATAGGACACAAATTATTGATTTATTTCTAATAAAAACATTTCACCTCTTGTAAAAGGAACTTCAATTTTTTATTTTTTTACATGTTCTTGAAATTGAATATTATCTAAAATTTCAAGAACATGTAAAAAAATAAAAAATTATCTAAAATCTTTCTCCCTTTTGCTTAAAAAAAAAGAATATTATCTAAAATAGTTTTGACACAAAAATGATTTTGCAAAAATATTGTAAATATGTTAGCACCTGACACAACTTTAAAACCATGTTTATATTTTTTGAATCATATCATAGAAACATGCTACAATTTTTTTCTCTTTTAAACCAGTGCATTGGAGGGAGCTGAATCAACTCTGTTCTTGGCATCTGGGATGTGTACTAGCTCTGTCATGTTTTTGGCATTAGTTCCAGCTGGGGGACATATTATTACCACTACTGATTGCTATCGGAGAACCAGAATATTCATTGGCAACATGCTTCCAAAGATGGGAATCACGGTATAATTATATACTCCTTTGGTCATAAATATAAGAGATAAATAAATGTTTAAATACAATTTTAGCTTCTGAAATTTCTCAATTGTACGATTTTGATCTCTCTAATTTCAAATGTGTACTTTTGGCCCTTCACATTTATTCTCTTTTGCGTTTACTAGCCCCGTACACATTTTGATTGATTTTGACCAAAATTGCTGATGTGGTTAACTTTAATGACATGTCATCTCCATGTGTATATGCCAATGTGGATATTAACATTTTCTTAAAAAAATCTAAAAATCACTTTAGACTCCAATCTACCTAACCCTCCTTCTTCCTCCTTCAACCTTCACATCATTAGACTTAAAAAAAAATGGGAAGGGGAAATTGTAATTAATATTTAAATCTAAATGATCCTTTTACAACTCTTTTAAAGAGATTTAAATTTTATCCTTTGAGATTTCTATTACCATTACCACTAAGCTGACACTTCAGGAAGAAAAAAATTACAAATAAACCAAGTGATATGGATCAAGTAAGTAACGAGTTTTCCTTAAGGCTCTATTCTTCGGGAGAACTTGAGTTCAATATAATTATTGATAAAAAAAAATTATATCAGACTTTATTTATCTTTTAGGCGAACTTTGGACTACTAGGAACATCTTCCCCGAAAACTGAAGAGTTACAAGCTACAACAAAACTAAATATCATAAAATATACAAATTAATATATGAATAGTTTTGTATAGGTTTTATAAGAATCAATAGATTGTTGTGAAACAAATCTAAAATAAAAATATGTTGAATTTGTTGATGTATTCCTTTATAGTTTATGGCTCTTGGCATTTACAATTTGTGTAACGAAATTACTAAATTTCACTTCATTGAGTAGGCCACCATAATTGATCCTGCTGATGTTGATGCCTTGGAAGCTGCATTGGAAAACAACAAAGTAATTGGGTTTTTTTTTTTTTGTGTGTGTGTGTGTGTGAAATTTTCCTTTAATTTCTATAGAATTAATGTGAAATAATGAGTTTAATGATATTTTATACATATGTATAGGTATCACTCTTCTTTACTGAGACACCAACCAATCCATTCCAAAGATGTGTTGATATTAAGTTAGTTTCAGAGCTTTGTCATAGAAAAGGAGCTTTGGTTTGCATTGATGGTACATTTGCAACACCTATTAACCAAAAAGCACTTTCCCTTGGAGCTGATCTTGTAGTCAACTCTGCAACAAAATACATTGCTGGACACAATGATGTAAGTCATTTGCATATCTTCATTTTAATCAAACTATTCAATGAGATGAAATGGTTTTCAAATGTATATATAAATTTTCTCAAGGATTTTCCAATATATGAATACATTTTGACTTGAATTGTTCCTTATGTGATTATGTGTTTATTAAGTATCACTTGTTAAAATCAAACATAAATTGCGTAAAAAAAAAGCGAACATAAATGATTTTTTCTTTCTACTATTGTTTCAGGTTCTTGCTGGTTGCATCAGTGGTTCAAAGAAGTTGATTACACAAATTCGTAGTTTGCATTTTATTTTGGGTGGTACACTTAGCCCGGTACACATTTCTACAACATTGTACTCTTTACGTCGGATGAAACATGTTTTCTTAAATTTTCTCATGAAAATGGTCACATAAATTATTAAGTTTAGAAAAATTATATGACGAATTTTATTTTTAGTCCGGTACTTAATTTTTAGTTCCTATATATAAATATAAAACTACATGTATTTTGCAGGAAACTAAAATGTGGATACAATACAAAGATTAAAAACAAAATTCATTATATTATAATTTTTTTTTTATTTAATCCAATTAATGTTTATGCTGACATAATGTAAAATGTTTATATATGTTAACAGAATTCTGCATACCTAGTTATTAGAGGTATGAAAACCTTGCATCTTCGTGTACAACATCAAAATTCAACAGCATTGAAGATAGCCAAACTTTTAGAGACACATCCTAAGGTATCTTGGCATTGATAAATACAATGTCTAGTCTAGCTATATACCATTTTAATTATTCAAAAATTCAACAATAATGTTGAAGCTATAATGTAAAGGAAATTATAATTAGTCTCATTTGCTTTATATTATTTGTAGGTGACACAAGTCTATTATCCAGGCTTGCCAAGTCATCCGGAATATTCGCTTGCCAAGAGACAAATGACTGGATTTGGTGGCGTTGTTTGTTTTGATGTACGATTTCTTCATTTTATATTATTTGTGCATATTTGATAACTTTTTTTTTAAAATAAACTCGAATTAGAGCGTCTTGTAAATATTATTGAGATATTTTAAGAATATTATAACAAATTAGAATCATGGCGAGATTTTATTGAATGATATTGTCATTGCGTGAATACTACTAGCTAGAAGATCATATTTTGATCATTAATGATTACTTTTTTTTTGAACTTTTCTATTTGATATAAAATAACACCTTAAAAGAGCCAAATTTCATTGTCATTAGGCAGAAATTTAATTTAAAGTGTGCTGTTAGTGTTATTATTTGGCAAATTAATTATTATTGGGTTTTTGCTAATATAATCATGCAGATTGATGGAGATATAATGAGGACTATAAAATTTGTTGATTCACTAAAAATTCCATACATTGCTCCATCCTTTGGTGGTGTTGAGAGTGTTGTGAATCAGCCTGCAATCATGTCTTATTGGTATTGAATCCTTTTTAAATTAATGACTTAACTTAATTCAATTCATCATAGTGGAAATATGGATATTTTAATCTTCTTTTTTTTGGTGTATTTTTCTATAGGGATCTTCCAAGATCAGAGAGGGAGAAATATAGAATTTATGATAACACCGTTCGTTTCTGCTTTGGAATTGAAGACTATGAAGATTTAAAGGATGATATCCTTCAAGCTCTTGAGGTCATATAAGACCTTAATCACCTTCCTTTTTTTCTTGTTTTCACATGTCTAGTGAATGCCCTGTTTCAAGAAATTCAAACAATAAAGAATATTCATATTATATAATAAAGTTTGACTATGAATAATATGATTCAATATATATCTCTTCTGTTAGAGTACTTGAGTAACAACAAATCATATCCTTCGGAAGAGGTTGACATGTTTGATTTTAAAACTACTATTAAACAAAATGAGGGCTAAGAGACTTGACAAAACTAACAAATGTATGTTTTATTGAACCAGGAGATAATTTTTTGTCATCTGCACAAGTTGTCTTAAATATAAAAAAAAAAACTTTTTGTCCACCAAACATTGTACAAGGTAAAATTTGTTCAATACCTTAAACTTTATCCTATGTTGTTATGTCCAATACTTTCATTTTACAGATCAAACAAACCCAAAAAGAGACATCTTAATCCATGATTAAATTTGATGCAAAGATTTGAAATGACCTAGTGATTGAGTTTGCGAATGGATTATATATGTAATAGTTTTAATTCTAAGGTTTTCCAAAAAAAAATAAAATTACCAGTTTTAATTTAAAATGATTAGAATCAAAACTATGCAAAAAAAATATGTCATCGTAATAATTTTAATCAAGGACCTTGCATATCAAAAAATCATAGTCTACCACCATTAAAAATATATAATTATTATTATAGACCTCAAAATCTTGAGACTCGATGTCTTCATACATCCAGCACATGGGTGTGGGTCATGCCTAATGAGAAGACATTTAATTTCTTAGAAATGTGTCTCTTTTCGAGGATTAATTGTGCTTGTGCCCTGGTTTAAATCAAAGAAGATTTTATGATTCAATGAAGGACACATCACATCAAAATACAATTAGCTGAACAACTTAAAATGAAGGATTTTAGAACTTTCGTTACTTATTGAGAATTGATATTGTTTATTTTTATCTTCTTTCTCAATCTATAAGTACATTGCAAACATTCTTGTATGTAGGTCAATCTTTCATGACCACATCATATTGAGAGTTGAGATTGATTATGACCTCACATTTCATCGCTTTGGGCACCATATATTATATTGTATTGTCTTTTGTTTCTTTCTCCTTGTAGAAAGAAAAATTTACTTGGGTAAAGTGATAAATTTGAGGTGTTAGACACACACCTAAGCAAAAATAAAATTAAAGAGAAAATGATTAAAATTATATTAATAAATGTGACTATTTTTTTTTAATTGATGTATGTGGGCCTAAAACTTATGCTATATCATTATGCCTATGCAAGAATGCCTCTCTTCTAGATTGCAGGAAGGTGTTTTAACTGATGTGAGTCGTCTAATTTTTAATCAGCGTTGAAATTATTTTACTTTATAAATTTGTGTTTATTATATGAATTGTCTGATCTCAAATCAACTATCGAAATTTATTACAACGTGCAATTGTGTGATAATATTTATGCATGCAGTGAATCAGTATCCCAACTTATTCCCAAATATACAATCCAAAACATTTTCGTTTCTTAATTTTATTAAACTTATACCAAGTCAACTTGTCTCTTTCTATTTATGCATGCATGTAACAACCTTTCAAAATTGCTATTATTATGCAGATATATAATTAGAGTGGAAATTATGTTTCCACGTCCAAAAAAAGAAAAAAAAAAATCCACCCTATAAAATAAGAGTCAATTGCAACTTTGAGTTTTGTCTCTTCCATTGTTTTTGAAGAGAAGAGACAACAATGGATTACACATTCAATAAAACCCTCCTTGTCATCCTATCCCTCTCTTCTCTTCTTCTATCTTCGAATGCCGTCCCTTCGACTCGAGTTAATGATTTCATCCCCACAAGTGCTCCAGCTCCAGCCCCTCTAACTATAGCCCCTTCAAATGATCCCCCTATTGAATACCCAGATTCTCCAGCAATAGACCCCACTTTCTGCCAAAGAGTACCCGATAGCAAATCTAAGACAAATGATTTATATCTGTGTGAACATCTTGAGCAACATAGTTAATAACCATAAGTTATAAATTTATTTCATGAAAAATATATATAATATGGAACAAGATCATGGAATGGAGAAGGAAGGAGATTGGGGACTAATATACATGCATTGATATTGTATTTGCCATATTACTTGATAATAACTAATATACATGCCTTTATTGTGGAAACATATTTCTCGCATTTATTTATCACACAATTTTCACGCTGTGTTTAATATGGACCGTCCGATCTAAAATTAATGATTGAGATTGATTTGTATTGATTTTATTAAGATGCAATCTAAACCAACTAATCTGAAATGAATGATCAAGATCTCTTACAGTTACAGTGTGTAACCGTGATAATTATACTATAGGAAGTCCAGTTCCCTTTATTGTGAATCAAGTTCAAGGGTATTACTGTATTAGGGTAAGAAGATAGTATATATATATTCTCTTCAAAAAAAAAAATTAGTTTACCCCCGTCTTTTTTGGGTCTAAAAATGTAAAGAGAAAAAAAAAGCTGGATATAACTCAACCATAAAGTTTAACTCTTTTTTCCGTTTTTCACCTCAAATTAATAAAAAAACGAAAAAAATATTCATATTGTCAACGAGCCAACCCGGCTTGATCCACCTGCCTCATATTTTAGGTGGATTAGACGGAGCGGACCAACTTAAGACACAAAGCCAAAAATATTTGCCCAGTCTGTAAAAAATAATAGATTAAATGAGTCGGCTGATGACTCTTGTCATTACTACATTCTAAGGTCATGTCAATGGTGTTTTAGAGGTGTTTTGAAGTGGTTTTGATCATATTTGAGGTGCAAAAGACTGTTAAAGTACAAAAGTAAGTATAGATTTATCGTCTCCACAGGGACTGATGCGATATCGATGCCGTTCAATAATCAATATAATTCTAAGTAAAGTGATTTGGAAATATTTGTTATCAAAACTTGTGAAAATAAAGTAGTAAGTGCAATAAAAGGAATTGTTATCAGAGAGAAAAGTTTGGTGGGATTAGATTTCACCGACCCAATCGCATGTATCATTCGAATCAGTTACACAGGTTCTAGCTATCAATCAATTCTATCACATATCACTCACATACGTGTCCGTTTCCAGAGCACGATGAGAATCCCGCTATATTCATTAACCCTCGATGTCTCGAGTGATCGATCAATATACCGGCTATATCGTATTGCTCAAACTCCGATGTCTCGGACAATTTAATCAACACAATAGTTTTAAAACTTGATATTTAGAGTGAATATTAAACCTAAATCTATGTCTAGAGTTTAGAGTTTAATAGATGATTGTTCTAGGTCTCGGATTCAAAAAGCATACGTCTATACCATTTCAAAACCTAGAATTAAAACATACAGTTCAAGAACAACATCAAAATTGATAACTAAACTAAAACCATATATAATACCATGATCAAAAGAAATACATACACATAGAGTCAATTACACCTAATCCCAACAAAGAGAGATTAGCTACTCATTTTCATGGTAGCTTTACAAAGATTAAGGATAAAAGAGATGAACAAACTTATCAATGATGATTTCTCAACTATTGTAGTGAATCCACCTTCAAATCCCCTTGAATCTGGCTCCTAGGGTTTCCCTCTGCTTCTGCTACTCTATTACAAGTTATCTCACAAGTCTCTCTCTAGAAAAATGACAGCAAGCTCTATTTATACTATTTCTGAAAATTAGAACTCGCTGAGCGAGCTCCAGCTCGCCATGGCGAGTTGACATTTCTTCACCAGAGGGTTACTGCCACGTCATAAGTGAGATTTGAACCGCCTTCACTCGCCCTGGCGAGTTGTTACTCGCCCTGGCGAGTTGCTGCTCGCTCTGGCGAGTGTATCGGATATCCAATTTGATGCTCTCTGCCTCTACTCGCCCTGCATTCGCTCTGAGCTCGCCCTGGCGAGTTAACTTGCAATTTTTCTTCAAATTTCTGCACAAATGTTGAGATTTAGGGAGACTTAATTGAAATAAATGACTTAAACAAATATGTATATTTAAGTGAGGAAAAACTAAAGAATATCTTACAAAATAGTTAATAAGTGCTTAAATTAAATATGTGATTTTAGCTACTTTTTGGCACTTATCAAAGACTTAGAATGAAAGGTAGCTTGGAAAAGAAGAAAAGCTGAAAATGTTGTTTTTTCGTCTTTTAGTGGGCTGTCTGGAAAGTTCGTGCAAGCGAACCAGTATCTCGCGCAAGCGAACTGTGCTGTCTGGAAAGTTCGCGCAAGCGAACCAGATCTCGCGCAAGCGAACTGTGCTGTCTGAAAAGTTCGCGTAGGCGAACCATATCTCGCGGGAGGCGAACTGGAAGCTGTTTTGGCCCATTTTTTACCCTTTTCTTGCACTATAAAAGGAGGCTTGTTCAAATGGCAAAGGGTTACGAATTTTGGAGGAAGAAAATGTCCTTGGAGCTCAATTGAAGTGGATTCAAGCAAGAAACAAAGGGTGGAAACATTCCAAAACCTCTTGTGATGATGAAATCTTCTCTTCTTTTCCATGTAATTTCTCTTTTCACCATGATTTGCTAGATCTTTAGATTGAATCTTTAGGGAATTCTCTATGTAATTTGTTTGAACCATGTGAACTTGATTCTATATGAAGGATTATGATCTAGTTTCTATTGATTATTCTTTGCACTTAATGCTTCATGTAATTTGACGAAATTGTGTGATGAATTTGATAGTTGATTTATCATGAAAATGAAAATTAGCTATAGACCTAGAAATGATTGAACAATTGATAACCACTTTAGAGATTTAGGTTTATTAATTGTGATTAAGGAATCAATGTTTGTGAAAACCTCACTTAAACACACATTCATCCAAGAGATTGGAGAATTGTGATTAAGTGAGAGGATTAGTATCCAAGAGATTGAGAATAATCATTCTATTGATTCAATCTATGAAACTAGTTGAGTAATTCATGAGTATAAGATATGATTCACCAAGCACATTACTATGAGATGAACCAAAGAGATTCAATCGCCCGCCAACCGTTCGATAAAAGTTCAATATTAGTTTTCAATAACAATTATGCAAACTCCCCCCTTTATGTCTTTAATTTTACAATTTCAAACCAAGCCAATTCGCCATTGTTGAATAATCTCAATCCTTGTGGGATCGATTTTATTATTACTTGCGATACTTCGTGCACTTGTGAAAATATCCATTATCGGCCTAACGAATCCGACCAATTTTGCCACCCATACTTCCATGTAATATTACCTTTAATGGGTCAATTTGTTACATAATTCATCCTATTTAAATAACTCATGCAATTTCTTTTTTTTTTCTTTCACCACCAATTAATCTAATCCAGGGTATGCAATTTCATTTTAACCTAAATAGTTTTTGGCTTAATGTTAGCCTGTATTTTCGACAGGCAGTAATGAGTTGTAGTGAGATGTTGAAATCTCATTTATTGTATATCATTACGTTTTAATATTCTCTTGGAAAATGATTCTGGCAATAAATCAAGAGAAAATCAAGGCATTTGACATCAAAGACTTTTAATGTGCAAAGTTAATTGTCAAAGCCTAGAGTTCTGTCGAATTCGACAGAACGATTGTTGTCTGAATAAGCTTGTCGAGTTCGACAGAACCATGTTTATCTAAATAAACATGCTGGTTCGACATTACTCTAATTGTCGAAAATATTATATATATATGTGTGAATATATGTATTTGTTTGATTGTCTAACGTACTGTGCAGAACGTTTGAAGCGTGCTCTGGACTTAGCAAAATATTCAAAAGAGAGAGTAACGTTGAAGGGTTCGCCAGGTGTCAAAGAGAATTCAAATTGTCAAGACACGTGGAGCATAGTTAGACGTATTATAGGTTTAAAGCAGTTATGTTAGTTTGTCTATAAATACAAGTTTCTCATAGGAGAAACGGGTCCACAATTCAATACACATGCAAATTCCTAAAATATTCAGAGTACCCATGTCAACGAGCGAAATGAATGACAGGAACATGTACGAATCTGTGTACCATCCTCTGTAAACATTTTACATTTGTTAAATGCAATTTACATTCTGCAAGTCTTGATTACTTGTTTGTCATTTAAGTTTTATGCAATTTAAAGCTTTCTGCAACTTTATCATTCTGCAATTTATTTTCATTGCATTGTCTTTACTGTTTCAAAAGTCTTTCTTTAAACTTTATTTGCAATTCATTTACAAGTTTTCTGTAAATTTAACTTTGAAGCATTTTACCTTTAAAACAAACCATTTGACTGCGTCAAATGCTTTTACTTTTATTCAAATTGTCCGATTTAACCCAAAGATATGAATATGTTTTCATCATCTTTCACACAATCCATATGTCCCGAGATTTACTAGTTGATCTCTCTTGTAATAATTAAACTAGCGGTTGTTTACTAAAAATCGGGGTAAACAAATTGGCACGCCCGGTGGGACCTCTGGATTGTGTAATTTTTACTTAGTGAATTTTTGAAAATTTTTCATACAAAATTTGTTGTTTGGTGTTTGTGCTTTGATTGTGTCTATATTTGTATATGCATTTGAGAAGTGGTAAATCTCTTCCAGTATTTTCAAACATACCAAAGCGTCCTCGTTCCAGAATGGTGAGACCACCAAACAATCCTAATCCTAATAATATTAATAATAATAATAATAATAATGGGGCAGAAACCAATCCTGTTCTGAATCCGACAGGACCACCAAATCAACCAGTAACTGGCAATCCTGGCGCCAATCCTACTGGCGGATCAACAAATCCTGCCCTAAACTTTACAACTTCTGAAAGTATCCCAAGCAATAATCCTAATGGTGGGGGTACAAATCCTGTGATAAGTTCTGGAACCATTGGCGCAAGTGCCAGTGGATCAACAATGTCTGCCACTACGTCAAGTATGGCAGGAGGGTTTGTTCCTCCAAATATGAGTGGTGCAATAATGACACAAATGAATGTATCATCCATACCAACCAACGTATCACAAACACATGGATATACAGACGGTAGTCAAATTGGTGGAACTCCGTCGAGACCTCCTTGGTTGCCTAGAAACCCACAATATGGGATGCCAACGACAACGATGGCAAGCCTGTATAATTGGCCTTCTGTAGAAAGTTCTCCCTCGTCTTCTGCGATGGGAAATAGGGGAAATTCTCTGAACTTGACTAATAATTCTATGAATGTACTTAGGCAACAAATGGACGAAAGTAACCATGATATGGTGAACGCGTTGACCCAACAGATTGGCACAATCTTTAATCCTGTGTTACAAACAGCCAATGACAATTATTTATTGTTAGCCAATCAAATGGGAAGGATGGCAGACTTTTTTGGTGCCCCTGATGCTCCGAATAATCAAAGAATTCCCCGTGTAAACCCGGAGATTCAAACAGGAGTCCAAGCCCAACCAGTGCGCATCGAGAGAGAACAACAAGAACCAGAAGTAGTTTTGGTTAATAGAAACCAAGATGCTGATAATGTTCTTAGGCAAGTTCGACAAGAAAATGTTGCAGGGCAAAATAACTTGGCCAATTTAGTAGAAAATATTTTGGCCCAAAATGGTTTGAATACAGGGTTGCATAGACCAAATTTTGTGTCACCCTTGTCTGAATATGTATTACAGGCAGAATTGCCAAGGGGATGGAAGATTCCCAAATTCACAAAATTTGCTGGTGATACTAATGAATCTACTGTCGAACATATTGCCAGATATTTGGCAGAAGCAGGGAATTTGGCAAATAATGAAGATTTAAAAATGAAATTTTTTCCCAATTCCCTCACTAAAAATGCCTTTACGTGGTTTACCACACTTCCCCCTCATTCAATTCATACTTGGACTCAATTGGAAAGGCTATTTCATGAACAATTCTACATGGGACAATCTAGGATTAGTCTCAAAGAATTAGCCAGTATGAAGCGCAAAACCTCAGAAGCCATTGATGACTATCTAAACAGGTTTCGCCTCCTTAAGGCAAGGTGCTTTACCCAAGTGCCTGAACATGAATTGGTTGAGATGGCTGCTGGTGGCCTCGACTATTCCATTAGGAAAAAGTTAGATACTCAACATTTGAGAGACATGGCCCAATTAGCAGATCGTGTTCGACAGGTTGAACGCCTCAGGGCTGAAAAAGTCAGAAATTCTAAGTTTCACAAAAAAGAAAAAGTGGCATACATAGAAACTTATGAAAGTGAAAATGAGTTCGACGATGGTCAGGATTACATAGAAAATAATGAGGTTAACGTGGCTGAGTTAAAACCAGGCCCTCCTTATACTTGTAAAATGTTGAAACCATCAAATGGGAATAATCCTGTCGAACCAAAAAATGATAGATTTGTTTCTAAGACATACACTTTCGACATTACTAAATGTGATGAAATTTTTGACTTATTGGTCGCTGACGGCCAAATAATTGTGCCAAAGGGTTTAAAATTACCACCTTTGGACCAACGTAAGAAAAGAGGGTTTTGTAAATACCATAATTTCTTGGGTCATAGAACCTCACAATGTGTTCTTTTCAGGGATCTGGTCCAGAAAGCCCTACAGGAGGGAAGACTCAAATTTGGCGAAAAGCCAAAATCCAAACAACAGGTGGATGAAGATCCATTGCAGATTGCTGATGCTGCATACACGGAGCCATTCGAGTGCCTGATGTTGGAAGCATTGAACCTCACTGAAGGGGGGCAATTAATTTCCATTCCTGAGGAAGAGTACGAAAACAAAGTGGAAGAGGTGTATCCACAAGCAGGGGAGACTTTATTGGATTTCCTTCAACGCTGCAAAGAAAATGATGGCGAAGCTACATTATGTCCTCATTGTAGTGCCATGTTCGACAAGAAGGCTGCTGCAGGCCTCAACAAGTTTCTGCCTCATAGTCAAAACAGAAACAATTGGCCAAATCAAAAGCCAACTTATTCCAATATTCTGAATAGCCAGCAGGCACCTGTACACCAGAGGTTGGGACCACAAAAATCATTTGTCCCCTCAAACAGGACACCTGTCAACCAATGGGTTCATGGAAGAAGCATGGACTATGGTCAAAGGAATATGGAGAGAGGGAACTCCAGTAACAGCAATCCCAAAAAGGATCCTGAGTCAAGGAAATATGATTACAGGAATAATTACAAAGGGAAAAATCCCATGACAAGGTCCCAATGGCGTAGATATCAACGCCAGAAAAAAGTGGCTGCTCAACAATCCCCATTAACTACTGATGGTAATGGAAGAAGGCCTTTGGAATTGGCAAAGAAGCCAATGAAAGAAAGGTTAGGCGAATCGAAAATAGAGTCTTCAGTTGCTGATAATGTCGAAGATGACCACATGGAAGCAGATGACTTTTTGGATTCTGAGCCTGATCTCGACATAATCGTCAATGTTGTGTCAATCTTACCAAGGGAATTCGACGTTTGCTCTGAAGTGACGGATGACGAAGAGGAATCTGGAATGCAAATGGCCCTTCATAGGCCAGTATGTTACTACGTGACGAGCAATGGTGCTCTAGAAGATCAAATGGCTACATTTGAAAGGCCAGATGAAGGCATGAAGAGTCACTTGAAGCCTCTCTTCATACAGGCTAAAGTGAACAATGTAGGGATCAACAAAGTGCTGATAGATGGTGGTGCCGCTGTTAACCTCATGCCAGAATTTCTGCTAAGAAAGATTGGCAAATCTTTGGTGGATCTTCATCCTCACAACATAGTTCTGTCAAACTATGAGGGCGAGACTGGTTTCTCTTTAGGAGCAATCCAGTTGGATGTTGTTGTCGGAAGCACTATAAGGCCAACCTTGTTCTTGGTTGTGGCCTCTAAGGCAAATTACAATCTACTTCTAGGTCGAGAGTGAATTCATGGAGTGGGGGCAGTTCCATCTACCCTGCACCAGCGCCTCATTATATGGCGAGAGGATGGAGTAGTCGAAAATGTTGAAGCAGATCAAAGCTACTTCAAGACTGAAGTCCATCATCTGACGAAGCACTCCTTCGACAAGAAATTGGCGACAATTGCACCATGCACTGAGAAAGATTTTGCATATCGCCTAGCAGGAAATGGTCACCATGCAATCAAACTGGATCCCACACATGGTTTCTTGTGGGAGAGAGAAGATGGAAACAGCGAGGATGGCGAGTATGAAGGCCACAACTACCCAACTGGGTGGGATGTCAAAGAGGATTACTATGTCTGAGTCCCAAACTTGGGCAAAGATTACGGCCTACATGGCTGAAAACAGAATCAAAATGGCTTTGGAAGCCAATGCAGTCTCAGAAAATATGGCTATTGCAGCCAATGACATGAGACTTGGCCAACACAAGCCAGAACTGCAAAAACTGGATTGTATCTATGATGACGAACCCTTAGGGTTTGAGAAAGATCCAATCAATCAATGTCACAAGATGCAAGCACAGGATCCTTTGCAAGAAATTGACCTTGGAGATGGTCTGATAAAAAGACCAACGTACATTAGTGCAAACATTCCTCCAGATCTGAAGGCAAAAGTGGTGCAACTTTTGATGGAATTCAAGGATTGTTTTGCTTGGGATTACAATGAAATGCCAGGTTTGAGCAGAAAGTTGGTGGAACATGAACTCCCAGTTCGACCAGATAAAAGACCAGTGAAACAATTACCTAGAAGGTTCGCACCAGAAATAATGTCAAAGATCAAAGAAGAAATTGAAAGGCTGCTGAGGAGCAAATTCATCAGAACTGCAAGGTATGTCGAATGGTTAGCAAATATAGTGCCAGTAATTAAGAAAAATGGTTCTCTTAGAGTATGCATAGACTTTAGAGACTTAAATAATGCTACACCAAAAGATGAATATCCTATGCCTGTGGCAGAAATGTTAATTGATTCTGCAGCCGGATTTGAATATTTAAGTATGTTGGATGGTTATTCTGGATATAACCAAATTTTCATTGCTGAAAATGATGTACCCAAAACTGCCTTTAGATGCCCAGGGGCATTAGGCACATATGAATGGGTAGTTATGCCCTTTGGTCTAAAAAATGCTGGGGCTACTTATCAAAGAGCAATGAATTTAATTTTTCATGAATACATAGATGCTTTCATGCAAGTGTATATTGACGACATAGTTGTCAAATCCTCATCAAATGAAGATCATTTAGATCATTTGAGAAAATCTTTTGAAAAGATGAGGAAATATGGATTAAAAATGAATCCATTAAAATGTGCTTTTTGTGTTAATGCAGGAGATTTCCGTGGGTTTGTTGTGCACAAAAAGGGCATTGAAATAAATCAAAACAAAACGAAGGCTATTATGGAGACCAAATCTCCAACTACTAAAAAGCAACTTCAGTCCCTACTTGGGAAGATCAATTTCTTGAGGAGATTCATCTCAAATTTAAGTGGTAAAGCTCAGCCTTTCTCGCCACTACTTCGTCTCAAGAAAGAAGATATTTTCACTTGGGGGCAAGATCAACAACGAGCTTTTGACGAAATCAAGAGTTATTTGTCGAAGCCACCAATGTTGATGCCTCCAATAAGGAACAAGTTCATGAAGTTGTATATATCAGCATCAGATTCGACACTGGGTAGTATGCTTGCCCAGGAAGATGAAAATGGTGAAGAAAAAGCCATCTATTACTTAAGTAGGGTATTAAATGATGCTGAAACTAGATATAGTAGTATTGAAAAATTATGCTTATGTTTGTATTTTTCTTGTATGAAACTCAAGCATTATATAAAGCCCGTTGATGTTTTTGTTTATTCTCATTGTGATATCATCAAACATATGTTATCCAAACCTATTCTGCATAGTCGAATTGGAAAATGGGCCTTAGCCTTAACAGAGTATTCATTAACATATAAACCTTTAAAGGCAGTTAAAGGCCAAATTGTGGCTGATTTCATAGCAGATCATTCTGCACTAGAAACTCCACAAAACTATGTAGATTCAGAACCTTGGAAATTATATTTTGATGGTTCTAAACATAAACATGGAGTTGGAATTGGGATTTTAATCATTTCTCCCTCCAGAATTCCCACCAAGTTCAAATATAAAATTAATGGGTTCTGCTCAAATAACGAAGCAGAATATGAGGCTTTGATAACAGGCTTAGAAATTTTACTGGACTTGGGGGCAAGAAATATTTTGATCAGAGGCGATTCAGAATTGGTGTTGAAACAATTGACAAAGGAATATAAGTGCATAAAAGAGCACTTGATGAAATATTTTGTCATAGCAATTTCTTTGTTAAAACGTTTCGACCAAGTTATTTTTGAACATGTACCTCGCATAGAAAATCAAGAAGCCAATGATTTGGCTCAAATAGCTTCTGGTTATAAAATTTCTAGTGAAAAACTAGAGGAGTTGATTGAGATTAAAGATAAACTCATTGTTGATCAACCTCCTTCTATGGAATTGTCAATGCCAAAACTTGTGGGGGCAGATGTACCACAAGATAATGGTCAAGATACCACATGCAGAATTGGAAAAGGTGAATATCTTCAAAACTGCCATTTCTCCCTTTCGTATTCGACATGCAGTCGAAACTGGCATTTTTGAGGGGGCAATTTGTTAGCCTGTATTTTCGACAGGCAGTAATGAGTTGTAGTGAGATGTTGAAATCTCATTTATTGTATATCATTACGTTTTAATATTCTCTTGGAAAATGATTCTGGCAATAAATCAAGAGAAAATCAAGGCATTTGACATCAAAGACTTTTAATGTGCAAAGTTAATTGTCAAAGCCTAGAGTTCTGTCGAATTCGACAGAACGATTGTTGTCTGAATAAGCTTGTCGAGTTCGACAGAACCATGTTTATCTAAATAAACATGCTGGTTCGACATTACTCTAATTGTCGAAAATATTATATATATATGTGTGAATATATGTATTTGTTTGATTGTCTAACGTACTGTGCAGAACGTTTGAAGCGTGCTCTGGACTTAGCAAAATATTCAAAAGAGAGAGTAACGTTGAAGGGTTCGCCAGGTGTCAAAGAGAATTCAAATTGTCAAGACACGTGGAGCATAGTTAGACGTATTATAGGTTTAAAGCAGTTATGTTAGTTTGTCTATAAATACAAGTTTCTCATAGGAGAAACGGGTCCACAATTCAATACACATGCAAATTCCTAAAATATTCAGAGTACCCATGTCAACGAGCGAAATGAATGACAGGAACATGTACGAATCTGTGTAC
The DNA here is from genome assembly GCA_030408175.1 of Trifolium repens. Lineage (NCBI taxonomy): Eukaryota > Viridiplantae > Streptophyta > Magnoliopsida > Fabales > Fabaceae > Trifolium > Trifolium repens. The sequence continues at coordinate 3,320,454 of CP125847.1, forward strand.
CATCCTCTGTAAACATTTTACATTTGTTAAATGCAATTTACATTCTGCAAGTCTTGATTACTTGTTTGTCATTTAAGTTTTATGCAATTTAAAGCTTTCTGCAACTTTATCATTCTGCAATTTATTTTCATTGCATTGTCTTTACTGTTTCAAAAGTCTTTCTTTAAACTTTATTTGCAATTCATTTACAAGTTTTCTGTAAATTTAACTTTGAAGCATTTTACCTTTAAAACAAACCATTTGACTGCGTCAAATGCTTTTACTTTTATTCAAATTGTCCGATTTAACCCAAAGATATGAATATGTTTTCATCATCTTTCACACAATCCATATGTCCCGAGATTTACTAGTTGATCTCTCTTGTAATAATTAAACTAGCGGTTGTTTACTAAAAATCGGGGTAAACACTTAAATACTTCTATTCTTTACTTTTAAAATCACTCAATTTAGTCTTTTAACTTGAGTTAATGCAATTTAGTCATATAACTTTAAAATCAGTCAATTTAGTCTATTAACTTATGAAAATTAACACAATGTTGGTCATTTTTTTCATCATCAAATTAAATCCATGTCATTTAAAATATATCGCATTATCAATTTTTTTATTTATTAACTTTAAAATAATGAACCAAATCAAAATAATAGTAAAAATATTGTCATCTTCTCTTTATTGACGCATTATAGCGGGGTCACATCTATCTTACCTTTAGGTATGCTGATTTTTTGTCCTCAACATTTTGTTTTTAAATCTTTTACCCTTCTTCTATATCGACATATACTTGAGGTATCTCGTCACGTTAATTTATATAGCTCATTTTTATCAATGTTTGGTGTCATTTTTTTTTTTTTTGACTAAATGTTTGGTGTCATTTGTTCATGTAATAATAACCAAATAATTGATTTGCAATATTATTTGTTTCAGTGACCGGTTTGTTTTGTGTGTTCTGGTGCCGTGCTTTTTCTTTTTTACAACAAAATAAACTTTGCAACCTAAATAATTTTTGGCTTAATTTATTTTAAATGTTAATTTTAAATCATTCGAGTATCTTTAACATAAGTTAATGCAACTTATAGTCTTAGAATCACTCAATTTAGTTTATTAACTTATGTAAGTTGTGCAATATTTTCTCCCTTAACCGATGAAAAGCTAAGAAGGGTTTCCTTTTGGTTTGACATACGGTGATTTGGATTTTTTGGCGTATTAGAAATGAGAAATATTTTTCCAATACAGAACCGGTGTTAGGGGAGGTTTTCGATAGGATTAAATTCACTTCTTGAAAATGGTTGTTGGCCAAGAAAGATAAATTTCCCTGTATGTTTTATGAATGGTATATCGAACCATTTGATTGTATAGTTAGATAATTTTTTGGGTCCGACTTCGACTTTTTTGCTTTGGTAGGTTTTGCTTCTATTTGTTTTGAATCTTGGTCGAGTACTAAATTACTTTTCCTACGGGAGTGAGTAGAGTACCTCTTGTAATAAATTCATTTTCCTCCTTTTCTTTATATATATATATATATATATATATATATATATATATATTATCCTTTGTTTACCGTTTAAAAAAAATCCGATGAAAATATACAATAGTATCAATCTATTAAGATACTAATGTTGTTTTAATTTAAATAAGTTAAGGATCAAAATAACCGATTTTAAAATTAAAGAACTAAGTAGAGATTTAATTTATATAAGTTAAAGAAGATGATTTCAAAGTTAAGGATCAAACTAAACTTTTAAAATAAATTAAGAGACCAAAGAGGTTTTTAAACTATACTTTTTTGACTAGGGATTGGACTGGTTCAATCGGTTTGTTCGATCATCCGGATCATCATACTTTAATAATGCACATACTTATGTCATTTCCCACATGAATATCACTCTCTACTCTACCTACATTGTATTTGTACAATTTTGTCATCTCTTTATATTTTATTTTTATTCTCATATTATAACATCACTTGTTGTACATGTCCATCTCTCCTTTTAAGATACCTTAATGTTATAGCAATCTCACCACTTTACTTTCTTCCTCTCCTTTTTTTTTGTTCTCTAATTATTGCTTGGATGTTTGCTTACATATATACTCTTACAATTATTAATATATCCTTAACTTCTTTTTTTAATCGGCGAATGTTATTATAAATAGATGTCCAAGACCACAAGAATTACTCAAGGACTAATAGAAGTAATAATAGGTCAATAATATTTCCACTTTTTTTTTTCCTTCTCTCAAATTTATATCTCCCTATATCTATTATATGCTTCTCCCTTAGTTAGGATGATGAGATTTGCACACAGAATACCTTTGAGAATTAGATTAATTTGATCCATGAGTATGACCATTGTCATAATATAAAACAAAGTATTACTCATATGGTCATACTATGGATCAACTAAATCTTCTCAAGATTCACCACTTTACTTTTTCCATCCTCTTTTTACTTTGTTAATTCCTTTTTGTTCTCTAATTTATTCTTGGTTGTTTTGCTTACATATTCTTACAACTATTAATTAGTAAATATCTCAATTCTCAACATCTTAGAAAATATATCTTTAACTTTTTTTGTAATCAACCATTATTATAAATACATGTCTATTATTTCCTCTCCCTTTTCTACCAATGGAGTTTGGATTCAAGAACTCCAACTCTATATAACTTTGTCCATCTTCATTCTCATTTTATTTATACTCCCAACCATATAGTTATTCACAACCAAATCTTTATAACTTTCTCTATTATAATCATTACTAGAAATTTCGCTTTTAGCAACCGATTTAGAGACTGATATTTTGAACATAAACTAAAAAAAAGTTGGTCGTTAAATCGGTCGCTATGTAATTATAGAGACCAAAATGGAGACCGATAATTAGAGACCAATATTTTGGTCCCTTTAAAGACATAATTAGAGACCGTTATTTTGACAGTAAAATCCAAAAATATTTTGGTCACTAAATCAGTCGCTATAGAGACCGAATTGAAGACCGATAAGTAGCAATAAAATGTCCAACGCAATTGGTTTTTTCAAACTTCATAGTAAAAAATAGTTAAATTACTATATAGTCTAAACATTTGCAAAAACCCCCACGGGTGGTCATTTAAGGAAAGAGAGGTGAGGCTTTAGTATAACAAAACACAAAATGAAAAAGAGAGAGTGAGGATCGATTTCACTTCTCTCTCGCAAACATAATGCAAAAGCTTTTTTTTTCTTCTTTGAATGTGTTCATTATGCCAAGGTCTCTATTTATAGAAGAAATATGAGGCAATGTATAAAAAAGCTTAATGCTACTATCACTGGTTTTGTATCTTTATCGATCTTCTTGGTCACACGTGGATTTGCATAAAACAAAACACTTATTTTATGCAAATCCACGTGTGATCAAAAAGATTGATAAAGATACAAAACGAGTGATAGATGTATTAAGCTTTTTTATACATTGCCTCACATTTCTTCTATAAATAGAGACCTTGCAATTGGTATAATGAACAAACTCAAAGAAGAAAAAAAACTTTAGTATTTAGTTTGCGAGAGAGAAGTGAAATCGATCCTCACTCTCTCATTTTCATTCTGTGTTTTGTTATACGAAAGCCTTACCCCTCCTTGCTTAAATGACCACCCGTGGGGGAAGTTCCCTTTGACGGGTCTTATAGCTATGTGTGTCGCTATCGGTACTCTCCTATTAGAGTTTGATGTTACTAGCTATTCAATATATATCTCTTCTGTTAGAGTACTTGAATAACAACAAATCATATCCTTTGGAAGAAGTTGACATTATACTCCCTCCGGCCATTATTATAAGCAAATTTAACTTTTTGGTACATTGAAAAAGTAATGTATTTAAATTTGCTTATAATAGTGGCCGGAGGGAGTATATGTTTAATTCATAAGAAGATGCTTACTATTTGAAGCATCACCATCATAACTGTATTGTGTTTGATTTTAAAACTACTACTGGACAGAATGAGGACTAAGAGACTGGACAAAACTAAAAAATGTATCACTTATTGAACTAGGAGACAATTTTTTGTCATCTGCATATGTTGTCTTAAATACCAAAAATGACTTTTTGTCCACCAAACATCGTACAAGACAAAATTTGTTCAATACCTTAAACTTTGTCATATGTTGTTATGTCCAATATTTTCATTTTACGGATCAAACAAACCCAAAAAGAGACATCTTAATCCATGATTAAATTTGATGCAAAGATTCAAATGACCTAGTGATTGAGTTTGCGAATGAGTTATATATGTAATAGTTTTAATTCTAAGTTTTTTCCAAAAAAAAATTACCAGTTTTAATTTAAAATGACTAGAATCAAAACTATTCAAAAAATATGTCATCATAATAATTTTAACTAAAGACCTTGCACATCAAAAAATCATAGTCTACCACTAATCTATTAACGCACATCTAATATTTTATGAACATTGCCGTTTCAAAAAATATATTTTATGAATATTAAAAATATATAACTATTATTATAGACCTCAAAATCTTGAGACTTGATGTCATCATACATCCAGCACATGGATGTGGGTCATGCCTAGCGAAAAGACATTTTCTTAGAATTGTGTCTCTTTTCTATATATATAGTATAAATTAAGGGTGCGGGGATTGTGCTTGTGCCCTGGTTTAAGTCAAAGAAGATTTTATGACTCAATGAAGAACACATCACATCAAGAATAATTTACAATTAGTTGAACAACTTAAAATGAAGGATTTTAGAACTTTCGTTACTTATTGAGAATTGAAATTATTGTGTGTGGACTTGTATTATGTTCCTTTCTCCCCCTCTTAGTACTGCTTGTGCTTTGAGTGGTGGCTTAATAAAGTTTAGTTATTCAAAAAAAAAGAAATTATTTACTTATCTTCTTTCTCAATCTAAATACATTGCCAACATTCTTGTCTGTATATAGGTCAATCTTTTATGAACACATCATATTGAGAGTTGAGATTGATTGTGACCTCACATTTCATCACCTTGGGCACGACATAATATATTGTGTTATCTTTTGTTTCTTTCTCCTTCCAGAGCGTACACAATTTGGAGTTTCCATAGTTATAGCAGAGTGCTGTAATTGATGTGAGTTGTTTAATTTTTAATCAGCAGTTGAAATTATTTTATTTCATAAACCTGCACTACAAGAAAACTGGCCTACACCCACGGCCATTTTTCAAAGTACAGGTTGTTTTACCCACAGACATCTAATAACCGTCACTAAAAGTAGATTTTTACCTTTGTAATTTAATTTTAATTCATTTTATTATTAGTTTATCACTATCTCACGCATTCATCGTTCTCTGCACTCGTTCTCTCTCACTCACTTTCTTCACTCGTTCTCACTCATTCACTCAGATTCAATCTCACTCATTCTCGATTCCACTCTCAGATTCGATCCTCACACTCATTCTCGATTGAATATTCCAATTCGTTCACTCTTAACCTAAATCTGTGTTCGTTCTTCAGATTCATAGAAACATTGAAGGTAACCCTAAATCTACGTTCGTCCGTGTTCTTCAGATTCACAGAAACATTGAAGGAAACCGTTCGTTCTTCAGATTCTCATTCAATGAACTTCGTCTTCTTCAGGTTCTCACATTCGCTGAAATTCATCGTCTTCTTCAGGTTCTCAAGTTTCGTTCAAGCTTCAGGTTCAACATTCACATTCACTGAACTTGTGTTTTTTAACATGATTAGTGATTGACTTAATTTGATTTTGAATTAAAATTTGAATGAGAAGTTATTTTGTAGTTTGAACTAATTAGGATTAGGTTATAATCAATTTTGTTCAATTAATTTGTTTAGATTAGGGATTTCAATTCCAGAATGTAACGAGATAACTTCAATTGTAGATAGTCTTATGTATGAATTATTTGATTTTTTGAATGTGAAGGATGAATGTATCTATGTCTGATTTGTAAAATTGTGTGGTTGATTTTAGATTCATTTTGTCCCTGATGAGCAAGGGAAGCCATGTTGAGTTCATCACTTCTTTTGGTTGTTCAACTGAAAGTTCAAATAAAGCCTAAAGAAAAGTTATAATTTTCATTATAAAGGTACTATATAAGTTATAATTTTTCATTTGCAAACTCATCAGGATTTTAAGTTATTCTTTCATTTATCAATGATTTTGTTTATTGAACTGTGTTTTAATTTCTGTATAGTTTTCAAATGTAGATATCTGTATGATTACCTGAAGAAACGAGGATTGTTCTACACTGCTGAAATGTTCACAAGAGAAACTCAAGTTACGACACAACGTCCCTTAGGTATATTTCTTTATTCATTGCTATAACCTTTTTTGTGTTGTTGTATTTCAATTCTATGACTTATTATAATAACAGTTTTTTTCAGAATTCCATGTATATCCACATGGATTCTTGCATAAATTTTGGCTTTTACTTCATGATGACATGTATAATCCTATTCTACAGTAGAAACCACACCCTCTAATCAGGTGATTATGCCTAAACAAAATGCTCACTGATATTCATTAATGGTTCTTGGTTTTGATTCATCAGTGTTATTTACTATTTATTTATATGCATAATCAAAATTCAGGCCCTTAATGTTGATTTTGATTCAGCCCCTTTTAAGTAAGTAGAATTGATGTAGCTTAGGTATAGTCACGATGTACATCATGATTCCTGAAAGTGAGGTGAAGCTTATTTATGATTTTTTTTTTCTTTAATTTTGGTTCAGTTCTATTTTGGAGAGAGTTCTGAAATTGGAAAGAAATCTTAACTTAGAATCTTGAGAAATCTTCTTCAGTGTCTAAGTGACAGAGGTCGAAGCAAAACTGACCAATTAAGATATATAATTATCAATTATAATGAAATTTCTTGGTTGAGCTAAGCTAAGTGTCATATACACCAAATGAGTCATAGTACTATGTAGCTATAGGTTTGTTCTCCGTCTTTGTTCATTTACTAGTCCTTTTGAAAACTCTGAGAGCTACATTACTATTAAATGAATTGATTTTACCAACTAATATTGAATAAACTTGGCCACATTTTGTGGCAAGTTCAGCAAAATTTACTTAGCTCAGTCATTAGAGTGTTTATGAATTCAGACAATTGTCAATCTGGTGTCTTTCTTGACATTTACATTGACTTTATAGGTATTTGTATCTGAATTCTGAGTAAATTGGTTACACTTTCCGGAACATCAGGTGCATTTTTGCGGCTTGTAATTGATCAGGTAGGGAACTTATGTTGGGCCATTGACCCAAATACTGTCACAGTGGCAATATCACTTCATATCACTTTTGCGGCTTGTATGCTGTTTGTTTGATATTCTAATTTTGAATCTGCATAATCTTCTATTAAACAGGTACCATTGCAGAAAATATTAACCTTAGGACACGTGGCAGATGATGTACCGGTCGAGGTGAGGACAGTTGCATAATTCTAACCGTTACTATATCTATTATGTACTAAATGGCCCCGACTAGTACCGATTCCAACTGATTTGTACCGATTAATTTATCCTTCATCTGTTTCATGCATAATTTTCAGGTTATTGGAATAGATATGTTGCGATGTATATGATACAGGCATTGGAATACCAGGTATCTACTAGCAATACTACTATTCTGTTTGTTTTGAAAAAAGTTCTCATCAGATGAATAATTTTTCCATGTTAAAATGTGACAGAAAATGCAAGACATAGTTTATTTAAAAGGTACATGCAAGTTAGTGCAGACCACGCTTAAATATAAAATTAATTTTCTTCTACAAAGTTGTGTTTGATTCCTATGGCATAGGTTGAATTGATGGGGGGGGGGGGGGGGGGGGCAGTCTTACAGTATCTAGCAAAGAACAGAATGGCTCAACCTTCACATTCATACTTCCATACAAGGTCTCAATCACTTGAGATAGTTCTGATTACTGGGATGAGCTCTCAGCATGGAGCATAATGATGCAGCTTCTGATGATATACAACAACAGATGGGATAAATTTTAGAGGATGGTAATCAGGTTAGAAGTTGTATTTACTTTGATTATATTGTGTCTTGTTCTGCAACCCCTACTCTAATGTATGTGCTTTTAGCAGATTTGTTTTTGATTAAAAGATCATCAGTTTCAAATTTACTATGATACATTTGTTGTTTATATTTACAATAGATGTTATATATCATTAACACAATGACTTAAGTTTTGTTTGATTAATTGTTATTTATATTGTGTTATTAAATATTCATGAAAATCATTTGTTGTTAATTTTTAATCAATTAAATATTCATGAAAATCATTTGTTGTTAATTTTTAATCAATTAAATATTTTAATAGTAATAATTTCAATAATTTATTCATTTGAATGTATAATAGTATAAAAATTAAATTATAAAAATAATGGTCACTTTTAGTGACAGCAAAAACTGTGGGCAGAAGTATTTTCTTTTAAACTGCTTTCTAGGTTTTACCTACAGACAAATCCGTAGCTAAAAGTCAAAAACTTTCACCGACGGCCAGTACACAATGACAAACGGCCAAAAAACCGTTGGAAATCGGCGTACATAGTTTACGGGTACAGTGGCCGTCGGTCAAAGTCATGCGCGGTCTATACCTACGGTTTTTGACCTTTAGTGACGGATTTTGTCCGTAGGTACAAGTCAAATTTCTTGTAGTGCTGTTTATTATATGAATTGTTTGATCTCAAATCAACTATCGAAATTTATTACAACGTGCAATTGTGTGATAATATTTATGCATGCAGTGAATCAGTATCCCAACTTATTCCCAAATATACAATCCAAAACATTTTCGTTTCTTAATTTTATTAAACTTATACCAAGTCAACTTGTCTCTTTCTATTTATGCATGCATGTAACAACCTTTCAAAATTGCTATTATTATGCAGATATATAATTAGAGTGGAAATTATGTTTCCACGTCCAAAAAAAGAAAAAAAAAAATCCACCCTATAAAATAAGAGTCAATTGCAACTTTGAGTTTTGTCTCTTCCATTGTTTTTGAAGAGAAGAGACAACAATGGATTACACATTCAATAAAACCCTCCTTGTCATCCTATCCCTCTCTTCTCTTCTTCTATCTTCCAATGCCGTCCCTTCGACTCGAGTTAATGATTTCATCCCCACAAGTGCTCCAGCTGCAGCCCCTATAGCTGAAGCCCCTTCAAATGATCCCCCTATTGAATACCCAGATGCTCCAGCAATAGACCACTATTTCTGCCAAAGAGTACCCGATGCCAAAGTATGCCAAAAAGTACCCATTAATATGACACTTGTAGATCCTGAAATCATAAAAACATGTAATGGAGAACCATATGGGAGTTTGGTACCAGATTGTATTGAAATCCTTTACAAACTCTTCGAGGGTCGTCCTTTTGATGTCGTCGAGGCACTTGAGATTCAGGTTAACAGCACCGACAACACAGTCAAGGAGATATTCGATGCTATTCTCGGGTGTATTAAAGTCCTTAGACTCGACAAAAATGAAGCAGAAGCCCTTGACATATGTCGAGACCAATATAATATGATGTTAGATTCAATCAATCAGATATTGGAGATACTTCGTCAACAAAATTTTGTTGATGCTTATCAAAAGATGGATGCTCTGTTATTAAACAGAAAGACATGTTCTAATGCTTTCGTTGATATAACTCGGGTTCCAGGGCCATGGGATAGTGCAATGCCATGGTATTTAATAGACGATCTAAGACAAATGATTTATATCTGTGTGAACATCTTGAGCAACATAGTTAATAACCATAAGTTATAAATTTATTTCATGAAAAATATATATAATATGGAAGAAGATCATGGAATGGAGAAGGAAGGAGATTGGGGACTAATATACATGCATTGATATTGTATTTGCCATATTACTTGATAATAACTAATATACATGCCTTTATTGTGGAAACATATTTCCCGCATTTATTTATCACACAATTTTCACGTTGTGTTTAATATGGACCGTCCAATCTAAAATTAATAGTTGAGATTGATTTATACTGATTTTATGAAGATATAATATAACACTACAAAAAAACTGTGATTTAGCTTCAAAAGTTTTAGCGTCAGACCATTTCTGATGCTAATAGCGTCTGTTTAGCGTCCACAAATTTCAGCACAAGTGACTTTTTTAGAATTTATTTTTTTAAAAAAAATTGCATCAGTAAGGTGGACTCTAATGTAGACGCTAATGTTTTTAAAATAAATTATTTTAAATAGCATCAACAATTTTGGACGCTAAAATTTTTTAATTTTAACTTTAACCCAATTTATTTATTTTTCACTTTTATTTTCACATTTCCCACACTTTTTTCACATTTCCCACTTTCACCAAAAATTTCCCTCACATTAATCTCTTTCACTTTTGCCAACCCTAGTTCATTTTCCCTTTCACTCATCACTCTCAACCCTAAACTCATCACTCTCAACCCTCCTTCATCTTGTTCCCGTCGTTCACTCGCCACTCTCGTTCACTCATCTTGTTCCCGTCGTTCCCCTCTTCACTCTCGATGAACACAACGCAGATCTCTGTTCGTGCTACACAAAACCCTTGTTCGTGATACACAAAACCCCTAAACTTCACTCTCTTTGTCACTCTCTCTTGAAAGGTCCTCTTCTATTTCTCACTCACATTCTGATTTTTCCAGTTTCTTTCCATTTTTAGTTCATTTAGGGTTCAATTTTTGGAATAGGGAAAACTGATTCTAATTATGTTTTTATTTTTTCTGTTATTTATTTCTAGCATATACCATCCTTATTCTTTGTTATTTTATTTTTAAGGTAGTTGAATATCTAATGTAAAAATTTATTTATACATATTTTGATGTTGAAAATCAATAGCTAGTAATATAAATTATGTTTGGTCTTAATTAATTGTAGAACGATTTGCTACCTGTTCTGTTTTAGTTTATAGGCCTAAGCTTGTATTTAGTCATTGCTTGTAGGCTTGCATCAAATGAAATGTTGTGAAGAAGATTCTGGCTGAGTAGTGAATGTTTTTAGGCCTAAGAGTTTGCATCTTTAGCTATATGATATGATAGTGGATGTTTTCAGATGATGTATACCAATTTGATAAAGTGATACTGCCCATTGCAAATGTCCTTTGCTACTTTTTCCCCCTTTTTAATGTGTGTGCTAGAATCACTTGTTGTCATGTTCATGGATGATAAGATTGTGTTAGGATCTGCCATCACCATTTTCAAAGCTAGAGTAAAAGACTTTAGCTAACCAGTGGCTTATGAATCCATTATTATGTTTGGGTGTTGACCTTTGAGGTAGACGAGGACCTTACTCTGTGTTTGTGTCTTATTTTGTGCAGGTTTCATAGTGCATTGGTTCAGCTGATGTGGTTGATTTGTGTTTGCTATCGTTGCTGCCAGTTTCATTTTGTGTTTATAGTTGTTTGTTAGTTGGTCTCTTTATATTGTTAGGGAGTGGTGGTAGGTTATTAATCATTTAGTTGTGCTGTTTTTTAGCCTAGTTTTATTAGTTTTGCTTGGGAGTTAGTTTCTTTTGAGTATGAAATTGTGGACTGATTGTTGTTTTTCTTTTCTGGTTAGCACTACTTGTACTTAACCTATTTTGGTAATATATATATATATATATATATATATATATATATATATTTCTTTTTGAATTTTTTTCTTAAAAAAGATAAATATGAAAATCTGTTATTACTATAGTTTTAATATTCCCTTAGTAATTTTGTTGGATAGGATTATTAGTATTGTTAGATTTGATTAGTTTATGCTATTTGCATTTTTTGGACTATTAATTAAATAAGGATTATTCAATTTTGCTTATGATTGCAAGCTAGTTTCTGTGTGGATTTGTATAGAAATAAGCTAGTTTCTCATGCTAGTTCTTGTGCTTCCTCCATTGCTGCGAAGTTGGATCTGGTGCGACATGGTTCAGATCTGGTTCAATCATTTTATTGTTCTCTGTTCCTCGCCGATTTCTCTCCCATCTCACAGCAAAACCGTCTCTACTGGTTAGTTTTATATTCTTCTCTATCACCTTGCATGCTTAGTTTGATTCTAACTGAAATTAGTTAACACACCTTAATTTTGGGAATTGAAATTTTTTAGCTAAATCATTTTGTGTGTTTTTTTTAGCAAAATCATTATGGTTTTCACAGTACCTAACCTAAATTTTTGCAGAACAACACAATGGATTTAGCTTGTTACTGTATTGAAGTAGTTGTAGTTGATGTTTAGGTTTCTTGTTGTCAATTGTTATTGAGAAATTCTAGTAATGTTCAAACTATGTTGATGTCATCACTTCATGTTTTCAATCATATCTTTTGCTTCTAATGTCACTAAAGTCTATAGTTTTTACTATCTATCTATATAACTTTAAAATAACCAGTTAGGTTGCAGTTTGTGTTATAACTAACACAATAGCCTCTTTTTTTCCCCATAGTTTTGAAGAAGGAGCTGAGCAGTTTCTGTTAGATGTTGCTCAAAATACAAATGATATAGAAGAGTTCATATGGTGCAATCTGTGTAAAGCTCGAGTATTTGGAGTCGATGAAGCTAAGTAAGGAAACAATATCTTAAGGCATGTCATTGATTCTAATACTACTAGTTAGGAAGTTATCACAAACAAAGAAAATGACAATATTCAATTAATTGTTCACTTTCTTGATGATTTTAGGTTGGAAGAGACCGAAGGCCATTCATGAGAGGAGCATATAACATGTTTGAAGATGGTGGAGATCCTGAAAAAGTGTACTGAAAAGGTGTGCTCAATATTCAATTACCAGTCTGCTGTTTTGGTTTTCTCATTATTGTCTTGGCTGTTTTAAACTAGTGTAGGGTCTTTGTTGTGTGATGGGACATAAATTTTCTTTAGTCTTGGCATTCATGGTTTTACTTTCATTTGGATTTGCATTTGAATATCTTTTGGACTACCTTATTGTAGGTAAATTGCATTGTTTTGACAAGACTGAAACTCTCACTATTGGGAAGCCTGTGATGGTAAATGCAAAACTATTGATCAACTTTCAAGTCTTCTTTTGGGCAAAGGTTTGATTTTGAATATTATGTCCACATTTCTTAGCTAAACAAAAAAAATGCAACATGGAAGATGCAAATGCATTTTGTAATCTGTAATGTAGCACTGTTGATTATATGGCTTTCCAAGGTTTAATGTCTTTGTCGAAATTAGATCATGTCAAGGTAGGAAAAAGAAAATCAATCATAATTTGTTCTATATACACTATAGTCTACAGAGCTAGTTACTAGTAGAATCTATCATTTTTAGGGTCTAAATGAATATTAGTTGATTGTACTGAGATATTTATTAAGTTGTACTTCATTTAAACTATATATAGCCATTATTTTTTTAACCTCCACTCTATCTTCAATTGTAGAAATAACTTGTACATCAATTTTTTACATGATCAATACTTATTGCGTAGGTGTTTAATTAATTATATAATTATCCAAACTTTAGTTATTAAGTGACTTTGTATGAAGAATTATATATGGTTATGAAGTTAAGAAAAACTGAAAATATTTTTTTTTTTAAAAAAAGACTTTTTACATCGGTTGACGTTTTAACTGATGTCGTATTTAATATTTTAACATTATTTTAGCGTCAGTGATTGCAAATGCTAATTAGCGTCCGTATTTGGATAGGCTTTTAGCTTCAGTTTTAGCGTCCATAATAGTAAACACTACTTAGCGTCAACATGGACGCTACTGTTTAGCATCAAAGCTTTTATTGTCCTCAAATTTTTGGACGCTAAATGGACGCTAAAACGGTTTTAGCGTCCAAAATTTGTGCTTTAGCGTCCATTTTCGTTGAATCTAAAATGCAATTTTCTTGTAGTGTAAACCGATTGATCTGAAATGGATGACCAAGATTTCTTACAGTTACAGTGTGTAACCGTGATAATTATACTATAGGAAATCCAGTTCCCTTTATTGTGAATCCAAGTTCAAGGGTCTTACTGTATTAGGGTAAGAAGATACTATATATATATATATATATATATATATATATATATATATATATATATATATATATATATATATATATATATATAAGTTGCAGGTTTATATTGATCAATAAAATCAATTTTTCAATTGTGTCTTTGCATTTTATTTGAGTTTTGGCTCACACCTTTAAGGAATATTGGTTCTCTTAATTAACATTTTTAACATATTTTGCTAGGGTGTATATTTTTAACATATTTTTAACATTTTTAACATATTTTGGTTCTCGAATTAGGCGTGTCCGTGTCTGACACTTATGATTACACTGAATTATATCATTTTCTCAAATTATTATCGGTGTCGCCTTGTCAGTGTCTGTGTTGTGTCCGATGTCCATATCGGTGTCTATGCTTCATAGCTTATAATGTGTGAATCTAATTGATCACTGTCATTTCGTGATCAAAATAAGTTTTAATTAAGAATAGTACAAGGTAGTTAACCTTGGTCGTTTCCCAAAGACTCACAATCGGTTTAACAATATTAGAAACAATTTTAAGAAGGGGTTTTGATTTGATAAAACAGTAACACAGATGATGAAATTAATTTATATAAAAGCAATCAATCCATTGGTTTTAGGAAACTTCATTCATTATCTATCATATGTTTCTAGAAAATATTCTTTTCGGTTTCTATTCTTGATTGACCATAAAACTAACTAATCAAGCGTCAATTAGTTTTATAAGAATTCGGACTGAATTAGCAAGCGTAAAAACAGTTGTTCGATTAATCATGAGAGTAAACAAGCGTTACAAGAACACGATCAAAGTCATTACGTGAATTCAATCAATCCTATAAACAAGCGTTATAGACTCTATCAATTTCTATCCGAATTAAATTAAACAAGCGATAATTAATTCGAATAACCTCACTACGATTTGCAAAACCATAATATATATATATATATATAATCAAGCGTTATAGATAAGCGAATTGCATGAAATATGATCAAGGAAGGAGGCAACCAAATTCATAGAGAAAGAATTAGGAACATAAATTGAAATTGCATTAAGATTCAAACCTCAAGATTATAAATTGAAGTACCTTTGCCCAACGGATTGATCTAGGGTTTTTAGTTACTCATGATCACGGAGGCACAATAGGTATTTTTTAATTGTCAATACTGAATGTCTCAGCCCTAGCTGGGTTTTTAGTTTAAATAATACGGGCTCCAAAAGTTACGGGCCGAAAACATAAGTTTGGGTCGAAAATAATTAAATTACAGAATGTCTGGAACATAACGCAATTATTCGACACATTTGAACTCCGAACTGGTCTTTGGCTTCAACATAAAAGTTGTATATCTCTCGGTTAGCTTTCCAACGCACTTGACCGCGTCTCAATCTGATACTCGAAGCTCAAGATATGCTCTCCGCAACAACAGGGTGTCAAATGACTGCTTATTATGAAAATAAATAACAAAACTGAAATATTAATAAAAGTAGACTCTAAATAGAAATCATGATAAAAACACTAAAATACGTCATAAAATTACCATAGCACAGGATGAATAAAAGTGCATTAAAAATGCACTGATCACTATTCATTAGATTAATTTTAAAAAAAACATGATTGTGTTTGTGTCTTAATTTCAGGCAAGAAAAACCTTATAACTCAGTGGAAAAACACGTCACATACGGAATATTGTTGAGGCCAATTGTCGCCTCACATTTCATCAACTTCAGCATGACATTATTATGTTGTCTTTTATTTCTTTCTCTTTGTATATTGCCTAGGGGTGGGGAATGGGCGGGTTCGGGCTCAAAGTCGTCACCCGGTCTAAACTGCAGAGTCAAAATGTAAGGCCCAATTCACCCGAAAATGAAGAACGGTTTCCACGGGTTCGGGCTTGCGGTTTAAGCGGGTTATTGGGCGGTTTGAAGCGGTTAAACATAAAATAAAATAAAAATAATAAATCCAAAATTTGGAGTTTAGATCAAGAAAATATGCAACCAGAGATGAGAGAATCATAAATCAAACACAAAAGGAAAGTCTTCGAAAGACTAAATTGACATAAAAAGTAAGAAAAAATTAAAATCTCAAATAAAATTAAAAATATTTCATTTGATTTCAACGAAGTTAAACAAATAAGATGAAGAATGACCAAGTTTTGCGTTTTAAAATGTTTCATGATTGTTTCAGTTTACATGGGTTTGAGGTGAAGTGAAAAAGTGTGAAATGAGACGTGGGAAGAATTTAGATTCAGCGTTTTAATTTACTCGTGCGGGCGGGTTCGGGCACCGTCGGTCCAATTTCCTCTATCCGGACTTATCCGTACCAACCCAATTCAAACCGAGTTTTTCAACCCGCTAACCCGCGACCCATTATAAACCGCCCAAATCTCTAATTTTTGGACGGGTTTTGTTGGGTTCAGACGGGCTTCGGTTTTTTACCCACCCCTAATATTGCCAACTTATGAACGTATTTCTTTCTCTTTGTATAATTTTTTGAAGAGTTTTCTATATATTGAGAAAACTCTACAATAATTCAAATGTTTATAAGTTTAATTTTATTGTCTCATTTTTTAGGTGGAATTTCTATTTCTAATTTCTGCGGTTTAATAATAATAATAATAATAATAATAATAATAATTTATGTTATTATCTACAACATAGATATATTCTATTAAAGTATGTGTTACAGATGTCAATTATGCTTTATTAAAGACCAATCTAGTCTGAAATGAGGATAGTTACTTAAGATATTATTGTAAGCCAAATCCATTTGTATTCTTTTGAGTAATAAATTTTTTAGCTTTTATTAGAAAAAATATGATCATTCGACAAAAAAAAGTGATGATATTCTACAAGGTTTATGACTCAAGAGTTAGAGCCTTGGAATGTAGGAAAAACAATATGTTACTATAATATTCAACTAAGAATATTTAGGACTTTCTCTTCGTTTACCAATGCCACCCAAAGTGTGTTAATTAGACTTTTGTATTTCATTTCTTTGTTTTTTCGGATTACAAAGTAAATAGAAAAAAAATCTAAGTTTTAAGCTTATCATTAAAAATAAGGGATTCTAAGTTAGATGGGGAAAATTTAAGTTAATAGAACACTTTGAATGTGATTCTTTCTTTCTTTATCATAAAATTCGCATATATATTTTGTTTTTCAATACACGTCTATTTGTCTATTACCTATAGTAAATTAATCTTTTTACCTTTGAGTTGATCCCAACCATATCTAAATGATATGGATTTGTGTCTATCCCATTAAAACATTGACCTTGTTTTGGATTAATTGACTTCTTCTTTAGTTTCACAATTAAGAGGCTATTTGTCACAACTTTTTTCAAAAAAAAATTATTTTTTTATAAAAGTAATTACTTCTTAAAAGAATTATTTTGTTACAGATTTTTTTAAAATGGAGAATTCATTGGTAATTTTTTATTTTTCAATATATTTTAACAATCATAGTTTTTCTAAAAAAAATTAAAAACTGTTATTTAAACCTACAAAATTATAAATAATATTGTCTCTATAAATATACTTCAACTGATAGAAATATTATATATTTAGAAGTCAAAACTCGAATTCAAAATTTTTCATTTATTTATTTCAAGCGATAAATTGTTAGTCATTAAACTATTTAATGTATTATGTCTCTAATCTCTATGATATGATATGCTTCAAAAATAACTTTAAATCAATTTTAATTTTTAGTAGATAGACGAAATTGTAAATTATTAGAAAATAAAGCACATAAAGTAAAAGAATCGGAGTTCGAATTTAAGATTTTTCACCTATTTATTTCAAATGATAAATTGTTAGTCATTAAACTATTTAATGTATTCTGTCTTTATAATATCATAGGCTTCAAAAATAACTTTAACTCAATTTTATTTTTTGGTAGATAGATGATGAAATTGCCAATTATTGAAAAATGTCACAATTAAAGTAAAAGAATCAGAGTTCGAACTCTATCAGAATATTCGATTTAATAATTTTGACATTTATATAGATTAAATCAAAAATGATTTTTTTTTCTTCTTTTACACAAAAATTAGAACATTCTACATGGTCAACCATAATATAACACCACTTTCCATAAACAAATAAAAAAACATTCCTAGATTCCTTCTAATCTTTCACTCTCGTTCCAAATATTGCAAAATCCAAAATTCAATCTTTTCATTCTCAACCCTAATCTGATATTAATCACAAAATCATTTCAATCCAATTATGAAAAAAAAAAATGAAATTTGGAAAAGAATTCAAAACCCATCTTGAAGAAACAATTCCTGAATGGAGAGACAAATTTCTATGTTACAAACCATTGAAGAAACTTCTCAAACATCACTTACCATCCACAACAACTGCACCTGTTAATCTTCATCTTCACTTTCTTCAACAACCCTTTTCTCCTAACATCTTGCAAGCTTGGTTTCTTCGGATTCTTAATCAAGAGCTTGAAAAGTTTAATGATTTCTATGTTGATAAAGAGGAAGAGTTTGTTATCAGATTTCAGGTTTTTTGTCTGTTTTTTTGTTGCTGGTGAAAACCCTTTTTGTGATTCTTGTTTTTTCAATTGAATTGTGTAATTGGTAATTAGAAATTTAGAAACTTGGGTTTGTTTGCTCAATTGGGTATTTGAGAAAGTTGTTGTCTTGATCAAACCTTAGTATTTTTTTTTGAGTATATAGACATGTGTTTTGGAACATCATAGTGTGTTCTGTTCTTCTCAATTATAGTGAAATTCAATAAGAAAAATCACTATTTTGTCACTTGAAAATACACTTAGATGAGTGGATGATGTGGAAAAACAATGGAAGCTTGTTAGATTCTAGTGTAAAACTAGTTTGTAGTCTATGAAGCACATACACTCCTTTCATCAGGCGTTTCCCCGGTTAGGCATGTCCCAGTGTCGGACACATATCGGTGTAGGACACTGATGATGTGACACCGACACTTATAATTACATTGAATTGTGTCATTTCTCATACTATTATTGGTGTGTCGTGTCAGTGTCCGGTGTTCGTGTATGTCTCTATGCTTCATAGTTTGTAGTTCATGTACTTTGAACTAATTTTGTTACTCTTTGAGCCAAGTGGTTGAGCTCAAGTGCTTAATGACTTTAATTACCTTTTGACTGAATTTTAGATTACCAGAACACGTTCCCCTTAGAATCAGATTGTTACAACCAAAAAACATTGATGTAATATACAGCAGAAGAAAAATGGATTGCGTTGATGTTAGTCTGCCAGACACTCTACAGTCCGACTTTGTGTAGTGGAACCTTTTACGAACTTGAGCTATGAGCCGTGTGATTAAGATTAGACGTGATACATCTGAGGTGTGTGCTTTGTGAATACGTGGTTAACCCTACTGTGGGGAAACTAGGTCCTTGAAGTCATATTTTCCTACTTTTGAAAGATCAATATAAAATATTGTGATTAATGCATGGAGAGTATCGTTCAAGTATAATGTTGTTTGTTGACAACACAGAGTTTTGTTTCTTTCCTGATTTTTGTCTACAACTTGAACAGGAACTGAAAGAGAGAATTGAGCTTCTTAAAGAAAAAAGCAGCAGGAGTGAAAAGTACACTTCTGATTGTGAATTTAGTGAAGAAATGATGGACATCAGGAAGGACTTGGTTACCATCCATGGAGAGATGGTGCTCCTGAAAAACTACAGTTCCTTAAATTTTGCAGGTACAACTTCTAATTAATATGCATCGGTTTGATCTATGTATTACATATGTAGTATCGACACTTCAGATTGAAAGAGTGATCAATGTACGACAAATGTTGGTGGTGTCATCATGACTGACACCAACACATGTGGTTACATTCAATTATTTCTATTTTCTTAAATTATTATGGTATCTACATGTTAGTGCCGGTGTCATGTATAGTCTGATGTTTGTGTCGGTGCTTTAGAGTATGATTGTGTGGAGTTTCCGCTTTAGTGTCGAAGTGGCATTTTCGTAAGTTTCATGATATTTTTGGATACAAATTATATGATTCATGCATTTGAATATATATTGCATATGTCTGATGTGCTTTCAGTCAGATAATTGTCGATTATGATGACATTAACCAATTTCAACTTCAACAGGACTAATCAAAATTTTGAAGAAGTATGATAAAAGAACTGGTGGGTTATTGCGTCTTCCTTTTACACAAATTGTTCTTCGACAACCTTTTTTCACTACCGAGCCTCTAACAAGGCTAGTTCATGAATGCGAGGAAAATCTTGAGCTACTCTTTCCCCTACAAGAAGAAGTAATTCAATCAACTCCTCATCCAGAACACGAGTCTAGACAACCGGTAGATAATGCAACAAATACCTTACCCGAGTCGTCCTCAACTCTTGGAGAGGAACCTATGCATTTATATCGAAGCACTCTTGCTGCTATGAGAGCCATAAAGGGTCTTCAGAAAGCGAGCTCCACTTGCAATCCATTTTCGTTTTCTTCTCTCTTTAGCAACCAAGACGAAGATGGTACTGGTGCTGTAACTGCTGAAAACTCTGCAGCGAATTCTCCGGATACTGCACAAAATGACGAAGACACCGGTAAAGATGACAACAACTAACCCTTTTTCATTTAGGGTTAATCTGTTTTCAGCTTTGTTGGTTGAAACTAAATGAAATGTTATCTCTTTTTCCTCGGAAAGAGTAAATCACACATAAATAATGAGATGCATTTTCTTTAGCATCTAACTTGGAAAATAGTACTTGAATATTGTCTTTTTTCCTCTTCACTTGTATACTTTTCTATGCTTGTTACAAATGATGTTTAAGGGCATGTTTGTATTGACTTATTTGAGTTTAACAATTTGTAAC
This sequence comes from Trifolium repens, assembly GCA_030408175.1. NCBI lineage: Eukaryota > Viridiplantae > Streptophyta > Magnoliopsida > Fabales > Fabaceae > Trifolium > Trifolium repens. Next base: position 3,341,228 of record CP125847.1, read on the forward strand.
ATGTTTATAAGTGGATTTTGGCCATATTTCTTGAAAAGATTGGACCTTGACCAAATCCGGAACATTTAGTATAAATGTTAGTTTTCTAACCATTGATTCTCAACACGAAACTCCTTTGATCGGTTTTTTATGCGGGTACCAAAGCAAATATTCCTGAAATATTGTGAAAGTTTTTCATAAATAGGTCTAATATAATCTCTAAATTTTTTCTTATAATAAAGACACTAGATAACAAGTATATAATCAGCATTTTCTGCACTCAACTTGTCTTATTTTTTTCCCTAAACAAAATTAAGTGTAAGATCATATTGCCAATAAAAATTTCAGCATTTTGCAAAAAATCCCAAATTTTAGTCCTTGTGTATGTGTTGTCAATTGTCATTTTCAATTGGTTCTTTAAAGCTTTTAAACACTCACCTTCATAATAGCTTAAGACAAAATTTAGATTGATATAATTTAAGGAAATTTGACATTTCTCTTTGCTCTTTTTAATAGAAATATACAATTGTCATACCTTCACAACATAAAATTTTGAAATCTTGCTTCTTTTTTATCATGGGACCCAAATTCATGGTAATTTCTCATTGGGTACCCTCATATCTTTGTACTTATGTATGATCATGAGTTAAATAATAAATAATGAAAAATAGCAATTATTTGGGATTAAATCAACGCAAATGTTAAAGGGGATAATAATGCTAGGATCCTCATATTAATGCACTTCACTCAAGTCTATTGCCTCTTATTTTGGCCTCTTATTTGAATATGCAAAAAATAGTATTAAATCCATACATAAAACAAAGACTCGCGGATATAAGTTTTGTATTGAAAAAATTGTAACCCTATCGAAAGAAATTTTCGTAACCATCTTAAAAGAAAATTTGAAAGTTGATTAAACTAAAACAACTTTTCCCAAAAATAAGCAAAACTACAAATTCATCTATTCAGCAGGTTCACCAATGTGGGTATCTAGAGCTGCTCCTAATCTTTACTCATTTGAATTTTGTTTCATGTAATTCCTAACGACATCTCGGTATAAATCAGTGATGTTCCATCGTCTTGGAGCTTTTTCCAACCCATTTTCATCGACTTCTGTATGCCCGGTAATCTTCTTAGAAAATCGTGCCCATTTGTATGATGCCCGCTTTAATCGAACACTCTGAGTTCCACCAAGCAGATACTTGATGAAGTCCCTGGCTAGCTTTGTAAGTTCCACGCCATTGATGACGTAAATATACTGCAAAAGATGTTGGATGCTATCATATCAGACATGTCACATAAATCATTAATCATTATCAACCTTGTTAATAATTTCTGAAGTGATCCTATATAACCAGGCATTGGATTATGAATGCAATTTATATTTGCAGTCACAAAAACAAAAATTGGTATATGCTAGCTACATCACTTCAAGCTTTTCCTTATTTTTTGACAAGAAAATAAAGAAGATTTAAGACTAATGAGTAAATTAATTGGGCGTGGAAGCAACAAGGTGTATAAAGTGAGAGAGTGTACCACAAATATAAAGCCAATTGTTGCAAAAACGACTTGAAGAGTCTCATCTGACATTCCCTCCTCTGATCCATCAGAGTTGCCGCCGCCACCACTACCCCGACCACCTGGTGGTTTGGACCCACTTCCCCCACTGTATTCTCCCTTTCGAATTTTTTCTTGTAAACTTTTCATAGCTAACTCGAGAGATTTCCGTTGGGAATCCTAATTATCAATGTTCATAAAAAGAAGAAAAATTTAAACCAAAATATGGAACTACAAATATAGTTTAACTTTAACAGTATTTACGCTATTTCTGAACAAGACAGCACAAATTTGCTAAAAGCTTAACATGTTTTCTCAAAGAACATCTAAAGAAAAACTAAGCATTTATAATAATAATAATCATAATAATAATAATAATAATATGTAACAACTTATAAAGGCAAAATACATGAATAGTATATACTCAAATGAAAGTGTATTACCTCATTATTGTCCATCATTCCTTTTCCACCAGCTAAACAAACATGGCGAGATTTTCGAGATTTCAAAACAGGCACACATTTTAAGCTAGAAAAATGTTGTGCTCTTGGGATTAGGAAGTTCCTATTTGTTGACAATCCAAGTGGTGTAGAAAGAAAATGGTGCGGCTGATAATTTTTTCTGACAAAAATTGCAGGATTGCTTGCAGCAACTTGGATGGCGTTCATCTTTATTAAATCAACCGGGTACCAAAACTTAAATCCTGCACATCATCAAAGCATGCTTAAGTCAAATAGTTTGACCAGAAATATAAACTGAAACTCTTGAAACTTCGTAAAATAAATTTGAGCTCGAATTAAGGTTTCGCATATCAATCAAAGCAGCTGAGTGGCTTAATTAAACAGATAATATGTACCGATTTTTTGTTGTTTTGTTTTTAAAACGAAAAATGTTAGTATTATTAGTTTTTATGTTCAGGTGGGATCAAATTCTCGACCTCCTTATTACTCCACTCCTTTACTCTACCACCCCAACCGCCAAGTCATCTATATATCCACTATATGTACCATAAATAACCACAAAAGCCAAGTTATTCAATCAGCAAACTATGAAGTTCCAACCACAACATCAACTACGCCAGTATAAGTCATGTAATTTCTCCAAGAACTTCCAAAGGAAAAAGTAAGGGCACGCATGGTGATGGTTTTGTTTTGATGAAAAACCAAACAATATCCATATGGAAACCTATTCTATGTATATGATTTCAAAATTAGTCCTGATTTTCCCTTCAAAACCAGTTTGTTTGGCTTTACTCACTTGTTCTGAAACTGCTTTAAAACTTATCTAAAAGTTCGTGATGTTAACATCGAACAAAGTCAAAAATATCCCAAAAACATAAAACTAGAAAAGTCCTAAAAAAAACCTAATACATCAATAACTAGAAAATTTCAATCATTTGAGCATGCATAAAACTGAGGTAAAATTTCTGGTCTAAAACTCTAAATAGCATATGTGGTTAAACCCGGACCCGATCCCCAATCCAATAGAACAACACAAGCAAGAGAAAATCAAATTATCCCAATCAACAATTGAATGAAGTTTAAGGGCCTGTTTGGATTGTTTATTTGAGTCAGTGGCGGAGCCAGGATTGTACCCCACTAAAAAAAGTACAACAACAAAGATTATAGTCATCATTTCTCAAGCACCAAACACTTCTTTGCCACACCAGATCGACAACTTTTTCATATCCAAAATAATTATTACACTGCAATCAAGCATTCCATTTGAGGTCGACGCAAAAACTTGTACAGAAGCCAATGAAATATGAACTATAATAATACTAACTCAACATGACAACATCAGCAATTCATATCAAAGAAACAAATCAAAATTTCCCAAATTAAAATTTTCCAAAAACCTAAAACCTACAAAAATATAGAAATTTGTCTGAGTCTCAGCAACTCATATCAAAATTTCATCACGTGAAAGGTGAACGCGTGTTTTCAATTGATAAGTCAGAAAAATATATTTTGAATTGAAATTAAAGAAACATATTTCATGATCAAAATTGAAAACCCTATATAGAAGTTGATTTGGATAAAGAGAGAAAAAGACTTACGAAAATAAAGTGCAAGTGAAGAACGTTCTCTTTCGGTGAACCCACCAACCAAAATTTCGCCGGAGCGGTAAGCGAAATTGGTGATACCAACGGTGGCGAAGGTTGGAAACGATAAAGATAATGGTGAATGAATGAATGAAGCAATGTCACATTGATATTAACGTTAATTATTTTTTAGTCCTTTTTTTTTTTTATAAAATTTTGGCTAAACTACATATTTGGTCCCTTACGTTTATTTTAGGTTTCAATTTGGTCTCTTACATTTAAAAAGTTTCAATTTGGTCTCTTACGTTATCAACGTTTGCATTAGTTGGTCCCTTCCGTCAAATTCCACTGTTTCAATTGGACACGTGTCAATGTGTCTAGGTGTCCACGTGTCAATCCACGTAAGCAAACCGTCTGCCACGTAAGCAAACCGTCTGCCACATGTGCAAAAACTGACGGAAGGGACCAAATTGAAACCTAAAATAAAGGTAAGGGATCAAATTGAAACTTTTTAAACGTAAGGGACCAAATTGAAATCTAAAATAAACGTAAGGGACCAAATGTCTAGTTTAGCCTAAAATTTTTTAGTCTCTATTTATATACTCTTTTGTTTTTCATCTATAATGTTTTTTTTTAAAAAAAATGGATATATTTTTATACTGTACAAAATAGCATAGTATTTGTAAAATATATTTTAATTAGTTAAGAAAATATTCAATAACTTCTGCTATTTGTTACGAGAGGATTGGAAAACGAATTGCAAGAATAACACTATTTATCTGTTAAATAAATAGTCAAAGCGGTTAATCTTTGTTGTTTGCTGACAATCATGGAGTGGTGGTTTATAATGAACGGTAGAGATTGTTTTTTGCCTTTTTTATTTAGATCCTTCGTAAACATAAGCATTTCTCCTTTTTTTTAATATTCATGAGATAAGTTCTCGAGTAGAGTATTTTAAAAAATATAATAAACATATTGTATCACTTTGAAAAAATTAAATAAAATAAGCCGTTTTTTCTAAAAAATATAGCTACAAAATTGGGATGGATTTAAGACAACAACCAACATTGTTTTGATTCGACGGAGGACGATGTGGTTGCCCCTTATCCCTTTGTTTCAAGGTTTAGGGATTTAAGGATTTTTATTTCTGTGGTTACATGTTGATTATGTTTGATGAGGTAAATGTGGATAGAAGTGGTTGCACTTGTAGGTGAAATACTATTACTATGAATTCGATCGGTGATGGTTTTGTTACTCATTATGTCAAGACGTTAGAGACAATACAGTTTTGTTTTGGTTTTTTAAATAAAATAAACAAGTGTAATTATTTTATTGGAGAATAGTACATGTGATATTGTATCTAAGTTTTGTCTAATTTGTCTTTAAAGAACCATGTGTGAACGATGCTTGGTGAAGCAATACCATTGGATAGATGGCGGACTATGTGAACCAAACCATTACCTTTTTTAGAAAAGTCCAGTCCAGCTGGCGGACACAGACTGAAAGACTGTCCATTGAAAATGCTCTAAGGAATTCAACACTCAAGTTGACGGGAGCTTTTGAAGTTGAGATGTTTTACATGAATATAAAGTATACCTTTCACCTAAGGAAAATATCATATAAAGTAACATATAAAGGAATTATAAATCATAAACGATTATTCGGTTGTAAATAAACCGACACAAATCAAGAATCATCGAATAATTGTCAATTAGAAGATCAACTTGATCAAGAGATGTAATCTTGTATGATGATGACCACCATAGGATCCATATAGTTGGATGAACATTCTTCCTAAATTGAGTTGTGTTTTTTAACCGAATGAATCATGACATAGTTGAGAACAACAGATAATATTGTTTATTTATTTACCAAAAATAAATAAGGAGATATATATGAAAAAGGACAGGTGTACCACTGAGAAAAAATAAATAATATTGTTTATTTACCAAAAATAAATTCTAATTATTAAATGAGGAAAAAGTTCTAATATTTTGAGAAAAGTCCTAGTAATTCTTTTGAGTTTTTGAAGTGTTAATTAATTAATCAATAAAATTATACCACAGTTTTTTTTAAAATCTCTGCAACTGTTACCACCAACCGTAACAGAACCAAAATTTAGGTCGTTACTTTTCCGCGTTTCTTCGTTTTGAGTTCACCGTAGCTCTTTTCCATTGTCGTTTTGGTTCCTTCTTCTCCAATTCAATTCAAACCCTAATCCCAATTTTCCTCTTCGATCCCAAATTGGTGAACGAAAAATCGTATCAATGTCCAATTCGATTCTTCTTCTTGCAATTCTCACCTTCACATTGACATGTAGTCTCGTGAATTCAATGAGGTTTGAACTTCAATCGGGTCACACTAAGTGCATTTCAGAAGATATTAAGACCAATGCGATGACCGTAGGAAAGTATACTGTCGTTAATCCTAATGAAGGATATGCAATTCCTGATACCCACAAGATCACTGTCAAGGTAAAAAAAGTTCTTGGTTCAATTTCCAAACCCTAGTTTTGATTTGGGTATTAAATTTGGGTTAATTTGTTATTTTTTTCTTTGTTTGACTATGAATTAATCTTAAGAAAACAAAAAATGCACTATTTAAAGTATTGGGTAGGGAATATATCAGAACACCCTTCAAAATTTTGAATCTTTATCCTAAGGGTTAGGGGGGTTTATTCTCAAATGGGGCAGCTCTACAATGTTTGTTGGTAGTTGGTGATTGATTTTGAGTTATAAAACACTATTTAAAGTTTCTTAATTTGGAGTGTTTCACGCATGTCGGCTGTGTTGTCAAATAGTTGCGCTATAATGCTATAGTATAGCGGAATTTGAACAAATCGATATTATTCTGTAATATACTATTTATTACAAAATATTGTTATAGCTATGTTGTAGCAATGTAGTATAGCATAATTTGAATAAACTGCTAATTTATGTGATCTACAATTGGCAACACTGTTTTTTGGGACGATCATGGAACTATGTAGCATTGAAACTTTAGATTGAAGGCATGTACAATGTCTGCAATATGTTTGTATCCGACATTGACAACATGTGGTTGTGTTCAATTATTTTATTTTTCTTAAATTATTATAAGTGTCTATGTGCCAATGTCATGTTTGGCGAATTTGTCTATATATTAGTGTTTCATAGTGATGGAATCCTTGAGTGTGTGAATTGAGTGTGGAGGCTTGACTTTGTTGTTTGTGTATTGTTGCAAATGAAAGGTGAGTTCTCCTCATGGGACCAGTCATCACTACGCGGATCATGTGGAGTCGGGTAATTTTGCATTTACTGGATCTGAGTCCGGTGACTACACTGCTTGCTTTTGGATACCGGATAGTAGAATGTCCCCGTCAACTGTGACCATTGAATTTGATTGGAGATCTGGGATTGCTGCCAAAGACTGGTCTAAGGTTGCCAAGAAAGGGCAGATTGAAGTAAGTAGTGCTGTTCTTTTGTTCCTTTACTTTGCATCCGTATATGTATTAGTGGTAATTGTAATTTGTTATCATCATTGCATTTTAGTTTTGTCTTTGATGTGCTTTTTATTACAAATAGTTGCATAGCCAATCCCGATAATGGATATTGATGATGTTGTGTCTAGAATGGGAAACTTTCTGCATATGGAAAACATTTTTGAATCAATGATATTGATACATTTATGCTAAACTCTATGAGGTACTATTACAATGCATTTGTTCTCTGAATGCATTTACTGAAAATTTAGGCTTTTTATAAAGTCTATTACATAGCATTGCTCTTCGTCAATGGCCTTATTTGAACCATGAAGGCAACACCACTTAATGGATCCATTTGAAACTCCTCTAGAAATATTGCTTGAATGGTATTTCTTTCCCATAAATCAAATATAATATACATAGTGGCCAAATAAATTATTTCATGCTATTTGAATGATTTTCGAAACCTGCTGGACTATTAAGTGATGCGACGCTTCTTTCATCCCATTCTATCTTGAATGCACTAATACAGAATAGTACTGTCTTTTTTTTGACAAAGAATAGTACTGTCTTGGTTTAATTGGTTACTTGTTGAACTTGTATGAAAGCCTAGCCAAAGGAGCTTCCTGAAAATGTAGCTTAGGATATGTTCATTGAGAAAACAAGGAATGGCAACCTGCATAACGAAGAATGTGCCAGCAAACCTTGATTTTGTGTTATACCTCAGTTTTAAATTTAACTTTTATCTTAGCTCCCATTCTTTAATTTTGGCTGTTTATTTTTCGTGTTTAAAATGTCAAATCCCACAAGTAAGAAGATTCGTTGCATCATCGTTTATTACTTTATTTGAATAAACACAAACCAGTGAGCTGATTCTAAATACCTCCTTAATTTCTTTCAACTTTGGAAGTTATAGGTATATTTGATTTATAAATTTAAGTATTTTTTTCCTTGTGTGTTTGTTAATATGTTACATCTTCTCATTGCCTAGGTAATGGAATTTGAGTTGAAGAAACTGTATGACACCGTTACAGTCATCCATGATGAGATGTTTTATCTTCGCGAGAGGTATACATGCCACAACTTCTGCTAACTACTCTATTTTGATGGAAATGGTATCTTGTCGAGTTTATTCAAAATATCTTTTAATGCATTGCATCATCTATTTCAATTTACATACAGAAATACATGTATAACTTCTGTAAGGCATTGCATTAACTATTTCCTTTTGCTATGCCAACCAAAAGTGGTCTATTCATCTAATTGTCTGTCTCTCCGAGATCCATACGGAAATGAACTCCTTAAATCTGTATAGCAAACCCCTTAGATCTAAGCACTAAGATAGAAAAAGAAACGGTTTTAGAGAAGTCATGCGGCATTAGTTTTTTTCCTCTCCTGGTATAACAAAGATTTTTCTTGTCATTTACTGTATCTCCTTTTCTTATCATTTAATGGATTAGAGTGGATATAAAAAAAATGCTGTTTAATGTGTCCCCAAATGTTCCTTTTAGAAGGTTTGGCTTTGGCGTGACATGAGGTTGTGCTCTATTGGAGAATAAGATTTTCTATTTCATTCTAATTATGATTTTAACTGAATTTTGATGACCTTTTTATCAATATGTCTGACATAGGGAGGAAGAAATTGAAGATCTTAACAAAGCAACCAACTCCAGGATGTTCACCTTCAGTTTCCTTTCAATTATGGTTTGTTTGTCTGTGGCCGGTTTGCAACTATGGCATTTGAAGACATTTTTTGAAAGGAAGAAGCTACTCTAAGTTCCTTCACACAAATTTTGTTCAGTTTTTTTTTCTTCCTTATTTTCTAATTCCGGTTGCCTGGCTATTCCTTCGGTATACAAATATATGATTAGTTCATCTTTTTCTTTTACAATTTGTAGATTTTAGAAACAATAGTTACATTTTAAGGGTTCTTTAATTTATAATATTTTTTTACAACTTCAATTTATGATCATAGCAGTTATTCTTGTACACTCAATCTAAGAACTGGTTCATTCCTTGATGATTTAATAGTTAACAGAAAGTTCCATGAGAACATTCAAAATACAAATGATAAAAGCAACAATATTTATAACTACTACAACATTTGAAAGAGGATAAAAACAGACAGGGAATGTTGCTTTTGTGCTTTAATGGCTAATGTTGCTTTTGTGCTTTCTATTTTACATGACCTAAATTTATCAAACTAAATAAGCACAACAAATCTGTTAGATGCATTAGGAAGCAAAACCATACATGGGGAGTAATAACTCAAGCCAAACAGCAATACATTTAGTTTAGACCAATAGTTCTGAAAGCTCAAGACTTCATAATATAGTCCAAACAAGCATGAAGATAAGATATTTGTCAACCCTTTATTTAGTAGGTAATTATGGGATGACTTTCATTCAAACAGAAATGTCGGTCATTTTGATTACTCGTCACATGATCAAGAGAATGTCACCACTCTCAATCTGCAGTTGAAACTAGCTAGCTTAATTGTGTGCTTCTCTATGCACAACTTCAGCCATCTATGCTGTTTGGTAAGCCTCAAAACCATAGTTACACGGTTCGCAATTCGTTTCGGTACGCGGTACGGGTTCGGGTACGCGGTACGCTACCTTTAAAGAATTCGGTACGTGAGGGGTATACATAGTCGGTACACTAATCGGTACGTTGTTAATAAAAAATGAAATAAAATATTTGATGAAAATATTAATTAGTATTAAATTTATGTTAATTAATATTATTAATATAAAGTTTATATTAATCATAAAATTGAGAATCAAATTTCCATCAAATAAAAATTGAGTGTATGCTGATAACACATGTGTTTCGTGTATCATAGAGGGAAAACAAGTCACACATCAGAGAAGTGTAACTAACATTGAGAGGTAGTCAAAGTTAGAAATAAACAATTTGTTAGATGTTCCAATATACAACTCAAATCCAATATACATTGTACAAAATGCATTGTACTAGTGGACAAGTGATGTTATACTTGTAACTATCATATTCACAGCCAAGTCTAAATCAGTCTCAACATTTTATATTTTGTTCTTATTTGATTGTTGGGGTGGTTCGCCGGTACTTAGGTTTTAAAGAATTCGGAGAGAATTACGACGAACCAATTCGCAAAAGTACCACGAATTGGTACGCGCGAACCAATTCGCGGTTCGTCACCTTTGAGAAGAATTATGTGACTATGCTCAAAACAGTCCCTCTTCCCGTGACAGTACTGATATAGAGAGAAAGCATGTCCTTTCTTATTTTACCCAAAGTTGTGAATTTTGATCAACGTTTAGCCGCAGGCCGCAGATAGATCCTGCATGAAATTTAGCCCTGTAACCAAATATTGTTGCAATTCAGGATGAAGTGGTTGTGGCTGCGGCAGTGGTGGTGGTTGTTGCTGTGGTTGTTTTGTGGTGGTGTATCTTCATCATCAACTGGACCAGTTTTGCAATTATCCATCCATATCTTGTTTATAAGCTTCTTCAAAACTGTATCCCCAACTGCACTCCATACTTTTGCTTTCTTGCAGAGTGCATTGATAAGGTAGCAGTGACCATGTGTCCACACTTTTCTTTCCTCATTCGCAATATCATTAACGCTTACAGCAAGAATATCACCTAAATGTATCTCTTCATGCTTGAGGATTTCCTATATTACTACAGCTCTATCCAATATTAACTCCGATGCATATCCACAGCACTTCATAGTCGAGACCAAGAACATTGTCCAAGCTTTGCCGACAGGCTTCATGTTCTTAAATTTAAACTTGCTTGTCAAAAATCCTTCTGCTTGTTTATACCATCGTGCACCCTCTCGACATAATTATTGTAGAATGACATCTAAATCTTGTTGCTTGGTCGGAATGGATGCCCTTCTCTTCCTAATTGCACATTGGGCAGGTGGCCTCAACCCAAGAAGCTGGTTGATGGCAGCGGGATTGTAGCTTATTGTTATTCCTCAAAAGACGAGGGTGGCATAGACTAAATGATAGCGCTTAAAACAATCTTAGGTCAATGAATTTCACTCTATCAAAGCTTGGAGTAGAGCCACTTGAAGAACCTTTGTAGGATTTCTTTGATTTGGAATGAACTTGTGAAGACATGGTGGTGTTTGAGTGGGATTGTTGAGAAAGAATGGAGTAGATGCATAAAACAGAAAATGTTTTGAACTGAGACAAGGAAGAAGTAAGTAAACAAGGTAGTCAGAGTCGAGATCCTACGCAAGATCGGGGAAGGATAACAAGGTAGTAAACAAGGTTTTGTAGGATCTCAGAATCGTACGATTCCACGATCTGGATCGCGATTTTGACTACCTTGTAAGTAAACGTGGGACGTATAACTGTTCCTCTTTAATACACAAGCAGAATCGCCCCACGTTTTAAATCTCAAAATTTTCAAGCGCCTCATGTCTTTGTAACTCGCTCTCAAATATATCTCTAACTCCTATCAAATGTTTCTCTGTTAACATCTGTTTTAAATGTCCTCATGAATTTGATACTTTCTTAAAATAACTCTCAACACCTCACTTAAAGCACACTATGTTTCTCTAATTTTTTTGAATACAATAACTAAATGTAAAAGAAAAGAAATAAAAATAAAATAGCCTCTAATTTTTTTTGACACAAAAATAGCCTCTAATTAAAGGCTGCTTTTGTGCATTTTGTTTACATGACCTAAAATGACCACACATTTTTTCTCATAAGAAACTGTGTAATGTCTTCATTTATCAAACTAAGTAAGCACATTGAAAATCCATGACAGGGATTAGGAAAGCAAAATCATACAAGGTGTAATCAGATTCAAACTTTTCTAAACAACGAGAAAAAGTGTAACACAACTCAAACATTATTATTATTATAATAATACCAGAGAGAAATAGTGTAACACAAGAACTCAAACATTAAAGTATATTATAATAACTCAAAAGCCAAACAGCACAGCAATACATTTAGTTTAGACCAATAGTTCTGAAAGCTCAACATTTCATAGTATAGTCCAAACAAGCATGAGGATATGATGTTTATATGTCAACCCTTTATTTAGTAGGTAATTATGGGATGACTTCCATTAAAACAGAAACGTCGATCATTTTGATTACTCGTCATCATAGCTCTTGCGATGGTGACTCTTGTGGTGATGCTTCTTCCTCCCATCATCATCATCGGAGCCCTCATCTCCTCCCTGCAATAGTAAGAAAACATCATTTAATGATTAATACCAACGCAAATATTTACAAAATTTCAAAACTGAGTAACATTTTGTGCAGCTAGCAAAAACCATAAAATGTACATTTTTTTTTATGAGAATGAAATGCATATAGTACTACATACAGATAGAGACACTTGTTACAAATTAATAAATGTATGAACCTTGCACAATTAAATGTACCGACTCACTAACAAAAACACTAAACAGTAATTTAAATCCATACGTTGTTTTGAAAACTACTACATGTGTCGGGGCACTTAAGTAAGACTTTCGAGTATGAGGAAATTATCAAGGATTATCAAGATTTTATGTGTATTTACATATGTTGGTAGCTCAAACTAAAATGGCCATAAAAATACCAACAAAAAGTCAGAACTCAACAATTTTGGAAAGAGAGAATTTTGTAATAGAAATTAAAAAAATTCATCAAACAGAGGAAAGTGGACATTGAGGAAACTGCACAAGACAAAAGCACCATCTAAAAGAATAATCATAAAGACAGAACACAGATTCGACCATTTATGTGTTCTATATTACCTTGTCTCATTTACCAAAAGGCGTGAAAAAAATCAGACTAATTTAAAAAAGAAAAAGGATGTAAAAGCTGATGAAATGATGAGAAAGTCGGGCTAGTTCAGATTAGTTTCATTAAAAAAATGACATGTTAAATGATATTTGATAAGGGGGGGTTCAGTAGCTAACTGGTTTGAGCTAAGGGTTAAAAGTGTTGGAGGACCCGGGTCCAAACCTGGTGAAGGATAAAATACTACCTAACAGCTAATTACTAATGTTGGCCTTTTAAAAGAAATATTTGATAAATGAAATATTTTTCAGTTCAGCTTATAACCCTTGATTTTTCATTTCATAGATTTATTAGAGTAAGTTGGAAAAGCTTCATTATCTTTTTAAATAGTAGCACATCGAAGTAATCCACTCAAACTCAATCATATCTACTAAAAAAGAAACAATACAGCTAAATACTGGTAAACAGGTTTGTGAACTATAAGTGTAAACAATAAAGAAGACCAAACTTAAGCATTTCAAATCTATGAAACTAACAAACAAGTTATATATTATATATATACTATGGCAGAAATCGTAAGATATTCAACAAGCATTTAAGCTGTGTAAATGGCATTGGCAGATAATAGAAGGTAGCATCTGGGGCAAAACGCTTAAGCAGTATACCAGGTAGCGGTATGGCTGCTTCTTTGATGTTTAGGGAAATTATAACGTAATACCATACATATATAAAAGCTCAGAAATAGAAGAATAAAAAAATAAAAAATTAAAGACATTCATAACTAATGAGTAATGATGGAAGTTCATTGATATCAATATTCAAACCCAAGAGAACAGAAAAATTTTAGAGCATATTCGAGTGTTTCACTATATAGCAACTGCTATAGCCACTATTTGGTTGCTATTGGACCTCTACAGTTGCTACTCAGAATTGGGGTTTCACCTAGCACCTAGGATTCACTATTTGGTTCATGTGGGATTGCTACAGTTGCTACTAAGAAATGGAGATTCATTCATTTAGCGCCGGAGCTACTACACCATGCAACACAACTATTGACTACATATCATTTAAGAATTAGAGCATTGGGATAATTAGTTTGGTTAAATGCTTACTTGTGTAAAACACTATTTAAGAAATATAAATGTTGCTACAATTGAAGAGGGTGCAAAAACTCCATGTAAATTGTTTCTACAACCAAAGAGGGGACGGGAAAATTCCACAACTTTCTAAAAGCTATTGTGCAAAGCTTATGTAAATAAACACAACTCATAGGCATGTTATAAATTACTTTTATAATTTCTTCCAAACATCTACAAAAGTGTTTATGTCATGAGATAAGTATAAACACCCTTCAATACCATGTTACCAATTAGTTCAAATAATTACACTATAATTTAAGAAGTGAATCATCATCATACACACAATTTAAATCGAAGTAAGGTACACAATTAGGCACAAAAATCGCATTTTTCTCAATAATTCAAACTATATCAATTCAAAGGAATAGTAAGAGTACTCACATTTCTTGCGTCCATAGAACTCATAAATACCATTTTACTTAACAAGTCAAACTATACCAATTATTAATTCAAAGCAATGTAGTCAAACTAGATCCTACCTAAGATTGGGAGGGAGTGAAAGAACTCGAGGATCATTACACAAATCGAGAGATCCTACTTAAGGACAAAATTATCCGTACACAGTAGACACACAAACATATGCATAAAACATTATCATAGAAGTAAATAACCTCTAAATCAGAACATTAAACTAAGTTAATTAAAAATTCATAACCATATATCCATAAGTAAGAGTACTCACATATTTCTTACGTCCATAGCCCTCATCATCATCATCACCACGCTTCTCAGGACGCTCATAACCATAGCTAGGTTTCTCCTCATACTCACTCCTTCCATATCTAGGTTTCTCCTCCTCATCATCATTCCTTCCATAGCTAGGTTTCACCTCATACTCACTCCTCCCATAGCTAGGCTTCTCCTCATCATCATTCCTTCCATAGCTAGGCTTCTCCTCATACTCGCTCCTCCCATAGCTAGGTTTCGCCTCATACTCACTCCTTCCACCTCCATACCCTTCTTCCTCCCCATAACCACTCTTCTTCCTCCCACCACCATACCCCGATCCATACTCCGATCCACCACTCTCATACTCATTCTTCCTCCCATAACCTTGATTCTCCTCCTCATTCCTCCCATACCCTGATCCATATTCAGATTCCTGTTTCCTCCCACCACCATATCCCGACCCATATTCCGATTCCTCCTTCCTCCCACCATACCCAGACCCATATTCACTCTCCTCCTTCCTCCCCCCATATCCAGATTCTTGCTTCCTCCCACCATAACCAGACCCATATTCACTTTCCTGTGCCCCACCACCATACCCAGATCCAAATTCAGAATCTTGCTTCCTTCCACCACCATAACCAGATCCATACTCACTTTCCTCCTTCCTCCCACCATACCCAGATCCATATTCAGCCTCCTGATCACCACCACCACCATACCCAGATCCCTGTTTCCTCCCACCACCACCACTACCATAACCACCAGCAGAACCAGTACCAGAAGCACCAGGTCCAGAATACCCAGGTCTAGGTTTAGGTCTAGAATAACTACTATATTCAGTAGCAAGAGCTTCATCACCATAAGCAGAAGGTTGAGCTTGAGATTCAAATTGAGGACGATCATAATCAAAATCATCATTTGATGAACCTGATGGATAACATGTTTCATCGGAAGGTGGAATTGGACGACCGTATGTAAGGAAAATGTCGTAACCACCACCGTATGGTGTTGGATCGTACTCGTCGAAATCATCTACACTTTCATCGTTGTTGTCGTTTCTACGACCACCCCTTCCAAAAAAAGACATTTTTTTTTTTGTTGAGTTTGTTTTGAGATGAGAGAATTGGAATGTGATTGAGAAGAATGAAGATGATTTATTATTGTCTGAAGAAACAGTGGTCGATACTTTTTGGATCCGTAGATTGCGGAATCAGTGATTTTTGTTTTGTGGGTCCTCATTTATTTATTTTTTTGACAGAAATTTCAATAATTTTTTTTTTCTTTTTATTATTTTCACCGTTTATTTAATCTGTTTCGAGATCAATTTTGGAATCAAATCGTTCTAGCCCTCTTCCGATTGCAGTTGCGGGATCAAATAATAGTCTTTCCTACCAAGTCAAATGCATTACATCACTAAACCAACTAACTGATAGGTGAAATTTCAATTATTTTGAACTAGTACTTATTGATTATAAGAAAAAGTAATTAAACTCTCATTATTAGAAATATATATTTCAAGTAATAAATATTGATTATTTGTAGAAAAAAAAAATACCAACAATGAATTGGTCTCAGTGATAAGAAATTTGGTTCCCTTAAGCATGTGGTCAGTAGTTCGACGGAAACTTTGTATCAATATTATGGTAACCCAAAAAAAAAAACTAATAATATGGATATTGTTATATTTGACTTTTTTTTGTCTAAATTAAAAAGATATGTTTTACCAAAAAAATATATATATTCAATTGTTTTCTTTATTAGTAGAGTATATAAAATTCAACATTGTTAAAAACAAAAATGATGAATCTGTGAATAAATTTACAAATATTCAAATTAATGGTATAAAATGAGTTATCCATGCCTACAGATAATGTGGTAAAATCAAAGTGATCAGAATACATGTATGTTTTTGGATTTGCATAGTTGATCGAAGATGATCTGTCAATCCGAATCAAATGAACACCGCACAAGGATAAGAAATAAATCAACATTGTATTGAGCCGATGAAATCACAATTGAATACCACTTATTTTGATTAAATCAGACGATAATATATAGGGTAAATAGGTTTTTACTCCTGCAAAGTATGTGAGTTTTGTTTTACCCATGTAATTTTTTTTTTAAGATTACCCTTCTGTAATTTCTTTTTTAATTTGATTTACCCACTGTAATATTTTTTTATTTGATTTACCCCCTCCCCCGTAAGTGATGACATGGTCAATGAGGGAGGTAAACCAAAATTCGCTAACATTACGGGGGGCTAAATGACTGATTCTTAAGTCAACATATTCCATTAGGGGGTAAATCAAATAAAAAAAATAACATGAGGGCAATCTAAAAAAAAATATTACAAACAGTAAAACAAAACTCGTCTATTTTACAGGGATAAAAACATATTTACCCTAATATATATGTACAAAGGTGATTCAGGGTTATAAAAGACCTAAAAAAATTGTAAAAAAAAAAGACCTAAAATTAGCCCATATTCGATAAAAGAAGATGAAGAGAAAAGTAATTGCTCTAAAATATTAGGGATTATAATGAATATTTTTATTCCGTAAAAGTAGGGGTGGCAAAACGGGTCAAGCCCGCAGGGGCGACCCGTTTGGCCCGCTATTTGGGGCGGGTCGGGCTGAGGTTTTCAGCCTGGTACTCTAAGTTGGTCCGCCCCGTCTTGCCCGCTTAAAAAACGGGGCGGGTCGGTGCGGGCATGCCCGCGGGCTTTGTTAGATTTATTTTTATTTTTTTAGATTAAAATTGGTTATCTTAAGCTCAATGCAGTACTTTTTTTTTTCTTGTTTTTGATAAAAGAAAATATGATTGTTTATTATTACTTTATTTTCCTTAAAAAGTTTATTCTTCTTTTAATATTAGGGTTCCATTTATTTATTTCTTGTGACTCTACGTGCATCTTCTTCCCGCCGTGTGTGCTACTGTGTGCTGTGTACTCTATATGTACTGTCATATTGTATATTTTTTGGCCTCTTAGTACTACTTGTACTATGAAGTGCCTTATAATAAATCTATTTGCAGTGCAGAAACAAAAAAAAATCTTTTAGAGTTTCATGTGAGTTTCATCTGCCTTATAATAAATCTGTGTTATTTGCTTTTTTTAGAGTTTCATGTGCAGTACCATTCTAAAACAAACTAGGCCACAAAAGCATCAAACAGAATTAAATAAGCCTCATGCACTTACAATTCTTTTCTAATTTGAATAATTTGATATATCATTATAAAAGATTTAATATATATTATTGTTCTTATTGTTTGAAGTCTTAATTTATATGGTTGGAGAGATTTAATTGTGACGTTATAATTCAAATTGTAAAAAAAACAAAGTTTTTGACGGGCATGCCCGCGAACCCACCACCCCGCCAATAAACAGGCGGACTTGAGTTTTGAACCCGGACACCTAAGTTGGCCCGCCCCGCGCCTGCTCCACTTTTAGGCGGACTTAAACGGGGCGGGCATGCCCACTTTGCCACCCCTACTTGTGAGTTGTGAAATACGAGCTTTTTACTTCATTGAGTCTTACTTTAGTTGATGATGTAAGAAGCAGTTGTTTGCCTCATTTTGTTTCATAATTTTATTTCATTTTTCATGAAAAAAAATTAAAATAAATACTTTGACATAAACGAGTATATGTCTCTCATGCAAGATAAACTTGTAAAATAATTTCAATTTTTTAATCTAATTTTTTTCTTTCAATATTTTAAGAAATTGTTAAGAGTCCACAAAAAATCGAATTCAAATTCTTTTAAATAATTCGTCTAAATAATTCGTCGTAAAAAGAACTCACTAAACAATTAACCTCAATATGTTGGTTAGTATAACTCTCGATTGACCTAAGATACGTATATGTATTTTCTCTCATCATGAATCCAGCATGATATGAATTCAGCATTGTAGCTAATGCATCATGATGAATACTAAAACGCAACTCCATTACAAGAAAATGAAAAACTAGAAGAAAAATTTACATCTTATGTGTGTCAAGGAAAAAAAAATATGTCAAGATCACAACTAATATAATGGGAGCTTCTATGGGGGATTGGTTATTGTCCATAAAGACAATCTTTATGGACCGTCCATAAACCAATCAAAAGACAACAACTTTACTCATGCGCCCCCCATTTTACCCGCGCGCCCCCCATACTACTCACACACCCCCATAAGTGAGGAAAATTTCTCATGCACCCCCCAAATTTCTCACGCCCCCCCCCCCCAAATTTCTCGCGCACCCCCCAAATTTTTCATGCACCCCCTAAATTTCTTGTGTACCCCCAAATTTCTCGCTCACCCCCCCAATTTCTAATGCACCCCCCCAAATTTTTCATGCACCCCCAAATTTTTTTTTGTCCCCACACATTTCTAGCCTAAACCATTTTGTTGTGGGAATGGTTTCACATATATACACTCCAAAATCATTAAGTGCATAAGATGGTTTTGAAGTACAACCTATAATTAGAATCATTATTTTTTATTTTTTTTGGGTACAATTATAATCATTATTTAAAATCATTTAACAATAATTTTGGTTTCTTATATAAGACAATTTAAATCATTTAATCACAATTATTGTTTTTATTCTAATTATAGGGTTGTACTCCAAAACCATTTTATGCACCTATTGGTTTTTTATTACAACCATCTGAAACCATTCTCACAGCAAAATGGTTTAATGGTTTTTTATTATAATCATTATTTTTTAGTTTTTTTGGTACAATTATAATCATTACAGTATTTAAAACCATTTAACAATAATTTTGGTTTCTCATATAAGACAATCGAAACCATTTCTATTTTAATTATAGGGTTGTAATCTAAAACAATCTTATGCACTTAATGGTTTTTGAGTGCATATCTCTGAAACCATTTCCACAGCAAAATGATTTAAGATAGAAATGTGGAGGGGATCAAAAAAAAAAATTGGGGGGGGGCAAAAGTCATATGGGGGTGTGCGAGAAATTTGGGGGGTGCATGAGAAATTTGGGGGTGCATGAGAAATTTGGGGGGTGCATAAGTAATTTGGGGGTTGCACAAGTAATTTGTGGGGTGCACAAGTAATTTGGGGGGGTGCATGAGAAATTTGGGGGGTGCACGAGAAATATGGGGCGCTAGTCATTAGGGGGCGCGCGAGAAAGTTGGGGAGTGTGTGAGTAATATGGGGGGCGCGCGAGTAAAATGGGGGGCGCATGAGTAAAGTTGTTGTCTATTGATTGGTTTATGGACGGTCCATAAAGATTGTCTTTATGGACAATAACTTTGCCCCTTCTATGGTACGTTAGAATAATTCTAATGTACCGGTACATTATATCATAAATTGATAAATTAATCACTATTTTTGTAAATTAAATAACTATTATTTCATTATTGTATTTTAGAGATAATAATATCACAAAAAATAAATACAATTTCATTGTTTATAAGCATCACACTAGTTTTTTAATATTTTTCAAAAAGAATTCAATATTGACTATTATGGAGAATAAAAATTCAAAAAATATCAAATTTTATATTTCTGAGTGTAATGATAAATAATATTTGGTTATTATACTATTTTTTTTTTTTTTGGTAGTGTTTATTATACTATTTTTAATGAAAGAAAAAATGATTTATTTTAAAAAACATTTATTTAACCATTAATTTAATGTTCTAATGTACGGTACATTAAATTTTATCAAATGTACCATAGAATTTCCCTATAATTTATATTTGTAAAAAACTAGAAAATCCCACAAAATTGTCATCTCACTCCGCAGTTTTAGTTACTCATAATTGTAATTTTCGATTGTTAACTTATTCTTCTTATTATTAAAAAAATACTTATGACCATTAGGTATTTTTCTCAAAAGCTAACATAACAGAACATAAACTTTATCAAAAGAAGAAAAAAGAAAAGAGCATTTTAAGAGTAAAATAAACAGAACATTAAAGAATCTATCCTAGTCCTAGATTCTGTTTCTGCATATCTTTTTCTTTCTCTGCGTTTTGTTTCCGCTAGGAACCATATTCAACACTCACAAATACATACACACACAATATATATTCACACAACCAAAGAAAACAATAGTTCCAAAAATAAAATGGCACCTTTTGTATTGACAGTGTCACAAAATGGAACAGGAAACTACAGAACAGTACAAGAAGCCATTGATGCAGTGCCACTCGGCAATACTCGTCGGACGGTTATAAGGATATCACCAGGAATCTACCGGCAACCACTATATGTTGCAAAGACTAAGAACTTCATCACTTTTGTTGGTTTGTCTCCTGAAGATACTGTTCTAACATGGAACAATACTGCCAATAAAATTGATCACCACCAAGTAGGTTCATGCATTTCCTTGATGTTATATATAATCCGAAACTTCAGACTGAATGCGTGTGTCTGTTCCACATGTGCCTGTGTGTGACAAAGCACAATACAGGCACATGAATAATTTTAATTTTCAAATTATTATCAGTGTTGTGTCTGGTGTCCGTGTTTATGTGAGTTTGTGTCAAAATTCAAACTTTTTGTTGGTTGTTGCAGGGTTCTAAGGTGATAGGGAATGGAACTTTTGGTTGTGGAAGTACCATTGTGGAAGGGGAAGACTTTATTGCTGAGAATATTACTTTTGAGAATTCTTCTCCTGAGGTATATAATTGTGTTTTTTCAGGTGTTGTTTAGTTAGCTTCATAAGCTTTATGCAGATTTTGTTTTCATGGCAGGGTTCTGGGCAAGCAGTGGCAGTTAGAGTATCAGCAGATCGATGTGCATTCTATAATTGTAGGTTCCTTGGGTGGCAGGTAACTTCACTCTCTTGATGTTGAATTGCTAAGAAGAATTTGATGAATCTCAATGAATTCATCTTTGCTTTTGGGACTCTAATAATGCATTGATTAAATGAATCCTGTGTAGGATGATGTCTTAGACCCTGTTTGGATAAATAGCTTAATTAAGCTCTATAGCATATTCGCTTATTAAATAAGGGCTAATATATTACCTATTTCTACATCAAACGATGAAATCTGGATAAATTATTTTCATAAGCTCTATTAAACAATTGTGCCAGTATATAATTTCAAATAAGTCAATTCAATCAGACTTTAGTGTAAGTTATATAGTTGCTAATAGATAATTTCAAATAAGTCAATTCAACCATGACTATTGAAAACTAGATGGTCTAATGCCAAAATCGTAACTATTTGGATATATTACATTTGGATAATTTTTAAAATTAAATTTAGAGAATTTCAAATACATCCTAAAAACTAATAATTTGACAAGTAATAAGCTTCTTCATTGATTATATTGCAGGATACACTGTACTTACATTCTGGAAAACAATATTTGAAAGATTGTTATATTGAAGGAAGTGTAGACTTCATTTTTGGTAATAGCACTGCACTCTTGGAGCATTGCCATATCCACTGCAAGTCTGCAGGGTTCATAACTGCACAGAGTAGAAAATCTCCACATGAAAAAACTGGTTATGTTTTCCTAAGGTATGTCACTATGTCTAGTGTTATCTCATTACCATCTATGAGACGTTGAATGTAACTGTATGTGTCGGTGTCTGACTCCGGTATGTGACACACACCAAACACATATTCAATCTGAAGTGTCAGAGTTACATCCATAAAGTGTAAATGGTTTGTGGTATGATTGCAGATGTGTTATAACAGGCAAGGGAGAAAGTGCATATGCATATCTTGGAAGGCCATGGGGACCTTTTGGAAGAGTAGTCTTTGCATTTACTTATATGGATCATTGTATAAAATCTGCTGGTTGGAATAATTGGGGAAAAGTTGAGAATGAAAGAAGTGCTTGCTTCTACGAATACAGGTACGTCATTTCCACCATCTCTGTCGCTAAATATAAATCTCTTCTTAAAAAAATGTCCCTAAATATAAATTTCATTCAAATTATAAGTTATATTTTTTCCTTGTATATACATTGCAATAATTTTATATAAAAATTACAGGTGTTTTGGACCGGGTTTTGTTCCATCAAAACGCGTGAAATGGGCAAGAGTGTTGAAGGATAAAGAAGCTGAGCAATTTCTCATGCATAGCTTCATTGATCCAGAACCACAAAGACCTTGGCTTGCTCAAAGAATGGCCTTAAGGATTCCATATTCTGCTTAGAAATTATTGAGAACACTTGAGACATGATTGTGATAAAAAGTGTAAAACTAAAATAAAACACAAATCTTACAAAGATTTGATGTTTTTAAACCAAGCATTAGTGGACATGATAAAGTGTTATAAAATTTATCTAATTATTGTCATGTTATTTTTTATTTTTTTTTATCTGTATCTAAATAATCTATTGAAAATGAGGTATGAATTACAGCATTGATACCTTGGTTATTTTGTTGCATCCAATTTTGTGACATTAATGAAATTGTTTATGTGTCACTTCTAATATCTTATTAGTGTAAAATAGTTTTACTTGTTGACTCGACCATATCCACCAAAATGATTCTTTTTATTGGGTCCAATTTCGGTTTTCTATCTTCCCCTCTCGTTATCGGCAAAGGATGGTTAATATTTAAACTATTTTTTTTAATACAAAACCATTCAAACTCCTTATCAGTCTATTTACTAACTCTTCCATTCTTACCCTCAATTGACTTGAAGTCGTTGATGAAGACTTTGCTATTGTATTTAAGAAACAACCAACAAAATGTTTGGACCAATTCTAAGTCCTTAACTTCCAACAACAATAAGGAAAAAATCATAAATTAAGTGAAGTACATACATTTATTTGTAGGACCCTTTATTTAATAATCATAGATAAATTTCCTAAAGTTGAAAAAGTCCCTTGAAATTATTGAACTGATCATGTTGATGCACTTTAAATTAATTCTAAGGTCTTTCACACTTCTTCTACATAATAAAAAACCATTCAACTCATCAAAGTTTCTTCAAAATAGGTTATATGTTGCACACCATGAAAATATTATTATTTATTTGGTTCTTAATATTTTCCTATACTACAAGAACTTCTACTTCACTAAACACTTTAGCAGTTGGTGAATCTATCAAAGATGGTGAGACTTTAGTTTCATCAAGTGGAATTATTGAAATGGGTTTCTTTAGCCCTCAAAATTCAACACAAAGATTAAGATACTTAGGTATATGGTATAGGAATGTGTCCCCTTTAACTGTTGCTTGGGTAGCAAACAATGAAAAACCTCTACAAGATAAATCAGGAGTTTTGAGACTCAATGAAAAGGGGATTCTTTTGCTTCTCAATGATGTAAATAGTACTATTTGGTCATCTAAGATATCAAACATAAAAGATAATAGTACTCCAATTGCTCAGCTCTTGGATAGTGGAAATTTTGTAGTGAAAAATAGAAGGGAAACTAAGAAAGACAGGTTTCTGTGGCAGAGTTTTGATTATCCCGGTGATACGTTGATGCCAGGTATTACTGTCTTTATTACTCGTAAAATTTGAGTTAGGCTTAACTCAACCTCAAAAAGTAGGTATATATGTATGCTGAGTGAAGTTGGGGACTTATATTCACTAATTCTATATGAGCCGTGCTATCTTGACACAAAATGAGACAACAAAATTTGACCAGTTCGAGTTCATGGTTAATTACATTTAATAAACAGAAAATGATATAACAAATGTTGCAATTCATTAATGATCTGCATAACACAATTAACCATGATTTTGAATGGCGTTAACTACGATATTTTCAAGTTTATAGTTAGAATATTTGTTGAATCAATGTAGTTTTGTTTTCTAACACTTTCTCTTTGATTACCATAATCATAACTAGGGGTGAGAATAGACTCTACTAGGCTAGACTTTGCAAGGTCTGAGTCTGATCTACTTTGAAAACGTTAGACTTAGACACAAACCTGATCTATTACCTTTCCTGCATAGTTCCATCTTTAAGGCTCGACATGACCACCTTTTTAAAAGTCTCGAAGTTTATTTAAAAGCCTACCTCACTATCTTCTTAACAAAGTCTTGAGTGGTGTAGGTCGGCATGTTTAAATTACATAAAATGTTAGCAAATTTATGATTAAAAAAGACGTAAAAGACTTTTTCGCTGGCTTGCTTGCATTTAAAGCTAAATACACATTTCTAAAAACTCATTGGTCTTGTCTATATTAAAAAAAAAGTCTGGCCTAAGCCTAACGTAGGCTAGGCCATATAGATCTTTGTCGGTCGGTTTGACATATTTTCACCCCTAATCATAACATTGTGTGAAGAGCATGAATCCATCCTAAAATGATATTAATAGTTTTGATTCTTCTTGTGATATATCAATGTCAGGAATGAAGCTTGGATGGGACTTAGAAACTGGTCTAGAAAGATATATATCATCTTGGAAAAGTGTTGATGATCCTTCTAAGGGAGAAATCACTACAAGAGTTGATCTAAGAGGATATCCACAAGTAATTATGTTCAATGGATCTTCTCATATAATATTTAGATCAGGGCCATGGAATGGTCAATCTTTGACTGGATCACCAGGTTCAAATTCTGCATTGTCACAAATTTTTGTCTTCAATGAAAAAGAAGTGTACTATGAGTACCAAATTCTTGACAGTTCAATTTTCAGTGTACTTAAATTGATGCCTTATGGACCTGCACAGAAATATTTTTGGACAAGTCAATCAAGCATAAGGCAAGTATTACCAACAAATTCAGATGAATGTCAAATATATGCATTTTGTGGTGCAAATTCTGTATGTACTATTGATGGTAAGAACCATCCAAATTGTGAATGCATGAAAGGATATGTTCCAAAATTTCCTGAAGAGTGGAATCTAGCATTTTGGTCGAACGGTTGTGTTCGAACGAAGAAACCTAGTTATACAGACGGTTTCTTGAAGTACACACTCGTGAAAGTGCCGGACACATCTTCGTCATGGTTTAGTAAGGAGTTGAATCTTGAGGAATGCCGGAATTCGTGTCTGAGAAATGGTTCGTGTGTAGCGTATGCAAATATCGATATCCGTAACGGAGGAAGTGGATGTCTTATATGGTTTAATAATCTTATGGATGTGAGGAAATTCTCTAAATGGGGACAAGATCTTTATGTCAGGGTCTCTCCTTCAGAATTAGGTGCTCAACTTTTTATTTTCTTGCATAGCAAGTTACTAATGTATAGTCATACATTTGTTATTATAAAAGTATTTAAGTTCCAAATTAAATGAAATAACTTGGTTTCAAATAAAAGGGTTTTGTTTTTGGGTACTAAATAGTTGGTAACTAATCATGTTGTTTATCTTTCAGATCATGCAGCAATTGGACACAAAAATAACAAGAATAAGATAATAGGAATCACATTTGCTGTGATTATCTTTGGATTAATTACATTTTTATCCATATTATTGACTATTAAAAATCCAGGTATATACACTTGCATAATTTACAATCTAATGTAGACACCAAAATAGATCAATCTAATCTGTCATAATGTTTACATATATCCAACCAATCATATAGGAGTTGCAAAAAAGTTTTGCTGCACAATTTGGAATACTAAACCAAGAAAGGAAAACCTTGATTTAACAACATTCGATTTGTCCGTCTTGGTTAAAGCCACTGACAACTTTTCGAGCAGTAACAGACTCGGAGAAGGTGGTTTTGGACCCGTATACAAGGTGACCAAAATAAACAAATCAATTACTTCTACTTTGGTTAAATACTTTCTAACAATAAAACTTTTTTCTTCTTCAGGGTACAATGGTAGATGGGCAAGAGATAGCAGTGAAAAGGCTTTCGAAGAAATCGGGACAAGGGTTGCAGGAATTCAAAAATGAAGTAGCATTGATCGCCAAACTTCAACACCGTAATCTTGTCAAGCTTCTCGGATGCTGCATTCAAGGAGGAGAAACAATGTTGATCTATGAATACATGCCGAACAAAAGTTTGGACTACTTTGTTTTTGGTTAGCGCTTTTAAAATTTATTCTAAAGATTCGCGATAATTGTTTATTTGATCTGTAGTTTACGAAATTACGGAGACTGCAAGTGTTATTCTAAATGTGTTTAATTTACTAGATGAAATCAAAAGGATGTCACTAGATTGGACTAAGCGTTTCAACATTATCAGCGGCGTTGCTTGGGGACTTCTTTATCTTCATCGTGACTCTAGGTTGAGGATAGTCCATAGAGATCTAAAAGCTAGCAATATATTACTAGATGCAAATTTCGATCCAAAAATATCAGACTTTGGTTTGGCTCGAACATTTTTTGGAGATCAAGTTGAGGCAAACACAAATAGGGTGGCTGGAACATAGTAAGTTAGTTTCTACATGATTACGATTCTTGAATATTGCACCGTCAAGTAATACTTACTTTGAAAATTATATATTCAGCGGTTACATGCCTCCAGAGTACGCTGGTCGTGGACATTTCTCTACGAAATCGGATGTCTTTAGTTATGGTGTGATAGTACTCGAGATAGTGTCCGGGAAGAAGAACACAAAATTTTCTGACCCAGAATATTACCACAATCTTCTTGGATATGTAAGCATTATGACTTCACAAACATACTTATTTAGTGGATGTTTGGTTTCACATTTTTTGCCCATAAATTATTTTACAAAATCAACTTTACAAAAGAGTTTCATTCAAAATCAATTTTCGTCACTACAGAATCAAACACAATATTCAAATTATTACCTACTCACTTATTTGATTCTAACCGTTATAGGCATGGAGATTATGGTCAGAAGAAAGGGCATTGGATCTATTGGATGAAAGTTTAGGGAAACAATGTACACCTTCTGAAGTCATTCGATGCGTACAAGTGGGGTTATTATGCGTTCAACAAAGACCGGAAGATAGGCCAGACATTTCATCTGTGGTTTTAATGCTGAATGGCGAAAAATTATTGCCAAAGCCAAAGTTTCCTGGCTTTTACATTGAAAACAATGTAAAACCTGAATTAGATTCTTCATCTTCGAATCAAAACCTATTTTCGGCTAATGAATTATCCATCACAGAGTTAGTTGCAAGATAGGATATGGAGGCAATGCATCATTTTCCAGCATGAAATACATGATATTTTAGATTGTGCTTCATTGTTCAATGATGGTTTTACTACTTGATAGAGTATATTTTCTGTTATAAGCTATCTTTGTTTCATAACACATGTAAGATAGAGAAGAATCTCCAATTGTCAATTTCATATAAGTATGTATATTATGATGGATTGATCTATCTTGGTTAGCTTCTTGTTTGATCAGCAATTCTGATTTCAAAGTAAGTAATCTAATGCTTAGAATTTTATCTTAAAATGAATAAGTGAAGTGTCTGAGATTCGAACTTCTACTCCTGCATATATAACCTGATATTTTTATTAACTGAACTAAGCTCACTGACGCATAATAAACTATTTTGTACATGTTATAAGATTTGTCACACTTTTACATAATAGAACTAGTAGTATATTTTCTTAGATCATGAAACATGATTGTTGGCATGTTAATTACAACGTCTCTCATGCCTTGTTTAGGCTTCTAACACATGCTTTGCATGCACATTTGGCCAAATTAATTTTGCTTCTTAATTTTGACAGTTGCCTACACGCAATCACTTATCAAATGACAAGTGTTTCATATACACCTTTAATGTGGTCCAATTTGTAGTCTTTTTCTATGCCAAGCCAACTATATCTACCAAACTTGCAAGTAATTTGTTAGCTATTAGTAGTGTAACCACATGGACAACCCATAATTAATTTTATAAAATATTAATAAATTTTAGTGTTTAAGTTATATTATAATTACTTCTAAAAAAAACGAATAGAAATAAAAAGGATCAGTAAAAATAGATAGAATTAACCTTATTCTAGGATTAAAAGAAATTATGAGAGAATTATATTGTGGACTTGCTCTCTAGTAAAATATTAAAACAATTTATCAAATAATAAAATTAAAACAAGACCCAAATTTGGCAAATTTTGGCCAATGCTTATGATATATATTATTATTATATAATTTTATCATCAATAATTGCAAACTTTAGTCAAAAATATAAATTGTAAACTTATCCAACTGAAGTTGCTTAATAGTACACGTATGTTAACTGATTTGTCTTTCTATTCAATCTACAGTAGCTAGTTGTCAATCAAATGTGAAATATCTTGTTAGTACATCATAGTTTATCCAACAAAATGGGAATTGGATTATAACCGTTTAATTTTAATCAAATAGTCTAAATATGACTAACTATAGTACGGTCATTTCTCTTTGACCGCATGTAATTCTGGTCCTACAAAGTGTTAGAGTATAAGTAAATAAATTTTAGTTAAATTGAATGTTCGGTAGAATCTGAATTTAAATTTTAAGTAAAATAATTGTTTTTTTTTTTCAAATTTTACTTATTTTTTAACTGAAAATTACTGGTTCTATTTTTACGCGCGAATTGTAAACAATGAAAACTATTTGTAGTTTATTGTTCTCCTAAATAAAACTAGAAATTTATTTGGAGACTATCATAAAATAATTCTCAATTTAATTTAATTTAATTAAATATTACATACATATAAGTACAAAAGCAGAGTAGTACTTAACAATAATATTATTTCATCAATCATAATATTATGGCAAGCAATATTGTGGCTCCTTGGCAATCTTTGCTAGTACTAAAGAATCCTAGGTTGAAAAAACATCATAGTTATTTTCATACAAAGAAAACATCATATTCAGTGATTAGGAATGAAAAAACTTCATCATTCAATTATAGATCCACTGCTAATATTCCTATTTATGAGTTGCCAGGGGTATATCAGAGTTTTCATCTTTATACCATCTTCATCTTCCAATCCAAACCAATGTTTCTAACACACATGTTTGATTTTTCATTTTTTTTGCAGGCTTCCTTTGATCAATATATGGATGATAAACTCAGAGTAGCCAGAGCAGTTTTTCATGACAAAACAAAAACTAAACAACTAAA
This sequence comes from Trifolium repens, assembly GCA_030408175.1. Lineage (NCBI taxonomy): Eukaryota > Viridiplantae > Streptophyta > Magnoliopsida > Fabales > Fabaceae > Trifolium > Trifolium repens. Next base: position 3,370,746 of record CP125847.1, read on the forward strand.
TGAGGTACTTTGTAATGAACTATGTGTGTGATTATGTTTAATTTGTTTAATTAATATGGTAATTTTGAATTACGATTTCGGTTACGCTGCAAATCTTTATATTACACAATCATTGTAGCCACAATTGCGGATGCGGTAGACGGATTTGCTATGGTCAACAAATCTACGCATTTTCACACACGGTCACTAACAAATCTTTATCTTTAAATTTTAATGCAAATTTTGATTTTTGAAATACTGAGCTTGAAATCTGGACCGCATCACTAGTAATGTGGTAACTACGCGATTGTGTGGATTATTGGCTGCAACAAATAGAAATATGATGGAAATCACTAAAACCATTATATTGCGAGCGCAATTGCAGTCACACATGAAAATTTAAAACTATGTCGCGTCCCGATTAGTCTTTAATTTAAGTCAATGAGTACAAGAAACTATTGTGATGTCAAAGTGTATATTTTGTACAGGAAGAATGGAGAGTTAAAATGGCTCCTATGCAAGTCTTATTCATGAATGTCCAACCATCAGCAGATGTCAAATTAACAATTAAGTCTAATGGTGAAGATTATCCACCTCACATTCCTCATCACATTAGCAAAATTCTTGAAGTTCACTTTGTAAGCACTTTAATTAAGAATACAACTTTATTTTGATATATGTCAAGCAATCACGATTTACGATCAATCGTATACGTAACTTTTCAAATCTTAATAAAAGTCAAATATTTTTAATGGTCTAACGAGTATAATTAATTGACCGTGTAAAAAATGTTTTTACACTGTTCAATTAAATTATTTCAGATAAAGTGGGAGCTGAAAGGACTCAATACCCTTGACAACAATGATCCTTACCACTTAAGTTTAGATGTAAAAGGTACTATATATCCAGAAAGGAGTGGAAAACATAGTTGGCTCAAGAATCAAATAGAGATGAAGATAAGCTTTATTCTTTCTCCAGCAATAGGTTTTATTCCTGAAGATGTCTTACAAAATGCATTTGAAATGGTGAGAATGCTTTTTCCTTTTTATTGACATAAGCACTTTTTGAGATTGTTTTGAGAGCTTATGTCTATAAGTTTTTTTTAGCTTAGTTCAATAATCTCTTTAGGATAGCTTATGAAAACAATCTGTAGCACAATTTAACTTTGTTTTATCTTTTGTTATTTGGTATAGAAATAGTTTATGCACACACATGAATAAGAACTAATAAAGCTAATCAAATTTGCTTAAATTAATTTAGACATGTTTGGGTTGACTTGTTTGACCTTATCTATTAATATAGGCACTTGTGATAGAAATAGGTTATACATAAAAATGACCAGTTAGACTATAAGCACTTAATTAAGTTGTTTATTGCAATCGGGTCTAAATGTTGATAACATATATGCTGATTAAATTAACAGGTTTTCAAAACAATGTCAAATGAAATGAAGCAGGACTTTAATGGTAGATTATTGGCAGATTATAACAATTTCAAGAGGTACAAATCAAAGAAGAATTCAGTCTAAACATGTTGTTCCATTCCATTTGTTGCAACCTTGACTGCAATTGCTGAGGAGGAATTTTTTTTCAGCCAATTCAATCAATGGGATCACAATTAATAATGTGTGTCATTTTTTAACTGTAAATTAGTCCTGATTAATTTATATAAAAAAAAATGACTTTGTATAGTGTTCTTTTTGCAAAGATAAAAAGCATGTATTCATCAAAATGAATGAGTTGCTTTCAAGATTGAATTGATATTCCAATTAAGTTAAATTGAAGAATAATGCCATATATATATAGACGGGCACTAAACCTTTTTGTATAATAAAATCCAAATTTTAGAAAACTACATTCATCAAAATTAGTTTTGCATGTATTCATCAAACAATTTAAAACTATCCAATTCTATATTATACATCAAAATTAGTTTCGCATGTATTAAGTGATTGAATTATAAGTTTGTATTCATAATTACTTTTAGACTTAACATAAATAAATATTATTTCAAAAATATGAGTAAGCTAAAAGCTTTACCTTTATACAAAGTTGGCATGTCTGGCAAGCAAATTACTTTGATTAATTGGTTTTGTCTGACTTTTTTATAAGTAAACGATAACAATATTAAGGACAACTATCGAAGAAGACGTGTCATTAAATTATATGTAGCGTGAGGTTTTAGTACAATTAGGACATTTTTGTTTTGCAGAACTAAAAGACATTTGGATAAAAAATAAATTAACATATTATTATAAGTTTTGTGATAATAAAAATCATCCCATGTAAGCAAAATTTAACACATATATTATGTGTAAATATAATTAAAATAATGTATAAAATATTTAAATATACATATATATAAATGTTATTTTGATAAAATATTTGGGGACAAATCTCCGTAGGACGGGGAGATAAAATCATCTAATTCCTCTTTCGGGAGTCTTTCTCCCTCATCTCCATCCTTGTGAAAAATAATTATCGGCATTCGAATTTCTAAACAGGACAATCCCGTCAATAATCTTTTCTTTTTTTTTGGTGATTTGTTAATCCCCATAATAATCTTCACCTAAAGATAGAATTGATATCCCTAATTGCGAGCTCTTGATTTTAGGGTCTTATACATATATATGCATATTTTTTATATGGAATTACGAGTTCCTAAATTTTTTTTATTCTCATTATATTATACTATTCATGATCTTCCAACCGGAAAGACTATTGGAGTTGCTAAGAAATAGGGAAGATTTTACCCTTTTGTTGGTCTCCTTATTTTCCATTAATGAAGCATGTTTCCATCATTATTTTTAAAATAATCTATTCAATCTTTTAAATGTGACATCTGTTAATTTTCTTAGCCTAATTGAACTACTTCATTTTTTCGAATCTTACTAAAAGTGTTTGAACCATTTGATCATAAGCATTCTAATGTTTGGAGACGATCCTTGTTTCTAATATTTGTAGTGTGATATACTAGTTTGTTTCCTTTATTGATGAGTGCTCTCAAATAACTTAAATTTACTTAATTGAGTAATATACCACAAATCCATAATTGTTTATTTAATTTTATAATATGGTACTAAGCCAAGTCTTCATGTTATGATATGATGAAACAAATTTATTCTATCCAAGAGGTCATTGTTTAGTGGAAGAAAGATTAGTTTAACTTTTATAGTGTTCAATATAATGCCTCTCTTATACTCAAGTGAACTATTTTGTGAGGGTGTAAATTAAATTTAGGCTAATCTTAGGTTTTTCCGACACAAAAACAAACAAATATGATTTTAGAAATATACATTTGATTTGGCCCTCTTTAATTGGTATACAAAAACGAAGAAATATACATTTAAACAAAACAAAAGTACCATGTTCGTATCTGATACAAATACCATTACCAACTCTGTTAGAGTTAGACGGAAAGAAAAGTCACATCTATATTGTATTTCACATGTTCGGTCATCAGTTTATGCCAAACTCTCATCACGGTATATTGAGATTCTGAACCCGATTTGGAAGCAACAATACAGACTGTTTTTCATTTCTGAGATTCACAAACAAAAGTACATATTTAAACTACATAAGTTTAATTTTAGGAAACAAGAAAATTTAAATGAATTGGATCACGAGACTCACTATAATCAGGATAAATTTCAAGACTAATGTTGAAAGAGGTACTTAAAGATTATCCATCAACAAGATTCAAGTGCGCCTGACAGCAAAAAGCCAAAAATACAAGCATAATTACTTTTACAAAAGCTTAATTAGGAACCACTACATATGTGTATAAATATGTACTGTATAATCTATATATGGACACCTGAATTTGTTACCGTGAGCTAACATATGAGGATTTAAGATGTCCATAAATTCATCAATTAATAATGTGAATATCATAAAGTTGAATATTTTCACCTAAATTTGAATATAAAACTTTGAAATTTCATTGTTAAGAAGAATAAATAGAGTGTTGGAGTTTAAATTATGTCTCCTATAAAATATGATGTTCATAACAACTGAGCTAAATTCATAGAAATATTGTACATGAATTTTTATCCGTTTGTTTATAGAGAAAAAGAAAAGCACACAATAGTATTTGATAATTTTGTATCAATACTAAATTCAAGCAATACAATTTACACGAGGAATTGATTTTTCATTATCCGACAATAGATTTGTAACATATTTTAAAAAAATTCTATAAAATGTTATTGTACAGTGTAAGTAAACAAACCAAATCACAATTTTTCTTTTAATTCTCTGGTTTTTAAATGAATGAGCTAATATAGTTATTTGAAGTTCGTCTTATAGATAAGTAAAATCGGACAAAAATTCTTCTAATAAAAATCCTAACTCTGATTCTTTTAAGCAATTAATCTTCGATTAAATTTTATTAATCACTTGAGTTAAAATTATTTGACTAAATTAAACAGTTTAATTAAATTGGCTAAATCACATGTTTTGTTTGTACTAAAAAATAATTCGCTCAAATAGATAAAATAAATCGAAAACAACACAAATTAAATGTCTCTAAAACCGTAAATGGTGAATCAAAACACAAACTCACAACAATCAAGTTAATATCATAAAACGAAAATCAAAGTGATAAACATTCTCATAATTCAGACTGAAATCTTCTTGGATTTGTACCTCTTGAAACTATTATAATCTGCCAATAATCTACCATGAAATTCCTGCTTCATTTCATTCCAGATTGTTTTGAATGCCTGTTAATTTAATCAGCATATATGTCATCAACACTTAAAGCTCTATTAAGATAAATAATTTAACAAAGTGCTTTTATATAGTAAGTGTTTATTATATAAGTGCTTATGTATAAGGTATATCAATAACAAATTAAAAATAAAATAAACTTATTTTTGTAAACTATCTTGCAGAGCTTGAGAAAATAAGTTGAAAACAACTAATAACTAGACATGTCATAAGCTCTCCCGATTATTCTAATAAGTACTTATGACAATAGATAAGCATTCTAACCGACTCTATTGCATCTTGTAAGACATGTTCAGGAACAAAAAACATTGCTGGAGAAACAACAAAGCTTATCTTCATCTCAATTTGATTCATGAGCCAAGTATGATTTCCCCTTCTTTCTGGATATATAGAACCTCTTATATCTAAGCTTAAGTGGAAAGGATCATCATTGTAAAAGGTATTGAGTCCTTGTAGCTCCCACTTCATCTGAAAGGATGATAATCACGTATTTAGAAACCTCTGAGGATTTACTCCCTTCAGTTTCATATATAAACAAATATTTCTTTTACATGTTCATTGAATAACAGATGTATTTGGTTCATATTCTTATGTATCTGATCCATAATATAAATCAGATATATCAATTTATTCAATAAACATATAAAAAAAAAATAATTGGATTTTTTGTTGATATATTAGACCAGAGGAGTAATTGATATCAAATATTTATCAACATTCCAATGGAAAATGCTTACAAGTTGAAGCTCAAGAATTTGACTAATGTGATGAGGAATGTTAGGTGGATAATCTTCTCCATTAGACTTAAATCTTAACCTTACATCTGCTGTTGGCTGAATCCTTAAGAATAAGCATTGAATAGGAGATATTTTAATTCTCCATTCTTCCTGTATTGGAAATAATGATTAAAGAAAAAAAAAAAAGATTTTAAGTACAATTTTTTATTTTATTTTAAAGCATTGAATCAATTCCTTTTAAAATTACACTACTATTTTTGTTTCTTTAACCATTACTCGAGCGATAATGTTTAACATTTTCTTTACTATTATTTAAGAACTTAAAGGGACACATTTTGATTCTAAATTGTGATCTTCAACTACAATTATATTCCCCAAATTCCAATGTAACAATTTTATCTATCTCTAGAAAAACATGACAACTGTAATTGCAGCCTCATTTTCATATGATATAAATATAGTAGTATATTTGTAGTGTAACCACAAATTACTTTAACAAAATATTTTGTTTGATTTGTAAAAAGTAAATACCAGTCATTAAAATACAACATAGTTATTTAAAGTATTGATCAAATTTTGTCTTATATGATGTTTGATGAAAAAAAAATATTTTGATATTTTAATTTGTGCAGAAGACAAAAAGTTATCTCTTGTTTCTGTGGAGACAAAAAATTTAGTTTTTGTTCAGTTTATTGACCCTCAGTTTGTTCAATCTCAGAAACAGTTTTAAAATTAAACATAGTACAGCTGAAGTTGCTTTGTTCAGTCCACATTATGTTTTAGGCTCTGTTTGGTAAAAAATAGCGGATAGCTGATAAGCTAGCTTGTAGCGGATAGCTTATAAGCTAGCTTTTAGCTTATAGTGAATAAGCTAGCTGATTGAATTTGTAGTGTTTGGTAAAGTTAGCGGTTGGACTAGCTTATAAGTATGAAATGACATAAAAAGAATATGTTTAATTAATATTTAATTTTTTTCAAGTAAGATGATAGGGATAAAATTGGAAAAAAAAATGATAAGCTATAAGCTCATAAGCTATTTGAAATAACATTTGAAAAATAAGCTATAAACTAGTAAAATAAGCTATAAGCTCTTTTTTAAAAACTGTTACCAAACAGAACCTAGTAGATTAATAAGACACATAATCAAACTAATTTGACTCAAGTGATTAATGAAGTCTAGTTAAAACTAAGTCTTTCAATAAAACCTCATTGAGTAAGCATGACCCCAAAATTAAATATAATCACACACATAGTTTCCTACAATGTACATACCTCATTGAGTTGTTTAGTGTTTCCTTTGTCAGGAAATACTGCTCTGGCTACTCTGAGTCTGTCATCCATATATTGATCAAAGGAAGCCTACAAATATAATTACAAAAATGTGTTTTAGAAAAAGTGGTTTTGATTGGAAAATGAGGATATGGTAAGGATAAAAACTTTGATATACCCCTGGTAACTCATTAAGAGGAACATTAGCAATGCTTTTATAATTGAATGAGGAAGTTCTTTCATTCCTAATCACTTTCTTTGCATGGAAATGATTATGCAAACTATGCTTTTTTAGTACTAATAAAGGTTGCCTAGGAACCACAAGCATGGTTGCCATAATATGATTGATTGATACAATATTCAATACAATTTCTCATTTTGGTTTATAAAGATCTTCCTTCTCAACATTGTAAGGTCTATTATTTCTTTACTATTCTCAACAGTGCAGGGTCTATTATTGCTCTACTATGATGCATGTTTTTTTTGTTGGTCTTAACTATTATAACTTATATTTTGAGATGGAATGAGTATATAATTAATTTAAATTGTATTATCGATGTGATGGGTGTGTATTAATGAAAACGGGATGATAGAATCAGCATCAGATGGGAGAAAGCAAGGGTGAAACAACAAGAAAAATATGTCCTTAATATTGAACGATTAAGGGTCCGTTTAGATTTAGTTTTGAGTTCATGTGAAAAAACTTATATAAATAAATAAATTTTTATATATTATTATAAATTTTTAAAGTAGTTTATGAAAAAAACAGCCTAAAAAAAATATAATTTTAGTCGGTAGAAACTTATAAATTAATATAAAAATTTATATATTTTTATAAACTATTTTCATGAGTTCAAAAATAAGTAAAATCTAAACGGCCCCTTAAATATAATAATTTCTATATTTGCTTCAGCACATGTGGATATTCTCCTTTTACCAATAATCACATGTTTTAAATGCAAGTGATTTGTACAGTAAATTTGGTGAATAATTGTGTAGGGTAAAGGGTGCATCTATTTAATTATTACATTTTTGAAAGCAAAAACCATGAATCGATGAGTATTATGAAAATCCAAACTAGTCCCCCGCATCATTTAAATATTGTTTGTTGGATTTTAAGACTAATATACCCAATTGGAAGAGGAATGTTGCATATTAGAATTTCATCTCATCTTGCTTAATAATGCTTATAGACCCTTTAGGCTCAACACCTTAGTAGTTAGTAAAAAACAATATATAGTTCATTTTTACAAGATACAAGAAGAGGATACTAGTAATCTGTGAAGCTCCGATACTCAAAAATGGTGACAAATCGTGTTCGATACGTACTAGATACTGATACTCTTTCGATACGTCCCGATACTCGTATCGGAAAAATATCGATTAAATCATTATTTTTAAATAAAAAATAATATCCGATACACGTGTATGATACATCCTGATACGCGTATCATAAAATATCGGTATTATCATTATTTTTAAATAAACAAATAATATCGGATATGTATCCGATACGAAGATTATATTTGGATAGTATTTGTGATATTTTTTCTTGGATAGTATTAATGATGTCATTTTTGTACAATACATTACAAGCTATTTAATCGTTGTTAAATATGAAATTTGAGCTGAAAATATCTTTTACTAATAAAAGGAAACTCCTATGTTATTCTTATGCCTCCATTATGCCTATGTGGCATATCTATATGAACTCCAATTCTTCCTTTGAGAAATTTGGTTGCTTTTGATTGATTGCCCACAATTTTTTTAAAATAAAAAATGTTACAATAGTGCAATAATAATGTGCATCCTTTTGTTTTCCCTACAAATTGTAGTTTATATATTAAATTGTAACTTATTTTTTAATCATTTATGTCAATGATCTACTAACTCTCATACTTATACCTACATGCCTATCATTTTTCCATGTCAATGATCGGTTACTTTTTTTGGTGTGGTGAAATCAATTTTCTATTTGATTGTCATCCTATTTATTTGTTACGGATGAACTCATTCACCAATTTGTCCATGTTTTTCTACAACATATCCTACAATTGTCACCAATTACTTTCAACCATATCTTCACATCTATTCGTCTCAAAACACGTATATAGGTACTGTATTCCTCTCAAAACAATTAGAAATAAGAGGGTTTATTATTAGAATTGGGAGTTTACATATCATATATTACTATGTTGTATATGTGCCGGCCCAGAAAAAAATTAGGAGAGGTAATAGAATAAACAAAATACTATTCCATTTTTTAAATATTATTTTTGTTTATGTTGTGGGATTTAAGAGACGATTTACTTAAGAGTTTAATTAGCATGCAATATTTTTATATGATTAATATGTGTATATATGATTCTATAATTTATTGGTTAGTAGGTATATATTGAGATTTTTCTTTAATGTCAAATAATATTATATATAATACGTAAAGAACAAATGTCATACTTAATTTTATACGGTATTGAGACTTCTATAATTTATTTTTTGTTCAAATGTTATACTTTTTGTGTCTTTTAATCAATATGACTTTTTGATTCTTATTAGATGATCAGGTATCTATTGGTCTTTAATTTCATTTTTCGTGAGGGACATCGAAGATATGGTAAATCCTTTTACATACTCTCTCTTAAAATCTTAGAAATTCTCTCGATCATCTTACATGATATTCTTTTTTTTTTTTGTAGTGACATGATATTCTTATTTAATTAGTGTGTTATTACTCTTTAAATTTTTTCAATTAAAAAAAAAACTTGAGCTAATTGTAATAACTATTTTACACAATTATTCTTATTAAATTATTGTTTATATCCTTCAACTTCTATGATCTTCTGAGAACATAAATGTCAGTAATACAATACCATGCTTTTTTTTACAACGTGTATATATATATATATATATATATATATATATATACACTTAAATTCTTTCATATTGTGGAAATGACTCTTCACATGCATCTAATTAATATTAATGCATTTAAATTTGTCCTTTAATTTTAATTACTCATTTTTTAGTTGGTGGTATGAGATAATGTAAATACATTTAGTACTGGGTTTTACCAATTAGAATTAATAGTGTTAATTATAAATATAAATTATTTGTAACTGGGCAATTAATTTGTAAAATATTTTTAACTCTATACTTTTTTTTTATGACCTCTACATACTTGAACCATTTTTAAAGTAAACTAATGGAACAATAAAAATATGATGCAATATAACTACACACTCATTACAATTAAATTTTATGATTATTGGAATGCCTCTAAATGGAACGATGGTCTTTCTAAGCAATTCACCAATATTACATACTTTTTTTTAAACACGCTCTTGCATTTTTTGTAGTTTTATTTGTTTTGTATGTTTTCTACGTAGCACTTTTATTGTTCTATTATTAATATCCATTTTTCTTACTTTTTTTAGGACTGAATTTTAAAGATTACTCTATGGAACAATGTAGTCATTGAGACAAAAAAATGGGGGACTTGAACCTCACCAAGCAAAAGAAACAAAAAAAATAATTTAGCATACCGAAAAGAATATAAATTTAAATGCAAGCTAAAAAAGAAAATTTGAATGCATAGCGAAAAAAAAAAGATTGAATGTTTCTCAAAAAATAAAATAAAATCAAAACAGAATTATTTTTTCAATAGGTTTTACCATTTGATGCTCACGCGTGAAGATTGCTTCTTTGTGGTACGGTGACAAGAAAAAAATTTGAGAATAGGAACAAGGTCAAAATATGTTAATAATCATTTAAAAAATAGTATAGAATTTACAATTATTTTTTGTTGATAAAGTCCTTACAGAGTCTTTGGTTTAAACATATATCATACTTTCATACTCAAATAAACTAAAAGCCTTGCTTGGTAGAGGAGAAATTGAGAAGAGAGAAATAAAAACACGGAAACCAATGCATGTACTTGGACTAACACTAGTCCAAATACATGCATTGGTTTCCGTGTTTTTATTTCTCTCCTACCAAGCAAGGCCTAAAAGAAATCAATCTCATAGACAATTGAAAAAACGTAGATAACCTTATAAATAATATAAAATGAAAAAAGACATAGATAACCTTAAAAAAAATTACATATGAAAATAAATATTATTGAAAAAATAAAAATTATCCCGTGTTTGACAATGAACCTAATGTAGATTTTCGATAAAGAGTCAGCAGAAGATGAAAAAAAAAAATCATGGTATATTTTTATTTTATGAGTACGCTCCCAAAAAATCTTAAGGGCGCCATGAAAAATCGGAGTATATTTTTATTTGAGAATGAAATTTATAATTATTTTATATTTATAGGATCACTATATAGTTTTGGGAATGAAGACGAGATAAAGAATTAATTTCATAATAGTGTAAAATGGGAAGTGAAGTAATACTCTTTATCTTGCTTTATTTGGTAACATCGTTAAATCTCTATCATGCAAAATCTATCTCAATTTTATCGTAGAATTTTAAATCAAATTACTCAAATAATATATCAAAATAAACACAAAAATAATATTAAAAAAGAAAATAATATACTTAAAATATTTTCACAAATGAAAATAATAATTATGATAAATATAATTATATATAGTTAAATGATTGATCGATTTTATTTTAAAACATAATTATATTTAAAATTAATATATGTTAAACATAAAAAAGTTGTTTAGAAATATGAGATTTGTATTGGTTTGTATCGTAGTTTTGTTTATTTTTTATCTTGTTGTATACTAAAAGTATTCTCGGTGCACAACTGCAGAGACTAATCCCTTCGAGTAACTGAGATTCATTTAAGGGGTTAATCTCTTCCAATAAATTTTTCACTTTAAGAATAAATAATATAGTTTGTAATGGAGATATATATATATGGTGGTTTTGCCTTTTTTTTAATCATGTGATATCATTCTTTAAAAATTACGTACCAAATAATTTAACTACATACTTTCTCTAAACAATTCAAGGTCTCTTATATTTAACTAAAGTGCAATTTTTGTGTGGATATATCGACTTCTTTTCAAGTTTCTTTTCACATATTTACTTTGTGGGACTTTATCCCGAATTTATCGGTCTCAATTTTTTTAGTTTGTTGTTTGGTTTGCATTTTTTTATTTGCTTCATTTTTTTTTGTTTCTCTTTTTTTCTGTGAGGTTTATGTCCCTTCAAATTTTTTGTTAGTTTTTGTCTTTCTTATTTATCAAATAGCATAATTGTTTATTCTCCTCTATACAATTTAAAGTCTCTAACAAAAACTCAATTTATGTACCAACAAATATTAGAATTGTAGTCTTGTAAGGTCATGAGAGCAATCCAACAATTACAATTTACAAATATAGTGACTTGAAAAAGTTGCATGAAAATTATTAGAGTTGATGTCGTGAAAGATTATGAGAACATATTAAAGGATATTACAATTTATAAACAATAAAAGAAAAATATATATACAAATTTGTTAATCATTAGTAACATAAGTGGATATTCAAGAGATTGACTCACCAACCACCACAAAAATCAATGCTTGGAAATTTGTTATGAGGTACTCTCATATACAACTCATTCAATGCAAAAAAGTCGTTTCATTCTAATGAAAGGTGAAAAGTATGTAACCTTTAAATGATGAATAAGAATAGTAAAACTCAATTTTTTTAATAGTAAAACTCATAATAATAATTATTATATTAAATAATAATAATAAAAAAATATTATAAACGTAAGAGTTTTTATACAATATAAGAAAAAATTGGAAGTGAAATGTTTCTTACATTTGATACAATATTTAGTTAGTTGAGTTGCTATTTTTCATAAGCTTCCTGAGCAACGATTAACACACTGAAACATCAGTTATCCTCTTCTCCTTGATCACTCAAAACTAAAGATTCATATGCCTATATCCACACCATGAAACAAAATAAAGTAAGAAGAAAAAACTAAATAGACTAACAAATGCATGTTATATCAATTTTCAAGTCAATGTTATTTTAATATAGCAGAGATATAGTGTTTGATTTGATCAATACAATAGAGTACACCGAGAGACAAAATGAGAGAACATGAGACAAAAAAAGAGAGATAAATTTATAAAGGAAAGATGAGATTAAATTTGATAGTTGAGATGTAACAATAATTGAGTAAAAATGGAAAGAAAAAAAAATTACCAAAGAGTTGTCTTGGAGTAACTCATCATGATCAACAACCATAATTTAGACTACAAATATTTAGCACCGTGCACAAAATCTTATATTTGTGTACAAATTAAAATGAGAATGAATTTGATTTTAGATGATATGCATGTTGATTTGATAGGTAGCTCTAAAATCTTTATTTAGTTATCAATAGAATGACTATGATTTTAAAATGAAATGGAAGAAGAATTGGAAAGGACATAGTAATAAACAGCAAAATAGATGTTACTAATTGAGGGAAAATGGAAGAGTGAGTGGTAGCTAGTAAATAATTGAGGTAATAATAAAAGAAAACATAGTTGAAAGGTTTGTTTGGTTCACGATAGATAATAGCAAGAAGAATGCTCTAACTTGTATTATTATTATTATTATTATTTCTGTTTTGATTTTATTTTATTTTTTGAGAAACATTCAATCTTTTTTTTTCCGCTATGCATTCAAATTTTCTTTTTTAGCTTGCATTTAAATTTATATTCTTTTCGGTATGCTAAATTATTTTTTTTGTTTCTTTTGCTTGGTGAGGTTCAAGTCCCCCATTTTTTTGTCTCAATGACTACATTGTTCCATAGAGTAATCTTTAAAATTCAGTCCTAAAAAAAGTAAGAAAAATGGATATTAATAATAGAACAATAAAAGTGCTACGTAGAAAACATACAAAACAAATAAAACTACAAAAAATGCAAGAGCGTGTTTAAAAAAAAGTATGTAATATTGGTGAATTGCTTAGAAAGACCATCGTTCCATTTAGAGGCATTCCAATAATCATAAAATTTAATTGTAATGAGTGTGTAGTTATATTGCATCATATTTTTATTGTTCCATTAGTTTACTTTAAAAATGGTTCAAGTATGTAGAGGTCATAAAAAAAAAGTATAGAGTTAAAAATATTTTACAAATTAATTGCCCAGTTACAAATGATTTATATTTATAATTAACACTATTAATTCTAATTGGTAAAACCCAGTACTAAATGTATTTACATTATCTCATACCACCAACTAAAAAATGAGTAATTAAAATTAAAGGACAAATTTAAATGCATTAATATTAATTAGATGCATGTGAAGAGTCATTTCCACAATATGAAAGAATTTAAGTGTATATATATATATATATATATATATATATATATATATATATATATATATATACACGTTGTAAAAAAAAGCATGGTATTGTATTACTGACATTTATGTTCTCAGAAGATCATAGAAGTTGAAGGATATAAACAATAATTTAATAAGAATAATTGTGTAAAATAGTTATTACAATTAGCTCAAGTTTTTTTTTTAATTGAAAAAATTTAAAGAGTAATAACACACTAATTAAATAAGAATATCATGTCACTACAAAAAAAAAAAGAATATCATGTAAGATGATCGAGAGAATTTCTAAGATTTTAAGAGAGAGTATGTAAAAGGATTTACCATATCTTCGATGTCCCTCACGAAAAATGAAATTAAAGACCAATAGATACCTGATCATCTAATAAGAATCAAAAAGTCATATTGATTAAAAGACACAAAAAGTATAACATTTGAACAAAAAATAAATTATAGAAGTCTCAATACCGTATAAAATTAAGTATGACATTTGTTCTTTACGTATTATATATAATATTATTTGACATTAAAGAAAAATCTCAATATATACCTACTAACCAATAAATTATAGAATCATATATACACATATTAATCATATAAAAATATTGCATGCTAATTAAACTCTTAAGTAAATCGTCTCTTAAATCCCACAACATAAACAAAAATAATATTTAAAAAATGGAATAGTATTTTGTTTATTCTATTACCTCTCCTAATTTTTTTCTGGGCCGGCACATATACAACATAGTAATATATGATATGTAAACTCCCAATTCTAATAATAAACCCTCTTATTTCTAATTGTTTTGAGAGGAATACAGTACCTATATACGTGTTTTGAGACGAATAGATGTGAAGATATGGTTGAAAGTAATTGGTGACAATTGTAGGATATGTTGTAGAAAAACATGGACAAATTGGTGAATGAGTTCATCCGTAACAAATAAATAGGATGACAATCAAATAGAAAATTGATTTCACCACACCAAAAAAAGTAACCGATCATTGACATGGAAAAATGATAGGCATGTAGGTATAAGTATGAGAGTTAGTAGATCATTGACATAAATGATTAAAAAATAAGTTACAATTTAATATATAAACTACAATTTGTAGGGAAAACAAAAGGATGCACATTATTATTGCACTATTGTAACATTTTTTATTTTAAAAAAATTGTGGGCAATCAATCAAAAGCAACCAAATTTCTCAAAGGAAGAATTGGAGTTCATATAGATATGCCACATAGGCATAATGGAGGCATAAGAATAACATAGGAGTTTCCTTTTATTAGTAAAAGATAAAAGATGATAGACTTTAAATTGTATAGAGGAGTAAATAAATGGTTACGTCATGTTGAGTGTAATTTTTCAGGAAAAAGAAAAAAGGTTGAAAAAAATAAAATCTTCAAAGATGAATGCTAAATCATAAACCAATGATGGAGATTTATTTAAATTTCACTCACTGTTTTTTTAATCCAATAATCAATATTTATTTATTTATTTGGTTCCCTCATTTCTATTTTGGAGTACTTTGACTCTATTCAAATATTAAATATCTTATTAATTTTCGTAATTCCCAATTAGAATTAGGTTTTTTATAAACTATCCCTTGATAATTTGAGATATTTATTCAACAACCAATAAATATTATCATGCACTTTTATATCTTCAAAAAATATAACTACATTATTTATTAACAACAATAATATATATTAAAAAATACAAAACAGTGGATGATATTATTGTAAATTTGGAGGTAAGTTATGAAAAAGAAAAACAAATAAGCTCCAAATTAGGCTGAAAAACAAATTATCATGTAGGTTAGCAACCGGACTCAAAAACTACAAATAAATATTATTAGATGGTTAAAAGGTACAAAAATAAAATTTTTTGGCGGACACCTTAAAAAGATAATTTTAAAAAAAGGCAAACCGAACAATTAGACTAAGAAAGTCGAACGAATAAAAGTCGAGATAAAATTTCATTAAGCAAAAGTTTGAGAGAAAACGCTAAAAAGTCGATTTATTAGCACAAGAAAGTCATTTTTGTTAAATATAATAGACCATGAATTGCAAAGGGAAAAGTATGCAACTATAGTATTTGGAACATGCTTTCAATGAATGAGATCAAAATATGGAAAAAGCAAAACTACCATATATAAATTGCATTTTATAATCGAAATTTATTTCAACATTTCTCTACGCATGAGCAATATTATCACCAAACATGACTATCTCTAACTCTATGAAAACAATAAGAAATACACCAAAATAAGAATAAAATAAAATAAAAAGCAACTTGCAGCTATACCACTGAAATTTGTGAAAAGAAAATTAAATTCAATATTACACTATTAGCATAAAATATTATAGATCTCTTCAAATTTATGAAATATTATAAGAGACCCATTAAAAACTATTTTAATTTATGAAACTATTTTAACACTTTACAAAATAACATTCTTTCAACCAAATATTATTAAATAAGAGACAAAAACTACTAATATATTTGAATCAAATCAAGAAAAAATGGCCAGGCAAAAATAAATGTAAACCAATTAACAAACTAAAAAAATTGGGACTAATAAAGTCAGTATAAATTCCACCAAGTGAATGTGTGAGGAGAAACTTCAAAAGGACGAGAGGAAGAGAGTAAATAGATAGACTATTTCATACCTTAAATTGCATAAAAAAGTTATTTGGTACCTTAAATTACATAGAAGTAAGCAGTTACACTATTAAAGAATAAAGAAAATCTTTACCAAAAAAAAAAAATCAAAATCTTATATGATTATACTGGTAAAATAAAAAATGGGGTCTCCCTTCAAACTTATGCAATATTATAAAAGATTTATTACATTAATATTATACTAATATTAATTATAATCATATTTTAAAAAAGTATCTATTATTTAACTATGTAATATACTTATCACAATTAATAATTTTCATTTATAAAAATATTTTAATGATAAAGTTTAACCGAACCCGTGCAACGCACGGGTTTACCCCTAGTAAATCATTTAATTTTAATCAAGCTATTTAAATATAATCGACTGTAATGCAGTAACCTCTATCTAATACATGTAACTCCCGGGTCCTACAAAGTGTTAGAGTACAAGTAAATAAATTTTAGTTTTTTTTTTTATGCAATAAATAAATTTTAGTTAAGATTGAATATTCAGTAGAATCTAAATTTAAATTTTAAGTGAAATAATTTTTTTATCAAATTTTACTTATTTTTTAACGGAACTTTAAACTACTGGATCTATCTTCACCCGCAAATTAATTGTAAACAATGAAAAATAATTGTAGTTTATCGTTCTCCTAGATAAAACTATAAATTTATTTGGAAACCATCATAAAATAAATCTCAATCTAATTTTATTTAATTAAATATTACATACATACAAGTACAAAAGGAGAGTAGTACTTAACTTAACAATAATATTATTTCATCAATCATCATATTATGGCAAGCAATATTGTGGCTCCTTGGCAATCTTTGCTAGTACTAAAGAATCCTAGGTTGAAAAAACATCATAGTTATTTTCATACAAAGAAAACATCATATTCAGTGATTAGGAATGAAAAAACTTCATCATTCAATTATAGATCCACTGCTAATATTCCTATTTATGAGTTGCCAGGGGTATATCAGAGTTTTCATCTTTATACCATCTTCATCTTCCAATCCAAACCAATGTTTCTAACACACATGTTTGATTTTTCATTTTTTTTGCAGGCTTCCTTTGATCAATATATGGATGATAAACTCAGAGTAGCCAGAGCAGTTTTTCATGACAAAACAAAAACTAAACAACTAAATGAGGTACTTTGTAATGAACTATGTGTGTGATTATGTTTAATTTGTTTAATTAATATGGTAATTTTGAATTACGATTTCGGTTACGCTGCAAATCTTTATATTACACAATCATTGTAGCCACAATTGCGGATGCGGTAGACGGATTTGCTATGGTCAACAAATCTACGCATTTTCACACACGGTCACTAACAAATCTTTATCTTTAAATTTTAATGCAAATTTTGATTTTGAAATACTGAGCTTGAAATCTGGACTGCATCACTAGTAGTGATGCAGTCCAGATCACTAGTAATGTGGTAACTACGCGATTGTGTGGATTATTGGCTGCAACAAATAGAAATATGATGGAAATCACTAAAACCATTATATTGCGAGCGCAATTGCAGTCACACATGAAAATTTAAAACTATGTCGCGTCCCGATTAGTCTTTAATTTAAGTCAATGAGTACAAGAAACTATTGTGATGTCAAAGTGTATATTTTGTACAGGAAGAATGGAGAGTTAAAATGGCTCCTATGCAAGTCTTACTTGTTAAAATCCATTTCACTTGTTACTGAAGTTTATAATAGCATTAGTTTACTTTACAATAAGAAAATCACTTAAGTAGTGATTATGTCTTAATTAGCTATAGTAAAGATATGATACAGCAGACCTATGCTAACTAGTATAGTCCTTAGTAGCTATATATAGCCGTTGGAATAACTGTAACAGGATCAAGTTAATCATAATGTTGATTCTTCATTGCTTCTGTATTCCTTTTCTCTCTATCATTCTATAATCATAACATGGTATCACCGCCATAACCGATCCATCCGCTGCCGTAACCGTTTCTGTTATTTCTCTAACTAATTTCTCCGGCGAACATGCCGCCGCGCATTGCTCCTCCTCCTCCGGATCCCTCTTCCGATCCTTCTTCTCCATATTATGTGCATTCTAGTGACAGACCTTCCTCTGTGAAGGTTGTTCCCGTTCTTAATGGTTCAAATTACCACGCGTGGTCACGATCGATGCGTCGTGCTTTAGGTGGCAAACTCAAGCTTGAGTTCGTTGACGGTACCATTCCGGTTCCATTGGATGATTTTGATCCTTCGTTCCGATCATGGAATCGCTGCAACATGTTAGTTCAATCATGGATTATGAACTCTGTATCCGATTCCATTGCTCAATCGATTGTTTTCATGGAGAACGCACTCGACGTTTGGCTCGATTTGAAGGAGCGATTTGCTCAGGCCGATCTTGTTCGTGTTGCTGAACTTCAACAGGAAATGTCTGCATTGAAGCAGGATTCTCGATCTGTTACCGAATTCTACTCCGAGCTCAAACTTCTTCGTGAAGAGCTCGAAATCTACTTACCTATGCCTAATTGTAGTTGCCGGAATCGTTGCACGTGCGAGGCTATGCGCACGGCTCGTGCTAATCATCATATTCTCCATGTGATTCGCTTTCTCACCGGTCTCAATGACAATTTCTCTGTTGTCAAATCTCAAATTCTGCTTATGGATCCCTTACCGCCGATGAATAAGGTGTTTTCGCTTGTTCTCCAACACGAACGCCAAGGCAATCATCACATCACTGAGGAGTCTAAAGCTCTTCTCAATGCTGCTCGTTCCAAAGGTTCGTTTCCTCAACGCTCTGCTACTCGTGTGTGTACCTTTTGTGGCAAGGACAATCACACCGTGGAGAATTGCTTCAAGAAGCACGGTTTGCCTCCACATTTGCGCAAACCTTCTGCTAGCAATGCTGCACTTGAAGGGGGGATTGATGAGTCAAGTGCTGGAGCATCAGAAAATGCAGTAACTCATGCTTCTATGATCACTCAGGAACAAGCTCTACAACTAATTTCTCTGCTTCAACATTCCTTCCCTAGTCAAGATTCAAATGCATCTTCTAATCAGGTTGGCTCTGTTGGTCTCACTGGTCACACATCAGTGAATCAAGGTATGGTTTCTAATTCTTTTCAATCATATAGTTTAGGCAAATGGATAATTGACTCTGGAGCAAGCCATCATATGTGTAGCTCCATCCAACTGTTTCATTCATATAATGAAATAGTTCCAATAAAGGTCAAATTGCCCAATGGTAGTGTAGTCTTAGCAAAGCACTCAGGCATAATCAAACTCACATCTAGTTTCACCATTACTGAAGTGCTATATGTTCCTAATTTCTCTGTTAATCTCATTTCTGTGTCACAATTATGCAAATCATCTCAATATACAGTTCAGTTCACACATTCTCAATGTACAATCCAGGATCAACTTACCAAGAAGATGATTGGTTCTGCTGATTTGTTAGATGGATTGTACTACATTAGTTTTACAGAGAAGGAGGTGAATGCTTATACTGCTAGTGACACTCATCACCCCAACATACCAGCTAAAGCCATTTGGCATTTCAGATTAGGACATGTCTCAATAAATAGAATGTTACTACTCAAAAATATGTTTCCCTTTATTACTGTTGATAATAATGGAGTCTGTGATGTGTGTCATTTCTCTAGACAAAGAAAATTACCTTACAATGTAAGCACAAATAAAGCTCATGTACCTTTTGAATTGATTCATTTTGATATATGGGGACCAATTGCTACCAAGTCTATACATAATCATGTTTTTTTCTTAACTGCTGTTGATGATTACAGTAGGTTTACTTGGATTACTCTTATGAAACACAAATCAGAAACTAGACAACATGTCATAGATTTCATTAAAATGATAGAGGTTCAACACAAATCACATGTTAAAATTGTCAGAAGTGATAATGGAGTTGAATTCCTAATGCCACAGTTTTACTCATCTAAAGGAATCCTCCATCAAACTTCTTGTGTTGAAACTCCTGAACAAAATGGTAGAGTAGAAAGAAAACACCAACATTTACTTAATGTAGGTAGAGCATTATTATTTCAAGCTAATTTGCCCAAAACTTTCTGGTCTTATGCTGTTCAACATGCCACATATATCATTAATCGCATCCCATCTGCTATTTTGAAAAATAAATCTCCTTATGAACTGTTACACAATGAAAAACCTCAAATTGAACATCTCAAAGTTTTTGGTTCATTAGCTTATGCATCTACTTTACTTGCACACAGAAGTAAGCTTGACCATCGGGCTAGAAAATGCATTTTCTTGGGTTATAAGCAAGGTGTTAAGGGTACTATTTTGTATGATTTACATTCTAAATCAATTATCTTGTCTAGAAATGTGACACATCATGATCATATTCTTCCTTACAAACTAACTTCCAATCAACCACCTTGGGAGTATCACACTGATTCACTACCAGAACCTGCAACCTCACCCACCATTGACCATTCCTCAGATACTACTATCACTAGTCCCTTGCCTGCCCAACCACTTCAAATTGACCCCATCACAGACACTACTCCCACTAGTCCTTTACCTACCCAGCATCTCCACTCTAACCCCATTCTTGACTCACATACACCCTTATCTACAGATACAAATATCCCTCTTCCAACCTTGCCTACTTCTTCTTCTGAAGACTGCACTGATTCCACTATTCCTACACCAACTCTTCCTTCCACATCTCAGAGACCTGCTAGAGATAGGCATTTACCTTCATATCTGTCAGACTATGTATGCAATCACTCTAACACATCATCAGTTAACTCTTCATCAGGTAGCTTGTACCCTCTCTCTCATTATCATTCTTTTGCACACCTGTCACCTCTTCATCATGCATACACAGTTTCACTCACACACAACACAGGGCCACACACTTATTCAGAAGCTTGTAAGCATGAATGTTGGCAAAGGGCAATGAATGATGAACTGGAGGCTTTAGCCAAGACTGGTACCTGGGAGATTGTTGATTTACCACCTCACACCAAGCCCATAGGAAGCAAGTGGGTTTATAAAATCAAACACAAGGCAGATGGATCAATAGAGAGATATAAGGCACGTTTAGTGGCTAAGGGTTATAATCAGATAGAGGGTTTGGATTTTTTTGATACATTCTCTCCTGTAGCCAAGTCAACTACTGTTAGACTCTTGTTAGCTGTTGCATCTATTCAAAACTGGCATCTACATCAGCTAGATGTCAATAATGCATTCCTGCATGGTGACTTAAAGGAGGATGTTTACATGTCAATACCTGATGGTGTACACACTTCTAATCCTAATCAAGTGTGTAAGCTACTCAAGAGTTTATATGGCCTCAAACAGGCTAGTAGAAAGTGGTATGAGAAGCTTACTTCATTACTTGTTGCAGAAGGCTACATCTAGTCCACAGCAGATCACTCCCTCTTCACTATCACTTCTGGTTCTAATTTCACTGCTCTCCTGGTCTATGTAGATGACATTATCTTGGCTGGTAATTGCTTGACTGAAATTGACAGAATTAAACTCATTCTTGACAGTCATTTTAAGATCAAGGATCTAGGTTCTTTGAAATATTTCCTTGGTTTAGAGGTGGCACAATCAAGGGAGGGTATCACTATCTCCCAGAGAAAATACTATTTAGATCTTCTTAAATACTCTGGTTTGTTAGGCAGCAAACCATCTTCCACTCCCCTTGATCCAGAAGTGAAGCTTCATAATGATGATAGTAAACCATATGCTGATATTTCACAATACAGAAGGCTTATAGGGAAGCTGTTATACCTAACCAACACCAGACCAGATATTTGTTTTGCCACACAACAGTTGAGTCAATTCTTAAGCAAGCCAACTATCAATCACTACAATGCAGCTTGTAGAGTGATAAGATATCTCAAACACAATCCAGGCAGAGGGTTGCTATTTCCTAGAAATTCTGATTTGCAAATTCTGGGTTTCACAGATGCTGACTGGGCAGGTTGCTTGGATACAAGAAAATCCACAACAGGCTATTGTTTCTTCATTGGTTCTTCTCTGGTGTCATGGAAAGCCAAGAAACAAACTACTGTATCAAGATCATCTTCAGAGGCAGAGTACAGAGCACTATCAAGTGCTACATGTGAACTCATTTGGTTACTATACTTGATGAAAGATTTGAAGGTTCCATATATGTAGCAAACCCCCTGTGATATATTGTGATAGCCAGAGTGCATTACATATAGCCTCTAATCCTGTTTTCCATGAAAGAACTAAACACCTAGAAATTGATTGCCACTTGGTAAGGGAGAAGCTACAGCAGGGCTTACTCAGGTTACTACCTATCTCTACAGAAGATCAATTAGCAGATTGCTTAACAAAGCCTTTGGGAGCAGCCAAGTTCAATGGATTCATAGGCAAGCTAGGCTTGATTGATATATACAAGCCTTAGCTTGAGAGGGGCTGTTAAAATCCATTTCACTTGTTACTGAAGTTTATAATAGCATTAGTTTACTTTACAATAAGAAAATCACTTAAGTAGTGATTATGTCTTAATTAGCTATAGTAAAGATATGATACAGCAGACCTATGCTAACTAGTATAGTCCTTAGTAGCTATATATAGCCGTTGGAATAACTGTAACAGGATCAAGTTAATCATAATGTTGATTCTTCATTGCTTCTGTATTCCTTTTCTCTCTATCATTCTATAATCATAACATTACTCATGAATGTCCAACCATCAGCAGATGTCAAATTAACAATTAAGTCTAATGGTGAAGATTATCCACCTCACATTCCTCATCACATTAGCAAAATTCTTGAAGTTCACTTTGTAAGCACTTTCATTAGGAATACAATCTAATTTTGCAACTTTTTTTTTTGGTTAATTTCTTAGGTGATCATTGTTACTTTGTTTGTATCTTGATTCATATTCACATAGAGTTTAATTTTGAAATATGTCAAGCAATCACGATTTACGATCAATCGTATATGTAACTTTTAAAATTTTAATAAAAGTCAAATATTTTTAATGGTCTAACGAGTATAATTAATTGACCGTGTAAAAAATGTTTTTACACTGACGATGCATGTTCAATTAAATTATTTCAGATAAAGTGGGAGCTGAAAGGACTCAATACCCTTGACAACAATGATCCTTACCACTTAAGTTTAGATGTAAAAGGTACTATATATCCAGAAAGGAGTGGAAAACATAGTTGGCTCAAGAATCAAATAGAGATGAAGATAAGCTTTATTCTTTCTCCAGCAATAGGTTTTATTCCTGAAGATGTCTTACAAAATGCATTTGAAATGGTGAGAATGCTTTTTCCTTTTTATTGACATAAGCACTTTTTGAGATTGTTTTGAGAGCTTATGTCTATAAGTTTTTTTTAGCTTAGTTCAATAATCTCTTTAGGATAGCTTATGAAAACAATCTGTAGCACAATTTAACTTTGTTTTATCTTTTGTTATTTGGTATAGAAATAGTTTATGCACACACATGAATAAGAACTAATAAAGCTAATCAAATTTGCTTAAATTAATTTAGACATGTTTGGGTTGACTTGTTTGACCTTATCTATTAATATAGGCACTTGTGATAGAAATAGGTTATACATAAAAATGACCAGTTAGACTATAAGCACTTAATTAAGTTGTTTATTGCAATCGGGTCTAAATGTTGATAACATATATGCTGATTAAATTAACAGGTTTTCAAAACAATGTCAAATGAAATGAAGCAGGACTTTAATGGTAGATTATTGGCAGATTATAACAATTTCAAGAGGTACAAATCAAAGAAGAATTCAGTCTAAACATGTTGTTCCATTCCATTTGTTGCAACCTTGACTGCAATTGCTGAGGAGGAATTTTTTTTCAGCCAATTCAATCAATGGATCACAATTAATAATGGGTGTCATTTTTTAACTGTAAATTAGTCCTGATTAATTTATATATAAAAAAAATGACTTTGTCTAGTGTTCTTTTTACAAAGTGCTCTTAGAAAGAATTATTCTATGTGTTTTGTTTCCTTTTTTCAACACAATAAATATTAAATAATATAAGATTTCAAAAATATGAGTAAGATAAAAGCTTTACCATTATACAAAAAGTTGGCATGTTTGGCAAGCAATATACTTTGATTAATTGGTTTTGTCTGAATTTTTTATAAGTAAACGATAAAAATATTAAGGACAACTATCGAAGAAGACGTGTCATTAAATTATATGAGCATTAATTGTAGCGTGAGGTTTTAGTAAAATTAGGACTTTTTTTTTTGTTGGTAAGTTAGGACATTTTTGTTTTGCAAAACTAAAAGATATTTGGATAAAAAATAAATTAACATATTATTATAAGTTTTGTGACAATAAATACCATCACATGTAAGCAAAATTTAACACATATTATGTGTAAATATAATTAGAATAATATATAAAATATTTAAATATACATATATATATATATATATATATATATAAAAATGTTATTTTAATAAAATATTTGGAGATAAGTCTCTCCATGATAGAGAGATAAAATTTTCTGATTCCTCTTTTATGAGTATTTCTCCCTCATCTCCATCCATGCATGCGGAAAAAAATTATCCGTCTTCAAATTTCTAAATTATCCCCAGAATAATCTTCTTTTTTTTTTTGTGATTTGTTAATCCCCGCAATAATCTTCACCTAAAGATAGAATTGATATCCCTAATTGCGAGTTGTTGGTTCTAGGGTCTTATACATATACGCATATTTTTTATATGGAATTATGGGTTCCTATTTTTTTTTTATTCTCATTGTACTATTCATGATCTTCCACCCGGAAAGACGATTGGAGTTGCTAAGAAATAGGGAAGATTTTACTATTTTTCTAATGCAAAAATTGGTTAGAAGGAGTTGGAATTCTAAAATTCTTCAAAATTATAATAAAATAGAGAGGGAAAATGGAGAAAACAAATAGAGAAAATCATAACTCAATTAGAAGGTGTATCTTTTGCACTTAATTCGATCTCGATCATAGAGTCTTCTTATGGCTCCAAATTATGATTTTAGCACAAACATTTTGGTCTCCTTGTTTTCCATTAATGAAGCATGTTTCCATCATTATTTATAGGGGAAACAATTATTTTAGTCCTTCAATGTGCATGTCGCTATCATTTTGGTCCCTCACTGAGGAAAAACTACAAAACAGTCCATGAATCAACATTCTGTTAGTCAATTTAGTTCAATCCGTTAATTTTGGCCGTTAAGTCAACAAAATCGCTGATCTGACCTTTTTTGGACACACGTCAGCATGTTTATTATTTATGAGGATTGTCTTAACTCTCTTATTATATAACATGAAAGTGTAGAGTATTGATTATACTTGCATTTATTTTGGAATGCCTTACTAACTCTCTGTTTTGTGTAATTTCTGGGCCTTTGGGGGTTCAGAGGTGCAGGGTGTGGACTTAGCATCTGAGGAGTAGCTCTTGTTGAGTTTCTTAGCTACTAGTGGTAAGGAGTTAAGCTTTATGCTTCTCCTAGGAACACTTTATTTAGTCTGGTTGTAATAAGTAGATTGCTCTGATATTGTAACATCGAGTCGGGTAGACTTTATTCCTTATTCGATGTCTTTGAGTATGAATCCTTGCTTATGTTATATCCATGACTTGTTATATGGATGATTTGAAGTATTATTGAGCTATATCTTTGAGACTCATGAAATATGCATGAACAATTATATATGATGAAATGAATGTTTTATTTTATGTGCACCATGATGCTTATTTATTTAATTGTTGTAAGTAAATAATTATAAGTAAGGGTTACGGTGCTACAGAAACTATAGAGATCAAAATCTGGCAATATTATAGAGACTAATTGTTTATTTCAACACAAAATAATTGTCATGCCAAAACTATCTGGGATGGATGCTTTTGGTATGTCAATATTGGAGATTTGTTTCATTCTACCAATCTTCTTTACAGTAGTTCTGTTTTTTAACTCTATTGGACTTGCCAACAACTTTTTCCAACCCCCACATTTATTTATAAATAACAACACATGGCTCTGGAAGTATACTTCCAGACAGCATAATTCGTCAGGAAGTGCATTTTTCCGGATGTGTAGAGGGTAGGGAAAGTTCCTCCTATTGGACTTGCTATTAGTTACTTGGTGTTTCATGCTTGTAACAAAATCTAGTAGCATAAATACGTCCTTCTATCATATATGTGCACGTTTGATTTGGTGGTGAGTTGATTCTGCCAAACTCACTGGTTATCCAAACGTGCACGTATTCATTTTCTGATTAACTAACTTGGTGGTTCTATTTTGTTTAAAGGGTAAAATAACTGATACCCCTGTAATGTGGGCGTGTTTTGTTTTTCCCCCCTATAAAATTTTTTCGTGCAACTCGCCCCTTGCAAAAATTATAATAAATCCACGTGGCAAAAGTGCACATTCAGCGGCCAAGTTTTGTGTATAGGGGGCAAAAGCAAAGAGTCAGTATTTTGCAAGGGGCGAGTTGCACGAAAAAAATTTATAGGGGGAAAACTCACTGGTTATCCAAACGTGCACGTATTCATTTTCTGACTGATTAACTTGGTGGTTCTATTTTGTTTAAATGTTTCTCTTTCTCTTGACTCTTTTATTTTACTTGGAGGTTTGAATTATGAAGCTTAAATTTGATATTAATTTTAACTAGTTAGTATCATCCAAAATTAATCTACTGAGAGACGGCAGAGAAAGCTTTCAACAGATTCTAGGAAGGCATTTGAATTGTTTTTCCTTATACATGCCAATTTGCCATAAATTTTGAGAATAATTTTGTTATTATGAATTGAACTCTGATCCTATGTATGGCTTGTATTAATATAACTTGCAGTTATTCATAAATTACATTTTATTATTTATTGGTCGTAAATTACACAAACCCTCTAACTTGTCACATCAAACTAATCAACTTTTCAACTTCCAAATGTATTATCATTAACAAAAGCAGCCAACGATTTATTAAAAGTTGTAGCATTAGGTTTAACACAATTCATCCAAAATTGAGAAATCATGAAACTAGTTGAACCAGATTCAGCAAAATAACCAATAACCAAGACTTCATGAGAAATGGAATGAAGTGGCTGTTGGAAGCTCTAGAGATAGTTTCATGAGAAGGAGAATTGACTCTCAAGACTTCAAGGGAGGGAGGACGCATGTCGAGCGATTGCAAGGTTTTTCTACAACAATTTGATGTCGCTTGATGTGGTACAGAGTGATGAACACTACAAGAAAAACAGTGTCTACCCACGGCTTTTTTGGGCTATACCCACGGCTTCACCTTGAGTATACGATAATTACCCACGGCATACCCACGGCACGGGGTCGTGGGAATTTGCCTCGTTGGTAATTCATTACCCTAGAAAAAGCCGTGGGTAAGCTTACCCACGCGTTACCCACGGCCTTGTTCACGGTATTATCCTGGAGTTAGCCGTGGATATTATCCACGGTATTACCATGAGGAGCTATTTCCCACGGCTTTTCCATGGAAACTGTCGCTCCATCATGACTGATGCTTACCCACGGCTTTGCCACGGGGAAAGTTTAGACGACGGCAATACCGTGGGTAGTGTCAATTTTTTTTTTTTTTTTACTTTCTTAACCTGTTAATTAGTAGCAATTTTTTCCTATTATTGTGAGGAGTATAAACTTACTCCAATTTCATGCAACACCAGAACCAATTTCAAACTAAAACACTAACTAAATTTAAAACAAATCAAATTGAGTCAACAAAAGATCACTAGCTAGCTCAAACTAAATTGTAGTGTTAACAAGAATTGACACTTGTAAGTGTCAAAATAACCAGAAAAGAAGCTAGCAATTTAGACAAAAGTTGTAGCCATAACTGTATATAGAAACGTCGCTACAAGCCTAAGCTTAATATCAATCATAATAACAAAATGCACCAAGAATCTAACCATAATTATGATGCAGTCATAATAACATGCACTAAATATCAATTTTCCTCGATGTCATCATCACTAGTACTGTCGTACCCATCCTCGGATCCATCCTCGGACCCATCCTCAGACTCATCATAATCTGGATGACGATGTTGACAACGGGAGGCATCAGCCTGCATGGAAGCTACACTGTTTGTCAACGCTATCAGCTGCCTTTGGAACTCTGCAGCCTGCTGCTCTGACTTCTGAACTTCCTTTTCCCGCTTCAGCTCTGCTTGCCTAAGCTCCTCCCGTGTATTTCGAAGTTCATCCTCTGCTGCCTTTGCTCGCTCCTCTAATGTGGCCAACTGCGTTGCCATCTCGTGAGAATAGTGGGATGAAACTTGGCTGCAACCCATAGATAGAACAATGTTTGGGACAAGACTTGAAACACCTGGTCTATAAAGTGAGGAACTATCTCCAACACCATATAGACGACCTCGATTTTTCCCCCCAGCTGATTTGGCCCACAACTTTAAACGAGTCGCAGAGTCGACCATTTGAGAGCCACTCTCATCTGCACCTTCTGAGGCCCGATTCAACTTAGTCTGAAAAGTATCCTGTTCATAATAAAAAACAATGTAAATGCTAAATTTTAAAACCAAAAAATAATAAGGAAATAATCAACGCTTTAATTTTCCTTACATAAGTGTTTTTAGATCTAAGATCAACCCAATCCGAGTCCTTCTTACGGATGTGAGTTCTTAAAAAGACCTCGTCCACTGTGGGTTGTCTACCCAACTCTTCAGCCTTTCATGAATATAAAAACAAGACAAACATTAATTTTGTGCCAAACACTCTAATGTTGTTAAGGTACATGGAAAAACAATAATAACAGTTCATTACAAAGCATTAATATCGGTATATTATAACATAGTTGTTCAGTACATAGCACAACAGATTTCGATCCTCAGCATCAGGATCTTCTGCTGCTGTCTCTGCTGCTAAGTATCAACTATTTGATTAATCTGACAGCTTAGCTATCAAATGCAAAATTAATAAATACTGATGCTCTTCCATAACAGTAACTCTGTCGTTTAGACTTGTTCACGGCTGATGCTCGTTTGCAAATCATTTCCAATCAATTTCTTGTATTGTTCTCAAATTTATTCATAACAGTTCAGCATAACAATTCAGCACAATTCTAAGTCATAACAGATCAGCATAACAGTTCAGCACAATTATCATACGAGTTCAACATTTTAATGGTAAATCAGTTCAGTTTATGTTATAAAATATGCAAAAGGAAAAATGTACCATCTTTAAGGTATGATCGATGAAAGATCTGGATCCGCCAGTATGGACAGACCCACCTTTCTTTGAATCACGGTTTTTCTTATTTCGCTTTGATATCTCTTGATAGGCTGGCTTCTTCCACTCTTCCTCAAGATCTTTCCAAGCTTCTTCTCCTATCCAAGACACTTTTGAGGAATATTCCAATTTGTTTTGCAAGCCATAAGTTTCACAGACATTGAAAGTTTTGACTCAGGTCGATTTGCAGTAGTTAGCAAATCATAAAAGTCTTGATCATCATTGTTTGGGGGTTCTTCATTAATCTCTTCCTCGTTGTCCTCATCACCAACACTTTGGAAGTCATTTGTTCGGTGATCAAATGCATCCTCGACCATATGTTGCAGTAACGTAAATGGATCATCATTATCCATATGTCCACTACTACTTGGAACATTTTTTGGGTCGATACGTGGAATTCCTTCGCCATGATTAGTCCAATACAAATATTTTGGTTGGAACCCATACTTATACAAGTGAACTTTGACTGAATTTAGAGACTGTATATGCCTACACATGCACTTGTCACAAGGACATCTGATTCCACCATCACTTACAAACCGAGGTCGACTTTTTGCCTTACTTACAAACTCTTTAACACCAGATATAAAGGCGGGCTTCAAACCCCCTCTACCAGGGTAAAGTCTATCATATACCCAACTACGATCAGGTGGGTAGCCATTCATTTTCAAAAGAAGCTCCTAAAATGCAAAACAGCTAACAAGGCCCCAATAAGAACCCATCAAAAGAAAATTACCAAAAGAAATACCTAATTAACTAAACAACTACAATATTATAAAGCTCGATAACACAAATATAATTAAGATAAATCAAATCACTATCCATCAAAACAAAGACACAAAAAGAATTCAAAACAAACAAATAAAGACTATATATCTTAAAATTTCAACAATATTATGGTGCCGGAGTGAGATTGATCAATCCAAAATAAGAGTTTTAACAAGATCTCCTCTGCCTTAGACCAAGAGACCATCCCCTCACCCTAAAATTACTTGTTGTGTATACCAATTATTAAATTCACTTTCAATACATATATACTACACTTCAAAATATATTCAAAATCAAAATTCCTATATATTCTTAATGTTAAAACTTTGGCCGAAAAAGGAGAAGAAAAAAAATAATCAAAGGATCATCATTATAAGTTTGCTTTTTATTATTCTTCCTATAGTTATATATTAAATAATCATATATTGGAACCATATTATTACTAACACAAATAGGGAAGGTCCAAAACAAAGAAAAACAAAAACAGTAAACAAAAAACAAGCAGGCCCAAAAAAACAAAAAACAGTACAGCAGAAAGGCCCAAAACATAAACAGGAACACACCCCTACAAAAACCAGTAACCTCCCCTGTAGCAGAAAAATTGAAGAGGCAGAAACTGCAACACGTGATAAATTAATTTTAAACGATCTCGATCATTAATTCAAACCAAACAGGTGATAAACTATTTAATATGATGGATTTTGGGTCATTTAATCTCGATTCAATGGTCAAAATTGCTTAATTGCATGCTTTCATAACCGCATCGAATCTGAACCATTTTCTTTAAATTTTCATATAAGTTTCCTTTACTCGAGATATTGCCAAACACTGAATATGAATATACACATATCTTTCAACAAGGATTTAATTTTTGATTCAACACATTATGCAAGTATACAAAGTTCACTAGACTCAACCCTTTTTATATTCACATCCTTTTAATACATGGCTTTAATTTTTTAAAACATTTGAACTTGTTCATCCTTTTTATAAATACCTTAAACAGATAAGTCAGTAGCTTATTGCAAAGAGAACATAAACCATTTGTATTCACACTCATTAACAATGTGATCATGGTACTAATTCCTACAACACACACAAACTGTCCATGAAGCTACACTCATTAAAAATGTTAGATTATAACTTTTTCCCAAATTAATTTTACTAAACTATGTATCAGTCTCTAGAATTTAATATCATGCAACTACAAAGTACTTAAACACTAGAACTTAGTAATTAAGACCAAAATAAAACACAAGAACTTAAACACCACACATCACCAGGACAAAAAACGCAGCTAAATGCTAAATAAAACACTCCAAATCAGAGTTGATTCTCAGCTTCAAACAAACTAATTAAAACCAAATCCCATAAAATTTCAAGTTTCCCAACAACAACAAAGTTGATTCTTAGCTTCAAACAACAACATTATATCATTCATGTACAAGAATAAGAAGATTGAGAAGTGAGGATAAAACTCACCGTTCCAGTTGAGAGGGAAGAACAAAGAAGTCACCGCCGGCACAGTTGAGAAGGTCTCCGTAGCTGAGATTGTCGTCGGAGATTAGTGGGTCTCCGTAGTAGAGGGTGAGTCGCTTGTGTTCTTGGGTCTCCGTAGCTGAGATTAGCTGAGAAGAGAAATGACAAATGGGAAAGTGAAATGTGAATAGAAAAGGTAAAGTAAAAAGTTTTGCATAAAAAATAATTATAATTATATTTTATAACTACTCACTAAAATGCCGTGGATAATGAAAACTACTTTTTTTCCATACACAAGGATATGCCGTGGGAACCATTAAAAAATAAAAAAAATTTATTTTATACATACATACCGATATGCCGTGGGTAATGAAAATTATATTTTATGCATACTGACGGATATGCCGTGGGTAGCGAAAAACATGCTTTCCCGCGTAGCTTTTTTTTTGTGGGAACAACATTTTCGTGAAAAAATTTAAGCGCAATGAGATAGTTTTCTTATTTTTAGCTTACCCACGGACAAGCCATGGGTAATACCCACGGATAATGGCCCTGGGTAAAAATGCCCTGGGTATATGCAACTTTTCTTGTAGTGGAATTTATTATTGTTAAGATAGTTAGAGTTTGTTGATGTTAGTTAGTTAGTTAGTTAGTTAGAAATTAGTTATAGTTGGTTACTCAATTAGTTAGTTAATTGAGTCCTATAAATAGAACACTAATGTACACAATTTACTATTCTTTTATCAATCTATATTTATTCAATATGAATTTCTATGAGTATCTTCCTCATGAATACTCTTATGCTCTCTATCTTGCGTATGAGTTTGATCTCCATCCCTATGATTCCTTGATTTCTAACATGGTATCAGAGCGATACCCAAGGGATGAAGATGAAGATTGTGCTTCCGCTTACGATTCTGAAAATTGCGAAGAAGATGAATCCGACGATGTTGCAATTCTCAGCACTCAAGATCTGGAATCTTCTACTTCTCAAGATTCAATTCTTTTTGGCAGCTTCGCAAGTCCAATCATTCCGGTTTCTATTCCTTCGATTGCATCAGATTTTGATGGTTTCTCCATCAAGATTGGGGAGATAACTTGTTTTCTTGGTGACTCTTGCTGCAGCAATGTCGATTTCGCTATCGCCGCTTCAGAAGAAGACAAACAATCGAAGAATTTCGAGCTGGAATTTGTACTTTCTGACGTCGTTTTGAAACTGCAGAATCAATCTAGTGTTCAAGTGTTTTCTTCTACGATCAAGGTCAAGCGTAAACACGACGGCAACGTCCAATTCTCGCAAGATCAAGATCAGAACAGCAAGAAAGGTGAAATGCTTTCTGATTTTCTGCTATGTTCATTGGAGAGCTTCGCTTTCTTTTCTCAGCATCGTGGTTTATGCATAACTGTTTTCGATCCCGGCGGTGTAGTCGTCAAGCATCTTTCTGTTATGAAGGTTCTCCATGATTGCGGAGAAATTCTTCGCCGTGAACCTCAAACTCACAACGATGGTGCAACAGATTATGTAATCACAGTGTTTGATCCTGGTGGTAATCAATTACTCTGTTTTGATGCACTACTTCTTATTTGATGCGCTCAGAAGGTGTTTGTATTAAGTCCTTTGAAGCACTACTTCACTATTGCGATTTGTTGGAATATGGATGATGATTTCTTGAAGTTTTTTGTTTGAAGTTCGGAATATCTTGTTTGGAAGATCTCCGATGGTTAAATTGGGTTTCACATTGTTATTTCAACTCAATTGGTGAATTTACCTATTTTGAGTTTGAGGGGGACAATTACAGTATAGCGCTTCAGAACTTGATATTCAGAATCTCATAAATCTTCAGAATTTCATAAATCTTCAGAATTTGCTATCGTTTCCTTGAATCAGGGATGTTGTTGTTGTGGTAGGTGACACCACTACTAGCTTTTGGTTCACAGAAAGATGATTGTTGAAAAGGAAAGAAAGATTCAGGATGCATTGTTGAAGACATAGGCATGGGAATATTGTAGAAGTGTTGTTGATTGGGTTTGATGTTAATAACTGTGGAGAGAAGAAATTGATGTGAGGAGTTTCAAAATCTGCTAATGTTTCAGACTTTGATAGACCTTCAGAACTTGTTAGTTCTTCAGAACCTGATAACCAGCACCTGATAACCTTCAGACTCTAATGAAGCCAGAAATAGTTGAACTAGCTTCTGATTCCTCTTCAGAGGGTACTCTATGGTGCTTCTGCATTTTTCCCATTCTGATTCGCTATTTTCCCTTCTGAATTGATTTTCCTTCTGATACATAAATTCTCCTTTTGAACATCTATGTTGAGATTTATGGGTTTGTTGCACGAGCACATAGAATTGTTCTCAGCTGATGGAGTATCCCCTTTGCCAAGCTGTTTACAAATGGAATGAGTGAAGGTATTTCATCAGAGGCTACCTTACCAGATGTACCTCCGGAAACTTTTAAGGTTTTGCTGACCTTTTACATGATGGCCAATTGAATGAGGACATTATTGATTCTAGCTCTTCCTTACTCCAACAACTCCTTCCATTGGCTGATTGATTTAGAGTGACATGTCTTCACCAAGAATGCTGCAAAATGCTATTAGAATGCCTCTCACAAGTAGAATGTCTTACTGGGAAGTGTTTGGAGGAATGCCATTTTTTAGATTGTTTTAATTTTACACAACAAATATTGAAAATAATTGTAATTCAAACTCAAAATTGGCAAATTTACCAATGTTGAGTTTGAGGGGGAATGTTAAGATAGTTAGAGTTTGTTGATGTTAGTTAGTTAGTTAGTTAGTTAGTTAGAAATTAGTTATAGTTGGTTACTCAATTAATTAGTTAATTGAGTCCTATAAATAGAACACTAATGTACACAATTTACTATTCTTTTATCAATCTATATTCATTCAATATGAATTTCTATGAGTATCTTCCTCATGAATACTCTTATGCTCTCTATCTTGCGTATGAGTTTGATCTCCATCCCTATGATTCCATGATTTCTAACAATTATTACTATGTGTGATATGGTTTCAAGACATGGCGTAGGATTTAAGTCACCGTCTTTTAATGAGATTAAAGGGAAATATTTGAAGGATGAAGTTGAGTTTACAATGGAAGCTTTGGAAGAACATAGAGCTATGTGGAAAATAAAAGGTTGCACCATAATGGTCGATGAATGGGCCGGATAATGCCTATAGTACCATGTTAAACTTGTTAGTAAATGGTCCAAAGGGAACATTCTTTTTGAAGTCAATTGTATTATCTTTTACTGATACAGGTTCACCTGAAAAACTCTTTGAGATAATGGATGACATTGTTGAAGAGGTTGGGGAAGAAAATGTTGTCCAAATTGTGACGGATGGTGCAGATTACTATGAAGCTGCTGGTGAGATGTTGATGAAGAAAAGGACTAGGTTGTATTGGACACCTTGTGCAACACGATGCATTGCGATGATATTAAAAGACTATGAAAAGATACCCATTATTTATAAAGAAACAAATGACAAGTGTATAAAAATTGTAATGTTTATTTATTCAAGAGATTCTCTCATTTCTCTATTGCTGCACTTCACAAGAGGTATAGATTTGTTTGAGACGGGTATGGTTATCGCTGCCTTATATTGGTTATCTTTATGTGTTCTCCATGAGAACAAAAGAGCATCGATAAGAATGTTCATATCCAAGAAGTGGAAGTCCAGCGAGTTTGCAGAGACAAAGGATGGGAAATCGGTTGAGGATTTGGTTTTGGACAAGGAGTTTTGGAAAAATGTTATGATTTGTTATGAAGGTGAAAATCATGTGGTTCAAGTGCTTCATTTGGCCAATTCAATTGGCAAACCAGCCATTGGTTTCATTTATGAGGCAATGGAAAAAGCTAAAGAGGAGATACGAAGGAGGAGGATTTCTAAAGGTGACGTAGAAAGGTATATATGTTCGGCAGGATCAATTATCAACTTTAGCTTTAAAATTGAACATTTGATTTGTTGTCTTGGTTTGAACAGAGAAAATTAATTATATTTTTTCTATTTTTTTAGTTTGATGCCTCTACCGGATCTCATTGATAAAAGATGGGACAAACAACTCGATAGTCCTTTGTATGCTGCGAGCTATTTTCTTAACCCTCAATTTCACTATAGTCCTGGATTTATAGATGATATTAAAGTTAAACGTGGTTTAGATCATTGTATAACAAGGATGGTGGCCGATCCCGAAGAAAGATCTAAAATCAAAAGTCAACTTGATGATTTCGATAAACAGGCAAATATTTTTGGTCATCCTATACCCGTAGTTACAGCTGATGAGGAGATTCCACCAATTTGGTGGGCATCTTCTATAGATGGACAACCAGAGCTCCAGAAATTTGCAATTCGTGTAACAAGCTTAACATGCAGTTCTTTTGACGGTGAGCGTAATAAAAGGGCCCTCGAGATGGTAAGATGATAAAAATTATTGAATATGAATTGTAAAATACCTACTACTTGCCAATCTTAATTGTATTTGTATTTGTATTTGTATTTGTTTAGGTTCACGCTAAGAGGTGTCTCTTTGATGAGGATGAGACTGATGGTGATGATGTTATTTTTGTCATGGCTAATCCAAAATTGGCCGAAAAGAAGAGAGCGCCAATTGAGCAAGTTTTTGATGATAACAGGGAGACGTTGAATGTTTAGATGTGGACGATTTGGATTTGGATACTCCATATCTGAAGCCTCGAGATGATGTGGGGATTGCTGATTTGCATGATGAAAATCCTAATGGAGTTGGAGATGAAGATTAAATGGAAGATTATGATTTTAATTTGAAAGACTTTTTAGATTAAATATCTAGAATTTGGCTAACTGTTATTGGTGTTTATGTCTTGGCACTTGTTAATACCTTAATACTACAGATTTAGTTCTTAATTTGTGACATATGAATTATGTATAACTTTGGTTAGTATGAATTTTGTATGATCTTGCTATCCTTGCTAAAATCTCACTCTTTAGGATCTTCATTTTGATGACATGTTCATTTTATTATTCGCATTTACCATTGAATAGTTGGAATAAAAGAATCATGGTTTCATTCGAGCACGAGACACTGAAAACTGAGAATGGTAGCTGCTGAAGACCACATCAGACAGTTCATGCAAAAACTAGCCGAAATGGATGTTGGTATGTCAATACTAGATATTTGTTTCAGTCTACCAATCTTCTTTATGTTTATGTTTTATAAATTATAACTGTACTAGAGTTGCTGTTAGTAACAATTTCATGTTAGTTCGGTCCGGTTTTGATTACCTCCACTTCTGACCTCATGATTCTTAACATTGACACAATTTACGGCCTTCCACCCATAGGGTTATTAATTTTCGACTTCGGTTTTATTTATATGGAGAAGTTTGTATCATGTTGCGAATGAAGCTTTGGCTTCCAATTTGTTTTCTAAATTCATCAATATTAGATTGGAAATTTTCTTCACCTAAGGCTCAAATTGGAACCTTTTAAATCAACCTATAGCAGCAAATGATGGTTTTCTTTCATTTATATATTTGAGTCATAGTTTCTTCAATGTTCTTTTTTGTTTAAATGTTTTTCTTTCTCTTAACTCTTGTATTTTACTTGGTGGTTTGAATTATGTAGTTAACATTGTAAAGATGTTTGGAGTAGATGAAGAAGCAACTAAGTTGAAAATTTGACATTGTAACCAAGAGAGAAAGACTAAATTGCATGATTTGAACAAATTCTGCAGAAAACTATTCTGTAGAAAAGTAGGAACATGTTTGCCTAAATAATCATCCTTGATTAGAAAAGAAACATGAGCTCATTACTTATTAAAAGATTTTGTGTTTTATTTTACTTTTCCATTTTAAATAAGTTGGATGAATTTGGATTCCTTGCAATTAGGAAATCCAAAGTCCAACAATCCAAATTGTTGGATGAGCTCATTACAAAAATTTATTTTTATTTCTAAAAATTTAAGTGTTATGAATATTAATTCAAGAAAATATAAACAAATTAATATATTATTAATTTTAAATTAAAAAATCAATTTTAAATATTAGATAATTCACACTCAATTGATTTTCTCTCATTCTCATGAATTAATTATGACTATATATAGTCATGTATTTCAATATTAAATAATGTTGGCGTTGGTTGAAAATATACATGTAGAAAAGTCCTAATTTTCTTAACAAATAGCATAGCACCAACAACTATATACCCATCAATATATTTTGTAAAGAATCATATTTCTTTCATTTTTTTATTTATGTATCAAATATGACTCTTTAAATCATGTATGTCATGTGAGAATGAGTATTAGATATGATTGAAATATAAAGTGATTGTATTGTAAATTTTAACCCATGATATTTTATTTTTACGAAACCCTTATTACATTTATCTACTATTTATTAATTAATAACTTACTATATTTAGATTGCTTAAAATATTGTAATATTCTATTATTTTATCAAAATATAATTACTTATATGTGTTTGGTAATGTAATTTTCAAAACTATTTTACAAATGAGAAAATGAGAAAATTCGTTTGGTTACCTAATTTTCAAAAATAGTTTTGGAGACAAGAAAAGTTCGGAAAAAAAGTTACAGATTTTTTCGCGGAAAAAAGTTTCGATTTCAAATAAATATAATTCCGGAGTTTTTTCCGGAAAAAAGTTTTTGATCTTTTTTTGCGAAAGTTCCTGATTTTTTCTGAGAAAAATCTTTCCAATCTTTTTTCAGGAAAAAATTTCGATGTTTTTTTCGAAAAAAAAAGATGCCGATTTTTACAGGAAAAAAAAATTCCCCGATTTTTTCGGGAAATTTTTTTCAATTTTTCGGAAAAAAATTCCCGATTTTTTTGCAGAAAAAAGTTCGATTTCAGATAAAAACAATTCCGAAATTTTTCCCGTAAAAAAAGATTCCGATCTTTTTTCGCGAAAGTTCCTGATTTTTTCCGGAAAAAACTTTCGGATCTTTTTCGGGAAAAAAATTTCGATATTTTTTCGGAATAAAAGTTTCGATTTCAGATAAATACAATTTCGGAGATTTTCTAAAAAAAAGTTCATCATTTTTAATGGAAAAAAGTTTACGATCTTTTTTTCGAGAAAAATTTTTCAATTTTTTTGGGGAAAAAATTTCCATTTTTTTGGGAAAAAATTTCGATATCAGATAAATACAATTCCGGAGTTTTTTCCAGAAAATGGTTTCAAATATTTTTTCGGGAAAAAAGTTCCAATTTTAAAGTTTTCAAAATTAAAATCCAAAATTGAGAAGCAAAACATCTATAACTAGTTTTTGTTTTTTAGTTTTTAAAACACCAAATTTGAAATAGTTTTTAGAAATTGTGCTTCCAAACAAGTTTTTTTCTTTTTCAATTTTTAAAAACTAAAATAGAGAATTTAAGAAGTGTTTCAAACAAGCCCTAAGTCTTTGATTGGAATAAGAGAAAGAGAAGCGAGAGAAAGAGAAACAAGAGAGGAAGGAGAGAAAGTCCCTATTTATTTCTTCTGATTGGCACTAGAGAGAAAGTGAAATGAGAGACCAAATTTGTGTAGGCCCCAGAGAATACCAATTTGTGTTGCTTTTTACTTTTTTGTCCTTTATTTTTTTTTTATGTTTCTTACTAATATTGCTTACACAGTTTGCAAACTTTTTATTTTATAACACTTTTTTTATGTAGTATAATTATATACAGTATTATACAATATTTTATGCATTGTTGCAATCGGTACTTCTATATTATGTTCCAGCCGCTTGTTTTGAATAGTAATTGAGATAATTAATTTAATAAATTATGAATTGAATAATTTGTTTGAATGAGTTCAAACATATTTTTTTTATAAAACTAAAATTAATAAGAATATTATATCCTACTACTATTTTACAGAAAAAAAATATTAAATTTAACTAATGTAATCAATTAATTTTGGGAATAAATAACTAAAGTTAAATAGATAATATTATGTCTATTTTAGTCTAAGGATATTTTTGTCTTTTTAAACATTACACATACTTCTTTATCTTCTATTTCTTTTCTCTTTCTTTTATACCAAACAATACCTTAGATCTTTCTTATTTCTTCTTGATATTCTCAAAAGGGTTAAATATGTTATTAGTCACTCCAAAGTTACCAAGGTTTGTTTTTAGTCCTATGAAAAAAGTGATATATTTTAGTCCCTACAAAAGTTTTAAGTATGCATTTTTAGTCACTGCCAATTTTCAAAATTTTAAATATTGTTTAATTATCATTAAACTTTTAATTATCATTAAAGTGATATTTTTATTCCATGGATTTGAGATTTATGAATTTTGTATAATCTTACGATTAATATTGTAACGATTATACGATTTACGATTTTACTTCCCCTTTTCGATTGTTGTTCGAAGTTGCAACATTGTCCATGTAAGCACTGTCCGAGTATAATTTCAGAGTTTGTTTGTAACAACTTGAGGAGGAGTGTTAGAACATTTGAAAAAATATCATGATATTATCTTGAATTATGTCATTGGATTATGTATCTTATCTCATAGGAGTAGTTCACTTGGTTAATTATTACTGTGATTCATTTCCCTATTCATTAGGAGTCTTGTAATAAAGAGATGATAGTGCTGAATCTTTTGGTATTTTCAAATTATCAGTCATAATCATATTTTTTAAGCTTCATTCTTTGAATTATTTTTCCTTTCCGCACAACTTCAGCATATACATGTATCTTTTTCTCCTTGGGCAGGTTATAATATTTTGTAAAGCAGTTTTTGTTAATTTCAGTCTTTACTTTCAATTGGATTAACACATATTTTCTTTCCTTGACAAATTTTACTAACTTGCTCACTTTTAAGTTCCTTGTTTTCTTGTCTTTTATTGTTTCCTCAACATTGTTACTCTACATTTGATGGTTGGTTAATGTGAGCATATGTTTTTATCATTAAACTTTTTTAATTCTAACTGTTAATACACTAGGTCAGAACAATGCACCAACGAATGGCCATACTTGTAAATTTGTTGGGCTTCTATTTTAGAATATTTCATCTGTTGTATTAGATTTTCTTTACCTTCGTTTTTTCCCTTTTGGATCCGTATTAATTTGAAATGATTTCACAAAATGAATGAATTCAGGTTGCAATGCTAGAGAGTCCGGTTGATGCATTTATTCCATATCTTGCTATGAACTACATGGACCGCTTCTTATCCAATTACCACATGCCGACGGTAAATGAAACCACTTAATATTTTATTAAGTCTCGTTGTATTGATTGAAAACTGAAAAGTTTTTTGGTTTTTATAAGGCTGGAGGTTCCTTGGGCAGGGGAAGAAAATTGTTAAAATGTTGATCGATCTTTGTAATAGAACGAATATAGAGTTTGGAGCAGCTGAACCAACAAAGGACATGGAATTTGTGCCGAAGTGGGCCATTGATTTTCCACAACTGGAAGAAGAAATAGCTCTTGCACAGCCAGTGGATTTAGGCCCACCAAGAGCTAGCAAATCAGTAGTTGTTAAGGACAAAGGCCATCTGGTGGAGTTTATCAATGGAACAATTAAAAATCATGGTGATAGAAAAATTAGTTTCCTAGTTCCTGTTCGTCATGGACCGGACACTCTTAGACACGTGCAGTTGGCTGTTAAAAACAGTAACACTATGTTGGATAGAGCTGACGAGGCCAAACTTTATGGAACAGAATATAAATCAAAGAAGAATTCAGTCTAAACATGTTGTTCCATTCCATTTGTTGCAACCTTGACTGCAATTGCTGAGGATTTTTTTCAGCCAATTCAAATCAATGGATCACAAATATTAATAATTTGTGTCAACTGTAAATTAGTCATGATTAATTTATATCAAAAGAAAAAGTGACTTTATAATTTCCTCATCTCTGGTTGCTTGAAACTTATATCTCACTTTCATTTTTTTTGTTAGCATGGTGTTTTTTTTTTTTTTGACTCACTTTGCATAGTATTCTATCGAAGTACAACTATTGAAGTGTCAATAAATATCTATGTAGCGTGAAGTTTTAGTACAATTAGGACATTTTTGTTTTGTAAAACAAGAAGACATTTGGATACCAAAATATAAATAAAAGACATTTAATTTTTGTTTTATTTTACAAAATCAGAATTAGTAGAGTGGAGAGATGACAAATTCAGAGTATTCCGGCGGTAGTTCTGAGAAAGAAAAAAACTAAACACCTCAATGAGGTGGTTTTAGTATATTTTTTCTTACGATGTAGTTGAGGATCGAACTCAGAATCTCTAGCATATATTAATTAAATTTCTTATCACTGGATCAAACAAATCTAATGGCTTGAGGTTATTTTAGTTCTTATAAATAATAATATTTGCAATTATTTTATATTTTTGGTTGCTCTATATTTAAATACAGTAGCTCTTGTCTTCTCAATTGGTAAAAATATCGCATTTTATATGTAGATATTAAATTTAAAAGATAAAATTAGTCACTAAATTAGTTAGACATGTCATTTATTCATCTTAAAGATAAAATTGTAGTCACCAAACTAAGTTTTTATATTGTTTTCACATGAAATATATTAAACATATATTGAAATATATTATACTTTTTCTCTAATGCACAAACTAGTTAGAAAGTGTTATCTTTTGCATTTCAATGAAATCAAAAATATCTTTAAGGGACTAATGAACTAATTAAGCCAATTATGTATTGTTGGTTGGTTGCCTTTCTTGTACTCTAGTGAATTCCTTTAGACATTGATTGTAATTTTACTTGTGTATTGTTGGTTGGTTGGTTGACCAAAAAAAACACAAACATGATTTTAGAAATATACATATGGCCCTCTTGAAGAAATATACATTTGAACGTAACAAAATTGTATTATTATTCATAATCAAAACTATACATTTGAACACATTTATTGTTAGGAAGTAAGAAAATTTAGGTAAATTAGGTCATGAGACTTACCATAATTAGAATAAGTCTCGATGCTCAAAGAATGATGAGAGAGGTACTTATAAATTGTCCATCAACAAAATTCAAACAGCAGTAGTGAAAATTGATTCCACGCTGGTGAATGGTATGGTATGATCCAAATTCTTTCTCATTGGAACAACTTTAGTTCACAAAGACAATGTTTTTTAATGAGTATTCCTAAGTGGTTTTCAGGGTGGAAAAAATTTCCTATGAAATTACAAGTATCTCTTAATTTTTCCATTAACATGGAGTTATAGTTAGGCCTCACTTACCCTTAAAATTTATATTAGGCCTCACTCTTAAATCAACTTTTTTCTTTTTGTAAAAAAACACTTATATTACACCAAACTACTGTGTCTTAAACGATGCAATACTATTTGAAAAAGTTGACAATATTAATAGAATAAAAACAAATCTGTCAATATTTATTATGAAAGATTTCAGACTCTGCACTTCTACTTTGGCATTGCGTTACTCGCCACTCTAGACGTCTCTTTCTCTCGCAAAAGAAGTACACAGAAGAAATTCTTTTTTGTATCGTCATGTGTCATCTTGCAAACCTTGTCTCACCCCGATTGACACAAAACACGAAGTTGAGTGCCACTTTAGCACTCCTTTTGAGGATATATACATCTCTCTATCGCAGTCTTGCAGGTGCCCTTCAGTATCTCACTTTTACTAGACCAGACATTTTCTATGCAGTTCAACAAATATGTCTCTTCATGCACAATCCCATGGAAACCCCACATGCATGCTTTTAGACATATTTTCCGCACATTCCGGGCACATGTTAGTATGGTTTACATCCTTATCCCTCATCTACTTCCACTTTAGTCTCTTACATAGATGCAGACTGGGGAGGGTACCCGGAAATCGGACATTCCACCTATGGTTATTGTGTGTTTCTTGGAGATAACCTACTCTCTTGGTCCTCCAACGGTAACCTACATTATCTCGCTCTAGTGCTGAAGCCGAATATCGTGGAGTCGCCAATATAGTTTCTGAATCATGCTGGTTACACGATTTTCTTCTCAAATTACATTGTCCAATTCTCAAGACCACTTTAGTCTACTAAGTGTATGTTTGGTTCTGCGATGACGAGAATTGATTTTGATAGAATTGATTCTGTAAAATTGATTCTGGCTAAAATTGATTCTAAGTTAAAGTGATTTATGTTTGGATATATTCTAGAATCAGAAGCTACGATTTCTAGCTTCAAGTAGAATCAATTCTGGAGGCAGAATCAATTCTACTTTTGAGAAACCAAACATGTCAGAGTATCTGTTTGGTTCAGCGTTTGACACTGCTAAACGCGAGTTTGGAAGGTGAAAACGCAATTCAGAAGTTTGCAAATATGTTTGGGTTTCATTTCCAGAATCAATTCAACAGAGGAAACGCGATTCTACTTGAAGCTGCTATTCCTAGCTTCTGCGTCTTGCTGAACGCGATTCTCCCACAAATCGATTTGAATTATCTGTTTTGCCCTTTCAACAACATGGCCATATGCCATCTTTACGGTTGATTATGGCCTCCTGTGTTTAGTCAACAGTGCAAATCTTCATAGGTTAGAGATGAAGGAGAAATTGGGTTTGTCTTTCATAACCCGGCCCATTAACAATAACAAACCATTTCTTTATTTTTTTTATTTTGAAAAAGAAAAACAAAAGTACTAGTAAGAGTT
Organism: Trifolium repens; assembly: GCA_030408175.1. Classification (NCBI taxonomy): domain Eukaryota; kingdom Viridiplantae; phylum Streptophyta; class Magnoliopsida; order Fabales; family Fabaceae; genus Trifolium; species Trifolium repens. The sequence goes on from CP125847.1 coordinate 3,415,547, forward strand.
ATTATAATTTAATACATTGATGCAAGTTGGACTTCTATATAATTTAAATAGTACTGTATTTTTTTTTTTTTTTTTGTATGGTTTAGAAAGCAAGGCATATGTTATTATAAAATATAAGGGCATTTGTTAGTTAATTTATTTTTACTGGAAAAAAGTATGTTTCTTTTACGGTATATATGTTAATTAACAAAATATAAATTGTCCATAAATATATTTATAGTTAAAAGTTTTGAAAATCCATAAATAACTAAATGTAATAATATATTTAAATAATTATATAAAATTGAAATGCATCCAATTTTAAATATTAACGTATCAAATATTTTTTTTTGGGTACATTTAACATATCAAATTTAAAACCTTTTTTGGTAATTATACATTCAAAATCAATTTTAATCCGAATGATCCAAACAACATGAATTGATAAGAATCACATTTTTGTTACTTTATCCAAACATAAATCAATTACATTCAACTCACTTTTACTCAGAATCAATTTTATCAAAATCAATTCTGTTAGAATCAATTCTGGTCACCGCCAAACCAAACACATACAGAATCAATTCTACACGTCCAGAATCAATTATGGTTGCTCAAGAAGTGGAACCAAACATACACTAAATTTGGTCTACCTAATAGTAAGATTGGTTTGATAAAATGCATAAATTTTTGGTTCAAACTTTATTCACCTACTCCCTCTATTTTAAAATATAAAGGAAAATTGGTTAAATAAAATTGATGTATTTGGTCCAAATTTTTAACTGAATACATCAATTTTCTTTAATCAATTTTCTCTTATATTTTGAAACGAAGAGTGTATGTTGTAACAAAAATAATAACGTACTTTGGTGGTGGTCTGAATATATGTTTTTGTCCTTAGATTAAATATCAGCATATATCTAGCTTCATTCATGTAATAATTAAATACATGCACCCACACAAATCACATGCACATTTAACACATGCGATTATTGGTCCAAATCTTTTTATTTTTCATTATGTAGGCAAGTAAAGTAAAGGCGGCTTCATGTACCCAAAAACAAAGTAAAGGTGGCTTTATGCACCACAACAAAAAGTAAAGGCGGTTTTTCTTTTTTTTTTTTTGGAGTAATTTATTAGTTTGAATTTCACTTTTAAATTAAAATGAATAAGTTGTAGTTTGTACCAAAAAAAAATTGTAGTAATAGATGTTCGAATCTCGGTCCGGCATATTACATTAGTATTTCAATCAACTGAATTATGCTCACTAGAAGAAAGTAAATATAACTTTATTCACCCAAAAAAAAGGTAAAGGCAGCTTCCAATTATTTTTCATTATATTATATATTGGCTGAATATCAAGTTTTCAAAAAAAAATTATATATTGGCTGAAAAATTAAGCGTTTTTCCAATTTTTTTTTTAATTCTACATTAAATGATATAAAAAATTTAATGTTCAAAAAGTGAGAAACACAAATTCCAAAATAAATTATACTATATTTAGTTCGTTAAGATGTACATTTAAAGTACATATTAATATTTTTCTTATTATAAACATCCAACATTAATTAAGTACTCCAGCGACTAAAATCCCTTGCTCTTATATATATATATATATATATATATATATATATATATATATATATATATATATATATATATATATATATATATATATATATATATTATTAAGACCAACAAAAAAACCAGCAATAATAGACCCTGCACTGTTGAGAATAGTAAAGAAATAATGGACCTTGCAATGTTGAGGACAGTCTTTATAAGCCAAAATGAGAAATGTTATTTGCACAAACCTTAGGTGACAAATATCAATTCTCAACCAAAATACTATATTGATTATTATTGCATCAATCAATCATATTATGGCAACCATGCTTGTGGTTCCTAGGCAACCTTTATTATTATTACTAAAGAAGCATAGTTTGAATAATCATTTCCATAAAAAGAAAGTGATTAGGAATGAAAGAACTTCTTCATTCAATTATAAAAGCATTGCTAATGTTCCTCTTAAAGAGTTACCAGGGGTATATATATCAAAAAATTTATCCTTACCATATCCTCATTTTCCAATCAAAACCACTTTTTCTAACACATTTTTTTTTTAATTATATTTGTAGGCTTCCTTTGATCAATATATGGATGACAAACTCAGAGTACTCAAAGCAGTATTTCCTGACAAAGGAAACACTAAACAACTCAATGAGGTATGTACATTGTAGGAAACTATGTGTGTGATTATGTTTAATTTTGGGGTCATGCTTACTCAATGAAGTTGTTTTTTATTGTCTTTAACACTTCAGTTATTAGGACCCTTGTCCTAGTTAATTTAGAAGTTCGGCCATGAGATAATTAAAATTTGGTTAAACAATGTTTCAACTAGATTTAAATTTGAGTTTTATTGAAGTATTTAGTTTTGACTAAACTTCATTAGCCACTTGAGTCAAATTAGTTTGATGTTTCTGTTTAATCTACTAAAAAAATACGGGACTGAATAAAACAACTTCAGCCATACTATTTTTTATTTTAAAATTGGTTTTGTCTCCACAGATACAAGAAATAATTTTTTGTCTTCTACATAAGTTGTCTAAAATACCAAAATAATTTTTTATCCACTAAACATCATACAAGATAAAATTTGTTCAATAATTTAAACAATTATCTTGTATTTTTATGTATGGTATTTACTTTTTAGATATCAAACAAAAATATTTAATTTGTTAAAGCAATTTGTGGTTACACTACAAATATATATACTCTGTCTCAAAATATTAGCAAAATTTGATCAACAAAAGTGAATGTATTTGAGTTAAATTTTAAACCACATACATCAAGTTTTTTTAACTCGTCTTTACTTATATTTTGAGAAGGATAAAGTATATATTTATATCATATGAAAATGCGGCTGCAATTAAAGATGTCTTGTTTTTCCAAAGACCGATAAAACTGGAGTACATTGGAATTTGGGGATGTAATTGTAGTTGAAGATCACAATTTAGAACCAAAATGTGTCCCTTTTAATTCTTCAATAGTCGATCCGTATCAAAATGTAAGTTACTTTTGAGAAAAAAATTTGTACCAAATTATATGTCACTTTACATTACCAATGAAGCATTTCATGTTATTTTTCCTATTATACCTTTAACTATTTTTTTTTCTTCTTTTAATTCTTCAATTTATCTTTTCATTACCATTAATGAGGGATAATTTTGTAAATTAACTCATAATTTCTCTTTTTCATACAACAATGATTATTTTTCTTAATTTGTATAAAATGACTAAAATAACTTACATTTTGGTACGGAGAGAGTAATAAAGAAAAATGCTACATATATAGTATCCCTACAGTATTGGTGAAAGAAACAAAAGTGGCGGTATAATTTTAAAAGTAGTGCATTTCGCTCCATTCTGTTCTGTACTACCAATCCAAACATAGCCTCAATGACTTAAAATTTATAAAAAGAATATTTTCTTTTTAAAACATATACTTTTGTTTCTTTAATTAACCATATTGTCTCGAGGCAATGTTTATGAATTCTATAAGAATTTTTTTTCACTTCTCTAAGTATATTTGTGTATGTATACAGGAAGAATGGAGAATTATAATGCCTCCTATTCAATGCTTATTCTTAAGGATTCAGCCAACAGCAGATGTAAGGTTAAGATTTAAGTCTAATGGAGAAGATTATCCACCTAACATTCCTCGTCACATTAGCCAAATTCTTGAGCTTCAATTTGTAAGCATTTTCCATTGGAATGTTGATAAATACTCCTACTATTGATACCCATTACTCTTTTGGTCTAATATATAACTAAAAATCCATTTTTTTAGTTTCATTGAATAAATTGATTTTTTTTAAGGGTCAATATATTATTAATAATAAACCAAGTCTCTGACAAGACGAACAGAGACTGGTAAAAGAGAGGCTACAAAATAAAGGCGTCGTATATAAGTGGATCACCAAAACAGACACCACCTAATAAAGGTTAAATTCTAATTCCATACATAGAAAGACCCTTTACAATTGCCAGACTACCAGAAGACTCTAACTCCCGATCTCGAATCAAAAGTGACCGGCCCATCAGAATCCAAAAAGCAGCTCCGTGAGCTAAAAATTAATGGAACAACGGTAGAATGAGAACCTAGGCAATGAAGTCTCAGCTTGCAGACCTCTTTCAAACAGTCAACACCGACGCGGTAGAGGTCAACCAGATACACAAGAAACCTGCAAATCTCAACAGATTTGAACACCAACAGAGACTCAAAAGGAATCTGCAAATCTCAACAGATTTGAAAAACGGTCAGAAAATCAAGTATCTAAGTAAAACCACTCACACACGGAATACACCGAAGACATCACCACCATATCACGACAGCATCACCTCACCATCACTAAATCCCCTCATCATCTCCAATCACCACCACCAAACAGCCACTGCCACAGAAAGAGCAGCACCGTCCCCCAAACAACCAATACCCACCGGTCACGCAGTCACATCCGCTATGCAAACACCACACTGCCGGAACTGCCGCCGGAGCAACATCACCACAACCACCTGAAACTGCAGCAAGCTAAAAACCACACACCTCCACTGCGAGCACCACCACCAAACCACCGCCGGAATAGCACGAAAACAGCAAACCTCCAGATCCGACCAAACCAACACTGAAAAGAACAAAAAAGTTCCAGATCCGCCGCTAACCACCACACAAAGAGGCTGTGTCACCGGCGAAATCTGGCCACAAAGGTGGTGTGGATGGTCAAGCACCATCATCACACCTCCAACTATAAATTCTACATCTTTAAAACAAGGATTTGGATTTGGGGAGAAAGAAGAAGGGTGGTGCATGAGGTACTGTTAGAGAGAGGCGGGAGTCTTTTATTTTTAGAGCGAGAAAAAAGTTGCACAAAAAAAAACTTGATATATCTGATTCATATTATCGATCAAATATATCAGTTATTCAATGAACCTAAAAAAAGTAAAATTATATTTATATTTAAGACTGGAGTAAATTAATCCTTGGAGGTTTCTAAATATGTGATTGATAAACCTTTCAGATAAAGTGGGAGCTACAAGGACTCAATAACTTTTACAATGATGATCCTTTCCACTTTAGCTTAGATGTAAGAGGTTCTATTTATCCAGAAAGGAGGGGAAATCATAGTTGGCTCATGAATCAAACTGAGATGAAGATAAGCTTTGTTGTTTTTCCAGCAATGGTTTATGTTCCTGATCATGTCTTACATGATGCAGTAGAGTTGGTTAGAATGCTTTTCCTTTCTATTTAACACACTATTCAAATTTTACACATAAAACTTTGTGCTTAAAATAATTAGGCTTAAACATCATTTTCGTCTATATAAGTTCATAAATTTTTTGTTTTAGTCCCTGTATCTTTTTTTGTTGCAAATTAGTCCCTGCATATGCAAATCTTTTTTATTTTAGTCCCTAAAGCTGAAATCCGCAGGAAAATCTGCAGGAAAATTCGCTGGCTTCCTGCAGATTTTAGTTTTAAAGGACTAAAACCAAAAGATTTGAACATACATGGATTAATTTGCAACAAAAAAAGATACAGGGACTAAAATAAAAAATTCAAAAACTTACAGGGACGAAAATGATGATTAAGCCAAATAATTATTTAGCTATGTTTGGATTAATTTATTTAATATTATCAATTGACATGAGTACTTATGAAAATATTTGAGAGAGCTTATGCCTTATGACATCTTTATTTTCAAGATAGTTTAAAAGAACAGTTTTTTTTTTTTATATTTGTTTTATATACCTATATATAAGCACTTATATAATAAAGGCTTAAGATATAAGCACTTTCTTAAATCATTTATCTTAATAGAGCTTTAAGTGTTGATGACATATATGCTGATTAAATTTACAGGTTTTTTAAAACAATCTGGAATGAAATGAAGCAGGAACTTTATGGTAGATTATTGGCAGATTATAATAGTTTCAAGAAGTACAAGTCCAAGAAGAATTCAGTCTGAATTATGAACATATTGTTCATATTCCATTTGACAACTTCGACATCTGTTGCTGAGAGGGAAATATTCTTTGACAATTTTGACATCTATTGCTGAGGAAAATATTATTTCCAACCAATTTGAATCAATGAGAATAAATTAATTAATAATGTCAATAAATTATAAAGTACTTTTTTTTTTTTTTTGGTTGAACCATATCTATATAAAATACTTTCCTAATGGTGGTCCTAAATGTACGTTTCTGTCCTTGGATTAAATATCAACATTATATATCTACCTAGCTTCTTGTGATATGATTAATCAGATGCACCCTACTCCCCATACACTAAATATTTATTCCAAATCATATGTATTTAAAACATATGATTTTTTTTTTGGTTTTCACCACCAGTTGAATCTGGTTCGGGGGTCAGTTCTGGCATCAAGTGGTTTCAGCCCCCTCTCGATCGCAGTTGCGGGGGATCGAACCATGGTCCTCCCTACCAAGTTCAGCGCCAATCACCACTGAACCAACTAACGATTGGTTAAAAAACATATGATTTAACCATATACATTTTTTTATAGAATTAAAAGAAAAATTGTGATTTGGTATTTGCTTACACTATACAATAACCTTTTATAGAAAAAATTTAAAAAATGTACAAATCTATGATCGGATATTGAAAAATCAATTTCTCATGTAAATCGTATTGCAAATATACTTATGCTTAAAAAATGTAATAATTTTGTCAAAAAAAAAATGTAATAATTAAATAGATCACTCCTGGCCCCACACAATTAATCTACTACAAATCACATGCATTTAAAACATGTGATTATTGGTGTGTAAAAAAAAGTGATTATTGGTAAAAAAAAAATGTAAAGCAAAGGCGGTTTTTTATCACAAAGGAGGCATTTGTACCAAAAATAAATAAAGGCGGCTTCCAATTTTTGTTTTTTTCAAGGCTTAATAGATCTTTAGGTCCCTGTATGTTCTCGAATTTTTGGTTTTAGTCCCTGTATTTTGTTTTGTTGCAAATAAGTCCCTGAATGTATAAATTTTTTTGGTTTTAGTCCCTAAAGTCAAAATCCGCAAGAAAATTTGCAGTTTTTGTGGAGATTTTTCTTCAGATTTTCCTGCGAATTTTGACTTTAAGGACTAAAACAAAAAAAATTTGTACATTGAGGGACTTATTTGCAACAAAACAAAATACAGGGACTAAAACCAAAAATTCACGAACATACAGGGACCAAAAGATCTATTAAGCCTTTTTTCAATAATTGCTTTTCAATTATTTTTTTGAAAAGGCTTAATAGATCTTTTGGTCCCTGTATGTTCGTGAATTTTTGGTTTTAGTCCCTGTATCTTGTTTTGTTGCAAATAAGTCCCTCAATGTACAAATTTTTTTGGTTTTAGTCCCTAAAATCAAAATCCGCAGGAAAATCTGAAGAAAAATCTCCACAAAAACTGCAAATTTTCCTGCGGATTTTGACTTTAGGGACTAAAACCAAAAAAATTTATACATTCAGGGACTTATTTACAACAAAACAAAATACAGGGACTAAAACCAAAAATTCGAGAACATACAGGGACCTAAAGATCTATTAAGCCTTTTGAAAATTTAAGCATATTTTTAATAGAACTATATTTTTTTTTGGAATAGAACTCTTTTTATATTTATTATTTTAGGACCCGTTTGAATTTCATTTTATTTTTGAGTTTATGGAAATAATTTATGCAAATAAATAATTTTTTTATTAATTTATAAATTTTCATTAACTAAAATTGTATATTTATAAACTGTTTTTTCATAAATTACTTTTAAAAATTTATAATAATACAAAAAAAACTTATTTATATATATTAAAATTATTTCACATATGTGAGCTTAAAAATAAGTCCAAACGGCCCTTAATCATTCAATATTAAGTAAGGACATGTTTTTCTTACCGTTCCATCCTTGCTTTCTCCAATCTGATGCAGAGAGAGGCCTCCCGTGGAATTTACTCATGTGTGCTTCTAGTGATATCTACATCTTTGAATTTTATTACTATTATTAAAGTTTTCTTATTTTTAATTTTTGCGTGGTTGAGATTTCACTAGATCCCTCCTTTCACCAGAGAGGATCTAGTCGCGATGCAGGTTATATCCTCCCATTTTCATTAATGCACCCATCACATCAATAATACTACCTTCATCCTAATATATAAGATTTTTTTAAAAAATTTTGTTGTCCCATTTTATAAGACTCTTTGCAATATTAAGGTGCATTAATTAATTTTTTTTCAAATATACCCCTAATTAAAAGAAGAAAAGTAAAAGATCACTATTTCTCTCATTTAATAGTTGAAGGATAATTTTAGAATGAGAAGATAAATTATTGATAAATTTAATACAAAAGTTGCTTTTTTTTAAATCTTGTGCATTTACTGTCAACAAAAAAATTCTTTTGCATTTACGAAAGAGATCTTATATATTGACACGGAGGAAATACAATTTAGGTTTAAACATCATTTTCGTCCCTGTAAGTTCATAAATTTTTGGTTTTAGTCCCTGTATCGTTTTTTGTTTCAAATTAGTCCCTGCATGTCCAAATCTTTTTTATTTTAGTCCCTAAAGCTGAAATCCGCAGGAAAATTCGCTGGTTTCCTGCGGATTTTCCTGCAGATTTTAGTTTTAAAGGACTAAAACCAAAAGATTTAAACATACAGGGACTAATTTGCAACAAAAAAAGATAGAGGGACTAAAAACAAAAAATCAAAAACTGACAGGGACGAAAATGATGATTAAGCCTACGATTTAAATTAACTATATACTCCTTCCATTTCAAATTATAAGTTATACTGTAATAGTTAATACCAACAAAAAAATATGCATCATAGTACAGCAATAATAGACCCTGTACTGTTGAGGATGGCAAAGAAACAATAGACCTTACAATGTTGAGAAGGAAGGTCTTTATAAACCAAAATGAGAAATGTTATTTGTAGAAATCTTATGTGACAAATATCAATTCTCAACCAAAATACTATATTGATTATTGCATCAATCAATCATATTATGGCAACCATGCTTGTGGTTCCTAGGCAACCTTTACTAGTACTAAAAAATCATAGTTTGAGTAATTATTTCCATGCAAAGAAAGTGATTAGGAATGAAAGAACTTCCTCATTCAATTATAAAAGCATTGCTAATCTTCCTCTTAATGAGTTGCCAGGGGTATATATATCAAAGATTTCATCATTAATTATCATATCCTCATTTTTCAATCCAAACCACTTTTTCTAAAACACATTTTTGTAATTATTTTTGTAGGCTTCCTTTGATCAATATATGGATGACAAACTCAGAGTAGTCAAAGCAGTATTTCCTGACAAAGGAAACATTAAACAACTCAATGAGGTATGTACATTGTAGAAAACTATGTGTATGATTATGTTTAATTTATTTTTTTTGTCCTATAACATTTCAATTCTCGATATAAATATCCTAGTAATTTAAAATTTTGCCAAAAGTTAATTAAAAGATGGTCGAAACTTATTTCAGTCAGGATTTGAATTCGAGTTCTATATATGTATACAGGAAGAATGGAGAATTAAAATGCCTCCTATTCAATGCATATTATTTAGTATTCAGCCAACAGCAGATGTAAGGTTAATATTTAAGTCTAATGGAGAAGAATATCCACCTCAAATTCCTCATCACATTAGCAAAATTCTTGAGCTTCAATTTGTAAGCATTTTTCAATGGAATGATATAACTTTGTAACTTGTTTTTGTTAATTTCTTTAGATGATCATTGTAGCATATTAGATGGATCTATTCATCGGACCGGGCCACACTCATGTGTCGGTTGTCCGGCGGCATCAGGCCTTAAAATTTTGAGGTTCTATAATAATATAATTATATATTTTTAATGATCATAAATTATTAGGTGTGTGCATCCATAAGATTTTTGATTCAAATACTCAAGGACTTTTTTTGCATAAGTTTAGTTTTAGATTTTTTAAATTAAATTAATAAATTTTTTGAAAAAATTTAAAATTGAAACTATATATTTCATAATGGTCATTTCAATTTTTTAAATTAAATTTAATCATGGATTAAGATGTCTCTTTTAAATATATTGTATACAATGATAATTATTTTTTATGTTACTTATAATTTAAATAAATTTTTTTTTTTTTAATTTTTTGTATTTTTTTATTAAAGACCTATTTTTAATATTCATACTCTAAAATGTGGGGAACCATCCTACTATTCATGTCACTTTGCCTTACTATGCATGATTTATTTATATATTAACAAAAGTATTTTTCAATATGTAAAATTAATAAAAAGAGATATCAATTAAGGTTCCTAAATATGTGATTGATAAACCTTTCAGATAAAGTGGGAGCTAAAAGGACTCAATACCTTTATAATTGATGATCCTTTCCACTTTAGCTTAGATGTAAGAGGTTCTATATATCCAGAAAGGAGGGGAAAACATAGTTGGCTCAAGAATCAAATTGAGATGAAGATAAGCTTTGTTCTTTCTCCAGTAATGGTTTTTGTTCCTGATCATGTCTTACAAGATGCAATAGAGTTGGTTAGAATGCTTTTCCTTTCTTCCTATAAATTTAACACATATGAATATACAACTATATATTCAAATTTTACTATATAACTTATAAAAATAATTTGTAGTTTATATGAAAATAGATTGACTTTATTATATTTTTTATATAGAAATATTTTATATAGAACTTATGTGAGAAATGCTTAGACCTTGTTTAAAATGACTTATTTAAGCTTATCAAGATGGTATAAGCCCATGTAAAAATAACTATATGACATATATGTTGATAAGTTTTTTTTTAGATTAATTATATTTTCAATAAGTTTTTTACTTTCATTTTTTTTGGGAGAGCTTATAACATGTCTATTAGTTCAAGACAAGATAGTTTACAAAAACATATTATTTTATTTTTTGTTATAGATATATCTTATATATAAGTACTTATATATATAATAAACGGTTACGATATAAGCACTTTGTTAAATTATTTATCTTAATAGAGCTTTAAGTGTTGATGACATATATATGCTGATTAATTTAACAGGTTTTCAAAACAATCTGGAATGAAATGAAGAAGGAATTTCATGGTAGATTATTAGCAGATTATAATAGTTTCAAGAGGTACAAATCCAAGAAGATTTCAGTCTTAATTATGAACATATTGTTCATATTCCATTTGTTTTTGTTTTTGATAACGTTGACATCTATTGCTAAGGGAAATATTCCAACCAATTATTTTTTTAATGGCATTTCCAGCCAAGTTGAATCAATGTCAATAAATTATAAACTATCTTATCTTCTTGAATCATATCTATAAGGACTATGGTACTTTCTTAATCGTGGTCCTAAATGTACGTTTCATGTGATATGAGATGCATGCACCCTACTCCCCATACACTAACTATCTATTCCAATTTCCAAATCATATGCATTTAAAACATGTGATCTAATCCCTGCAACTACCATCGGAGGAAGTTAAAACCACTTGATATCAGAACTGACCTCCAAACCAGATTAAACCAATAATAAATGCCAAAAAAAAAACATGTGATTTAATCACAACCATACATTTTTCCGAGAGTCCTTCCTAGCTAATTTTTAGAGAGCAAATATTTTTCTTCTTCTTTGTTACGAATATGAATGGTTTTGGGTATTCTGAATAATTTTTAAGTACAAACAAACATGTAATTTAGCCAATTTAAAATGTTTAATTTAGTCAAATAATTGTTTTTAGTCCCTACAAAAAATTTCATCAACTTTTAGTCCTTATAATATTTTCTATCATAATTTTTAGTTCCTACTTTTAATCTAACTCTTGTGTACTTTCAAATTTTTAAATGATTTTTTAATACATGTTTATAATATTATAAGAATCTCTTCGGTAAAAAATTCTAATTTTTTAACATAAGATGAATTATTTATGAATTTTTTAGTGCAAAATAGCTTAATAATTCATACTTAATTCATCTCTTATTAAAAAAAATTATAAGAGAGATTTCAATAATGTACTAAACATGAGCACAAGAATTAATTCAAAATTTCGAATGATATATATGAGTTGACTAAAAAATAGAGACCAAAAATCACGATAGAAAATATTTGAGGGACCAAAACTTGGTGAAATATTTTATAGGGATTAAAAACAAAACTTGAGAATTTGCAGGGACAAAAAACATATTTAACCCATAATTTTAAAAAGTGATGAATAAAATTTAATCGAAGATGAATTGCTTAAAAGAATCAGAGTTAGAATTTTTATTAGAACATTTTTTGTCGAATTTTACTTCTCTATAAGACAAAATTCAAATTGTACAATAACATTTTATAAAATAATTGTCAATATTGTTTTCTCATTTTAAAAATGTCACAATTCTATGGTCGGATATTGAAAAATCAATTCCTCTTGTAAATCGTATTAATTGCTTGAATTTGGTCTTAATACAAAATTATCAAATACTCTTATGCGCTTTTTTTTCCTATAAATAAATAGATAAAAATTCATGCATAATATCTCTGTGAATTTAACTCAGTTGCTAGGAACATTACATTTTATATGTAGGAGCTGAAATTTGAACTTCAAACATTCTATTTATTCAATTTAAGAATGATATTTCAAAGTTTCATATTTGAATTTAGGTGAAAATGTTCAACTTTTTAATATTCACATTATTAATTGATCGAGTTTCAATTTATGGACAATTATCAAATACTCTATTATATATTAAAAAGAAAAAATTTAAGAAACTGTTATACATTAAAGAGATACGTTATTTGAACATTCATATTTTAACAACTTTTGGAACAACAAAAAATATAAGATAAGATGGACATTGACATAAAATTCAATATCATTTCTTTATATTAAAATTAGATTCACACCCTCTCGTTTCTAGGTGAAGGGGGCACTAGTAATTTAGAGTTCGGGACGAGTTATGACATAAAGTGAGGTTCCCTCTTAAATGCAGTTGTGGTAAATCCGGAGTCAATTACCGTTGATCAACTAATATTTGATGCTTCACATGTAACTTTAAATATATATACTAGCCAACAAACTCGTGCGTACGCACGAGGAGAGAGGATAACACAGACAACACAATGCCAAGAAATGTATGTGTCAAAATTTTAAGCGGGGGCATAGTGAGAACCCTTTTTGTTTTGTTTGTGGTTTATTGAAGTTACAAATTACACAGCACATGTATATGATATGAAATGATATAAGAAGAAAGTGAAGAATTTCTAGCTATGAAGCCCTGATACGCGATATGATACAGATACAATACGATACCGATATGTTAATACGTAAAAATTTTAAAAAATCCATATCCGATACAGTCACGATACGTTAATTAAAAATTAAATTTAAAATTAAATATATAAATGCACAATATATAAACATGACTAAAATCATTAATATTAATAATGATAATTTTATTTTGAAAGACAAAAAAAAATTATTACTATTATTTATAAACGTCAATAGTTCATTGTACAAGAAGTACAAACAAGCCAATAAACTTGCACAAGAGCAAAACTGTTTGAGGCTCAACCTACAAAAAGAAATTAGTATTATCCAAAAAAAATCATTGGTACTATCCAAAAAAAAGACATAGTTAGTTATCCGTGTAACAACATAATAGTTTGACAATTACTAGGAAACACAGATTGTATCAGATATTATTTTTTTATCTATTACTATATATAAAGAGGATACAAATTTTTGGGATGGCTTTTTCATTATTCATATTTTATCTTTAAAAAAAAACTACAAAAAAAAAACTAAGCACAACTTCCACATAAAAGTAGGTTTTCAGTTTTTTTATAGTAAAATGTTTTTTTTCTTCATAATAACTAGCCACAATAAAAAAGGAGGTTAAGTAGTTATCAATTAATTAAGTCCGATAAAAAAGGAGATTAAGTAGTTATTTATATTTGCACAATAGAGAATATCGATCACAGCAAACAAAAAAAAGAGAATATCGATCACACAAACGGGCACGGCGTTTGGCGGCTAGTTTAAAAATAAAGATTTAATCGATATTTTTCCGATACGAGTATCGGGACGTATCAGACGAATATCGGATATTATTTTTTTATTTAAAAATAAAGATTTAAAGAATATTTTTCCGATACGAGTATCAAGATGTATCGAACTAGTATCGATATCAAGTACGTATCTGACACGATACATCACCGTTTTTAGAGTATGGGGCTTCATAGATGTCTAGTGATTAACGTGAATATGAAAGAAAGTCACATGGGGGTGTGGTGGAAAGTATGCATAATAAGAAGAGGCTTGGATGAGAGAAGATGGAGTTAGATAGATGAAGGTACCGAAGACCACAATGATTAACCGTGAATGTGCACATGTAAAAATGTAAAAATTAGATACTCCTTCCGGTCTCATGTATAAACAAATTTATAAAAAAAACTCTTTCTTTAAGAAAAATTTCTAAATGCACTTAAGCCATATACTTTTCTAATTTTATCTCTATTTTTTGACTTGAAAACCGTTAAAAACATGATAATGTAAAAAAATTAGAGATATATTTAGAAAAATGACATTTATTGTAATGATTAGAGGTTACTAGATTAGGGAACCAACTAAGCTAATATAATAAACTATAAATTATTTTATTTTGTTTACCAAACAGACACAAAATACGTCAAATTTATTGGGCGATACGATTAACTCGTCAATTTTTACAATATATTTTACATCTTCTGCATGACCGTGATAAAATTGTCGTCGAAATCACAAGGACAAATTTCATAAAACATGTAAGAGAGTTTATTTTTTACCCTGTAAAATAATTTAAATTTTGTTCATAAAATAAAAACATGAAAATATTTTGCTTTTGGCTGTTGGTTATTTTGGTGGTAGACCGGTAGTCATTCTAATATTTGTTTAGGTTGGTTGTAGACTTGTAGTCCCTATTATAATATGCAGTACACAATATTAAATCTAGTCTCTGGAATTCAAATTAAATAGGTAAAAATTATCTTTTATTTTTAGCATTTTGATCATTTATCTTATATATTTGTAATACTTTGTTTCTTTATCTTTTACTTGTAACACTTTAGTCCTTTATCCTTTATAATATTCACATATAAACCCTTTTTTTCATATTTTTTTTTTATTAAAAAAATGCTGAATTTTATTTGTTAAGATACATTTTTATTAAAATTAAATAAAACACATAATTTTGATGAATATTAGGTTCATCATCTTCATGTTCTTTAAAGGAACAAAATATTACAAATAAAAGATAAAGTACGAGAATGTTACAAAAAGATAAGATAAAAGACGAAAATGTTACAAATGAAAGATAAATGACCAAAATGTCGGCACCCCGTGCGTCTCGCATGCAAACTAGTGATATAAAATTAGATTGTGTCAAAATTAATCTAAGAAGATGCTTGTTATTATTTCATGGCTTAATTAGTATATTGGTCCCTTAAAGAAATATTTGGTTTCACATTAGTCCCTTAAAGAATAAACGTTCCACTTTGGTCCCTTAAAGGTGTCTCTGTTTGTCATATCAGTCCTTTCCGTCAATTTTTTTCAAACACTGTTAGTTTCTCTTCACTGAATTGATGTGGCATTGTGATGTTATACAATATAAGTGGTCCACCAAAGACTTCATTAATTTTTTAAATTTCAACCATTTGATTTTTTTCTTCTAAAAAGACAATCATCAGATCATGTAAGTCTATTGTATGTTATGACGAACCACCTGCATTTAATCTTGTTTTCCTTTTCTTCATCTCCTTCTTTCTATTGCTCTTCTTCATCTTCAACAACATTTTCATAAACTTAAAGAAAAACCCAGAAATTAAAATTCTACAAACTCATAAATTACAACCTAAAGTTTCACAAAGCCTCTCTCAAACCCTGTAATTAAAATATAACAAACTCAGATCTGATAAAACACAATAAAAGAACCCGAAATCAAAGCTCAATTTCTCCATCAATTTTGAAGCGAACCATCGAAGAAGATCTGACAGTGGCGTTTACTCACATGGCAGTTGTTGAATTTATGAAGTCACAGTCGATGGAGTACGGTTGGTCGGCGTGAACGACGCTGTTTTGGGTGGCGGAAAAGTGAGGAAATTTCTGGGTTGAAAACCATTGATGCTGAAATTGAAGAAGGATTGTGTGAGAAGGGTCTCTTGTGGTTTGATCTGAAATTTAGTTTGAATTCTGAATTTTTTTTTTTTTGTTAAACTTATTATCATCCTTCCTCCTAGGATCAATAGAAGATATGTTTTTATTGGTTCTGAAACAGGTTGTTTGAAATTTAGATCCATCAGAATTATTTTTTGGGTTAGTTCAAACTTTGGGTTTTCCTTTTATGTTTAAGATTATGAAGATTTGAATGAACGAAAGTTAAAATTTTAGAAAAAATTTCTGGGTTTGAAGTTGATAGAAAATCTAGAAATGAATGATGAATTCATAAGAATATGAAGAGGATGTGTGGAAGAAGATTAACAAAAGTAAAGTAAATCAAATGTTGGTGGTTCATTATTAGATATCATAGTTTTGCAAGATCCAAAGGTATAGATTTTAATAAAAAGATCAAATGGTTATAATTAAAGTTTTTAATGAGGTCTATGGTGGATCATTTACGGTGTTGGTTCACCTTATACATTTGAGGTTAAAATTTAACAGTAAGGACCTTTTTGGCTAACAGATATGTCTTTAAGGGACCAAAGTGAAACTTTTCTTCTTTAAGGGACCAATGTGAAATCAAAAATATCTTTAAGGGACTAAAAGATTAATTAAGCCTTATTTCATTATTTTATTCTTACACTCTATAAAGAATAGAAACCCTAAACAATGCAGAATTCTTACCAAAAAAAATGCAGAATTATCAAAGAAAAGAAAAAGGAGGAAACAATACAGACTAAATTAGATTGAAAATGTAGATCGTATAAAAAAAATTAGATTGAGAACTTAGATTGTGTCAAAAAATATTAGATTGAAAATGTTAAAAACAAAATGGAGATGCGGGGGATCGAACCCCGTGCCTCTCGCATGCAAAGCGAGCGCTCTACCATTTGAGCTACATCCCCTGTTGCTATAATTTTCTCGTCAGTTATATTTATACAATGTTTAATAATTTAACTAAAACTGTTATTACTTCAAAAAAATTTGGAGTAACAAAGACACTTCAGAATAATTTGGAGTAACAAAGAAACTTCAGAATAAGTCACTAGTTTCGTGTGGGTTATTTCCAATACACTAATTTATTTTTTAAACTTTGATATCACAATCATGGTGATATAAATATAACAATAGTGTATATATTAAATATCCAGTGCTATCTTTTATACAATCAATTGTTTCGTTTGATTTTATATTTGTAGTTTTTTATTTTCATTAATTTCATGCAAATTTACAAGTAATTATACGCTGTAATTTTTCTTTTTGATATATACCTTATGAAATTTTCTGTATCTTAGGTTGTTTCTTTACATTTTTGAGAGACAACTTTCTTATTAGTAGAGATTGATCAAAATGGGAGCATAGGAATCAATAGATTGATCTGCAGATTAACTTTCTTATTCTTATGTCTGTTGTGTATCGAGCACAACGTATAAAATAAGAAATTGTATTGTATTATTCTCTTTGTATAGTATCTTGGTGTACATTAAATGTTGTATCCTTAGTTTTCTTCATATATTTTCTTCATATTAAGGCTAGCTTTTACTTCACATTCACCACTACAAAGATTCTTGATAGACAAAAATTGAAAAGCAAAAAACACAAGTAAAAGATGAGGGCTTTCGATCTCCTACGCACGCTGTAGAAGCCATGGAACCAATCCAATATATAGAGTAAGAGAAAACTTCTCGTTTTAAATCTAACAGTCCCCACAACTGGCGCACGGTTCAACAGCTATAAGGATCCGTTTTCAATAAATTATGTGTAAAGAAACAAGGATTTGAATTCTCTATTGCAGCTCTACATTTCCATTTACAGAAGCCTGTCTATGCACCTCCCTGATGAATGAAACTTTGATCTTCCAATTTAAAAAGTGTCATTCACCAATAGTCACAGCAAGAACAAGAACCATGCTTGAAACTATGAAAACGATAGCGATCTCGAACAACAATTTCACGCTTGTATACATCAGAGGCAATCTTAATAGCAGAATGACAGTCTTGGCATATCCTCAAGTTCTTGAAAATATGTAAGGGAGAACCAGATGGTGTGCTCATTAATCCAAAACACAGTGCGAGCTTCTCACTATGATTGAACAACACTTGTTCTACCTCCTCCAATGCTTCACTACAATCATCCCTATCGGAACAACCAAACAAAACTTGACAACTTGTATTAGGAACATAGCCAGCCAACCTCAATCTGCAAATCATTTCATCTAACTTTTTGTAAATCTCCGAGGTTCTCGAGTGTGACTTATCCCCTGCAATGAACTGATGAAGTTTGCCATCAACATATATGGAACTCATTCCAGGCACTTTTCTAATACCCCTTTTCTTAAGGACCTGCCTAAGTGAATTCGCCTTGTCAATTTTTCCAGACAATGCATACATGTTTGAAAGCACGATATGATACTCGGTGTTGAGGGGATCCATCTCGACCAGTTCTCTCATAATCTTTTCCCCTAGCTGCAACTTACCATGTGCATAACAAGAACCAAGAAGGGACCCTAAAACAACTTCATTTGGAGGAATTGGCATATTCTTCACCAAAATCTCAGCTTCTCCTAAACATCCAGCTCGACCAAGAAGACCTACCATGCAAGCATAATGCTCTATTTCTGGACTAATCCCATAAACAGACTCGAGATCACGAAAATATTCCCATCCCTTTTCAACTAGACCTGAATGATTGCAAGCACTTAACAAGGCCGTAAAAGTCACACCATCCGGTTTCACTTCTTCCAGCATGGAAGGAAACATATCCACCGCAACTTTCCCCATTCCATGCATTGCCAATCCACCAAGCATAGCATTCCAAGCCACTATATTCCTCTTTAACATGTGCTTAAACACCAACAATGCAGCATTTATCCTACCGCATTTTGCATACATATCAACCAAACTAGTCCCCACCATAACACCAAAATCCAATCCCATTTCCTTAACAGCATAACCATGAATCCACCGACCAATACAAACGTCACCAGATTGAGAACAAGCTGACAAAACAGAACACAAAGTAACACAATTCAAACCAAACCCACACCCAAAAATCATTTCTTTCAAAAGCAAAAAAGCTTCTTTTGTAAACCCATTCCCAACATAACCAACAATCATAACAGTCCAAGCAACCTCATTCCTATCAGGCATTTCATCAAACACAACCCTCCCACTCTCCACACTTTCCCATTTCACTAAACCTTCCAAAAAAACAGTCCAAGACACAACACTAGGAACTTCAATCTCTCCAAACACCTTTTTAGCCTCACCCAGAAGCCCAAACTTAACATACACATTCATCAAAGCATTGCACACTTTGTCAAACTTCTCAAACCCAAATTTCACCACATTCACATGCATTTGACACCCAACTTTGGTGTCCCCAAATCTAGCACAGGCATTGAGGGAACAAACCATGGCAACCTCATCAAGGTGAAGACCCAATTGACGCATTTGGATAAACAGTTTGAGGGATTCGAAGGGGGGACATTGACGGATAAGAACGGTGTAATCTACGGAGTCTTTGTGCGAGTGAGGAATTTCGTCGAACAGTTTATGGGCTTGAGAGGGGAGGGAGCATGAAGCGTAGAGATGGAGGAGAGCATTACGGAGGAAGAGGTTTGGTGAAGAGAGGAGGCCGGTGACTGTTACAGCGGCGTGAAGTTGTTTGCCAGGGAGGAGAGCGGTGGCGCGTGCGCATTGTCGGAGAAGAGAGCGGAAATGAAGTGCGAGTGATGATAAGGAAACATTTTGTAAAAGTGTTGTTGTCTTTGAGTGTGACCATCTCATTTAGGTGAAAAATGATTTGGGTTTTTGAGGTAAATGGGGTTTGGAAATCTTGTGTTTGTAAAATGTTCACCAACATGTTCATGTCATGTGCACATTCCAACCATGAGATTGACCATGATACAATTTTAAGCTGTGGACAAATTAAGATCACTCATACTTCCTCCGATTCTATTCTTTTTATAAGAAACAATGTGAACAATTTGAAATGGAGTAGGACTTTAGAAATAATTATAGCTTTTTTAAAAATTGGTCGTCAAATCCAACGATTAATAAATCCACAATTGGTGTTGCTCTTCTTTTCTCTCTTTTAATGTTGTTCCTTCTCATCAAAATTCACTCTAATTACAACTCTAATAGACTAACATATTTAAGTCTTTCTTCACATATAAATTAAATGAATTGAAAGAGAAATAATTTTCACATAACGTCTAAAAAATTCATAAATTTTTTTATTTAAAAGAATTCATCAAATTACGTAAATTGAAAATTTATAGTATTTGAAATTATAACAAGTTGGTCAAAACAGAAAATACTATTTAGTTAATTTTCATTGTTATTTTTTTTTTACTCGTAAATTTTCATTGTTAGAGCTATGATATCACACGTTAAATAAATTTCACACTAACCGTATCTCACATCAAGAACAATTCATGTCATAGTATAGAAAATGGTAAACTGATATTTTTCTTCGCAAAAGTTAAAAAAATGGTTAACTGATTAGAAGGAATCATCTCCATTTCGTTTGCAAACAGGGACACAAGTCATAGACAACATTGTAAGAAAGCAATTGACATGAGCACTGTAGCAAGTCATAGACAATAGGCAAATATCATTTAAATTCGAATAGCCACAAAGAATTCTGGTTGTCATTAAAATCATTCAGCAACTGGTAAAAAAAATACAAATTTCATACATAACAAACCCAGCATAAGACACATGCGATGCCAATGCTGTCCATTGAAAGAAACCAACAGCGTCGAGTTAGCTTGCAGCACTGCACAATGCAACATCTTTTTCTGCCCACTCACAAATCAGAATAAGAAAAAGAGAAAAAAAAGGGGAACGGGAGAAACAAAAGAAATCGTTGTATCTTATGATATTTATGAACCATTATAAGGACAGATAAGCCTTTGTCTATTTAGCAAGTTTAAAGTATAGGATCATGATGATAGCAACAACAAGGACGAGCACAATGCAGCCAATGATCCACTTGTTCTTGTTCATTCGTCTTGACATGTTTGACAAAATTTTCTTGCTCTTGCCTATGTTATCATCTACTCCATGAAGCTGCATGTAAGCATATAACCATCAGTAAATCAAAGAGATAACTTCACCTCTACGATTCAGAAAAAATAACAGTTAATGTTGTTGATCAAAAGTTTAAAAACACTGCGAGTTAATATTAGTCATGAAGTGATCCAACTATACATAATATAAGCTATTAAGAGTCAGCACAAAACATATAGGTCCACCTTTCCTAGAGCTAAAATATGGCATTTTTCTTTGTTTAGAAGAATGTAAGTAACGAGGACCAACCTTTCATAAGGACTCTGAAACCATGTTAGGAACCAATAACTCCAAAAACTTAAGTTGTTGAGTGAAGCTACTAAAATGGATTTTAATTTCTAACTATGATATTAAAGGAATCCCAGATGCAGTTTCGGTTGTTTTATATATCTATCAATTTTCAAAGGTAAAATACATAGTATGCCTATAGAAACTACAGTAGGGAAAATCAAGCATGTTCAAGTAGAACTAGAAACACATCCTAATCATAAACAAGAAATAGAAATGATTACCGTGTTATGTGCATGCAATAGAGATTGTCGCTGCGAATGCAAATCTTGAAGAATGGAAACACCTAGCTCTTCAGTTTCCAACATTGTTCTCCTACTATCCTTAACTCTTTCACCGGTCTTGTTCAACCTCTCAGTTGACATCATTAATCTTGTTCTCTGATCAGCTGATGCCTAATGCAATCACAGAGAAAGGGTATGATGAGATTGTTTCCTCATAATATTTTCACAGAAAAATAAATCATGTATGAGAGCATAAAAAATGAATGTTAGAAAATAAATCATACCGTCATAGCATCTGCCATGCCTGATTCCAACAACTCATCCCGTGCAGAAGGATTCAAGTTACCAGATACAATTTTCTTGATTTCACTTTTAAGGTTGTTTAGATCTGATTTATACTCCCGCAACTTAGCAAGAAGAACACCCTTGATATTTGGCTGCAAACTTCTTGCCTCAAGGTCCATTTTTCGAATCTACAAATCATTAAAACAACTATATTGAAATTCCAGTCTGCGGAAAAATAAAGCCAGTTTCCAAAAGGAAGAAAAAGAAAATACCAGAGCTTCTGCTTCATCAATCCCAGCTTTTATTTCAGAAACTTTTTGCTTCTTTTGCTCTACAGATCAAACATAAAGCGGCAAATTATAATTAAATATGCATGATTTCAATAAAAAATCAGAAGATTCGATTGTTCCTACTTCATCAATTTCTAGCAAGTTGCTTTGTCACGTAAAATGAGTACTTGAATTCATATAACGATGAATGCATTAGAATGCTTCCACCACCCAATCAATTGACAAAAAGAACAAAACCAGGAGGGACATCAACCCTGATTCGGCGGGGAATAATTACCACAGAGATTCCAACACGTTTGACACATCAATAAGAACCAAGAATATAAAACATTACCTCACCCAGATTTATACTTTTTTCTTATTGGCACATACTTCTTTCTAACAAAGAAATTAGATAAAACTTCACATAAATTGCGAAGTCATACAAGAAGAGAGTCGAATCACCTGACATAGGCAATTGGTTTTGAATGAAGAACTACAGAATAAAATAAATAGAAATAATCAAGTTATCAATCCTAGGATAAAATGGTAGCAAATGAAGGGTGAAAAGCAAAGAACCTTGGAGGGTTTTGGGAAACCTGACGAAATATTAACGACATGCTACTAGTTGAATGAGATTGTTAAAGGGATTAGAAAGATAGTCAAAGAGACATTACGAAATTTAAGGGGTATAAGGCCAAAGGATAAATATTCTTAGAAGTGTGGATGACAACGTGCATGAAAATATTAAGAATAAAAAAAGTGTTAGATAACAATGATTACTAGGTGACAAGAAGACAGTAAAAGAAGCTAAAAACAAGAGCATTTGAAAGTCTATAATCGTCCGGCTACAAAAGAAGCTAGAATTTTATGGTATTCATTGATCCATGTAGCTGATCCCACCTAATGGCGACAAGTTTGATTATTGTTGCTGCTGCTTAAAGGCATTCAATATTATACTATATTAAAGAGAGGTTTCATTCATATTTCAACTTGAAAAAAATTGATAACTCGAGTAAACTTCTCTATTATACTATATTCTATGCAGCAGGTTCTATGGCGGATCACCTTGATATGTGTCCCCCAACCGGTACTTAAAATTCTAGCAACAACCAACAATGCATCTCAGAAGTAGAAGCTCACAGTTCTCCTTGTCCCAAGGACTGAGATGGTGACCTAACTGATATCGGTTGACGTAAATACAGAAAAAGAACATGAGCTGAGTTTTGAGGCACACATTTTTGTTTGTTTTCACTTGATTTGTGAAACCAACACCGATCAAATAACTATCTTAGCCATTAGCACGACGAGGAAAGTGAGCTTCTACTTCGGGAAGGCAGAATATGTTGTTGTTAGAGTTTCCAACCATTTTCAAATATCAGTCCACTGTTAACCACTTAAACTCCTATCAAAGTGGACCACCTTAGAATGTTTTAATTTTCTCTATACTTATAACAATATAAAAAATTTAATAAATGTGAGCAAACCACCAAACTAGTCCCTGATTTTGTATGACACTCTCAAATAGGTACCTTAAATTATGATTATTTCAAAATGGTCTCTAACTCTATTGAACTGTCAAATTGATCCCTCACTTTGTATGACACTCTCAAATAGGTCCATGAGATTATGACTATCTCAAAAAGGTATCTGACTCTATTAAACTGTCAAATTAGACCCTATATTTAATCACTTCTCATGAATTAAGTCCTATATCTTAACACCTTACTATCAATTTGGTCTCTAAATTTATCCACTTATTATCAACTTAGTCCCTAACATATTCTTTATAGTACTGATATGAGTAAATTTTGACAGAGTATCACGGACTTAATTGAGAGTGCCCTAAAAATTTAGGAATTGATTTGTGATTTGTGATTTACTCGAATGAAATTATACAATCAAATACAAAAAGGGAAAAGTGATTCTAAACATAATCAGAAACCCAGAAGCATCAATTACATAACAAAACTGGCTGAAAAAGGGAAGGAAAAGTACCTCCATTAAGAGCAGTAGCCGCAGTGCACTTTTTTGATAGATTAGCAGAAAGCTCACAGTACTGGCGTTCATATCCCTCGAACACGTTACTCATTCTTCACAATTTTCTACTCCTTCTGTTCAATTCACGATCAATCAACATATCAAATATTAAAAATTCACGATCAACCAAAAAAGAAACAAAAAATAAGTAACAAATTATAGCGAATTTAGCAAAAATGAATTGGAACGTAGGGATCTAGAATCAGATACCGAAACCCTAATTCGATCAACGCAACAAGGAAAAACATAAAAGTTGAGAAATGATAACTATGTAAAATTCGAGAAGTCAAAGGTAAAATAGAGAGTAACCGAGATGCATACGTGCGGTGGTCGGTGAATCGGAGATGATGCCGGACGTTAGAGAAACCGCGGGAAAATTGATCGGAGAAATGGTCGCGAGAGTTCCAAATGAAGGTGGTGTGGTGTGGGTGCGTTTTGTTTGTGTGAATTAACAAAACGACAATGCGAGTTGAATCAGTTAATGACGAAAAAAATGGTAAGCAATGATTAATTTTTTTTTTTTTTTTTTTTGGTAATTTTTTATTTTTTTAACGAGTTGAATTGTGGAATATGACTAGGTTGCTCACATGACTTTTTTTTGGATAATATAATATTAATTTATCAACAATAAAATAATTATAATTAATAGTATAATTTAATGGAGATGCACTAATCATCTAGGAAAAACTATCAATTTGTCCTTAAAAAAAAACTATCAATTTATCGTGTCATATAAATAAAATGAAGTGAAGTAGCGGAAAACATAGTTAATATTGATTGTTTACACTATCAGTGAGTAGTCATTTTTCTGTTAATAATAGTACACGCAAAATATCTTTTAAAATTAGTCTTCCTCCGATTTATTATAACCCAAAATTTCATAGATGCTCTTTGAAGTATCAATTAGAAGATATCTTCTTTCGCTATTTACAGGTAAATATCTTTCAATAGATATATGATAGAATTTATTTTATATATTGAGACCTATTAAAACATGAGTTTAATAGACATATATCGTCATTGTAAAATAATTTTATATTAACGTCTAATAAGAAACTGTCATTCTTCCATATCATATAAATAGTTTGAAAATAACCATACAAAAATGAAGTGATGTAACAACTTGGTGAATTTTCATTAGATATATGTATAACACTGTTTTACATGCTATCTACACATATCCTTTAAATCCTTAAAAGATACCTTTGTTTAAAAAATATATTCTCAGGTATGTAAGGTAGAACCCACCTTTTCTAAATCTTTTTCCTTCAACAACCTCCAAAAAAAACCTTCAATAGTTAACATTTAATTATACAATTTTTTTAATTTACACAATCCCTTCATTGATTTATTCTATCTCATTTTTGTCCCAAAAACAGATAATATATATTTAAATAAAAATTTACTACGTCTTACTCTAATAAAAGTTTTTATTGAAGAAAACAATTATTTCTTTTTTATCATAAAAGAGGTGGTGTGTATAAAGAATAAAAAAAATTTGAAAAAAGAAGACACAAAATCTAGAAAATATGAATATCTATTTAGATTGTGTGGTTGTTTTCTAGCAAACTAAAAATGGATACTCACAATTGTGCCTAATCAACACAACCATTGAATAAAGCTAAAGTTAGAAGGTCAATTTGTCGTTTAAATTACGTTAAGAAGAAACTTATTATAGTGAGATGACATGAAATATGATCCAACTAAAAAATATTTTATTGCCTTTAAAATATATAGAAGAAAATAAGGTATTACAACAATTGTAGCATAATTAAACAAATTTATAATATAACCTCAAAAATAAAATAAAAATCATAAAGAGTTTAAATTAATACATTTCATCTAATTTTTGAATGAGAAACTCCCTTTAATTTCATATATAAGCAAAAAAATTAAAATTAGATTTATCAAATAACAAATATATTGATTTATATTATGGATTATTATTTTTTTTAAAAGAAGACATCAATATTATTTAAGTTACTATTGCTTTGAGAGAAAGGTACCACTACTCTACAAACTACAAAGTCAAATTAAATAAGAGAAAGAATCATTATGATGATAGCTTAATTATGATGATAATTAAAAAAATGATTATCTAATATCCACATGGAAGCATTAAATTTGCTTCTTGGATCAAGAAGATAATAAAATTGAAAAAATATAGAAAGAAAATAAAATAAGAAAATAATAATAATAATAAGAATAAAGATACTACTCTATTCCTACCGACTAAGAGAAAAGAAATGGTACCTCACCACACCACACGTGGAGCTTGCTTTTCAATTCATAATTGCCACCAAAGAAGACACGTGTTAAATTCTTCACTTGTTTCTTCAACTCAATTCTCCCCCTTTCTTCACCAACCACTACTAACTCACTTTTGCTTATTCATAATCATAACCAAATAACCATAATCAGGTAATTCTCTCTCTCAACTCTTTCTTCAACTATATATTATTGTTTAATTTGTTGTTTATATGAATATGAAATATGAAATATCATATTTGTTTATTTAATTATTATGAACAAGGGTGGTAGCTGAATTATTATGATTTTGTTTAATTTATACTAATATATGGGATATAATTGCATTATTTAGAACTTATGCAATGTAATCAATGATATTCTAAATTTTTAAACTTCAAAAAAAATTATCTAGAATTTGAAATAATTTGCAGATGAGAGTTAGGGATGTTATGAAATTTCTGAGGTTTACAAATTTGAATATCCTTGTTTTAGTGTATGTTTGGTTTCACTTCTGGAGCAGCCATAATTGATTTTGGATGTGTAGAATTGATTCTGACTTGTTTGGTTTCTCAAAAGTAGAATTGATTCTGTCTCCAGAATTGATTCTACTTGAAGCTAGAAATCGTAGCTTCTGATTCTAGAATTGATTTTTACACTCAAAATTTTTGTTCAACTCATTTTTACAAGAATATATCCAAACATAAACCACTTTAACTTAAAATCAATTTTGGCCAGAATCAATTTTACAGAATTAATTCTATCAAAATCAATTCTCGTTACCGCAGAACCAAACATACACTTAGGTTTGTATCCAAACATAGGTTTTCAGTTTTTTAATTTCAACTGTAAAGCTAAACTTACACACTTATTGAGTTTATCTAGCTAACTTTGATTTAGGCATGTAGTCCAACCCATAGTCACATAATTCTCCCCAAAGGTGACGAACCGCGAATTGGTTCGCGCGTACCAATTCGTGGTACTTTTGCGAATTGGTTCGTCGTAATTCTCTCCGAATTCTTTAAAACCTAAGTACCGGAGAAGCACCCCAACAATCAAATAAGAACAAAATATAAAATGTTGAGACTGATTTAGACTTAGCTCTGAATATGATGGTTACAAGTATAACATCACTTATCCACTAGTACAATGCATTTTGTACAATGTATATTGGATTTGGGTTGTATATTGGAACATCTAACAAATTGTTTATTTCTAACTTTGATTATCTCTTAATGTTAGTTACACTTCTTGATATGTGACTTATTTTCCCTCTATGATACACGAAACACATGTGCTATCAGCATAAATTCAATTTTTATTTGATGGAAATTTGATTCTCAATTTTATGATTAATATAAATTTTTAACAACGTACCGATTAGCGTACCAACTATGTATACCCCTCACGTACCGAATTCTTTAAAGGTAGCGTACCGCGTACCCGAACCCGTACCGCGTACCGAAACGAATTGCGAACCGTGTGACTATGGTCCAACCTACTAAAGCCATGTTTGGATTGACTTATTTGAGCTTATCTACTGACATCAACACTTGTTGTGAGACTGTTTTAATAATCTTACTGAAACAACTTCTGACGTGTCCATAAGCTGTTTTCAGCTTATTTTCATAAGTTCTCCATGATATCTTATGAAAACAGTTTTTGTTATAGAATATGGGCCCGTTTGGATTCGGCTTATTTTTTAGCTTATGCAAATAAATAAAGTTTTATGTTAATTTATAAGTTTTCATTAATAAAAAATGTATTTTTATAAGGTATTTTTTCATAAACTACCTTGAAAAGTTTATAATAATGCATAAAAGCTTATTTATTTGCATAAGTTGTTTTGGATAAGCTCAAAAATAAGTCAATCCAATAAACGCTTATGCTATATAAGCGCTTAGTTAAGTCTTTTTTTATCCATATAGGGCATAATTTATAGTTAGAACTTCATTTTGATATCTAACGAAAATTGCTCAGAAAACACCAATTAATGAGCTCCAATGTACACATATGAAAAAACACTAATTTTGTACCGTCCGGAAGTACATTTCCGAAAATATGTGAGATTTACTGAAGCGAAATGGATGATCACGGAGATTTGCCAGAAGTTTGCATATCATATATCTTAAGCATAAGAATCTTTATAATGATTTCTTTTCCAGGTCAAGTATTAATGATATATTATATATGCAGGTTCAGCAATTAAGCGATACAATTTATTCTATTTCAGGCTTAAAGAGGTGGTTTCAATCTTGATTTCAAGAATGATTCTTTCGGCTCTTTTAACTTCTGTTGCAATTAATCTTGGTCTATGTCTTCTATTTTTCACACTATACTCCATATTGAGAAAACAGCCCGGTAATATCACTGTATATGTACCACGCCTAGTTGCTGAAGGAAAAGTTGAACAGGGTGGTCAATTTAATTTGGAACGCCTATTACCTACTGCTGGTTGGGTGAAAAAGGCATGGGAGCCGACCGAAGAAGAGTTTTTATCGAATTCGGGATTAGATGCGTTTGTCTTCATGCGCATGTTTGTCTTTAGGTAATGTAAAATGTTTGATTTATTCTTAGTGCAATTATGTACCAGACACTGACACATAGACATTGGTAATAATTAGTATAAGTGATTGAATGTCATTACATGTGTTAGTATAATTTCGGTGTTGGACATCAACACGTGTCGGACACTGGACATGAATTCATTCTGAATTGTTCATGTGAATTTGTATCTGCGTAACTGCGTTGCTGTAAAGCATGAGTTTGTCTTTCTATTTTCTGCGACCTTTTGTATTTTTCTTTAAAGGAGCTTATTTGATTCATCTAACCCCTTTCCTTGTGTTTGTGTTGTATCTTACAGCTTAAAAGTATTTGCTTTTGGTGGAATTATTGGAATGTTCGTTCTTGTTCCAATTAATTACTTGGGAAGTCAACTTACTGATGATTCAGATTTTCAACACAAGTCGTTGGACTCATTCAGTATTTCAAATGTTAACAATGGTTCAAACAGGTGAATATTATGGATCAAAATAGTTTTAATTCTTGAGTATTTTATTCATTCATGATGAAGAATAATACATACATATATGAAATATTAATATGTAGGTAGTATTTTGACATCAAATTCATAAAAATAAAAAATAAAAATCGTCTAAGTTATAACATGGAAATTCTGATACCTAGATTTGGCCTTTATAAAGGTTATGGATTCATTTTTCTGCTGCATATATTTTCACTGGAGTTGTTTGCTATCTTCTTTATTATGTAAGTTTTACATTTCAAGTTTGCCTTGTAAATGCTGTCATATATTTCCTGTTATTTATAAAGTTAGTGATTAAATATTTTATTTTATTTTAATCCCTTTTATAGGAGTATCAGTACATTTCGTCCAAAAGAATTGCTTGCTTTTATTCATCCGATCCACAACCTCATCATTTTACTGTGTTAGTCCGTGGTATTCCTATTCCACCAGGAGGCACGTGTGCCGATGCTGTCGAGCGTTTTTTCATGGAGTATCATCCTTCTACATATCTTTCACATTCAGTCATTCGTCGAAACAACAAACTTCATAATCTTGTTGTAAGCGGTTTTCTGCAGCTCCAATCTTTTCAGTCTTTTCCCTCGGAAGATTTTTTATTTTGCATTGTATATATGCATTGTCATGACTATGAACTTCTTAGAAATTTATACTATTATCTAAATTCAATTATTTTTCCTAATATTAAGTCATAATTTTTACTATTGAAGTTTATTTTTGAAGACAGATGCAGAGAAATTGTACAAAAAGCTTACCAATCTGAAACGAAAAAAGGATGCTCCTAAAAGGCAGACGCGTGAAGGGTGTATGGGACTTTGCGGGCCTAAAGTTGATATTTTAGATCATTATGAAAGGAGGCTTGGAAATATAGAAGATAATGTTAGAATGGAACAATCCTCATTGGCATCAAAGGTAATTACAATGTCTAGACATTATTATTCTGTAATACTTGCATAAGTGCTTATTATATAAGTGTTTATGTATAAGTTATATAGCTAGTGTAATCAGGATTGATTTTGTTTGGAAATAACACTAATTTTGGCCATGTTTGGATAAATAGCTGAATTAACACTTGCATAAGTGCTTATCATATAAGTGTTTATGTATAAGCTATTAATAAAACAAAAGATAAAATCTAATCATATTGTTTCAGTATAAGCTATAAGCTGATTTCATAAGCTATCTTGGAGAACTTATGAAACTAAGTTGAAGACAACTTTTTGATATGTTGTAAGTTGTTTTCACAAGGTCTCCAAACAGCTTCGCAAATGCTTATACTAGTAAATAAACTCAAATAAGTCAATCCAAACAGGTCCTATGTCCTTAAATTATTTGTTGGTTAATATATTTGGCTTTCGAAAAGTTTTGTACATAGGTTGTCTTTGGTACAATTGATGTATTTTTTTATAGTTAGGTTGTTATGATGATGTCTAATTCGTCCACTGTTGTGTACTCAATTGAAACTTAAAGGAAGTTCCTGCTGCATTCGTCTCATTTAAAACACGATTTGGTGCCGCGATAGCTTTACACATTCAAGAAGGTGTCAGTCCAACAGAATGGATTACCGAGGAAGCTCCCGAACCACATGATGTTTATTGGCCTTTCTTTACTGTTTCATTCCTTAAAAGATGGATCAGCAAGCTGGGGGTTTTTGTTGCATATACTTCTCTTACAATTCTCTTTTTACTCCCGGTTGCAATAGTACAAGGTCTTACTCATCTCGATCAGTTGGAAACGCTGTTCCCGTTTTTAAAAGGCATACTAAGACTGTAAGTAGTATTGTTTCAGTTTAAAAATTCCATAAGTCGATTAATTATATGATTATGCTGATGCTATACTATACCTAATCGGCCTGATTAATGTGCCGATATTTGTTTGCAGGTCAGTTGTGAGCCAAGTTATAACAGGATACCTTCCAAGTTTGATTCTTCAGTTGTTTCTGTCCTTTGTTCCGCCTACTATGATTATGCTTTCGTCTTTGCAAGGATACATTTCGTGGAGTCAGATACAAAAAAGTGCATGTACTAAAGTGTTATTGTTTACCATATGGAACATTTTCTTCGCAAATGTACTATCAGGATCAGCTCTCTATCGAGTGAGCATCTTTCTTGAGCCGAAAGGCATCCCTCGAGTATTAGCTGAAGCTGTACCGTCACAGGTGAGAATGATTAATTTCCATTTTGTATGGAAAATGGAAATCTGTAGTTAGAATGTAGTTACAAGAGTAGGGTGACATGGCAAAACAATGGATTTTGATTGGATGCCGATATAAAATTTGTTTACACTGACAGTGCATTTCATTAAATTATTTTTTTAATATTTTCTATGTATTTGGTGCAGGCATCATTCTTCATAGCATATGTTGTGACATCTGGATGGACCGCTATAGCATCAGAACTCTTTCGATTAACTACACTCATTTCCAATTTTATAAGTAGAACTTTTTCTAGTAACGCCGAAAATGATTTTGAGCCCCCATCAATTCCTTATCACAGCGAAATTCCCAGGATTCGTCTCTTTGGGCTTCTTGGTGTGACATATTTCCTTCTTGCTCCACTCATAATTCCATTTCTCTTGATATACTTTTGTTTGGGATACATCATTTTCCGAAACCAGGTTCGCACATTGTTTTTTGTTTTTCCTTTTTCGGTGCATATGAATTCTTTTTTATGTTGTATAATATGTATTGCATGATGTATTTCTAAGACAAACGGCGAGGAGATTTGTCAATATGCTTGTCATGTATTTCCCAATGACATTATTTATTTATATACCTTAAAATTCTAATGTATCTTAAATATCTCTTTTTTTGTGGCAGTTTTTGAAAGTTTATGTGCCAAAGTTTGAGACTGGAGGAGAGTTTTGGCCTACAGTGCATACATCCACAATATTTTCATTGATATTGATGCATGTTATAGCCATTGGGATATTTGGTTTGAAGAATCTTCCTCTAGCTGCAGGATTGACTCTTCCTCTTCCAATTCTCACACTTCTTTTCAATGACTATTGCCAGAAACGGTTCCTCCCTATATTCAAGCATTTTCCAGCTGAGGTACCTTAATTATTATGATGAAATTACATTCTCATAATATTTGATTGCATTTCCTTCTTCTTCTTCTTCTTCAAAGAGCTCTTGTTGCTTACCCTTGCAGTCTCGATTATAAGCAAAAATACTTAAAATACTTAACTTCACGCAAATTAATAATTTTTGTTATGTGCAATAAGTTTTCTTAGTATCATTCTTAGAATTGGAAACTGAGTCTAACTCAACCCTACAAAACCGGCTTGTAAGGTGAAAATTGTTTTTATTTACCCCCCACGCCCAACATTATTGGGCTTGATGGGTGGATATAAACGGTGGGTGGGCTGATAGCGAAAACCTAATAGCAGGTGGCCCAACGGATTTTGAAGAAGCTATGACACCATTGCTTCATAGTAATGAATATCTATATTAAGGCCTAACTCAATCCTACAAAACTGACTTGTAAGATGAGGATTGCCTCTACTTATAAATTTATATTAAGGCCATCGCATATCTGATGTGGGACTTTTAACAATAATAACAAAAGTTGTATGAGAATTTGTTCCATGAAAGAAAAATGGTTATTAGAAAATAATATCTATATAACCTAAGTATCTTGTTTTTGTTAATTGAGATTAGAATGTGTAGCTTGTTTTTCAATTAGGTTATTT
The DNA here is from genome assembly GCA_030408175.1 of Trifolium repens. NCBI lineage: Eukaryota > Viridiplantae > Streptophyta > Magnoliopsida > Fabales > Fabaceae > Trifolium > Trifolium repens. Next base: position 3,448,915 of record CP125847.1, read on the forward strand.
AATGAATATCTTACGTTATGCAGTGTTTGATTAAGAAGGACAGAGCCGACGAAAACGAGCACAATATGTCTGAATTTTATGATAAGATGGAAAATGCATATAATGATCCAGCTCTACTGCCAATGAGATATTCAGAAAGGTCTGATAGTTATAGATCTCCATTGCTTCATAGTAATCAAGTTTAGTTCATATTATATAAGGTTGGTTTCAATTATGCAAGAAAATTTGCCTTCAGTTTGATTTATTTGATTGTTCTTGGCAAATGGCAATGTGTTGTTGTAAATTGTTTGGTTGAGAATTTATGTTTTAGTGAGTATATGGAATGAAAGCTTAGCAAATGCAAGGCCTTCTCTTTTGACATTCATAGTGAATAGTGAAATGAAAGTAATAGTTGATTAAGTGTATGTTTGGTAATTGGTATTATCGTGTGGATATACTAGAACACGGTGATCCAACTGTGATTCTGACATATTTACTGTGATACCAAATATAAGCTAAGTTCTAAGCAGGTGGCTCAGTTTGTGAACTAAGAAATAGCGAAATAGTTTTAAGTGCGGGGTTTTAATGGATTAAATTAAATTTTACGAACAAATCATAAATGATTTTGAAAAAAAAAAATTATATTAAAATAGTTAAAAGAACATCATTTTATTTGGTAACACAAGACATCCAAAATCTTAGGACCGATTCTCTAAATTCAAATCCTCAAAATTCATATAGCCTTAATTAGTATTCTCTTTGATCTTTATTATAAAAAAAAAATTACTTTTTAAATTCATAGAATATTTTATATATTTAGACCGAGAATGAATTCTTTCTATTTTTTTTCCCTCAATTGTTACATTTCAATTTTTAATCAACTTCTCTTTTTTTTCTTTTTTTTTTTAAAAAATTTCAACTTTACTCTCTTTTAATAATATAAATGGTCTAAATTACAAATTATTTCCTCAATTATTTTTTACAATTTAGAGAATTCACTTATATTTAGACTATATTATGAACTAAATACTACATCAAACATTTTATGAATCTAGAAAACAAATTTTATCTTTTAATAAAAAATTGGAGGTAGAAGTATAATTGTTCTTTTGAAAAGGTTCTACTAATAGCTTCCACGTGTCAGAAAAGCATTCCACTTGCAGATAGAGTCAATTTTATATCTCAGATTTTTCTTCTTTTCATTTTTATAATAAAAATTAATAAATAACTCTGATTGGTCATTCATAGCAAAGCTATAGATGAAGTATATTCTGTTATGCTAACATTTGATTCTACTTATGACAATATAAAAATGAAGGTAGCACACAATGGACAATGAAGAAATTGTTTGCAATTTTTAACTTTTAATATTAAATGAAAATTCATAGCTCTTACTATTTTTTTAGTCTCATAACATGTCATCACATTTTTTGCTGACGATTGGGGTATATGCTCATTATTAAGCTTAAAAAATAGGATATTTTAAAATTGTGTGTGTGGTTTAGTTATGAACTTATGATCAAAGTGATCATCATAGAAGCTAATTTGATGACTTAGTCTCTCTCTCTATCAAGAAAATTTCTCTTCCGACCCCCGTGTTTCTTTTATACCCCCCTAAAATCCAATTTTGGCCCTCAAAACGGTATACATTTGGCAACAATAATCATGGTTTTTACAAACCGAAATGTCAAGAAATCACGGTTTATAGAAACCATGGTATTTTAATTAAACATTATGATAACGAAATTTCGATGTAATGAATTGACTGTGTAAACTTACCATTTGGATCGTTAAAAAATAGGTTTGGACCTCATTTCAAATATGAGGTGGTTATTAGTCAGAAGCTTGTTGCTTCTGGTTTCTATCACTGGTTACTTCGGTTTATAAAAACCACGATTTTAGTATATCAGATTGTCATGGTTTATACAAACCGCGATATTAGTAAATTTTTATATGTCATGGTTTCTGCGAATCGAAACGTCATATTTAGTTTCTGTTAAGAAGGTTTTTAGTTTGTTTCCATTAAGTATCAGTTATGTAATCGTTGTTTAGTTTGTTTCCGGTAAGATACGTCATGGTTTATGATGTTTCTAATTTTTGCAAAGCACATCTTCCAGCGTCATGGTTTCTGCGAACCGAACCACCTAAGGGACCACCATGGTTTATACAAACTGAAACGTATTTAACTGAAGACAGGAACCATTTGCTACTGGTTCTGTCCAGCAACACCACAAAGGTGAGCTCCAAATTTGTGTCTATATAAAACTGTCGCGGTTTCTATAAACCATGATTTCCAAAAATTTCGGTTCGTAAAAACCATAATACCGAGCAAGGGCAAAAACGTACGTTAGGGGGGTATAAAAGAAACACGGGGGGTCGGAAGAGAAATTTTCCTCTATCAATATAACATATGTTGCTTTATTATATTACTGTATTATAAAATATTAAAGAAAATAGGAGATATATTGATAATGTAATTTTACATTAACATTAAATGAATATTTTATATTCCATTAAATTATAAATATAGTTTAAAATTAATTTGTATAATAACTTCCCCCTATATCAAGGGGTATGTTGATTAAAATCTACATATTATTCACTAAAAAATTATTTGGATTAATTTAAATGATGAAGATTTTATTTTTATAGAGAATGCATGTAAGACCCGTAATTCCACTGTACCTTTTGCGTGAATAAAATAAGTAATGACTAAGAATTTTAGGGTTTTTGGCGAAGCGGTTTCATGAGTATTGTCGCGATATTAGGATTTTTGCTGAAATGGAGTCTGTTTTGTGCTCGTGCGCTCGAAAGGCACAAACTTTTGGGTCGTAGTCCTCTTTTAAGTATGAGGAGATTTCTGTGAAGTCAGAATGACGAGTTTTGGATTAGTCTTGTTTTTGGAAAAACGAGTAGGATTTTACCCGCTGATGGAAAATCTTACTGCGTCTGTTTTAAGTGAGGTTTCGGATGGAAGTTTCATATATCTGCGTGAGTTAGAATATGTCCTGAGATTAATTTTCTAAGGTATGGAAGAAAATTACAGTCGCGGAAAAAGATTCGACGATAAGTTTTGGAATGGAAAAACGTTAGACGTTCTTTCTGTAGGTTTTCTGTTTTTGTGAGTTTCGTTCGTCGTGATGCGCGAGAACTGAGCGAGCTAGTGAGCTAAGGCCATAGAAATATCTAGATATTTATGTGAGTTGCTTTGTGACCAAGTTTGGATGAGTGGCTAGGATTAAATCTTAGAACTTTATACTATGCAATCCATTGGCTAGGAATTAATGAAGAGATCTTTAAGAAGCAAAGTCATGAGACTTTTCCATTCCTTTTTCTCCTCTCTCTCACGTGAACTCTCATCCTCCCTCTCTTTCATTTTATTTTGCTATGTGTTGATAGAACATAAATCTCCACCTTGAGAAAAAACCTAGAAGAAATTAGGAGATATGCTTGGAGTGGAGATTGATCCTTGTAACTTGGTGAAGCTCTTAGCATAAACAAAGTGGTAGCGTGAATTGTAGAATTTCGCGAGAAAAGTTAACGGAAGCTTGCCGAGATGATGGGTTAGGTCGTGGTGACGACGGTGGCTGTTCCAGGCCCCAGTGAGATGTTGGAGCTTTAGCTTAGTTAGACTATGCGCCGGTGTGGGTTGTGCACCGTGCTTTTTGGGTTTAGGCATAGGTTTCTAACTTGGTTGTTGTAAGTATTTGAATACTTAGACTTGGATTGTAATTATTCAGGAATACACTTTGCTTGTCGAAGCACCTTATGGTAATGAGTTCTTTTGTATATTTGAATGTCGGCTCATTTAAAATCTTTTATGCGTAACTCTGATGTTTACAAAAAAAAAATTAATTAAATGTCTTTTCTGGCCTTTGAAAAACGGGTTGTTACAATTGGTATCAGAGCACGGCTTTAAATCTTCAAAGGGAAAGTGTATACTTGAGTCGTTAGTCCAGAGTCGGTTAGAACATAGCTAGAGTAGTGTCAGTTCTAGTGTTTGTTCTGTGTCGGGTTTCGAGTTAGTAACCGTTGAATGAGATTTTCTGTTGAGACTCAGAAATGTTTGGATAAAGGGAGTACAAGAGAAATAGATGGTATAGTTGGCAAGTGACAAGACTATGAGGAGTTGTAATCACCAACCGGAGGTGGGGATGGTATTATTTAAGTCGTGTGTGGAAAGAGATTCGTATGTGAGTAGACGGTTCGGCGTATTCACTGAGTTGCGGACTTATGGATATCGGTAGAGCGGAAAATTCTTCTATAGAGAAGACAACTTGTTCGGAATATAATGGTTTTGGTGGTACCTGCCGTGGTGGCATTGTATTACTGTTGAATGATGTTCAACGGATGTTTCATGAGTGGAATCATGAGAGCTTGAACGATGTGTTTTGAGTGTTGTGTCTTACGACTTCGACCTTGTATTCGTAAGAGATCGAGGGAAACATTAAGAAAAACCTCGAAAGATTTGTGGAACCCTTGTGACTCGGAGGACCTTGAGCACAAGTGGAATGAAGTATCACTTAAGTTGGGTAAAGAGGGTCTAAACCATCACCATGATTGTCGACTATCTATTGACAAATTGAGGGACTGGCCGTCCTTAATTTATTGTTGATAGTAGACGGAATCGTGTTGACTGGAATTGACTAGTTTTGCTAGCTTTGGTGGTGCGCAGAAAGTTTCGGTGTTTCTTTTGGAGGGTAGCCAGTCACTGCTTCGCGTGAACCTAGTGGTTTAGGCTATGTCGCGGAGGCAAAATAAGTGATTTTGGAAAAAAAAATTGTGTGGACCTTTGAACATTTGAGGAACTCGAGGTTGTGAACCTCTGTTGTGAGGTTAATTTTTTGAGTGGTGAACTCATTGAGAGTGGCGGTTGAAGCACGGTTGTGCCAGTGTGTTGGTGAGAGTATCTGTGTGATTTCACTCGGTGTTAGCATCTGTGTGGCTGCACCTAATCCTGAGGGATTTTGTTGTGTTGGTGATGGTAATAATTAGTTGAGTTGTTACTCTTACCTTTAGTTTCGAGGACGAAACTTCTTTTTGGAGGGTAGTAATGTAAGACCCGTAATTCCACTGTACCTTTTGCGTGAATAAAATAAGTAATGACTAAGAATTTTAGGGTTTTTGGCGAAGCGGTTTCATGAGTATTGTCGCGATATTAGGATTTTTGCTGAAATGGAGTCTGTTTTGTGCTCGTGCGCTCGAAAGGCACAGACTTTTGGGTCGTAGTCCTCTTTTAAGTATGAGGAGATTTCTGTGAAGTCAGAATGACGAGTTTTGGATTAGTCTTGTTTTTGGAAAAACGAGTAGGATTTTACCCGCTGATGGAAAATCTTACTGCGTCTGTTTTAAGTGAGGTTTCGGATGGAAGTTTCATATATCTGCGTGAGTTAGAATATGTCCTGAGATTAATTTTCTAAGGTATGGAAGAAAATTACAGTCGCGGAAAAAGATTCGACAATAAGTTTTGGAATGGAAAAACGTTAGACGTTCTTTCTGTAGGTTTTCTGTTTTTGTGAGTTTCGTTCGTCGTGATGCGCGAGAACTGAGCGAGCTAGTGAGCTAAGGCCATAGAAATATCTAGATATTTATGTGAGTTGCTTTGTGACCAAGTTTGGATGAGTGGCTAGGATTAAATCTTAGAACTTTATACTATGCAATCCATTGGCTAGGAATTAATGAAGAGATCTTTAAGAAGCAAAGTCATGAGACTTTTCCATTCCTTTTTCTCCTCTCTCGCGTGAACTCTCATCCTCCCTCTCTTTCATTTTATTTTGCTATGTGTTGATAGAACATAAATCTCCACCTTGAGAAAAAACCTAGAAGAAATTAGGAGATATGCTTGGAGTGGAGATTGATCCTTGTAACTTGGTGAAGCTCTTAGCATAAACAAAGTGGTAGCGTGAATTGTAGAATTTCGCGAGAAAAGTTAACGGAAGCTTGCCGAGATGATGGGTTAGGTCGTGGTGACGACGGTGGCTGTTCCAGGCCCCAGTGAGATGTTGGAGCTTTAGCTTAGTTAGACTATGCGCCGGTGTGGGTTGTGCACCGTGCTTTTTGGGTTTAGGCATAGGTTTCTAACTTGGTTGTTGTAAGTATTTGAATACTTAGACTTGGATTGTAATTATTCAGGAATACACTTTGCTTGTCGAAGCACCTTATGGTAATGAGTTCTTTTGTATATTTGAATGTCGGCTCATTTAAAATCTTTTATGCGTAACTCTGATGTTTACAAAAAAAAAATTAATTAAATGTCTTTTCTGGCCTTTGAAAAACGGGTTGTTACAATGCATCTTTATATCTTCCAACAATTGTTCAAGAAAATCCAACAATCCATGAAAATGGGGGTTGTGAGTAGGGTTGGCAATGACCCGAGCCAATTCGTGAATAGTTCGAAGCTCGATTCGATATTTGACTCGTGAACTTAATTCATGAACCAAATAAGCTGAACTTGAGTTAAAAATTCAGTTCGTTAAATAAATGAGCTGAACATAAATTATATATAGTTTGACTCGTTTGACTCATGAACCAGCTCGGTTATATATAACTTTCCAAATATTTTTAACTGATGCAATTTTATCTGAGAACTATTGGAGTTTTGAAATGGAAGAATACTTTGAGAATAATTGTGGAATTTTGTTGGTTTTTGCTTTGTAACTTTGTTACTTGTATCGGTTTATGCCGATTTGAATTTTGTACGTGTTTATTCATTATACACCTGGGATGACATTTATTTTAATTTAATACTTGCTTTTTCCTTTTTAAAAATAGTTTAAAAGATTAAAAATCAAATTTTGACAAAAAAATTAACTTTAAAATGATGTGATTTAACTTAACGAGTTGAACCTAACGAGCCAAACCAAACTGTTCGTGAACTTTAAACGAGTCGAACTCGAGCTGAAAAAAGAGTTTGTGTCCCAATTGAGCCGAGTTTCGAGCTGAACCAATTTCTAATGAGTCTAGTCGAGCTCAGACGAGTTCGACTCAGCTCGACTCATTTTCAGCCCTAGTTGTGAGAGTTCACTTACAACCCAAAAACAGACAATACCTCAAAACATGGTGTGACGTACTTTAGGATGAAACGGAAGATCTATTAATTTAATTTAAGCGTCCTCTAAATGAATTAACACACCTTTTATGTTTAATCTTGATTTTGATAAAAAAAATTGTCATTTCAAATAAAAATATCTCGAGAGGTTAAATGATTTTTTTTTATTGTTTTTGTGATACTTAATTTGAGATTAAGCTAGTATGGTAATTAATGACTTGTTTTCTTTTGGGTAGGTGGGTTGGAGTCCCTGCTTGCTCCAATTGTATCCGTCTCTGGTAGTGACATTAGTAAATATGAATGGAATTATTAAAAAGACTAACTCACTAATATACATCAAAAAGGCAAAGTTTGTCCATATATGAACATCATGGTGACAACCTTTTATTTTTTTGCAGTAATACATAGTGACATTCCTTGTTATTATTATTATTTTTTGTAAAAAAAAACTATATATTTCAACTAAAATAATATTGTGATTTGTGAAATAGGAAAATGGTTTTCATCTATAGCATAAGAACTACATATACAAAATTATTTTAATCAAGCACTCATCATGACTCATGTCCTCCCTATTTTTAACAATATTTCAAATCTGATTCCTTAAGATGCTTTATTGAAACTATGTTTATATATTTATAAAGTTTGAAAATACATGTTCTATGTATATTTTAATATTTGTTATTTCTAGTAAAATTGAGACAATTGATTTGTTAGAAGGCTTCCGCGTGGAAGAAGGAAAATAGATGTTGCTAGCCTAAATGCATGATTTTAATAACTTATACTAGAAATATAACTTATTTATGACTTTGTGGCATATGAATAATTTCATAGTAGAAATATAAAAACGAAAGAGAAGAAAGTACACTCTTTTGAGGGAGTTGTTGGCAAGAATAGTTCTAAATGCATTTGAAAATTAATTGATTCCTTCAATTATTTCTTACTTGTATCATCATAAACACCTTTTTGTGATTAAGACTAATGATCAATATTATGGTTACAAAATAGATTGCTTATGTAGGGAGAGATGTGTTAATTAATATCAAAGGGATGATATCATGAAAACTAAATAAACTAATGAAGGACATAAAGGCAAAATTTGTCATTATTTGAAGGACTTTGTCTCCTTCTTTGGTAGTTGCTTGAAGTAGACTCCATAGACTATATTATATACCTTAGTTTCTTTTATTTTTATATGATTTTCATTGTGGCACAAAAAAATTCAGATTCTAGAAGTGGTGGCAAATAAATTGAAAAAAAATTGGAACTTATTTTCTAGAAAATATATTCTAATCTTCCAAGAGTGTTCAAAATGGAGTTTTTATATATGCACCTAATGAGGTTGGCTTTGAAAATTTAAAAGATAAAAAAAGTATTATTAATCCTTAAAAGCAATTGCAATGCTATTGTTTGATGCAATTACAAATGGCAGAGCCATCCATCCTTAAACCTTAAACAGTTAATGTGAATAGGATTTAGTTTTCATTAATCCTTAAAAATTATTAGTACTTCTCCAATTGTTTTGCTTTTAGCCATTGTCCACTTAAGTTTGTGTTTTATGAAGATAAAATAAATCAATATTACGTGTGTGGAAAGTCATTTTGAATATTAATTTAATTTATAAGATTATATAACTTATTTGTTTTTCTGATTAATTATTCTTTCTCTAGCCGAATGTTTTTCATAAGCAAAAGTCAGGGATCAAATCTTTAACCACTTGTTTGAAAAACTCAAAAATCTTACCACATAGATCAATTCATCTTTAATTGCGAAGCACATATTTTCTTTTACCCATAACTTGAAAATCCCATTTTGTTTTTCACTCACTTCAATCTTCTACGATAAAATATGCACATACTAATACTATGATATATTTTTTATGATATATACTAATATTTGGGAACAATTGTTTTTAACAACTCATTTTACAAAATTCATATTCTTTTTCAACGGTGTAGATAGCAAGGGGCTACGAGCCTATGGCCCATGGCTGTAAGTAACTATTTACAGCAATAGACAAAAGCCCATTGAACGTAATATTTCGTAATTCACAATTAATTTATACGTATTATTTACCATCACTTAAATCACAATCTTGAATCTTCTTGACATTCTAAAAATTAAACTAGGAACTTTTTTGGGATAAATAAATTAGTCACTTGATGTTCAAAAATTCTAGTTCAATTGGCAGAAATACCGAAATTGCTAGTGCTGGATGTTAGAGTTCGAACCTCAATTCCTCAATTTTATGTATGTGAGTTTTTAATGGCTTGTAATTTCATCTATCTAAAAAAAAATAGTCACCTGATAAATAATATTTTTTTGATAAACATCTTGTTAGTTGTTTGACAAATTTCTCTACATGTATCTATAGCTACCAATAGCCTAATGAATAGAATTTTTTTTAAGGTGAATAAGTGGGAGTATTAGGGTTTAAATTTTAGTTCTGTATATTATATGCAATGTCTCAACTAGTTATGCTCACGAGAACTATATAGTTATCAATTTATATAATATGACCTTTCAAACCTTGACTCCAACTCATATATTTGAGAGGTTAAAAAGATCATATTGCTAAAGAACCCCTCCACAAAACTTAAAAACTTGTTCCTTTGAGAAGTTCAAATATTATAGGCTGCTTTATTTTTTGAACAAAATATAGGTTTCAACTTTTGGTGATTTATTAAGATTTTTTTAAAATAAAAAAAACAGGGGCAATGGTATTATTAGTTGATATCAATGTTATAATAAAATAAATACTAGTAAACAGCAAAAAAGGCCAAGTTTGTCTCATCTTAACCTCATTATTTAATTTAATTGGTTTGCGTCTCATTTCAAGTAACAATGCAGTACGATTCATTTTTTCACAAGTCACCATCATTTATTTTTGTTTATTCATATCCTACTATTATTTTTGTCATTGTTATTAAAAAATCTATAAAATACTACAATCATGCTTCTTCAGAGGTTTTCATTTGTTTTTATCAAAGAAAATATTTGATTCCTTAAAGTCCAACCAAATAGTTAAAAATTTAAAATACTCCAAATGGAAAAATGCTGTTTTAATGAAAATATCAAAATTTTAAAGTAAAAATGTTAAAATGGGCTTACATTTTTTTATAAACCGGTATCTCTACACGCAACTGCATAAATTAATATCACAAACTAGATACGTATATATGGCAAGGCTCTTTTCCAAGAGATTTGACATTACTGCATTCTTAGGATTGAACTCAAACTTAATTAGAATCTCTAATTAAATTAAAAAGAGATATTTTACCATCTCAACCAAATAAAATATGTTGAGAATTATAAAGGATATCATGGGTAAAGTTTTTTTTTTAACTAATGTGTAAAGAATCAAAGATAATTACAGTTAGATGTGTCATATATAGTTTTAGAGCATCAATTAACAATACTTCACAATATAAATTTTAATTATTGTACTAAAAATAAAATAAAAATAAAATAATGTTTATTATGTTGGTCCTGAAATGTCACCATCTATGGTCGATTAATGACGAAAATTCCATAAAAAGTTTGCACATTAAATTAATCTATAACCATATGACTTATTCATGAATGAAAGTTTGATGACGAAATTCTAAAAAGTTTTTGAAGAAAATGATATTATTATTTAATGTTTTCTAAGTAGGTTGAATTTTGGCATGATGTTTATGGTGGGACATGTTGCATTGTAGGAATCGTATTTCTTAAACTTTATCATCAATGACGAACACAAAGTATTAGTTACATTTTTTATGTGTTTATTATGGTTGATTATAAGCTTTGTTTTGGGGTGAAAAGTGACTTCCCTAACTGTTAATAACTGAAGATTTGTTTTGTTGGCATGATGTCACATTTTTGTTTCAAATTCTTTTGATTTTTTGAAATATAAGATTGCTTTACAACCTATGTTTTTTTTAGTGTTTTTCTTATATTTCTAAAGATAATAAAATCCCCACATAAAATAATTGAAAGAGTTTTTGTGTCTTTAAATAATATTGTAATGTGTAAGTAAGTTGGATATTGAGAATTCGTTGCACGGATGAGTCTTAACACTTTAAGGACTTCAATTTCTATTTTACTTTTTACCGTTCATAATAATAGATAGATTAGTATAAACTTTTAATTTTGAAAAAATGGCAATGAATTTTGTAAATAACAACTTTTTGCATAAGTTAAATTTAGTTTATACATCTCAACTTTTTTCAGCAACCCATGTAACTTTTTAATGATTATCTATAAGCTTTGAAGGAAATAGTATAAACTTATTTTGATTGGAATGATCTCATAAGCTAAAAGCTAATCCATATTAACATAAAGTTGATCTAAACTCAAGTATTTAAGAGCTTCATTTACATTAACCAAGGTTGATCTCACTATAAAATAACATATATCTAAACTCAACTCTTAAAAAATCATATAACTAAACTCGCTGAATAACTCGATGATTGATCACATAATTCGATCAATTGTGTCTATATCTATCATGCATAGTTTTTTATTATATAATACTTAGAATAACATTATACAAATTGTATTTCGATACTATAATTCATATTACAATTATACCCCTTCACTCTGCTATGCTCGTTATACTTTCATGCTTCATTCGCTACGCTCGAACTTATCATCTATTTTTCAATAAATATGAGCCATAGTAAATATCTTACATGTAGATGTAGTTTTTGTTTTTTACTATCTTTCTTTTCCCTAGATTAAATCCATAAAGTGCCAACAAGTTTATTTTAATACAGGCAATAATAGTTTATATATGGTAAAATCCGAATATCAAGTGCAGCTAGTTAAGCAGTCTAGTTCCTGCTTGTAGCCCATAGGTTTAGGCCATTCTTGTTTTATTTAGTGTCTTTACTTATAGCACATATAAAGTATATTGTGTCTTAACATCACCTTGGACAAAATGATAAGAATAGAATAAGGGTAATTAAAAGGGATAAATATGTTTAGTCCTAATAAAATATCATTGTTAGTTTATTTCCTACAAAAGTATCCATCAATTACCTTATGCTTCACATAAAAATCAATAAAATTAATCTCTAAATTATTTTATTTTTCTAATCACTTAGTTAATCTTAAACAAACATTCTCTTTTAAGTGGTTATATATATTCAAGTGCTTAATAAATTTCAGTTAAAGACAAATCATTTAGGAGAAATTAAATTTGAACCTGACCATAATAATTTTTTACTAGATTTTATATACCTCTCAGCCGAATTCCTAGTATTTAGTAATTTCAGGGGACGAAAAATTGATAAAAATTTAATCAAAATCACTTAACCGTAAAACATAATTTTTTTTGTTATAACTAAAAAACATATGTAACCTTAATTAAAATTAGGAAAAGAGCATAGATAACACATATTTAGTTTGTATCACATAAAAAGATTAAAAGAATTAGCAATGACCAATTCATGATTAATACACTAATGAACATGATGAAATTATTCTCTTCACATATATAAAATCACAAACCAGAAATCTATGTACTAACCCTTTGTCCAAGTCAAATAATCTTCATCAATTACAAAGACTAAGTAACTGCCAAATGTTTTAGATATAGCAGCCTAAATTATAAACAAACAAATGAATAAAACTAATCACTTATGACTTATTCAACTTAAAAACTCAACTAGTTCACTCTTCCTTCACATATATATAAGCACAAAACCAACTCAAACATAAACCACAAAACCAAACTTCAAATCTTCAATACCTTAAAAAAAAAAAATCACTCTAAGAACTTAAAAAAAGAGTTAACATAATGGCAAGAAAGAGAAAGGTTTCTGAAGTAGTTGAAGAAGGAAGCATGGTTTGGGATGAAATGATGAAAGAAGCTGCATCACTTGGAGGAGGAAGACGAGTCCGAAAGAGATTTGTCGGTGTTCGACAAAGGCCATCGGGTAGATGGGTTGCTGAGATTAAAGATACCATTCAAAAGATAAGAGTTTGGTTAGGAACTTTTGATACAGCTGAAGAAGCTGCAAGAGCTTATGATGAGGCTGCTTGTTTGCTTCGAGGCGCAAATACTCGGACGAATTTTTGGCCTTGTTCTCAATCTTCAACTAGTCCTGCTCTTTCTTCAAAGATCACTAATCTTCTACTTCAAAGACTTAAAGAAAGGAATATGAATATGAATAATAATTCTTGTTCATCCTTTTCTTCGTCGAAATTTACTTCCTTGTTGGGGAGTTCAGGGGAGCGTCGAGAGCAACAACGAGTCAATGATCAGGATCATCAGGAGATCCAACAAGTAGAACCCTATGGAGAAGGATCAAAAGATTTTTCAATTGATCAATTCACTGATTTCCTTAATGATCATGTAGATTATACAACAATCAACAATGAAATCATCAATGACACTGCACAATTCGATTACATTTCGAGTAGTTTCGAATCATGTTTAACCGAAAACAATGGTTGTAACAACAAAGAGGATGAAATGAATATGGAATCTAAATCAAACAATGTAACACAAACTTCAAGTGGTGATAGTAATTCAGAAGATAGTGAAGAAGAAGTCAATAATGATGTTCCTGATTTTCGGTTCCTCGACGATATTGCTCCAACTAGTTACTATTCTCCTTTTGAAATTGCTGAAGAAATGGAAGAACAAATGGAAACAGAAAGTTTTTGTGATGAGCCTTCAATGATTAGAGCTGTTATGAAAAGAATGAAATATGAAAGAAAATTTTCAGCTTCTCTTTATGCATTTAATGGAATACCAGAATGCTTGAAATTAAAACTTGAATCATCAGGAAACAATAATGGAAGAGGAATTTCTGATCAATTGAACAATCTCAAGGAAGCATGTAGCAAGAATAAACTTGAGAAGAAGAAAAATGAAGAAAATCAACAAAGTTCAATTGAGATAGAGTCTTCATCTTTGTCTAGGAATGATAGTGATATTTTCCTTTGGAATTCACTTGATCTTCCTCCTATTTGTTTTGTTAACTTACTTGAAAATGGTTCATTCAATTAGTAATATATCTTGTGCTTAATGTTTGCTTAATTGCCAAGCAATTATCTAATTTGTAATGTAACACTTGTTTTTGTAATATCTAATTTCTAATGAAAGTATTTTATTTTATTCATTTTGGAACTATGAAGAATTATTGAGTCAAGTAGATAGTTCAGTTGATGAGTTAAAAGAGTTTCACATAGAAGGTCTACATTTGACCCTTGAATTAGTAACATTAATTTGATTTTGTAATATCTAAATTTATAATGAAGGTAATTTTTATTTTCATTCATTTTTCAACTTAAAAGTATCATTGAATCAAGTAGATACTTAGGTTGGTGAGTTAAGAGACACCGAAAAAGTTTCAAAAGCATACAGTCGAGAATTAGAATCCTGAAAATTAACATAATTAACTAATAACTAATTAATATTGGCCTATTAAAAGAATAGAAACTCTTAGATGTTAAACATGCATTGAAATAATTTTTATATTTATTATAGTAATTTTCACAAAAAGTTATCTCATCATCATTGACATTCTACTATATATGTTTATACATGTGATGGTTATGTTTCAATTTGATGCTTATAGTTTCATCACTATAGTGTATCTCATATGACTTTTGAGGTATAAGAGGATCAATTCATGGAATTACATAGCTTCAAATAGTTAACATTATTTATTTATTCATTTATTTTTTTATATTTTAAATTCTAATGATATACTATCAAGTACCTTTTGAGTTTTGAGGAAGCTTCCTCATGCTTCAAGTTAGGCTCTATCACAAATCACCATTATTATATTGCATATATAAGCACAAAATCAATTAAAACTTAAGATAAAACAAAATAGTGATAATTAAATTAGTTTTACCATTAACTTTTAGTAGGTTGTTTCTTTAGGCCTTAGTTTATATCAAAAAAAATAAATTATTTGCTACATAACACAATTAGCTTCCACGTGGCAGAAGAGGATTGTACAATGACATCTTCATTTTGGACACAATCACCAATTTACTATATACCCTACACCTGTTGATCAAGTCAAACTTATGTCTAAGATTTTTTATTTAATCTTGATATGAAAATGATTAAACCGCTCTCTAATTAGTCGATTATTCCTAAGGAAGGTGAAGTATATTCTGCTATGCTAATAATTGATTATAGCTAAACTGTATTTTTGGTCCCTTACGTTTATTTTAGGTTTGAATCAGGTTCCTTACGTTTTAAAAGTTTCAATTTGGTCCCTCACGTTATCAACATTTGCATTAGTTAGTCCTTTCCGTCAAATTTTCCACTAAATCCGTTTGATCCTTACACGTGACTGACCGTTTGGACACATGGACACTATTTTGGACATGTTCGGTGTCATTTGGGATGCTAACTAAGTAAAAAGAAATAATTAAAAATAATATATATTACTTATAATAATGGAATTGGTCCCAAAAAAAGTGTTCAAAATAGTGCCAACGTGTCCAAAATAACATCCACATGTCCAAACCGTCAGCCACGTATAAAAATCAAACGAATTTAGTGAAATATTTGACGTAATGGACTAACTAATGCAAAAGTTGATAACGTGAGGGACCAAATTGAAACTTTTAAAACGTAAAGGACCTGATTCAAACCTAAAATAAACGTAAGGGACCAAAAGTACAGTTTAGCCTTGATTATACTTAATCTATATTATAAACAAATGCAACCCTATTCATAAGAACATGACACGTGTCCTTTTGCATTACAATTATTTATTACATTAATTTTTATTTAATATTTTATGACGTTACATTTTTAATTAAATACTAAAAAAAATATTTATATCATTATTTCAATATGTTACATTTTATTTAATAATTGATAACGTTACATTTTATATTAAATACTTTATAAACAACATTTACATTATTACGTTACAAAATAATGTAATTTCGTCGGTTACATGTAAGTCATAATTAATAAAATAAACGTCTCAATATTTTATTAATTTTCATAAAATCATGTTTAATTTTGTGTTTCCATAGCTCACTATAAATATAAGTCATTTGCCACAACAAAATCCACAAAGTCATTTCATTTTCATCCATATTTATAAATTTGTATTGTGTTGTTTATCTCTTTTTTTTTGTGAAAGCAATGTTTTTCATGGACGATTTTACTATTGACATATCATTAAGAAAACAATCATGGATATTGGTTGTAAAAGTTGTGCATGTTTGAGAGATTTAATATTGCAAAAAATAATAAACTTATATTTTTTTGTCAAAAAGTTTAGATTATGATGATTTATTCTTTGTTATGTAGGGAGATTGAATTGGAGTTTTGTGCGAAGAGCATTGATCTACAAGTTCAAAGATCAACCTCTGGTTTACAGGATATCCTCATTAGATGTTGGTTCTATCGATGTTTGTAATGTTATTAAATTTCATACTTCACACTCAAAAGAGAAAAAAAAAATCATACTTTGTGTCTCTCTCTCTCTCTCTATATATATATATATATAATTTGACCTAATATGTGTATCAATCTAAGTTTTTGATGATAGGATGTAAAGAAAAAAAACCTAAAAGTTGTGAAAGGAGGAGAGGTTGTTGACTTGTAGTGTGTCTTCACTATTTCTGTTAAGAAGAGAATATTTTCATTAGATTCGACATGAGTAACATCCAATGCAAATGTTCAAGTGGGCAAAAAGATTATTAAAATAGAGAAATAGTTGTTGAACATGAATATGTTTCTTTTGAGTTTTGTTGAATGTTTCTTGATTAGAATTTCAATTTAATACAAATTTGTATTTTCAAATATTATTCTTTACGAGATTATGTGTCAATATGCCTATATTATTGTCTTCTATATAAATTCATATAAAATGAAATAAGTATTCATTGATAAAAAAAAAATATTGTTCCTTCATACAGAGCGTGTGTCAAAGCACTAAAGGAAAATAAGAAATAAGAGTTAACTTATGAACTGAATTTCAGTGTTTTTGTTATTCTAATGATTTTTTTATGACAAAAGAAGTATTTTTATGGAGCTCGTGTCAAGCTCGGGTAATTAAAACTCTTTTTAGTTTTAAATAACTTTGTATTATAACTCATACATGCGTGGGTAACAATATTTGGACTCGTACCTTTACAGGAACTTTTGAGGTTTCATAGTACTCATACCCGCACTCATTACCCACAATTTTACTAAGAATAAACTGATCAATTAAAAAAATATGATACCATTTTAATATAATATAAAATTTGTCAAAAATTTTAGGCTTAAATAGGCAGTTTTCCCTATAAGTTTGCATTTTTTTAGTTTTTGTAGGAAATAACCATTGAAATATTGAAATTGTTTGATTTTGGTCCCTGACGTTAGTCATCATTAAAAAAAACACATAGGTAGCAATCATAGACATGCGTGTCACATGGCCATTGAACACCAGCTCAACCAATTCTTTAAATTGAATGACTAAATCTAAATAAAAATTACAATTGTCAAAATCCCTAATTTCTTCTTCATCTTCTCATTACATCTTCATCTCACTTTATTTCCATCCGTCATTCCTTAATGTAATCCCATATATATCTTAGACCCATATATTTGTCATATGCAAAATTTGGGTTCAATCAACCCAAAAAGTTTGACATGATTTTTTAATCCAATTTTTTTTTGTAGCAAAATATGAGTTCCATCGAAGTGTCTATTATACAACCTTAAACCTAGAACGTTGTTTTCTTTAAATCCTTCCTCTTAAATTTGATCAACACTACTACAACAACGAATACCCCCATCACCCATGACAACAAAATAACCTGAGAAAAATTAATTTTGAGGGGGTTATGATTTTAATTGGGGTAAATGAAAGAGTGAAAATGAAGTTCATTTTTGAATTGTTGTTGTTATGTTATTGTTGCTGTTTTGATATGATAAGTGCCAAAAAGTAGCTCAAAATTACATATATATTTTAAGCACTTATTAACTATTTTGTAAGATATTCTTTAGTTTTTCCTCACTTAAATGTACATATCTGTTTAAGTCATTTCTTTCAATTAAGTTTCCCTAAATCTCAACATTTGTGCAGAAATTTGAAGAAAAATTGCAAGTTAACTCGCCAGGGCGAGTTCAGAGCGAGTGCAGGGCGAGTAGAGGCAGAGAGCATCAAATTGGATAACTGATACACTCGCCAGAGCGAGCAGCAACTCGCCAGGGCGAGTAACAACTCGCCAGGGCGAGTGAAGGCGGTTCAAACTCACTCATGACGTGGCAGTAACCCTCTGGTGAAGAAAGGTCAACTCGCCAGAGCGAGTTGGAGCTCGCTCAGCGAGTTCTAAATTTCAGAAATACTATAAATAGAGCTTGCTGTCATTTTTCTAAAAAGGACTTGAAAGATAACTTGTAACAGAGACTTAGAAGCAGAGGGAAACCCCAGGAGACAGATTCAAGGAGATTTGAAGGTGGATTCACTACAATAGTTGAGAAATCATCATTGATAAGTTTGTTCATCTCTTTTATCCTTAATCTTTGTAAAGCTACCATGAAAATGAGTAGCTAATCTCTCTTTTGTTGGGATTAGGTGTAAGCAACTCTATGAATATGTATCTAATTTGATCATGGTATTATATATGGTTTTAGTTTACTTATCAATTTTGATGTTGTTCTTGAATTGTATGTTTTAATTCTAGGCTTTGAGATGGTATAGACGTATGCTTTTTGAATCCGAGACCTAGAACAATCATCTATTAAACTCTAAACTCTAGACATAGATTTAGATTTAATATTCACTCTAAATACCAAGTTTTAAAACTATTGTGTTGATTAAATTGTCCGAGACATCGGAGTTTGAGCAATATGATATAGCCGGTATATTGATCGATTACTCGAGACATCGAGGGTTAATGAATATAGCGGGATTCTCGTCGTGCTCTGGAAACGGACACGTACGTGAGTGATATGTGATAGAATTGATTGATAGCTAGAACCTGTGTAACTGATTCGAATAATACATGCGATTGGGTCGGTGAAATCTAATCCCACCAAACTTTTCTCTCTGATAACAATTCCTTTTATTGCACTTACAACTTTATTTTCACAAGTTTTCATAACAAATATCTTCAAAACACTTTACTTAGAATTATATTGATTGTTGAACGGCATCGATATCGCATCAGTCCCTGTGGAGACGATAAATCTATACTTACTTTTGTATTTCAACAAATTGGCGCCGTTGCCGGGGACTGGCGTTTAGATATTGAAACATTGCAACAATTTGTATTCTTTTAAGTATTTGTATATATTTGTTATATTATATAGTTGTGGTCTGCACTAATCCTTCTTTGCTAGACAAAGAAGCATTTTTCTTGTTAGGTTAATCCTTTTTCAGGTTACTCATCACAAACAAAACCATGACTGATCGTGGTTATAACAACTTCTATACTCCGGATGAGTATGAATCGTATCAACAGTTTCATAGGACTCCAACACATGAAGAGATTTTTTTGACTCAACAATTGGAAGAACTTTCAAAACAAATTTCTAATTTGATTAGTCTACAGGAAGAGTCAATTAAAGCTAAACAAGTTGCATACTGTGAGCTTTGCAATGGAGATCATCCCACTGGCCATTGTCCTCCGATGACTGATGTGCAGTTTGACTAGATGATCAAGCAAATGGCTAATAAGCAAAGCATGGAAGTTCAAACCAACCCTCAAACCACTCATGAGAATGATAATATTCTAAAAAAGAATGAGGAATGTGGAGAGAGTGTGGAAGAAGTTGTTGGGAAAAATGAGGAAGAAAGAATAGTTGAAAGAAGTGGTGTAGTGAAAAAAGTGAAAGAAATGGACACACCACATGAAGTTGAACTTCCTCAAGAAATTCCATGTATTGAAAAGGTTAACACTGTTGATAGTGAAAAAGAGGTGATGGATACAAATGAGAATGATGGATTATTTGACAAGGAAGAATCATATGAGTTAAAGAAGGAGATAGAGAACAAGGCGGAGATTGATCGGGTCATAGATGAAATACGTGCCTTGTTCAACAAGAAAGAATTAGGGAGGACATGGACTCCACATAATCTCTACTTCAAGTTCATGGAGTTCCTCCCAAATCAAAGGAAAAAGACGGATGATGTGCTTTCCGTCTCATTTTGGCCACCCTAACCAAAAAGGCGTCCAGCTAGTGACGTAAAAGAAGCGCTTGTTGGGAGGCAACCCAATTTTCTTTCCTTGTCTTTTATTTAAAGCAATTTTAATTACTTATATGTTATAATAGTTTTTGAACATGTTTAGCCTCTTATGCAAACAAAGTCCTTGAACTGGTAATGTGCATATGAAATGAAATGTCTAGGTTTGTGATCAATCAAAAGCAAATGCATGATTAGAATGATTTTTTTTCAAATGCTATAGTTTGAGATCAACCGTTTGTGATTATCTTTGAATGATAGGATGAATTTGAACTAAGTAGCTTGATTCAATTTGATTTCATTCATTCCTTCTTAACATGATTGATTAATTATGAATCACGTAGACCTAGCCGGGTGAGATTGTGTGAACTTTCCACTGTTTATATATTTGAGAGCCGGCAATTGTGTTTAACTCTGTTGATTTTAACGGAATCTTGCTATTACTTGATGTGTTTGAAGTCATGGAAATGATCAAGGCCATGTTTCTATTTGAGTGCAACTACTTAAGCCTAAAATAACCTACCTTGTGAGAGTGTGATCCTTTGTTACCCTCCTTGAGCCAAAATTTTGAAAATTTGTTTGTTTGAACCCTTGAACCACAATAAAGAAAAACAATGACTTGACCCTTGTCTTAGGATGATTGAGCATTGAGTTTATGTAGGGTTGAAAACAAGTTGGGGAGAAAGAGGTTATTTGATCAAATTAAGAAAAGTAACAAGTAGCTGAAAATGGTGATTGAAAAAGAAAAAGAAAAATATTGAAAGTCATTTGACACACAATTGAAAATCAAAGAAAAATAAATGAAAAGAAATTGTGTCAAAACAAAAGAATCACCAAGAGTAAAGAATGGGGAAAGTGAGAGAGGTGAATAACTTATGTAATGAAGATACTCAAAGTTTATGCTCTCTTATCCTTAAGGCTCTTTGAATCCAAAGAAAAACAATGAATTCTTGTAGCCTAGCCCCATTACAATCTTAAGAAAGTCCTTAGTGATCCATGACTGATAATATGTTTTGTGATTATGTTGAGATGTATGTTTGAATTGATTTGTTGTGAACACATTGTTTGCATTGAGAGAAACACTTCACCCTTGAGTTGAAACACTTGTGAGAATTGTGATTCTAGTTGATTATTTTGTTGGTTTGGAAAGTTTGAAATCTTACTTGAGTTTTGAAACTATTTCAAATTCATGCTTTAATTCTTTGATGTTTATGAGTGATTGATTTTGAACTTGCAACATATTGAATCATGCAAACTTGAAGCAATTTACATCCTAAGTGTTGATTGATTGCAAAGCTTGAATGAATTATGCATCACTGATGCGATATCGATGCCGTTCAACAATCAATATAATTCTAAGTAAAGTGTTTTGAAGATATTTGTTATGAAAACTTGTGAAAATAAAGTTGTAAGTGCAATAAAAGGAATTGTTATCAGAGAGAAAAGTTTGGTGGGATTAGATTTCACCGACCCAATCGCATGTATTATTCGAATCAGTTACACAGGTTCTAGCTATCAATCAATTCTATCACATATCACTCACGTACGTGTCCGTTTCCAGAGCACGACGAGAATCCCGCTATATTCATTAACCCTCGATGTCTCGAGTAATCGATCAATATACCGGCTATATCATATTGCTCAAACTCCGATGTCTCGGACAATTTAATCAACACAATAGTTTTAAAACTTGGTATTTAGAGTGAATATTAAATCTAAATCTATGTCTAGAGTTTAGAGTTTAATAGATGATTGTTCTAGGTCTCGGATTCAAAAAGCATACGTCTATACCATCTCAAAGCCTAGAATTAAAACATACAATTCAAGAACAACATCAAAATTGATAAGTAAACTAAAACCATATATAATACCATGATCAAATTAGATACATATTCATAGAGTTGCTTACACCTAATCCCAACAAAAGAGAGATTAGCTACTCATTTTCATGGTAGCTTTACAAAGATTAAGGATAAAAGAGATGAACAAACTTATCAATGATGATTTCTCAACTATTGTAGTGAATCCACCTTCAAATCTCCTTGAATCTGTCTCCTGGGGTTTCCCTCTGCTTCTAAGTCTCTGTTACAAGTTATCTTTCAAGTCCTTTTTAGAAAAATGACAGCAAGCTCTATTTATAGTATTTCTGAAATTTAGAACTCGCTGAGCGAGCTCCAACTCGCTCTGGCGAGTTGACCTTTCTTCACCAGAGGGTTACTGCCACGTCATGAGTGAGTTTGAACCGCCTTCACTCGCCCTGGCGAGTTGTTACTCGCCCTGGCGAGTTGCTGCTCGCTCTGGCGAGTGTATCAGTTATCCAATTTGATGCTCTCTGCCTCTACTCGCCCTGCACTCGCTCTGAACTCGCCCTGGCGAGTTAACTTGCAATTTTTCTTCAAATTTCTGCACAAATGTTGAGATTTAGGGAAACTTAATTGAAAGAAATGACTTAAACAGATATGTACATTTAAGTGAGGAAAAACTAAAGAATATCTTACAAAATAGTTAATAAGTGCTTAAAATATATATGTAATTTTGAGCTACTTTTTGGCACTTATCATATCAAAACAGCAACAATAACATAACAACAACAATTCAAAAATGAACTTCATTTTCACTCTTTCATTTACCCCAATTAAAATCATAACCCCCTCAAAATTAATTTTTCTCAGGTTATTTTGTTGTCATGGGTGATGGGGGTATTCGTTGTTGTAGTAGTGTTGATCAAATTTAAGAGGAAGGATTTAAAGAAAACAACGTTCTAGGTTTAAGGTTGTATAATAGACACTTCGATGGAACTCATATTTTGCTACAAAAAAAAATTGGATTAAAAAATCATGTCAAACTTTTTGGGTTGATTGAACCCAAATTTTGCATATGACAAATATATGGGTCTAAGATATATATGGGATTACATTAAGGAATGACGGATGGAAATAAAGTGAGATGAAGATGTAATGAGAAGATGAAGAAGAAATTAGGGATTTTGACAATTGTAATTTTTATTTAGATTTAGTCATTCAATTTAAAGAATTGGTTGAGCTGGTGTTCAATGGCCATGTGACACGCATGTCTATGATTGCTACCTATGTGTTTTTTTTAATGATGACTAACGTCAGAGACCAAAATCAAACAATTTCAATATTTCAATGGTTATTTCCTACAAAAACTAAAAAAATGCAAACTTATAGGGAAAACTGCCTATTTAAGCCTAAAATTTTTGACAAATTTTATATTATATTAAAATGGTATCATATTTTTTTAATTGATCAGTTTATTCTTAGTAAAATTGTGGGTAATGAGTGCGGGTATGAGTACTATGAAACCTCAAAAGTTCCTGTAAAGGTACGAGTCCAAATATTGTTACCCACGCATGTATGAGTTATAATACAAAGTTATTTAAAACTAAAAAGAGTTTTAATTACCCGAGCTTGACACGAGCTCCATAAAAATACTTCTTTTGTCATAAAAAAATCATTAGAATAACAAAAACACTGAAATTCAGTTCATAAGTTAACTCTTATTTCTTATTTTCCTTTAATTTGTTAGACAAAACTAGAGCTATCCAAACAGTATCCGGCCCTCAACAGGCCGACCCGATTGCGCTTCGAGCCTTATCGGTCCAGGCCAAAAATCAATATATAAATACGGGTTTTTTGTTGCCATGCTAAAAAATTCTAAAAATATTCGGACTAATACTTCAAGGCCGAAACCATATATTTATCCGTGCTCGGCGGACCGGTGCATATGGTCTAACCCATTTTGACAACCCCGGAGCTGTTAAAATTGGTCGAGCCAAAAAGTTTATATTTAAATTTGGACTTTTTCGGACTGAGGTAAACCACTAAAAAAATTCGGGCTAATATTTTAAGGTCCATTCTCTAAATTTATTCCGGCTTTACAAGCTGACCTATATGGGCTAGCCCATTTTGATAACTCTAAAATTGTATCTTTAAAAGAGTTAATGTCGTTAATGCATTAACATGACCATAAAATAAAATCATCAGAACAATAAAAACACTGAAACATTCACTACCATCTATTAGAAACATCATATCCAAACATTTAAAAATGGATAAAAACTATTACTGAGTTATGCTTGAAAAACAGATAACATAAATAACTAGATTACAAAGGGATAAAATAATGTAAAAGTTCACAATTGGCGATCTGACTCAATGGCCACACTAATTTTAGTTTAGAGTTAAATATGTTTCATGTCCCATAAAATATATCAACTTTTATATTTTGCTCCTCTATAAATTTCCTTGAACTTTGATTCCTCTAAATTTTATGTTTTAAATTTTAATCCATTCTTTTTTTATTTTAAAGTTCATATTGATTGCCCAAAGCAACTTTAAATGAATCTGAAGAGTTATTTTTTTCTCAAGGATGACAAGTGGACCCCTATATAGTAGGTATCCACAAAAACGAACGGATTTGGATACGTTAGTATCCACCTAGTCGCATATTATATATGTATATATAATATGCGAGTATGAGAGAGGTGGATACTAAAAATATATATTTTAAAAATATATATTTACGTTTCTTATTTATATTATCATATAAAAATATATATGTATATCAATTTTAAAAAATACAACACCACTAAAATGTTACACTTTTGCAATTAAAAAATGTATATTTATTTATAACATAATGGAAACACAATATGAATATGTAAACAAAGATATATATGAATATTAGTATTATTAATAATAGTTTTTTCTATAATTTTCAGTAGTCAACATTAAATTTTTTTTTAAAAATTATTTATATTAAAATGTTATCTTATTTTTTAATTGATCAATTTATTCTTAGTAAAATTGAAGGTAATGAGTGCGAGTATGAGAACTCTGACACCTAAATGATACGTGTATGATACGGGTACACATATTGTTATACATGCGGATATGAGTCAGGATCTTTGAAGCACGGACACTACTCAAATTAATTGTGTCCCGTGTCGGACAACAACACTTATGATTACACTTAATTATATTATTTTTTTTCAAATTATTATATCAATGTCAACATGTTAGTATCTATGTTGTGTCCAATGTCCATATGTATATTCATGCTTCATACGTCATAATAAATACTTATATTTAAAATTTAAAAAAATGTTAATTAGCCGTGCTTGGCGCGGGATCCAATCTAGTGATAATATAAAAAAGGATGGAGCAATTGTTTGCAAGTGCTAATTTATAGCCTATGTATTTTCTTCATTAGAAATTGGGGTTTGTATATCAATAATTGTAAGAATATTGCATTTTATATGTAGGGTTAGAGTTTGAATCATGGATCTTCCACTTATTCATCTTAAGAGATGAATATAGTTATTAAACTATTTAACCAAAAAAATAAAATAATAGAATAATGTTTTTTTTTTATAAAAAAAAAAAGATTAATGGCACTAGTTATCATAAACTAAATACATTGCATAATGGCAATATTTGTTGGTTTATGATTTTTCATTTTTAGTAGATATCATCTTTATTTATAAAATAAATAGAGGATTTGATTACTATAGTTTTATGTTTAAATATGCACACGAAATTTTATTGCAAAAATTAATAATCATGTACTTTATATTGGTTTACTCTAAACTCGTCCATATAATGCAAAAAAAAAAAATCGATGATTTTTAATTTCTATCGAATCCTTACAACAAATGAAGATAAATGTTTCAAAAGTGAAGTTCAATGAATTATATGGTAATATCAATGTAAAAAAAATCATTTATCAAAGTTCAAATTTTGACATGAAATCA
This sequence comes from Trifolium repens, assembly GCA_030408175.1. Taxonomy (NCBI): domain Eukaryota; kingdom Viridiplantae; phylum Streptophyta; class Magnoliopsida; order Fabales; family Fabaceae; genus Trifolium; species Trifolium repens. The sequence continues at coordinate 3,474,869 of CP125847.1, forward strand.
ATTCACATATTCATGTAAAATATTTTGTCAAAATGAAACTTTGTGTAACGAGAAACAAACTATAAATGACATTAACCGTTAGAAGAGAAGATAACTTGACACGAAATTGTGAGTAATTTTATTTTTGTCAAACTAGTCTTAGTTGGACAATTACATCAACAATTACTTTATAAACTTATGCATTATTTAGACCAAATCACTAAGGACAATATAATTAGCAACTAGGATCTTGATTCTTGAAATTGTTCTTCGAAAATTTTGTAGTTTTTATTTTTTGGTCACTATCATCAAAGTTTTGAGATTTTTTTTTTCATCATTCATGTATATATTATGCAACTCTGTAATGTTATTCTTGATATATATATATGTCATTACAAACATAACCAACCCCATCTTAGATCTAAATAGTAAGTTTTTCTTGGGCACAACATAGTAAGTTTTTGTTTAGGAATCCAATTGAGTTGGTCTGGTGGTATTAGCTTGAGATCTGAGAATGTGCTCCTCTTAAGGTTTCAGGTTCGATTCTCTCTAATGCCAATTTGGGTGGGCTAATTTAACTTCTTCAAAAAAAAAGTAAGTTTTTGTTTATAAACATTCTTATTGCCAAAGTTTTGGACAGAATGGGCTGAAAGTAGTTTCTGAAGTAGTGAGGGAGACGAAAATTTTCCTTCCCACCCCCTAAATTTCTTTTCTCACTCAGAAAATTTCGCGAAACATTTTCCGAAATTTTTTTAAGGAAAAAAAAGTTCCCCACCCCCCAAAAATAAAGGAAAATTTGGGGGGGAGGGGGACAAATAAAAATTACATTGAAAAAAAAAACTTAAAAAAACGTTTTCCGAAGTTTTTCAGCGTGAAAAGATAAATTTGCGAGATGGGAAGAGAAACCATCGAGAGATACATGAAGAATATAGGCCCAACAAAGTTATTCTCTAACCCAAGTGATTCCAGTTTTGCAAATTTAACCAAATTTAATAATCAAATGACAAGCTTCAAATTTTTCCTCCTATGATCTTTGTCATCATTTCTAAATCATCGTCACATTTTGGAATCTTTTTAAACTCTAAAGAATTAGTATCCTGAAAATCACAAATCAAATGTGACCATACAATCATACATTAATATGCTTATATATAACATAGAAAATTAAATTCTTGCCAAGATGAATAACATGCAATGCCATACAAAACCTCTTTTGAGCTAAACTAAGTTGAGGTTCAAAAGTCTTCATCCAAACATCGAAAGAAAATATTTACAAGCTTTTGCGGTAGTAACCAACTTAGTCTCAATAGTAGATAAAACAACACATTTTTGCAACCTGGATTGTCAAGCCATAACTCCTCCTATAATCATAATTCAATAGTTAAAAAGTAGTTTCTATAGAATCAAAACAAAATTTTGAAAAATATGATAAGAAAAATTACACAAGTTTTGTGAGTATTCTATTCTTCTTTTGGCCTATCTTGAGTCATGACAATAAGGCAAACAAATGTTTGACTATTTCATAGAGCTAATTATTGATTAGTAAATACAAATTACATCCAAAGTAATTAAGGAGGATGTATTAGATTCACCACATGCCTTACTTTCACCTCACCTCCATTACCTTTGCAAGATTGCAACTTTAATAAAAAAAAAAAATTGTTCTAAGAAGACATATTTTGACCAATGTATATATAGCCTTTTCCACTAAACAACTAGAAAATTGTCATTTGGCAATAATGTATAAGATAAAATATTAAAATAAAAATTATCATGAACCAAAAATCAACCAAAACTGAGAAACAACAAAAAATAAGTAATAACCAAACCTTTTTGGGTTGTTGAACTTTCTCTGGTGGTGGTGGTGGTGGCAATGCCAAATAATGTGGGAGAGAAATTTTGAACCAAGGGTGTTGGTGTATCTCTAGTATGGTAATTCTCTTCATAGGATCCACCTCAAGAAGCCTTGATATTAAGTCACTAGCACCATTTGATAAATAACTAGGAATAGTGTATACGCCTCCCTATAAGAAATATGTGGAGGATTAAATATGTTGTTAACTCTGAAAAGAATAACAATTTTTCATATTTAGTTGTTACATAATTTTCATTCAATTTTAGTATATGTTATACTTTTAATAGGATCTATGTTGTTCCTAAAAAAAATTAAAAGACCCCCTTTTATCGAGAGTTCCACATGACAGATGACCATTTCAGTGAGTTTAACTTAGTTGATAGGGACATTGTATTTTATATGCAGAAATCGAAGTTCGAACACCGAACACTCCACTTATTTTGCCTTTAAGGTAAATTTCTAGTCACCAAAACAAAACAGATGAGAGACGACCTAAAAATATGTTTATAAGTAGGATAATAAAGTCGGTTTTGTAAGACTAAGTCTGATAATATTCAAAATTCTAATATGATATTGAGGGATAAATCATATATATCGAGGGATAAAGAGAGAATACCATGTACGCAAATTAGAATTGTTTGTAGAGATTTCATGCTATGATTTGCAAAGAATTTGGATTCTACATGGATAAAATTCTATCATATTATTTTTTACATTGATCTTTTTTAAAAGAGACAATTTATCTTTTTAGATTCAATGAATAAAATCATAAGAGAATAATAAAATAATAAAAATTTACCTTTATATTTATGTAAAGCTTGGGAATATTTTCATCATCAAAAGGAAGTCTACCACATAGAAGAGCATATAAAAGTACACCACAACTCCAAACATCAACTTTAGATCCAGCATATAATTTTCCAGAGATAACCTGTGAAAAATTAGTAGTTTGACAAAAAATAATAAAAAATAATAATAATAAAAATAACACAACTATAAATCTAACATTTTTATATGGAAATTTCGAACGAATTAAATTTCATTAACTTTTTGACAAAGTACATAGAGATGAATTTCAAATGAAATAATCTAAGAGATTTCATCTCAAATTCATCTCTACTGAGAAAGGTTTTACTCGAAATACATAATGTTGGTTATTATTTTTAATTACAATCTAAAAAATTACAAACCTCTGGGGCTGCATAGTGAGTACTTCCACAACTTGTCTTAAGTAATTGACCATGTTTCATAGTTTTGCCCAAGCTAAAACCAGCAATCTTGATATTATAATTTGAGTCCAAAAATATATTTTCAGGCCTTAAGTCTCTATGAGCCACCATATTGTTGTGACAATACTCCACACCAGAAATTATCTGATTTCAAAACACAAGTTAGCTTAAACAAGTATACATTTTGAATTCGGGTCCTCGACAACCGATTTTTTGGTGTAGTCGGCCATGGAGAATCCAATTTAATAAATTTTCTAAGTTTGCTGATTTAGAGAATTTAAATCCGTAGAATTTATACCTGTTGAAAAAATGTGCGCGCTTCATCTTCTTGCAACATACCTTTTACTATTATATAATCAAAAAGTTCTCCAAACCTTTTACTATCAGAAGCAAAATGACTAAACTTCTGACAACAGTAGCATTGGATCTTCTTCTTGTCAAACCTCTCCTTTCCCTTCTGATATTTCTGCTTATCAGAGGTTGAGGTTTCTAGCTTCTGAACTCCATCAGACCTTCTCTTGGTTTCTGACCAAGACTTCTTCTGATAGTTCTTTCCAGAGTCAGCTTTCAGAGCCTGCTGCTCTACTTCTCTTTCAGAGTTTCTCTCAGTCAGACGCAACTCTTGTGCTTCTAGACTGCTTTGTAGCTCTTCAATTCTCATGGAACTCAAATCCTTGGAATGTTCAATAGCTACCACAATGTAATCAAACTGAGGGGTAAGTGATCTCAATACCTTCTCAATGATTACTTGTTCTGAAAGAGTTTCTCCACACGCCTTCATCTCATTGGTGATAACAATCACTCTGGAGATATACTCAGGGACCTTCTCATTGTTCTTCATGTTGAGATTCTCATACTGCTTTCGTAAGGACTGAAGCTTCACCTTCTTCACTGATGCATCGCCACCATAGCATCTGATCAGTGTGTCCCACGCGGCCTTTGCCGTTTCTGAGTCAGCAATCTTCTCAAACACGTTTTCATCCACACACTGATGGATGTAGAACAACGCCCTCTGATCTTTCTTCTTTGTATCCTTCTGAGCAAGCTTTTGTGCATCTGTTGCATCTGCTGCTACTGGAACATAACCTTCAGTAACAAGTTCAAGCACATCTTGAGCACCAAACAGAACAATCATCTGTTTCATCCAGCGATTCCAGTTTTTGCCATCAAACACTGGAAGCTTGGTACTCATACCACCGTTTCCGTTCATCTTCAACCTTTGTGCGTTCACTTAAATCTCACTAACACTCGTGTTTCCCAATCCCGCAGAATCAGAAAATGTGATTCTGTTACAACTTCGTTCAAGATTCAACTCGAATTCAAGAAACGAAATCAATCACACAACGCCTCACGTTCACTCGTGTTTCCCGTGGATTCGAACCGGAGCTCTAGATACCAATTGTTGGTGCACAAAGGTGATAAATGAATAGAAAAAGGAATATATTAATGAACTTGTCAAAATGACGGCTACAGGAAGAATAAAAGGCACACACTTCTATGATGATATAACTACTCCTATTTATACACAAAACTTAGGTCATAAAGACAGCATAGTAAAATACTAAAGTACCCTTAAATATAAATTACTTCTAACACAACGACGGTTAATAATATAAATAGAAACTTTATGACCACTCAATACATGCTCTGCAAATATGACCTTGCCAAATTTCCAAAAGCACAGTGTCCTAACCAACTTATAATTTGCAATACACTTGTTCACACTTCCATAGCCAGAGCTACTTGATCCATCCATTTTTAAAATCTAGAGGAAATTTCAAGAACAAAAAGAAATTAATAGCTGTATACTATCTAAATTAAACTTTTTATTTTTAATTTTTAAATAATTCAATTTATATATATTTTAAATGTGAATAATTTTTATAATATCGATCGATCATAATATTTAGATCATTAAAATATTTAACTTCAATAATAATTACTTCGAAAGTTATACATATGATTATGTGTAATTTGTCTATGGTGTACAACTTTTTTCACTAAATTTTTTTTTACCATATTATATATATGAAATTTCCAAGAGCACCCAAGGTAGATTTTCTCCTTTCAACGATTATTTTTTCAGACACAAGAGTTAGGTAGTAGAGATCGAACATCTGATCATCTGTTTAAGGGACCAAAATCTCTTACTTGAATCAATTCACTATTTAAATTGTAAACTTTTTTTTATTGAAAAATTTAGGGTGAGAGAATGATGCTTCAATCCAAGACAAGGAAGAAGACTCTTTTAAGTTTTAAATAATATTTTCAAAGATATGTCTTCGTAAATTTAAGATATGTCTTTTTACCAATATGTATTTTAAAGAAGAAAAAAAACACTCACAATAACTTCTAAAAACTATAATGATAATTACTTTCATAAAATAAAAAGTAGTTTTTATAATTATGATCAAATAAATAATATTTTAAATAGTTTTAAAAAATATTCATTTTGTTTCTCGTAAAAAAAAATTATTCTTTTTGTTGTAAAAAAAATGTAAAAATAAAAAACATTTTGAAAGTGCATACAAACAGCACATAATTTGACCCTGCATAACAAGTTTCACATGTTAAAGAAAAAAGTTTACAATTGAATCTGATAATTTACTGAATGATCAAACAAGGCTACATAAGATGGTCAATTTTCTGGAAAGTCTGTAAAATGGATGATCAAATTTGAAGGTCAAATATTTAATTGATTCCAAAAAACTAGCCTAGAGTTGAAAAGTTTTGAACTATTGTATATGCTTTAAACAAAAAAGAAGATATGTTATGATAATTGAGAAGAATCAACAAAAATGAACTAATAATTGATAGGAGTACCTGTAGTGGAAAAGGAGTACTTAAGATTGTAACAAATTAGTAAGTCAGTTTGAGGAAACAGTGGAAAATTGGCATGAAAGGGAATAACCAAAATACACTCTATGATGAGTCATGAGAGGAACATTTATGATATAATAATGAAATTAAGAACAAAAACTAAAAAACAACAGGCATGTAATAAACAAAGACAACTTGTGAAGAAAACTATGAGAGAAACTTGTGAAGAAAACTATGAAAGACCAAGAACAAGACAAATATAAGTCGATTTGATCATATTACACAAATTAAAAAATGTAATCATTGTTGTATAGAAAAAAAAAATTATGAGTAAGTTTACAAAATTATCCTTCATTAATTGTATGGAAAAGATAAATGAAAGAATTGAAAGAAGATAGAGAAATAAAAAGTTAAGGGTATAATAGGAAAAATAGCATTAAATGTTTCATTGGAATTGTAAAGCGATTTATATTTTGAAACAAATTTTTTTTCCAAAACGACTTATATTTTTCGGGAAAAAAAATTCAATAAATTTTGGAATCTAAAATGCGATTATTTTTTTTAATTATCATTTGCGTTTTATTTATGTTAAAATTTTCAAATTGTAGAATCATAACATAAAAAAATTAAAACTAAAAAGGAAAATTGGATTCTAAATTCTGAAATATTTTTTAAAAAAATATTTGTTCAAAAAATAGAATCCGAAAAATGTTTAAAGGTAAAAAAAAAAAAGATTTTTTTGGGGTGGGAAAGAATCATGCGGGAGGAAAGAAAGACTCTCCCAGCCCAAGCCCAATAGTTACGCTATGAGTTATTGGCCCAAAGAATTTCGAACACAGTCACACTCACACGGACAGAAACACAAAGGAAGAACCAAAACGAAATTGGAAAAATATTACCCGTAATCGTGCCTCCGTTATACTTCCTCCTCCTTCCGTCGTTGTCATTCTGCTTCCTCTGTTCGTCGTTCTGCTCGCGTTCGTCTTGGTTATTCTCGTAAGTTCTTTAGATTATGAGATTAGGGTTATGCACACTGACTTTGGTTTTTAGATTATGATTTTTTGCAAATGTCGTTGTAATGTTCAGTACTTGTTCAAAGTTTTTAGACATTGAATGATATTATTGGATATAAACTTATGCTAAATTGAACTTCTAGATTAGAGATTATGAGAACTTTGCTCTACTTTGATATATGAGATTAGGGTTATGCAGACTGACTTTGGTTTTTAGATTATGATTTTTTGCAAATGTCATTGTAATGTTCAATACTTGTTTAAAGTTTTTAGACATTGGATGATATTATTGGATATGAACTTATGCTAAATTGAACTTCTAAATTTGGGATTATGAGAACTTTGCTCTACTTTGATATATGAGATTAGGGTTATACAAACTAACCTTGGTTTCTAGATTAGGATTTTTTGCAAATGTCGTTGTAGTGTTCAGTACTTGTTGAAAGTTTTTAGACATTGTAAACTTCTGTTTTCCTGGGTCAGGACAATCACCACATGTTTTTTAAGAATTTTTTTTTCTAAAATAAAGAAAAGAAAATCTACCTACAAAATAGACACATTTTTTAGGGTTAATAATGCTTTTAGCCCTGCAATATCAACAAACTTGGATTTTAGTCCTAACAAAAATCCTTTCAACTTGCCCTTTATTAAATCCTAATGCTCATTTGGACAAGTCACTCAAAAAGGATACACGGCTTGTATCTACGGGTGTGCTAGGGGTAACCATAACCAAATTAGTAACCAAACTGCTTCCATTTTATAGAAGCTCAATCCATTTTATTAAAAAACCAACCCAGCCCATATCACTTAACTGGTTCAGAACCGGTTTATCAATTCACTTAATTGGTTCAGCACCGGTTTACCAAATCAACGCAAAACCATTTGTCAGAATCAACATCGCAAAATCAATGCAAAATCAACATCCCAATTCAATTCGGTGAGTGAGAAACGAATTCAAATCGCAAAACCATCAATTCCATCCCAAATCAGAAATCAAATCGCAAAACAAATCGCAAATCTCATCGTTGGTTATATTCTCATCGGTGAGTAATTCTATTTGTTGAATGTGAATAATCTGTTGAATTAATGTTATTCAAATTAGTGTTATTAAATGCATGATTTCTATTTCATTCAAATGATTAGTGTTATTGATTCTGTTATTGAATTAGTGTTATTGAATGAATGATTTCTATAACACTAGATTATTGTTATTGAATTAGTGTTATTGAATCTGTTATTGAATGAATGATTTCTATAACACTAGATTATTAGATTAGTGAATATACTATGAATTCAATGATGTTATTAGATTATTATTGAATCTGTTATTATGCTGATAGATTATTGAATGAATGATTTCTATAACACTAGATTATTAGATTAGTGAATATCTATGTTGTCAATAGCGGCTGTCGCGGCTGCTATTGCGGCGCGGAGCGGGTTTTTTGAGCCGGCCGCTACAGGGCACGGCATTGCGTCGTGGATGGCCGTTGCGGCCGATATTTGCGAATTGTGGGCGCTATTCGGGTGCGGGTTGCAGGTTTGGAGCGGAGCATAGTGGCCCTTTCATGTGAAACTGATTCTAAATCAAATCATGTAAATATGCTATGTAATTATGTGTGTTTATTGCATTTCAATACTTTTCCTTATTTGTAACCTTGTGCATAGAATGCACAGTACTGTACACGTCCAGCATCTCTATAAATTAGAGAGATTGCTCCTTCTTTTTTTTTATAATATAACACAAATTCCATATCAATTATATACTTTATATAAGGTCTATTAACAATTTGTGTTGTTGCTAATTGAATGTATTACAACGAGTTGTTCTTAGTCTGAGGGCTAATTGCAACCTTCATTTCAAATTGAATGATGATAATTTTTGAAATCTTTTAGACAATTTGTAAAGAAGAAGTTAAGACAATTTATAAAGAAGAAGAAGAAGTTAAGACAATTTGTAAAGAAGAAGTTAAAAAATGGGTACGTACGGGAACCAACCAGTTCTTCTTTCTCCCATTCACCATTGTAAAGTAATTCATGCAAGTTCCTCTTTTCTTCTCATTGTTCTTTAGCTTTCTCCCATTCACCATTGTGGATTCTTTGCTCACAAGTAAAAGCAGACGATGTCGTTACTTGTTGGAAAAGGACAGTCCGCGACCAATGGGGGGAGAGACAGATATAGTGGAGGTGGTGGGGTTACATGAGAAAGTGACAATTTGAGAGTTTACTACTAGTACTAGTATTGTTTATTTTCTGAATCTTCTCAATTCTTTCTTTTTGTTAATATCTGGAGTAGTATTTTAAGTTCTTGATTTATCCACTTTTTTTTTGTAGTATGTATTTATCCACCTTAGTAGATAACCCGTCCTATCGGACGGGTCGAGAGGTTACGAGTTGTTTTTATTTGTAGGTACCAATTTATAAAGTTACAATTTGATGGAAAAATAATAATCAAGTTTACTTATTTATTTAAATCAATGAAATTTTATGAAAACCAACAACATATATATAAAATAGTAGGAATAGAAGACCATGGATTGTTATAACATACATACATAGCAAGAATACATGATTGATGATTGTTAAACATATAAGTTTTGTTCTGATGAAACCAATGACACAAAAAGACAACATGTTATGGAATTGAAACCATAAATTAACACAAACATAGATAGAAACTAAAGGAAGTAGCTTAAGGATTAACATCATATTCAACGCTTGCGAACAATGTCAACGACCAAGACATGAGGAGGATCTGAAAGCTGAAATTCCAACTTGTCTCCAATTTTAAGATTGTTAGATCTTTAAAAGTCATATCATCCTTCAGTTAAGTACATCTCAGTTGGTCCATTTTGGTCCCTTTTGTAAATCTTGATTGTGCACTTCGTGTCATCTCCATTGTGTCTGGTTCGAATTTTGATTTTTTTCCTGTTTCGTATAACACATCTAGCAGTCTTAGGAGGGATATGCTGCAATACCATAAACAGAGTTAACATGTTATAAAATTCAATAAAATATATAACGATTATGAAACAGAGTTAGCATAACTTACTTCAACTTGACTCTTGGTGTCACAGATAATATGCTCCCAGCCGAAAACACGATTATTATCATATTCATGCAAAGTATAGTCATCAGTATCAGAAACATACATTTCATCATCTTCAACAGCTGGAATCGTTGTCAAGGAAAAATTATTGTCTTCAATATGATAGTGAATATCAACTTCAGTTGGTTGTTTAAAACCAAACAATAGACAAACATTTTTCCCATTTGTCATGAAACAATCATCATTATCTAAATGTAGATCAAGCATAACACTCTTTCCATTACGATGCTTTAAGAACCCAAATGGTAGTTTGTCTAACTCAATTATATACTTTATATAAAGTCTATTAACAATTTGTGTTGTTGCTAATTGAATGTATTACAACGAGTTGTTCTTAGTCTGAGGGCTAATTGCAACCTTCATTTCAAATTGAATAATGATAATTTTTGAAATCTTTTAGACAATTTATAAAGAAGAAGAAGAAGTTAAGACAATTTGTAAAGAAGAAGTTTTTTTTTTTTTTTAAGCAAAAAGGGTGTAGATGGTGAACCAACTACAACACCCTAAATAGAGAGATAAAATAAAACGGCAACATTACAAAAGTAATTCATGCAAGTTCCTCTTTTCTTCTCATTGTTCTTTAGCTTTCTCCCATTCACCATTGTGGATTCTTTGCTCACAAGTAAAAGCAGACGATGCCGTTACTTGTTGGAAAAGGACAGTTTGCGACCAATTGGGGGAGAGACAGATATAGTGGAGGTGGTGGGGTTACATGAGAAAGTGACAATTTGACAGTTTAATACTAGTACTAGTATTGTTTATTTTATGAATCTTCTCAATTCTTTCTTTTTGTTAGTATCTGGAGTAGTATTTTAAGTTCTTGATTTATCCACTTTTTTTTTTGTAGTATGTATTTATCCACATTTTATCAAGTACTAGTAGATAACCCGTCCTATCGGACGGGTCGAGAGGTTACGGGTTGTTTTTATTTGTAGGTACCAATTTATAAAGTTACAATTTGATGGAAAAATAATAATCAAGTTTACTTATTTATTTAAATCAATGGAATTTTATGAAAACCAACAACATATATATAAAATAGTAGGAATAGAAGACCGTGGATTGTTATAACATACATACATAGCAAGAAGACATGATTGATGATTGTTAAACATATAAGTTTTGTTCTGATGAAACCAATGACACAAAAAGACAACATGTTATGAAATTGAAACCATAAATTAACGCAAACATAAATAGAAACTAAAGGAAGTAGCTTAAGGATTAACAACATATTCAACGCTTGCGAACAATGTCAACGACCAAGACATGAAGAGGATCTGAAAGCTGAAATTCCAACTTGTCACCAATTTTAAGATTGTTAGATCTTTTAAGGTCATACCATCCTTCAGTTAAGTACATCTCAGTTGGTCCATTTCGGTCCCTTTTGTAAGTCTTGATTGTGCACTTCGTGCCATCTCCATTGTGTCTGGTTCGAATTTTGATTTTTTTCCTGTTTCGTATAACACCTCTAGCAGTCTTATGAGGGATATGCTGCAATACCATAAACAGAGCTAACATGTTATAAAATTCAATAAAATATATAACGATTATGAAACAGAGTTAGTATAACTTACTTCAACTTGACTCTTGGTGTCACGAATAATATGCTCCCAGCCGAAAACACGATTATTATCATATTCATGCAAAGTATAGTCATCAGTATCAGAAACATACATTTCATCATCTTCAACAGCTGGAATCGTTGTCAAGCAAAAATTATTGTCTTCAATATGATAGTGAATATCAACTTCAGTTGGTTGTTTAAAACCAAACAACAGACCAACATTTTTCCCATTTGTCATGAAACAATCATCATTATCTAAATGTAGATCAAGCATAACACTCTTTCCATTACGATGCTTTAAGAACCCAAATGGTAGTTTGTCTAACTCAATTATATACTTTATATAAGGTCTATTAACAATTTGTGTTGTTGCTAATTGAATGTATTACAACGAGTTGTTCTTAGTCTGAGGGCTAATTGCAACCTTCATTTCAAACTGAATAATGATAATTTTTGAAATCTTCTAGACAATTTGTAAAGAAGAAGTTAAGACAATTTATAAAGAAGAAGTTAAGACAATTTGTGAAGAAGAAGTTAAAAAATGGGTACGTACGGGAACCAACCAGTTCTTTTTTCTCCCATTCACCATTGTAAAGTAATTCATGCAAGTTCCTCTTTTCTTCTCATTGTTCTTTAGCTTTCTCCCATTCACCATTGTGGATTCTTTGCTCACAAGTAAAAGCAGACGATGCCGTTACTTGTTGGAAAAGGACAGTCTGCGACCAATGGGGGGGAGAGACAGATATAGTGGAGGTGGTGGGGTTACATGAGAAAGTGAAAATTTGAGAGTTTACTACTAGTACTAGTATTGTTTATTTTCCGAATCTTCTCAATTGTTTCTTTTTGTTAATATCTGGAGTAGTATTTTAAGTTCTTGATTTATCCACTTTTTTTTTTGTAGTATGTATTTATCCACCTTTTATCAAGTACTAATAGATAACCCGTCCTATCGGACGGGTCGAGAGGTTACGGGTTGTTTTTATTTGTAGGTACCAATTTATAAAGTTACAATTTGATGGAAAAATAATAATCAAGTTTACTTATTTATTTAAATCAATGGAATTTTTTGTAAACCAACAACATATATATAAAATAGTAGGAATAGAAGACCATGGATTATTATAACATACATACATAGCAAGAAGATATGATTGATGATTGTTAAACATATAAGTTTTGTTCTGATGAAACCAATGACACAAAAAGACAACATGTTATGAAATTGAAACCATAAATTAACACAAACATATATAGAAACTAAAGAAAGTAGCTTAAGGATTAACATCATATTCAACGCTTGCGAACAATGTCAACGACCAAGACATTAGGAAGATCTGAAAGCTGAAATTCCAACTTGTCTCCAATTTTAAGATTGTTAGATCTTTTAAAGTCATATCATCCTTCAGTTAAGTACATCTCAGTTGGTCCATTTCGGTCCCTTTTGTAAGTCTTGATTGTGCACTTCGTGCCATCTCCATTGTGTCTGGTTCGAATTTTGATTTTTTTCCTGTTTCGTATAACACCTCTAGCAGTCTTAGGAGGGATATGCTGCAATACCATAAACAGAGCTAACATGTTATAAAATTCAATAAAATATATAACGATTATGAAACAGAGTTAGTATAACTTACTTCAACTTGACTCTTGGTGTCACGGATAATATGCTCCCAGCCGAAATCACGATTATTATCATATTCATGCAAAGTATAGTCATCAGTATCAGAAACATACATTTCATCATCTTCAACAGCTGGAATCGTTGTCAAGGAAAAATTATTGTCTTCAATATGATAGTGAGTATCAACTTCAGTTGGTTGTTTAAAACCAAACAACAGACCACATTAGATGATAGATGACCGTCTACGAGTTCCCATGAACTTATAATTCAGTTGGTAGGTACATCACATTTTATATGCAGAAACTGGAGTTCGAATCTCAAACACTTTACTTATTCATCTTTAAAGTATAATTTTTAGTCACTAGATTACTTGATCAAAAAAAAAAAATGAGAGATGACCTAAAAATATGTTTATACGTGAGATAATATTATATTTTACTCTCTTCTGTCCTTTTAAAAAAAGACAATGCACCTTTCTAAATTTATTGAATAAAATCATAAGAGAACAATAAAATAATAAGAATATTCCTTTATATTTATGTAAAGCTTGGGAATATTTTCATCATCAAAAGGAAGTCTACCACATAGAAGCGCATATAAAAGTACACCACAACTCCAAACATCAACTTTAGATCCATCATATAATTTTCCATAGATAACCTATTAAATTAAAAACGAGTAGTTTGACAAAAAAAACAAAAGAATTAATAGGAATCAAGGAAGGAAAAGAGTATTGATTCTCAATTATAATAAACAATAATAACACAACTATAAATCTAACATTTTCATACAAAAATTTCAGACGAATTAAATATCATTAACTTTTTGACAAAATACGTAGAGATGAATTTCAAATGAAATAACTTAAGAAATTTCATCTCAAATCCATCTCTATTGAAAAGAGTTTTACACGAAATACATAATGTTGGTTATTATTTTTAATTACAAACCTCAGGGGCTGCATAGTGAGTACTTCCACAACTTGTCTTAAGTAATTGACCATGTTTCATAGTTTTGCTCAAGCTAAAATCAGCAATCTTGATATTATATTTTGAGTCCAAAAATATATTTTCAGGCCTTAAGTCTCTATGAGCCACCATATTGTTGTGACAATACTCCACACCAGAAATTATCTGATTTCAAAACACAAGTTAGCTTAAACAAGCATACATTTTGAATTCGGGTCCTCTACAACCGATTTTATGGTGCAGTCGGCCATAGAGAATTAATCCAATTTAATAAATTTTCTAAATTTGCGGATGGAGAGAATTTAAATCCGTAGAATTTATACCTGCTGAAAAAATTTGCGCGCTTCGTCTTCTTGTAACATACCTTTTACTATTATATAATCAAAAAGTTCTCCAAATTCCACATACTCCATAATAACATATATATTGCTTGTGGTTTCTACCACATCATAAACTTGTATAATGTGAGGATGCTTTAACAATCTTAAAATATTGATTTCTCTTCTTACTACAACAAATTGAAATATTAAAATATCAAAAGCATATTAGATCAACCATGATAGAGGGATTATATAGCTCAAATGATTTAAATTAAGAGTTTTTTCTTTTTGGCAAATTTAAATTAAGAGTTAAAAGTAGTTAAAAAAAATAATAAAAGATAATTCAAATTGTTACCATATGTTATAATTCTCCAATTTTGTTACATCTCAATATTACTTCTCCAAACATGTGTTTACATTAAGATGATAAAATATAAATAAACAATTAAACATATGTGTAAATTTATTTATGATATGAATGTATAGTAGTTATCAAACTTTAAAATTGTTGATATGCAAATGATAAGTACCCATTTCTTCCATTTGTTTGTCGAATGTCCAACGACGGTTAATAATATATATATAGAAACTTTATGACCACTCAATACATGCTCTGCAAATATGACCTTGCCAAATTTCCAAGAGCACAGTGTCCTAACCAACTTATAATTTGCAATACACTTGTTCACACTTCCACAGCCAGGGCTAGTTGATCCATCCATTCTTAAAATCTAGAGGAATTTTAAGAAGCAAAAGAAATTAATAGCTGTATATCAAAATTAAAATTTTGTTTTAAATAATTCAATTTATATAGATATGAAATTTTCAAGGGCACACAAGGTAGATTTTCTCCTTTCAACAATTTTTATTTTCAGACGCAGAATTAGGTGGTAGAGATCGAAGACAAGAAAGACTCTTAGGTCTTAAATGACATTATCAAAGATATACATTTACCTCCCTCTATAACACTAGCAAAATACAAACTCGAGACTTTGTAAATTTAAGATCTTCTTTTTACTTAAAGAAGAAAAAAAAACTTACTCACAATAGTTTCTAAAAACTATAATGATAATTACTTTCATAAAATAAAAAGTAGTATTTATAATTATGATCAAACGAAAAATGACTTCTGCTTTATGTATAAAAGTTCCCAAAAACAAATAATATTTTACATAGTTTTAAAAATTATTCTTTTTTTTTAGGGTAAAAATTATTCTTTTCGTTGTAAAAAAATAATAATTTGACAGTGCATACAAACAGCACATAATTTGACCTTGCATAACAAGTTTTACACGTTAAATAAAAAAGTTTACAATTGAATCTGATAATTTACTGAATAATCAAACAAGGCTACACAAGATGGTCGATTCTCCGGAAAGTCTGTAAAATGGATGATAAATTTGAAGGTCTAAATAAATAATTGATTCAAAAAATCCAACCTAGAGTTGAAAAGTTTTGAACTATTGTATATGCTTTATTCAACATAGAAAATATATTATGATTATTGGAAATTAACAAAAAGGAACTAATAATTGATAGGACTAGGACTACCTGTAGTGGAAAAGGAGTACTTAAGATTGGTAGAAACTAGTTACTGAGTTTGAGGAAACAGTGGAAAATTGGCATGAAAGGGAATAACAAAAATACACACACACACTATGATGAGTCATGAAAGGAACATTTATGATATAATAATGAAATTAAGAAGGAACAAAATGTACTGTAATAAACAAAGACAACTTACGAAGAAGACGTCTTATGTTTACGTCTCTTTTCAAGTAACAAGACGGCAAAGTTGTTTTGTAATTGTTCGTATTTATTTACTTTTTTACTAATGATTTTACTATACTTTTCAACTCATATAGTTTTTTGCAAAATCATTATGGTTTACATAATTCTAACAAACTCACCATAACCGTAAGTTTTCATATATCATGATATCAATTATCAAATTTCTCATCCAATCTAAAATAAAATTTCATCCTTCATTCCAATTTTCTATCCTATGAAGTTTAACAACTCGACATATAAATTTTTTTTTTTTTTTAATCAAAAGGAGAGTTGAGGAAACCCTCAACCCTATCCGAAATATATTAAACATAAAATAAAAGAGTACAAACTGGGGGGACATCAACCTGACCCAGTTAACCGTTTTGCAGCAATAAAAAATAAAACAAATAAGAGCAGCTACAAGTAGGTTATAGATCCAACCCTAACGGGTAACGACCAAAACAAACACTAGCACATCAGACACTACTCGGCGAACCCGCGTACGGGCCCGAAACCAAATAGCAAAAAAGTGACGTGACAATATCTGTAAAGGTATAAACGTCGAATGAAATGACCGCCAACACGGAACATTTCACATACCAACTCCCTCTGAAAATTCAAAGCAAGTATCAGAACCCTTTCGGGTCAACAAACTCAAGTCCTACAAACAGAAAACCATATGCAGCAACAAAAGTAAAGAAAACAACGGGCCCAGCAGAACCACCACCGACCCGAAGTAGAGAAACCCAAGACCACCGGCACGACGGCAGCGGCGAAGCAACGATCCTGAAAGCTGCAGATCTCATCAAATCTGGAGACGAAATCAGCAAACAAAACCAAGATCCACCACCACCAAACCACGAGCTCTCCAAACCCATTATCGGAAAAATCGAAACAGAGGGAGGAGCAAAGGTTATCAGAAATTGACAGCACTGAAAACCACCGAATCTGAACGCCGGAATAAAGCAGCGACCCACGACGGCGAAACTAACGGAAGAATCATCGTTGAAGGTTATAAAACACGAGTTGAGACAAAGCACCGAACGTGTGTGAGAAACTTGAACCGTCCGCGGCCAAGGAAACGCCGGCGGCGGCTGAAACTACCCCAAAAGGGGTTCACGGTGGTGACGCGATGAGACAGGCACACCACCAAAGCCAAACGGCTACATCTCTAAAGATGGAATTTGGATTTGACGGGGCGGTAGGGGTAATGAACAGGGGTTGTAAAACTTGGAGAGAGAAGAGAGGAAAAAGTCGGTCTAATGAAGCTCTAAAAAAAAGAAAACTCGACATATAAATTAATAACATACAAAAATACAAAAAGAATGTATAAAAATCAAACCTCACAATTCATGGGCATATATTCTAAATATAGGCATTCATGTATAATGTGATGTCTTTGTAAAATATTTTATTTATCCATGGTAATTAAATTTTTCCACCAAAATCATTCATACAAACCTAAACTTCTAAATGAAATACATAATACTTGAAACTTTTCAAATCAATGATAAAAATAATGAGATATTTACAAATCACAACCAAAGAAGTATCCTACCAATTAACTTTTTTATTTTTAAATCATAACAATAATAAAAGTACCAAGCATGAGCAGTCAAATTAGTAATTACATAATGAGAACAGCAATGTCAAGGGGAGAAAAACTCCACAGTAATATAACCATAAATAGCTTAATCTGTTGGGGGATATTTCTTCCATAATATTCCCAGAGATTTCACAGGATTGAAAAACCTCAATTCACTGTGAAAAGGGGAAGCTAATACCATATTTAGGATTGCCTCATAATAATCCTGATCACCCAAATAATAAAAACCTGGGGGTGTACTAAAAAGTACTAGCATAAGGTCGACCCATACTGAAAGGGCAGTTATATGTACAACATAATCTTATTCACATGCAAACATAAGACGTCTCAAGTCCCCCATGTGAGTTTACTATCTTTGAACTAAAGAACACGAAGCTGCGCAAGGAAGGCAGCACAAAGATCCAAGAAAAGAAAATGGGCACCCTCAACCCTTTGGAGATCAAGCAGATATTTCTCCTGAGTTTTGTAGAGCTGTAAAAAATATTAACACAAGGTTGAGAATAATATTCTTGAGAAAATAAATATAGAAGAATATCAATCTGCAGACATATACTATAATACTAGTAAACTATGAAGTGTTTATTGTTTTCCTGATAGCATAGAAAAATGAAAGTAATAGAATGTAACCACGTGTCAGTATCCAATACATGTTGGACACCAAACACGTCTTCAATGTGAAGTGTCGGCGGTGCTAGATAAATAGCTAGTTCATTCCTGGTTTAAGTGCTAGTTGGCCTCTTTCCTAATAGATTCCCAAACACACTTTCTAGAAGAAATTATTTGATTGCAAGTCAAAGGAACCAAAATATAGCAATGACTTAAGCATGTCAATCAAATTGTCTGAGTACTAAACAACAATAGAAGGTTGGAGGAAGACAATTTTGAAGACCCTTCAACTTTGGCTTCAAACTACTAATGTTTAGCAAAGTGTGTAATTAAACAATTCATTTAAATCTAAATGCAGATTAGGGCTATTAGGTTAACTACCTGTAGTTCAAACTTGACTATACTTGACTTAGCAGCAGCTTCATTCTCAATAATGCTGGCATCTCCAAGGTAATTATTACCATGCACAGAATTGTTAACCATTCCTCCATGATGACCAGGGATGACCACAGCCCATCTGCACTTCATGTTATAGTGTCCAATTTTTTTCCAACAGACATTCAATTCTTGCAGAGCTTTAAGGACTTCAGCCATTATTTCACGAGGTTGGGCTCGAGACTATCACAAGTCAACAAACAGAGGTCAATAGCTTAAAGACATCAGTTACAGGTAACAATCAAAACAAACAACTACATCAAAACTTCAATATTTCTGATGACATCATGACAATCATTAATTACAACAGATTAATACCAACAGGCAATGAGTTAACACCCTATGTGAAGAAAAAAGGAACCAATATAAAACCAGTTGAAACAATCACAGACAACCAACAATTATTCCATCAACTGCTAGGAATCATCGCCCGTGATGGTGGAGTAAATTAAAGATGCCAAGCAATATAAAACCATTATGTAATCCAGTTTCGATATGACAAAAATCTAAATAAAATACTGCACCTGAAGCCCAAGGGCCCATTTTCTCTCCACAGGGAACTGTTGCCTCATTCCTACTCCTTGATAATCCATATACCCTGAAAAACGGTGCCCACCAACTGGAGAAGCAACTTCACTGGAGTGGATACGGTTCAAACTAGAATCCTGAGCAGTCATATCATAAAACCAAAATTAATGAGTTTTGCATAGTATCCTGTTCTAAAAAGACATAAATAAGGAAATATATTATCAAGAATTGAAACCCGCAATTTCCATGGTAAAAAGCTGCATAGAAACAACTTTGTTCAAGCAAGAAAGATAAGTTTCAGATCACAATTTACTCATGGGAATAATATTTATAGAGTATAACAAACAATTTTGAGACTGCTACAAATTTCACACGGGGGTACAATTTAAAAGCAAGTTAGAATGTGTTTTCTCAACTACTATATGATTTAAGCTAAATGACTGAGTCGCTTCATCTAAGACGGACAACTAATGAAATTGTTAAGTAATTGAAGAGAAAACAAACCCACCATTGTCTCTTGAAACTCAGCTCCAAGATAGCCAGTGGAAACGCGATAACGATTGTCCAGTAACAAATAATAAGTTACAGTACCCTGAAATAAATTGATAGTAATAAGAAACAATCTGGCAAGTAGATAGTACGTAAGGTGAAAATGAATGGATCAAACCTCATTTTGCACCCTGCTTCTAAGGGACGAAATCAATTGTTCCCTGTCAAATCCCCTATTAACCACCTCCTGAAGAATCTCCTCGTCAATCTGCAAAGTTAAAAAATTGGACAGATTAATACAAGCACCATATTATATGCAACACATAGGTGTGCCACAGAAAAGCAAAAGAATGAGGAAACCTTAAAAGATAAAAATCAAAAATAAAAACCTTTTTGGCCTGTTGCAGTGTATCTGGTGGTGGCACCGCCAAATAACGCGGCAGATGAACTTGGAACCATGGGTGTTGGCGTATCTCAGGTATGGTCATCCTTTTCATGGGATCCACCACAAGCAGCCTCGGTATCAAATCTCTGGCACCAGGAGATAGATGACTAGGAAGAGTATATATCCCACCCTATAACAGATGTGAAGACGAGGACTACTTCAGAAGCAAAATAAAAACTATTTCTAAACACCATCATTGGAGATAAATGCTAAACCTGATTTGTGACACGGGGTTCTCAAAAAGCATTCATCCCATGGGTTAATTCAAAGTTATTATTAATAGTGCCCTTTTAACACATAATAAGACTGAACTGCATTACATAATGAAATCACTACAACAATCTAGATCATGCTCCAGAACTCAGACAAAAGAATCATGAGATTTTGGAATGAAAATAGTGCAAAATCAATAGATGATAGGATGATATACGTTTCATGATTTTGATAGGTTGAAGAAACCAGCAAAAACTTCAGCATATTTCCTCAATTTAACTTCAGCATGAGTTAATTTGATACAAAATTAATGTTTAAAACTTCTATCTTGGTATCTAAACATAATTTAATACTCTGCATATTAAATATTCAACCTTCTAACTTAGCAATGAAGAAAACCAAATAATAAATCAAAATACTCTGTAAACAAACACCTAGACTAGACCCGGAAAGGCAAGACATATACAAACATGGCATAACAATTCAAAATAGATGGACAAATTCATAGATCATAAGAAAATTTCACAACTCAGTTCGCAGAAAGAGCAGAACAGGTTCAAAACTGAGGGAGATATTGAGAAATCAAAAGGTCCAAAACTACTAAAGACTGAAGAATATGATGGGACTAGGTTCCTCTTGTTGGAGCTGGATTCAGCTTGGTAAGGTAAACTTTAGGTTTAGCTCATCAAAGTTGGCTTCTTTAACCTCAATGGCCTGTTGGGCTCATTGCAAACTGGCAATAATGGATTTGTCTGTGTTTTCTGGTTCGTGATTTTTTATGTAGGGAGTTCGGGGTTGAGACTCAATATACCCTGACTCGACTCCTTTACAGATGAATATATGGTTGGAAATTAGATGTACCTGTGGAGTTGAGTGCTACAATTGAGAGGCTAGTGTTTGTGTACTATGAAGCCTTATCGATTCAGCTGTTACATTGTTTATGGGCTTTTGTGAAACACTAAACCATCGTAATTTGGACTTCTGAAACACTAAACTGTTGTAAATTGTAATTTTAGGCATGTGTGAAGAAAATAAACAGCCTGGGGTGGTTATTCTCAATCCTCCTCAAATTTGTGGGTCTACAAGGGTTTGTTTGTTATGAGAGAAATATGAGAGAGAGAGAGAGAGAGAGAGAGAGAGAGAGAATAAAAAAAGAATAGTGATTCTCTCTTGCTTGGTTAGATGAGAGATAGAGATGAGAGAAATAAAGCTGATGGGACCCACTTCTTTTTACAATCACCTCAACCTAGCAAAGAAAGGGAAGGGGAGGAAGAGAGCATATTTGTTTTGGATTTTCACCTCTACCCTCATGTTGTACCCGTATTGTAATGTAATGTATGTTTCAATTTGGTACATATTTTTTAACGTGCATCTCAATTTCAAAAACATGTACGAGCTAATTTGAAAATACATATTCATATTAAATACAAATCAATCAGTAAGAAAATAATATTGTTGAGAGCTACATTGGACAGTGATACAGCATGAACAATCAGCTAGCTTTATGGGATCAGTTAGGCCCAAACCCAAATTCCAAGAAATATGACATGACAGTGGTGGGTGATAAAAATCTATTTGCCCTTACAAACTCACATTAACAAAGACAAAAAACAAAAATGAAATTATACCTTTATTTTCTTGAAGAGGTTGGGAATATTTTCATCATCAAAAGGAAGAGTGCCACAGAGAAGTGCATATAAAATTACACCGCAGCTCCAAACATCTACTTCCGGTCCAGCATATAATTTCCCAGAGATAACCTACAAAATATAATAGTTTGACGAAGTATGAATCATAGGAGGAAGAAAATGTAGACCATGAAAATGAACAACGTCGACAATAATACCGTATTTGATTACAAATTTAAAATCCATAGATGTACAAACCTCTGGAGCTGCATAGTTAGGGCTTCCACAACTTGTCTTAAGAAAGTGACCATCACGCATGATGTTGCTTAAGCCAAAATCAGCAATCTTCACACTCCATTTTGAGTCCAAAAGTAAATTCTCAGGTTTCAGGTCCCTATGAACTACCATATTTCTGTGGCAGTACTCCACACCAGAGATTATCTGCTTCCAAAGTAGAAGTTAGCTTAAATACTCTGACAAGAATAAGCTTCTCAAGGACAAAACAGAAGAAAGTATACCTGCTGGAAGAAACTGCGAGCCTCATCTTCCTGCAACCTACCCTTTTCTACTATGTAATCAAAGAGTTCTCCAGATTTCACATATTCCATCACCACATATATGTCTGTAGTTGTTTCTACAACCTCATAAAGGCGTATAATGTGATGATGCATGAACAATCTTAAAATTTTGATTTCTCTTCTCACTGCAACATGTTGAAGAAAATAAAATTATAAGCATACTTAATCAACCAAGACTTAGCTGAAGCAAAAATAGAATTTGAAAACTGTAGCTTAAGAAAATTAATTATCAATCTCCAAATACACATGAAATATGTTTTTGAACCTACAGATAAAAGTTACTGAAAAAGAATGGAAAAAACTAAACAATTAAAATCAAGTCATGCAATTCGATAGGGAGTATGAGTCATTGGTTTGCAAAGGATACAGACCTTTTTCTTCCATTTCCATATTCTTTATCTTGCGGCGGTTAAGAATCTTTATGGCAACTTTATGACCAGTCAATACATGCTCTGCAATTTTCACTTTGCCAAAGGACCCAATGCCAAGTGTTTTTCCCATTTTATAATGTTGTAGAACCGTGTTCACATTTCCACCACCAGGGCCATCCATTTTTTAAATCTAGGGGAAAAATCAGAAAGAAACAATATGAGACTCAAACACATTAAAGTATATGAAAATGGACACACGCATACAGAACAGATTGAAACCATCATTGGATATGAAATCAAACAAATAAATTATGGGATCATATCCAAAGTTGTTAAAAAATGCCAACAGATTTATAACAATTGTACAAAGTTAATTGGCGTCCACAGCATACTTTTCCTCTAATAATTGATAAGTCCTAATGTGTTTTAAAACACAATTAATGACTTGCTTCATTGAGTTACAGGAATTTTTTACCTTTGACTACCTTAAAGGCTTAAACAATGTACATAATTGGATGCAAACAGCAATGATCAAAGAAAGAAAAATAAGTATACTTATTTTCTTTATACAGCTCCATAATAGCACGTGAGGCCCCGTTGATTTCATGGAAAATATCTTCTCAGTTACCATCAACTCGAAAATATACTTTTTCCTAATATTTAGTGGACGTGCAAAATTTTACCTACCAATAGAAAACAATAGACAAGCTAACAGAAAAGAGGAAACGGACACATCAAATATGCCAAAGAGTGAATCTAGCGCACCAAGGTAACGCACCAAGGTGTTGTCCCATTAGTGAGGTGCATGCCAGTGGGACCTTTAGCAAGCGTTTCAAGTTCAAGCAATCAGCCTCTGTTAAAAGACTGTCATTCTAGTTTACTCGTTTTGATTCTATCAAGGTAAAAACAGACCAGCCAACCATTAAAAACAAACAGTTACATCTTTGGCGCCTTTCTTCAATTAGAGATACAAATTATCCACACCTCTTGCAAAAAGAAGCCAGCCATAAACCCTCAACGGTTTTAACCTAAAATCCCCCGGTAACCACCCTAATCCCCTCTTCTCAGAAAAATATCTTAATTCCTTTCCATTTTCCACCTCAGTTACAACACAACAATCTCCCCTCAATTGTTTTACACTAACATAAACCCTCATCAACCACTATATACTTTCTCTTCTCAAACACCATCATCACAGATAGTTACCTTACCTCAACTCAATTTCTTTCCACCACACTTACAACAATCTTCTCTCAATTTTTCTACACTAACATAAAAATCAAACCTTACTTAACAAATCTGAATGAATTTTTTCATCTACCAATTACCAAATAATGACAAAAACATACTTAACATAAAACTTCAATTTTACAAAATATAAATAATTGAGTAAAAAAAATAAATCAGAAGTTGGAATTGAATCAAATTGAAATAAAATCATAAAAATAAAACGATAGTTTGACGAATTTCACAATTAATCAAGGAAAAAATCTAGATCGGAAAAAACGGAAGCTGAAACAGAATTTTGAGATCAAAATGATGAAAAGCAGAAATTGAATGCATGAGAAGTAGAAATCGAAAAAGTGCGAAGAATTACCAGCGATTAGAGAGAGAGAGAGAGAGAGTGAGTGAGAGTGAAGAAACCCTAAAAAAAGTGATGTGAATTGGGAATGGAATGAAAATGATGGAAGAAAACAAGTGTTGTTGATGCTGAAATTTTATTGTGTTAAGAAGAAGCCACAAAACGCTGCGTTTTTACTTTTTTTTTTTTTTTTCTTTCCTTTTTACATTCCCCACGCATTTTGGTTCTTTCTCCTTTATATTCGTGTGTCTGCTTGTGATAAAAAAGGAAAAAAGAATTTTATTTAAAAAGAATATATTGTTAGAGTTTTAAATAATATTTTTCTGCAAAGAATGTATTATTAGACTTAGATGTCAAGAAATAGGTTGATTTAATGGATAAGAATTCAGCCTAATTGCAATATACAGTCAGATTTTAAATTTAAAACTTTTTCACTTATTTATTTTAAAAAATAAAATTTTGATTACTAGATTATTCCATCCGCTCTTTATTATAAAAAAATAATTAATTTTTTAGATTCATAAAATATTTTATGTATCTTTAATAAAAAATATATATTTTATGTATCTAGAGTATATTATATACTAGATACATGAAACATTTTATGAATCTTGTAAGTAATTTTATTTTTATAATAAGGACAGGGAGTAGTATTTGACAAGAAATAATAATTCTAATTTTTACTTTTATCCTATCATTTAATTAAAAATATTAAGTAACTTAATTGATAAAAAAAGAAAATATGGTTAAAAAAGATAAGCAAAAGATAAAATTAGAAAAAACTGATACACTAAATTAAGGCATTGAAAGAAATTAAACCATATAATCATCGATGATAAATGACTCTCATCAAATACTATAAGCTTTGTTTTAGTCAAAAAAATAAAAAGCATACAATTTTGTTTTAACAAAATAAAACCAATTAATAAAAAAAAGAAGTACAAGCTTCGTCATGGTGATGATAAGAGGAATTAGATTTGGACTCATGATCAAGAATCAAGATGATGTTTGTATACACCATGATATTGGTATGATGGATAAAAAATAAGGTTTAACAATACTTTTTTCTTACTTTTATTTTCAATTTAATCTGGTTTGGAAGTCAATTTTAATATCAATGGTTTTAGTCTATTTCCGATCACAGTTGCGAGAAATCGAATCATAATCCTCTTTACTAAATTTAGCGTTAATCACTACTGCACCAACTAACGATCGATTAGTTTAACAATACATTTGCTCCTTAGTCCTTACATTTAGGAATTTAATTGTTATGCACTGTCAGTGTAAAGTTATTTTACACATGCAACCAATAAGAATGATTTAAACTTCCATGTCATATAAAGATAGTTGGGTAAAGTGGGGTGATGTGGCGGAATACATGGTTGTTATTGGTTGACAGTGTAAAATTATTTTACACTGTCAGTGCATATAAATTAAATCCTACATTTAGTATGATAGCACATAGTAATTTTATTACAACATCAGCCAAATCAAATTTTCCTTAATTTGGTTAACATTTCCCTAGTTGGCCTAATGCATTCCATTACTTGAATTCCTCCTTGTTTGCTAGAATAAAGTTTCTTTTGTCAATGGAATCGAATTTATTTAGGTTAACTTGTTGGACTTTGTTGATCAAAATGGACGTTTTTTTTAAGTACCCAACATAAAAGTTTAAAAATAAAAACAAGTTTAGAATAATTTAGATTTAAATCATAATAAGATAAAATCATTATGTAAAGAATAAATATAAAAACAATAATGATTTTTTTTGAGTTTAATTGTTATGCACTGTCAGTGTAAAATTATTTTACACATGCAACCAATAAGAGTGATTTAAACTTCCATATCATATAAAGATAGTGGGGTGAAGTGGAGAATGTGGCGGAATACATGGTTGTTATATGTGCCGTGATGAAATTGTTCATAAATATATCATCAAGTGACACAAGTTGCTTTCTTTTATTGAGTTACTATGATATGATATTTATTTATACAAAGCAATTGCTTTAAAAAAAACTCATACATAAGAATTGAAAATCAAACTGTTCCTAATATTTGTTTAAGAGGTTCAAATCACTTACCGTATAGACCAATTCATTGTTAGTTGCTTTTTAACAAAATATCCGAGTTTGCATAAAAAAAAAAACGAAATATCCGAGTTTAATTGACTCCCCCATTTTTTTAAATCAAGTGTCTCTTTGTACACTTTTGTGAAATTCAGCACACTCCTTTGTTATTTTTTATTTTGTTTTGTTGTCTAAATGTGAAATATTTCATAATACTTATTATCTTTGGTGTGGTTATATTTATTTTAGAAAAAAGAGATATGAACTGAAGAAAAATCCAAAAAAAATAAATCAATTCTTTAATCATATTTTTTTTCCTTTTTCATTTTGGTATGATATATGCATATTCCTATATTTCAGTGTTAATCCAGCTTATGAAAGAAAGAATATATGAACAATTAACTCTTGTGATCAAAAGTAGAGAGAAATGTGCAACCAAGATGTCAAGAGAAGCTAGTTCAAAAAAACTGTCAAAGAGAGACCAATTCATAAGCTAAAATGGTTGAGATTATGCTAACAAATTTCACCATATTGATCATAATTTCCTTTCAAGCACCCTTTTTTAGAGGGTAGAATTACTCCACTATTGTGATACTTGAATCATAGATCTGCAAAAAAAAATTAAAAATTCGTTAGGAGTTAACTTGATATATAGACAACAATAACTTCTAATTTACATAAAAAATGATCCTATAAAAAATTATTAAGGTTGTTATAGAAAAAAGACAAATAATTCTATAAAAAACAATAATATTTTTGTATGTGTAAATTACCTCTTCCAAACCTTGATTTACGGGCTGCGCGCCGCACACCATCATTCCAATATGTACCTTGTTCGTCTCTTTGTCCCTGAAATTTTTTGTGTAGGGAAAAACAATATGTAACTTGATTCAAGTAGAAAATATTTTTTTTTTTGGTCTTAGAAAATAAATATTTTTTAGGACAATGTATAAAAATATATGTCTTATGCTATTTATAAAAATAAAAATAAAAAACTAGCAATTTTTGCATGCACATGTATGGTTGAATCATGAAGAAATTAGAATTTAGATATCATATATTTACCTGTGCATTCCTTAATTCTTTTGGATCAAAATCCATGGAAACCCTTTGATTTGTTAAATCATAAGTGCCTTTTGCAAAGTTAGGATCTAATGCACTAATTTTACTTCTTGATCCATCTGATAATGTGGATGATGCATCTTGTTTTCTTCTTTTTGTCCATGAATATTCATTAGATCCTCCTTTGACTTGTACTGGTACACTATAGCCATTACCATCTGCAACATTCAATCTTTGTGAAGTCTCTAACATTGCATCCATTGTAGTCTTTGTGTGATCTTTGCTAATAGTACTTCCTCCTTTTCCCTTTGGTATATTAGCTTTACCATCATCTTTTCTAGCATAATGAGAAAAGTTCTGCATTTCGATCGCAAAAAGGTTAACATAAGTAAATATGACTAGTATTTGCTCTGGTCTCAGATATAAACAAAAAGTCTATATATTTGGTCGACATAGAATTTTTTGCTTATATTTAATAAAATCGGAGGAAGTAATATTTGAGTGATGCAGCATTACACATAAAAAGTAGTACCTCTTTTGAAGTTGATTTACCAAAATTGTTCTCATCTTGGTAACCTTTATAGCCTCGTCTTTGTTGCCTTCTAGATGTTGCAGCCTCTCGACTTTTATCGGTCTTTTTCCTGAGAGAAATATTTTAGACTTTAGTAACAAAATTATGAAATAAAGTGCTCCGCTTTGTCGGAAGCCATAATCAAGTAAACAACAACAACTAAGACTTATCTCACTAGGCGAGATCAACTACATATGCATCAAATTATGACTAATCAAGTAAATTATGAAGTTCGGCCAATTGTGCCTACATCTACGACTGCGCAGCGACTGCAGTGCCTTACTATTATTCAAACTTAGGATGTACAGAATACAACTTGTGTTTAAATACTTCAGTCTAGTTTACAATATTACCCCCGAGCGACTTGACCACTTATCAGTAAACTATGAGCAATATCCAATGTATACCCAAATCTAAATATGGTTAATAGTTTTTTCTTCTTTTTTTCATATGCACAACATGTAATAGTTATCTACAGAACAATTTTTTATGAATAATAAAGACATCAAAATTTACCTGGATGTAGTAGTACCCTCTTCATGACCTTTAGCATCAATTTCCTTGCTAGGTGAATACTTTGGTAGGTTTGCTGGATTACAAGCATATGGCTTGGTGTTGAAATACTATATAGGATATGCCATGATACATATAGTTAGAAATCAAACCATATATTATACACAATGGATTTGAACTACATTTAGCAAACATCATAACAAATTTGCTCAACGTAGTTCGGTTTTCTATTTTTTAAAGGCAAAGGAGTATACCTCGGATATTAGAGCGGAGGAAGCGGTTCCGCGCTTGGTAGGATCAATGGACAGTAAAGTCTCGAGTAAACCTATAGCCGATTCAGGAAAATCTGCGCACTTTTCTTTAAGAGAGCTTTCGTAATTAGTCTGAGGTTTAAACATTGTTGAATGAGGAAGCTTGCTCTTTTTCCAAAACTCATCAGGTGGAGAACCACACAGTTTAAAAATTTTGTGTAATTGTTCAACCTGCACAATCAAAAAAACATATGTTCGGTTCAAAACAAACTATTAATAGTTCGATTCAGTTTTACCGAACTGTTATAACTATCATTTGTTTTGAAACTTACCTCGGTTCTCCCCTTAAGAATAGGCTTTCCAAGAAAAAGTTCTGCGAATACGCATCCGACACTCCAAAGGTCAACTGATACGCCATAATTGGTTGCTCCCATCAAGAGCTCAGGAGGACGATACCATAAAGTTACTACGCGACTTGTTAATTGATGCTTATTGTTAGGACTAATTGTGTTTGCCAATCCAAAATCACCTATCTTAAGAACACCTTCATTGTTCAACAAGATATTCGATACTTTAATGTCTCTATGCATGATTCCGCGTACATGACAATGTTCAAGTCCACTTAATAATTGCCTCATGTAGCATTTTATCTGTCGACAAGAAATAGTTAATGTTATGGTTTTAAATTGCAATTTGCAACTGCGTAGCATCTACTTTACAAAGATAACATGTACATATAATGTGATTTAAAAAAGCTATTTTAAAAATGAGATGATAACAAACCTGTGAATCGGTGAAAACAATATCAGGACGAGAAACTAGGCCAGCAAGATCATGTTCCATGTATTCGAACACAAGGTATAAGCTATTTGACATTCGAGAAGTGATTATTCCTTCCAATTTCATTATGTTTGGATGGTCAAGCCTCCTTAGAATTGTTATTTCTCTTGCCATGAACCTTATACTCTCAGCTTGGAATGTGTCAAACCTCACTTTTTTTAGAGCAAACATTTTTCCGGTTTCAACTTCACGTGCTCGAAAAACACTGCTATATGTACCTTGTCCAATCTATAAAAATGGAAATATTAAGAAAGAAAAATCACAAATTCAAAGTGGATTATCAGATGATCAAAGTGGATTATCAGATGATGATGGTAACATGAATGAGCATATGTACAAAACTTTACTTGCTAACCAAGCAAGTTGTGGCACAGATATTGACACATAGATACAAATACTAATTTGAGAAATTAAAAGTGATTGATTGAATGTCATTACATGTGTCATATCGGTGTCCAAGACTAAAACGTTTCTAATACTAGACACCTGTTTAATCCTTTCATGTGTCATTTCATGTGTTGGGTCATTGCATACAGAACAAAAACTCTGACTTCAATTGAACCCCCACTATTAGACGGTGGGATTGGCATCCCATGAAATAGTCTGTCCTTAGACCGAATATCGAGTCTTAAAAAAATGCAACTCACGAGGGCACCACTTTTCCAAACAACTTATAATTATTAAAAAGAAACAACTGCGGTTGTCACAGATGGTTAGACCTCTTACTCACATTTTTGTTACCTATGTTCATTATATAAGTTATAAATCGTCAGGATATACGTAAAGTGTATTATAAATCATCAATAAGATTGGTGGTTCGCCATAATCTTGTATGAGGCGTGTCTTCTGTAATCAAATTTTTTCTTCCAAGAAATAATAAAAAGAAAAGTGAATGGAAAATTAGAATGATGCAAAATGCAATAACAAAGTATTACCTTATCTAACTTCTGAAAAGCATCAGCTTTGAGAGGGATCCAACCTTGAACAGCTTCAGCTGCAGAAGCTGTAAGCCACGGAGGCCAACCAGCTGCATTTTGTTCTGCTTCAACAAACCTTTGTGTAAATCCAATTCTGAAACTGAATGCTGAACCACTACTTTTCTTTGAGCTATTTTTCTTGAATTTTCTATTCTTA
Organism: Trifolium repens; assembly: GCA_030408175.1. Classification (NCBI taxonomy): domain Eukaryota; kingdom Viridiplantae; phylum Streptophyta; class Magnoliopsida; order Fabales; family Fabaceae; genus Trifolium; species Trifolium repens. The sequence continues at coordinate 3,506,035 of CP125847.1, forward strand.
TTTTCCTCTAATGATGATTTTGATTCCAAAACCGACAAACCGGAATGAACCTTTGATGAAGGAACAACGTCGACAATTTCTCCGACTGTCGGAGCAGGAGAAGATGTTTTGGCAGCATGTTTTGAACTAATACAACCCATTTATGAAAAATATGGATGGTGGTGATTGTAGGGGGGTTTTTCCCCTACATCAACACCCTCCAATGTGTTTGGTGCACTCAGAACAAAGGGATTTCACAGAAGAAGATAATAAGGACAAATTGAAAACAAGGGCATTTGAAATTTCAGGGAGAATTGTATCTTTCTTGTGGAACAAACAACCCTTTCCCCTGTTTTTCTCTCTCCTGCTCTGTTTTTCTCTCTCTTCCCCTGTTTATCTCTTTGTCTCTATTTTTGTGTTATTTGATTCAATTTTCTTTTTGTTTTGTTTTTTTGGTAAGTGGGTGTGTGTGTGATCCGTTGATAATTGAAAGGTGGAGGATTTTCAAAACCGAAAAGTATGGAAGAAAAATTCATGGGTTCAAATTTGGTTCTTTCCATTATTACTAATTTACTATTACTATTATTTTAGTTTTTTATTTATTTTTACAATATTATTATTTTGATGTTGAAATATGGAAAATAATGTGTAATGTAGCATTATTACTATTGTTTTATTTATTTCTCTACAGTCTACACTTAAAGTGTAAAAGTTTAGTTATTAAATTATTTGATAAAAAACAAAAAAGACTATGAGAGATAAAATGGAATACCATCTATAGTAAGAACTTTTTTTTCCTTCATGGCCTATTTTCCTTCGTTGACATTTTAATTTATAAGGTAATAGAAACTTTAGAAAGTAACTTTTTTTTTTTATTGTGTTAAGGACTAGGCCAATGCCCATCGGCGAACTAGATCGAGTTAAATAAACCACATTTAGTTGGACGGACCATACGATGGACACATCCTAAAAACAAGCAATTATAGGGTACCTCCATCAATAATCATCAATAATATGTTTATAACTCTCCATTTAATATCATGTATTTTGTATATTATTTTTTCAATTGTACTTTGTATATATGGTAATGATGAATACAAAAATACTCCATAAATATAATGTAGTAAAAAAATTTGTAAAATAATAAAAGGATTTAAAAAAACATTTGTTTTTAAAAATAATAAATTATTTTATAAACATTTTTAAATAAAAAACAATTTTCAATTTTTTATTTGTTTTAAAAACATTTTTCTTAAGCAAAGAGAAATTAAAGTAAAAAGGAATTATTTGATCGGGAGACAAAGAACCCGGAAAAACCACCTAATCAAACCCCAAACAAGTGACACAGACCATGCAATCACGCAACAAAAAAGAAACAACTCTACATGGGTAATAAATAATACCCTTAACAAACACTACCATAGAAAATTTGACGAATCTGCGTACAGATCTGAAACCGAGTTGCAAAAAAGAATGGAGTGCGTATTGAAGCATTAGTGCATGTGGATGAATCGACGGTCAACACAGAGACAATCCAAGTACCAACAACTCTCTGCAAAAAGTGGCAAGTCAACAACCCTTTCGAGCACAATCCATCGATACTAATTAGTAATAGTTTTGAAATAATCGTGATATATAGTATCAAATCATTTACATTAATTATATTATTTAAAATATAAGTTAAAAAATGTATATCTCCGGTATTTCATCGACAGTCCTTTGTGATTGCAGCTTGCACCTTTTAGATTGTTTTGGAGCAGTTTGTTTTGGTGGGGTGTACTAAACCCACTACGCACCACACCACTGAGCAATTCGCCTGAATGTCGAGTTTTTCTCCGCTGCCAACTCGACGTCATCATTAGCCGCAAGAGAAGGCCAAAAGTCTGAGTTTATTAAACAAGTAAAAAAAAATATAGTAAAGCAAAGTGCAAGGACGTTTGCACATCCGCGCATCCGCTATCTTGCACGCTAATAAGAAAATACCGCACACTGGAAAATGCTTTGTATTTTGTCTGTACAAGACGCGTGTTGTTACACTAGTAAGACATAATTTTGTTGTTGTTTATCATTGTTTTTAGTGTAAATTGTGTATCCTCTGCATGAATGCACAGACTAATCTTTTAAGTCTTGTAAAACTCAAAAGGATGTCAAATTCTCCCTAAGGATTTTAACGATGTTGCATGCTTATGTTAGGAATCAAATTCATGACCTTAATTAAGCTAAAAAAGACATGTGTCATCCCATCTAAGCATTCTTGGATTGTTGTTGATAAACTCAATGACACAATATTAAAAAAACCACTGGAAAAAATATAGTGTGGAATAAAATAGTTTTAGTCAAAATGAAAACCACTGTAAAAAAAGTCAAAATTAAAATCAAACAAATGTATTAATAAAAAAACTAAACAAATGTAGTAATAATTCAAAACATTTTCTTAAAGAAAAATATCTAAAATATTAAATAAAAAATATGGTAATAATTAGAGGGCCATCATGGGCTGGCCCCGCAGGCTTTTGGGCCGGCCCCTTAAAGAATTAAAAAAAATATATCTAACAATAATTTTACCTAAAAATAAGATTAGAATAATTGATTGAAAAGTAGATATACCCGAAGTAGATGAGATACAATTGTATGAAAAATCAAGTGGCCAAGATCAAGAAGAGACTTAGGCCGAGAAGTTACCTAATTTATAATTTACTTTTTTTTTATAATTTATAATTTAATTTATGTATTTTGAATGGTTATGTTAAAAGTTTAGTGTGTGATGTAAGCTTGAAATTTATTAGCTTTGAGGATGCACTTTATGAATCATCATCCACAGATCTCTCGCCTTTTGCATGAATATTTTGAAGTATTTATTATTTCATGAAATCATGACACTCACTTTTTTTATGGATATTAATTTGTGTGCGATGCATATGCAGTTTTATTGTCCATTGAATTTTTTTATAAAAAAATTTGTCAATTTTTTATAAAAAAAATATGGAAAAAAATTTCGGGAAAAAAAGTCTTGACCAGGAAAAGCATTTATTATAATAAAAGCATTGACAAAAAAAAAGTCTTGACCAGGAAAAAAAGCTTTGACCATATTATAAGCATAAATTACTTGTTAGGTTTACTGAAAAATTATGTATTCACTCTATAATATAGACAAAATACATTAATTTTTTAATCCAGCCACTATTATAAGAAAATTTGACTTTTTTGATATATTGAAAAAGTGATGTATTTAGTCCATTTTATGAACCAAATACATCACTTTTTCAATGTACCAAAACATTTAGTATTACGTTGACTACACAAAGTTATATAATTTATTAGCATTTAATATACAATTAATATTTTTCCATTCAAAACAAAAAAATTATTTGATCATCATGTTTGATAATATCTATATATACTACTATAACACAAAATAAATCATATGTATCAATATCAGTGGATCAATTATATATTGTGCAAAAGTATGATGATTTCGATTTCAAAAAATGTGTTATTTATTTCTTTGTTACTAACTGTTGTTGTTGCTTTACAGTTCAAAGAGGGTGAAAGTGACGTTTTCCACAAGCCAAGAGTAACTGTTTTTATTACCAATGTTTTACCTAATCGTCAACTAAGGCTTCATTGCAAAGACAAAAACAATGATCTTGGGGAGCAACTACTAAAAGTTGGACAAAGTTTCTCATTTTCATTTAAACCTAGTTTTTGGGGAGTTTCCTTATACTTTTGTCAATTTACATATTTTGGAGGGCATCATTACTTTGATATTTATGTTGAAAATAGAGATGTAGATAATTGCAAACATGAATGTCATTGGAAAATAAAGTTAGATGGACCATGTAAGGAACCATCTCCAACTGAAGAAGAATGTTTTTCTTGGAATAAAGATGATTCAGAAAGAAGACATCTTGGTGAAGAGAATAATAATAATAATAATGAGAAAAATATTGTGTAACTTTATCAATATTTTACCTATTGAAATTTATGTAGTATGAAGAAATAAACAAATATTACAAGTTTGTTACAATTTTCTCCTTAAACACTGCGTTTAATATTTGTGTGATTTTCTTTTCTTTCAACTTAAAATTTCATCTTCAAATTTATTTTTACTTCTTTTCGTTTCTATTATAAAATAACTTCTTTTTTTCCTTTTGTGTTAACTTTTTTATTCTCGGTGGAATAATTCAGTATTTGATTTCGAAAATAATAATTTAGATTATGTACGTAATATTTGACAACCAATAATTATTCATACTGATTAAAAAAAATAATTATTCATATTAAAAATCGAATTCAGATTCTCACCATCAAATAAAAAGTTTATTTTTATCCACTACTTGATTAATTTATACAAAAAGGTCAAAAACTAGATTGTTAGAAAGTATTTTTCATAGTGTCCCATACGGTCTTGCTCAACTGACAAATATTGTCAAAATTGTTAAGTCAGACGTTATGACTCAGATTCAAATTCAGGATCTCACAATTATGTGAATTTAATTACAATGGATTACCACTTCATTTATGACAAAAAAAAATATAATATTTTTCATACTTTCATAACGAGTTCTCTTGCATTATTTTTTCACTACCAACAAAAGATCCTACAAAGCCGGACGGCAATGGCGGCGGAAAAATTCTATCCGGTAGGGTTGAAAACTAAAGTGCATTAATTAAATGGTACTCCCTCCGTTCCTTTTTGTTTGTTGTTTGAGAAAAAAAAGGTCAAATTAAGAAAGTGTATTTTTACATTTTATTTTCCTATTATACCTTTTTTTTTGGAATATATTATACTCTAATTTCAATCAACAAAAAAATTCCTATTTTTTTGCACTCACTTTATCTTTCCAAAAGATTAAAACTACTAAAAAAAATTAAAAACGGATTGTAACAAAGCAGTTTTTTTTTCGAAAGAAAAAAAATCAGGATTATATGAAGAAGTTTAGTTAAAAAAATGATACAATAAAAAGATTATATGAAGAAGTTTAGTAAAAACAAAATACGATAAAAAGATTATATAAAATATAGTCAATAAAAAAAATTAAGAAGAGGGTATAATAGACAAAATATAACCTTAAATTACCAAAACAACAAACAATTAGAAACAAATTTTATTTTCTAAAACAACAAACAAAAAGGAACAGATGGAGTACTGTATTAAAGTTGATTAAACGAAAATACCAAAAAAAAAAATCACGTAATTATGGAATTATGTGTCAAAAAAGTCAAATGACATCTCAGCCAACCCATCGCGTAATTATGGTAAACAATAGTAATCATGTTTGGAATATGATACGTAATTTATAGGTGTAATTAATTTTTTTTAATAATATCTGATCTATATGTTTTTTTTCATCAATAATATCTAATCTATATATTTGAATAAGTTTTTTAAACATATTCTATGAGCAATTTATTAGTATTAAGTAATTTATACATATTATTCCAATTCAACGTTAACGTCGGATGATTGGATAGTGATTATTCGGACCTTTGGATAATGATGATTGACCCGAATCGACATCTTTGACTCTGATAGAAGTATATATCTGAACATACTTTGACGCTCAAATTAATATGCGATTGAAGTGAGAGCTATATAAAATGAAGCATGCATGTCTTGAGAGGTTGTGTTATTATGATGTGAGAATAATTTATACAGTATAACCTAAAAGGCGGTATTAGGTTGAGGTCAACCTCAAGTCCTACTCCGACATATTTTATATATTAAAAGAAAAGGCTATTGGTGAAGGAGTTTTTTACAAAAATAGATTCACATATTTGTTACAAGTTAGATCATTAATTTTCACGTACAAATCATTCTAATTTTAAGAAATAAAATAACTATCATTTTGTCATATTTTTATTTTCAAGAAAATGGTTGTGTAAAAAAATATTCCTTACAAAATAACTTTCATTTTCCTATTTTATCAATGACACAAGTAACAGAAGGGACCAAATTAAAATTTTTAAAATATAGAGAACCAACTTAAAATTTAAAATAAAGATAAGAGACTAAACATGCAATTAAGCCAAGAAAATACCCAAAATTAAAATCTTTTTTATTATTTCTCAAAAAAGTTCTTAAGAATAAAGACAAATGCTAATGTCTTAAGAACACAGGATAAAAAACTCAATATATATAACTTTTTTAAATGTGAAAATTTGTACTTGTTGATGTAAAACTTATAACATGTACTCTTAAGGTATAAGTTAGTGAGACCCAGAATAAATTTCTCATTCATGAAACAAACACCCCTTAGCATTAATCTCTTCATTTAAATGCATCCCTTAATTTTCCTTAAACATCTGAATTGTCAATATAAGCGTTGTTTAATGAGAAAGAGTTGTCTTGCTTGGGCAAGACTCCAAATCAAAAATTCCTCAATGGCGAAGCTTTTATTGCGGAGTGCAGCTCGAGGTTGTCTTCCGACCAGAGTTAATTTGAACCGGCGTTATGTTAACTGTACGATATTGTGTCCGTTTTGTGAAATGTCAGAAGAGTTTGAGTGGCATATTTTTTTTGGATGTAGGCATGTGGAACAGGTTTGGCTGGAAGCGGGTACGTGCAAGCAATTTTCGGTGCAGGCATGCTGACAGTTTGCTATGGCGCTTATGGAAAAGGCAGAATGAGAAAGTTTAAGAAGAACTAGTCGGGTGCCCGTGCTTCGCACGTGTTCGCCGGAACACCAAACCATATTAATCAAAAAAGTCAATATCAAGTTGTTAAAAATCAATAATATATTGCAAGATTGACGATAAAATCTATAGTATATAAATAGTTTTGTAAAGCACTATTTATTAGTTTGAAAATATTTTTTCTTAACATATGATAGACCATGCTATCCACCCCAGAAAATACACCTCTTTGGACTTTTTCCCAACATGCATTTCATTGTGATGACAATATATCCGAGGGAAAATAAGATAAAAAAAATCGTTAATTATTAAGCACATTAATCATTTAAAGTTTAAATTTATACAACCCAAAAATAGCATAGAAGAAGAAATAAAGCAATAAAGTTTATGTTATAACTACCACATTTTGTTTTAGGTTCTTTTTCTTTGATTTTAAGATTTCACCAAGTTTGTTATTTTTGGAATTTTGATTTTGAATCAATTGTTTGTTTTTGTACTATGTGGTTTGTTTATTCTATGGTGTTTTGGTGTTTAAATCATGTAGTTTGGTTTGAAAATTTGCTTGCTTGCTTCCTGGAAACAAATCTCCCATTTTCTTTTCTGATAAAAAATAGTCATTTGCTCGTGAATTAAAATTTTATTAGTGATAATATTTATTTTAATTTTTTTACCAGCGATTAAAAATGTCATCGCTCTGTAAATTAAAATGTGTATCAATAATAGTTTGTAATAGTCATTTTAAATTTTTTTATAGGAAATAAAAATTGTCATCTCCCCGTGAATTTTAAAAAAATTCAGTAATAACTTATAATAGTAATCTTAAAATTTTTATTGGCGATAAAAAATAGTCATTTGCCCGTGGATTAAAATTCTATTAGTAATAACTAATAATAGTTTTTTCAATTTTTTACCAAAGACTAAAAATGTCATCTCTTCGTAAATTAAAATTTTGTATCAAAAAGTTAAAGCATGAAATTAAAATAACTATTTTTAGATATAGTAAATTAAACACAATCATTCAGGAAATTTAGAGATAGCACCAAGTTAAGATAACAAAGTTTAAATTCATTGGAAGAAGAAACAAAGCAATAAAGTCTATGTTAAAATGTGTGTTGCACGGGTTTTGCGGAACATCGTATATATTTGATATAAACTTTTATCGGCGATAAAATTATCATCTCTATATGATTTTGAAAATTTTATTGGCGATTAAAAATAGTCATTTACCCGTGAATTAAAATTTTATTGGTACTAACTTATAATAGTTATTTTAAATTTTTTACCGGAGATTAAAAATGTCATCTCTACGTAAATTAAAATTTTGTATCAATAATAGTTTGTAATATTGAATTTAAATTTTTTATCAGCAATAAAATTTGTCATCTCCTCGTGAATTTTTAAAAAAATTAGTAATAAGTTATAATAGTGATTTTAAATTCTTTACCAAAGATTAAAATTGTTATTAGTAATAACTTATAATAATTATTTTAATTTTTTTACCAAAGATTGAAAATTTCATCTGTCCGTAATGGTTAAAACCAGATTGAACCGAAAAACTCAGCCATATAACTTAGTCTCGATATAAAGTTAAGTAGGGTTAAACCGAAGAACTCAATCTTTAAAAATATAAGTTTTATATAAAAATTTCATATTCTAAATTAAAGATATTTTATCTAAAAGTCAAGGAAACTATATATTTTTCATAAAAAGTGAAAACTATGAAAACTATTACTATAAAAATAGTCTCCAAATAGAATTATAAATTAAATAATATTAATGAAAGGTTCACCAATAAAATCACAACAACTATACAATATTGTAACAAAAAAAAAAAAATAACTATTACATCTCAAATAATATACATCTAAAAAAAAGACAACACAACCTATAAAAAAAGGATAGCTTTCTTATTTTATTATTTTAAGAAACTAAGAAAGAAAAGCAATATATTAAGAAACCCTAATTTGCTAAAAGGTTACAGACTTTTGCTGCGGCGCATCTCTCCCATTATTTTTATCAAATTCTTTTCACTTTCTCCTCCCAAATCTCAAACCTTCCTCGTCTCCTTCCCATTACATTCTCTCTCGTTTCTGCAACACATACTTCCTTTAAATTTCTATGGCTTTGTTTAAAATTTGCATCATTGTGTTTGGCTTTCTCTGCTTCTCCAAGTCGTTTCTACCCAGCCGCCGCCGTTGGTGGTTCTGTGGCCGTGAATTGCTTTGTCCGGCCTCCTTTAGCCAAAAAAAATGACATATTCTTTGTGCTCACTCTTTTCTCTATCTTTCCATCAAATTATATTCACAAAAGGAGCAATCTTGAAAAAGGGTAATTTTTAGAACTGTTTTTCTGTGATCTCCAATCCTTTCTCTACAGACCACCAACATTAATTAGTTGTCTTTCTTTTTAATCTATTTACCAAAAAGACTGGGACTTTGTCTTCTCCATTTTTCTTTTTACATGCAAGAACAACAACAAAATCAAAGACATCAAAAGAAAGAAAAAAATCATATCTGGTTTGAATTTTTGTTTTGTTTTTGTAGAGTCTTTTAATGTCCTCTGTTTGTAAAAGAAGTTTTTCGTTTGGATCTATTTCACCACTGTAATTTTAGAATATTTCTTTTTGTCATTTATTTGTTGGATCTGAGAAGTTTATGTGATTGAAAAATTATGTATATTTTTGTCATTTATTTGTTGGATCTGAGAAGTTTTTATTTTATTGTTATGATATAAGTTCTGATTGTTTAATTTGAGATGAAATCTTGATGAATAAATATTTGATTTTTAATTTTCTTAATCTTGTTTCCCTTTAATTTCTTTCCATTTTTTCAATCACATCCATGTTGTGCTCTCTTGTTTTTCTTTTTTTTTTTAACATTATTTCCGGTGAAAATCATATATGGTTTGAATCTATCCTTTTGTATATTATTTCAATCTTTATTGTCTGTTTTATTTAGAAATTAAAAATATGAGATTGACATGAAATAAAAAGTAATTATTTCCTTTTTTTTATATAAATATTTTCTAGGAAATTTCTTTATTTCTAGATTTTATATTTTTTTCATTCTTAAACATGTTGGACATAACAATGTTTCTATTAATTCATGACCACTATATAATAATGAAAAGAATATTTGCTTCAAAAATAATGAAAAGGACACTGCATTTGTAAGTACATGGGAATCAAAGTAGACATTTTTTTTTTCATTTCTCAATTATTGGCTGGGGAGTGAAAATTGTTTCCGGTTTTTTGAAATTTGTTTTTTATATATTTAAATCTTTTAAGTCTAATCTTGCTAATTTAGAGTATAATTTTTTTTTTTGACAAATTAGACAATACCCCTTTCTTAATCTTGTTTTTATTTCTTCAGTCATCCTCACCTGCAAAATTATACCATTATGATTAATTAATAAAAATAAAATAAAATAATGTTATTTATGAAGATATTGATGGAATATAAATAAAATGATACCACAATATTAAATGAAAAATAAATTGCAGTAAGAAGGTTGATGTGTTTGGCGTGTGGAGAGTTTTAGATGGAGAGTACATATGAATTAGTCACTACTTATGATTCATGAATACTATGTGTATCAATTCAAGTACATGTTCTTTTTTTGTTCTGAATAAAAAGAACAAATTACTGAAAATAATACCTTATATTATTTGAGATGAAGAATGAATTTGAAGAAGATATTAAATCATACCAGAAGTTGCATCCTGAAAAAAAAATTAATAAATATAAATTAGCATTTGTAGCTAAAAGGAAATATGCGTGAAAACAAAAAGAAACTGAGAGAAAAGAGAAAGAAGATGAATATATAAAATGAAGATCCATCATGGAATAAACAAATGTGGTTAGAAGCCATGAGAGAATTTTGATGAAGTGGAATTTGATAGTGGAGGGTTTATATAGTGCCATTGTAAATGTGAGAAAAAGAAATAATTAAATGAGTGAATAGTTGTTGTAATGACATGCATTGGTCATTATTTGCTTAGAAGACATGTGGAACTATGTAATGATGAAAGAATGTGGTAGAAGGAATGAACTCATGAAGCATCTAATGAATAGTGTAATGAACAGTAGACCTAGCACATGTACATAGAATTCAATTTCGAATTTTATTTTTCTTTTATTTATAGTGAGATTACACACATGTACATAGAATTCAATTTCGAATTTTATTTTTCTTTTATTTATAGTGAGATTACATGCTAACAAATTATTGGCTAAAGAAAAATTAGGGCACATGTAAGCATCTAGGGTTTTATCTAGGTTTGGAATTAGGGTTGGAGTCATTCTAGGGTTGGAATTAGGTAAGCATCTAGGATTTTAGGGTTGGAATTAGGGTTGGAATTTCAACAAACATGTTCTACTTTTAGTATAGTTAATAGATTAGTTAGACCGGTTGGCGTATCGATTAAGCCAGTGATGGACACGTTAAAGACCGGTTAGCAGCGTGTATGTGTAATCAGAGGAATGCAGGATCGAGCTGCTGCATCAATATCTGGCAGCGTGCCACAGTAACGCTGCTGATAGTGGGAGTGCAGAAACGGGTAGCAGGTGGTGCAAACCAGTCATGGAAGAGCTCAATTGTAACGTCGATGCAACTATTTTTGAGAAACTACGCAGTTACAGAATTGGTATGTGTATTCAGAACAACGAAAGAGGTGAATTCGTAGAGGCTAATATTTCGCCTCAGGAGGCTGAAGCTATTGGTCTATATGAAGTTGTATTGTGCCTCAGGGAGTTGGGCGTCTGAGACGTCTGACGAGTAACCATTGAATTGGATAGCAAATCGGTAGTGAATGGGATCATTAAAAATCTTACGAATATAGCCGAATATGATACTATTATTAAAAAGTCTAAAGCCTTATTATGTAATTTGCAAAACTTTATGTTAATTTTATTTGGAGTCAAACGAACGTTGTTGCTCACACCGTTGCACTTGCACTATATAAATTATAATGTAATATATGCTTAACTTTAATTTTTCACAATTCAACTTCTAATAATTGGAAAAACTCAGAAAATTTTACATGATTCTAATGGAGCAATCACTAATGCTTTCTTTTCAAATCATCATCTAAATGTGAATGGCACTAGTAAAAGGGTATACATTCATTTTGTTAAATGATTAATGAATCATATAGTAGTATTTTTTAAAACCAATCACTGATTTACCTTAGAATATAGACCATAAATGAAGAGAACTCCAAGGAATTGTGATATGATGATAGACAAATCCTGTGTGAACAAAGTTAAGATTGATTACATTATTATTTTTTATCATAATTAATAAACAATGTGGTTTTAGAGTTAAGAGGAAAATATAATGAAGCTTACCTGAGATAGGTGACTTGGAGCAGCAGATTGTGGAAGTGATTTTTTGGAGTTTTGTGACTGTAAACAACAAAGGAAAAGTAAGATGAAATCAATAATTAACCACAATGTAAATTAAGTCTTAATTAGAGTGTGAGAATTACAAAGCAAGCATACTAATTTGATGTTTGATAATATCCTATTGAAACAAGGAAGTGAAAATAAAGAGAGAAAATTCTATGTAATCAGTGAAATATCAAGGCAAAATCTTCTAAATTGTATGCAAATAATGTCTAATGCAAATTATGTCAAAACCAACATATATGTCAGCAGCATCCGATACTGCCGTCCAACGCTGTCACTTCCGACAACCTTTCCAACGACCAACCACACCACTACGACCGCCTCCTAAAAATTTCCCTACCCCCAGAAGATCATCATTGACCGAACATCTCACGCGGGCATCGTCCTCTCAGGCCTTGCCTCGGCACACAAATTCGTATCTGGTCTTGGTATTTGGTTTTGATTCTATTGTGGTAACTTCTCTTCCCACTGACGATCATTCCAGCGAATCTTCCCGCATATGAATCATAGTAGTGGTGCCTTTTTCCCACCGATGAACAATTCAACGGTGACTCTTCTCCCACAAATGAATCACTAGCTCAACAGTTGTCAAACTTTAGTTTCATATTTGTAAGAAAATGTTTGTTGTAACAAGCTTAAAGCAAAGTAAGCTTTAACAATTAGAAATCAAATGTAAAGATTTGCTAGTTGACGACTTTCCGTATCAATTATGTTTAACTAGAATTAATCGTAATTGATTCTATTTCTATTATAAATACAAACAAGGTGTGTGCTCTATCTATTCAACAATATTACAGAAAAATACATTCTCTATAGAACTCATTCATTGTAGACTAAAGCTTTGAGAGTAATACTTTTGATTCATTGAAGCACAATTCAGGCTGCCTCACTATGTATATTTGATCACCAACTGCATTTTCTTTGTAACTATCTTGATTTCGATGCCATGTCCATAATGCATATGTAGAATTCACAACCTACAATAATATAAGAAAATGATTTTGTTTCAAATGAAAGCAATAATATTATGTAATGGATTGCAATAATGTTATGAATAAAACAGAAAACTAGATGTAAATGCACATATAGAGCTGTCAATTTTGGCTCGGTCCAGTGGCCTAATAAACTATCAGCCGACTTGTTTTTCCAGTTTGGTAGGCTATTGTGTAGCAAAATTTTAACAAACTGTGTTATTCTGCGATACGCAATTTAGTACAAAGTGTTGTCAAATAGAGGACTATCGCAGCACTATAGTGTATGTTGAATTTATAAGAAACTACGATTTTCAGCGATGTGCGATCGACAACACTAAGATCAATAGAAATAGATCAATTAATAATTACCTCAAGTATTCCATGTCCAAAACTACTTTCTCTAAAAGCACTCCATTCAGGTTGTTTGTTCCAACAGAATTTGCCTTTGGCAGGACCAGCGGAAAAATTTGAATGACAAACACCTCCAAATTCTGGTATGTTATCTCCAGGTGAAGGACAATTTCCAGGTTCATCTGCATGATCAACATCTACTTTCTCAATATTTCCGCCATCTCCAACAGTTATGTAAACAGGTCCACAAGGATCTAATGTGTAGTTATAAACTCTATTCATCCTCTCATAAGCATGAACCTGCAACATGTACAACATTTACCACTTTTAAGATAAAATAACTTTCACTGCAACACTTTGAATGAATTTAACTTACATGACCATTGAAAACTATGTCAACTTTGTATTGATATAGAAGTGCTTCCATTTCCAATCTCATGCACTCAAATTCTTGATAGTGTGAAGCATAACTGTTGTACCAAGGAGGATGCATTGTAGCAACTAGCCAAGGGGTTACGCTACGGTCTACGCTTTGCAAATCTTGCTTCAACCAAGCAAATTGTGCACCTGAGTTGAAGATCGAGTTAAACACATCAAATTGCAATATCTAAAATAGAATGATATTTTGACACAAAAATTTAACAACAAAAATTGACAACAATTCGAATAGTAACACAAGTTAAATATGTGGTTAATTACGTTCAATGGATGGTTAATGAACGTAATAAGGTGGCGAAACTCATTAATCATCAACTAAATGTAATTAACCACAATGATATCGGTTGTCGCTTACCAGTACTATTGTAATCGATATATGCTCCCAACATGATAAAGTGTATGCCACCAACATCAAAAGAGTAGTAGAAGTTACTTTTAGAGCCGCTTTCTTCGGCAGGAACTGCAAATCTTGTCAAGTATGATTTGAATGTGATACCATCAGCTTGAGGTTCAATCTCATGATTCCCTTCAATAACCATCATTGGAATTTTTGAAGTCAAAGGCTCCATAAACCTAATGTTTAAAATCCGAATGAGCGAATCATAACGACTATCAAGGCTTATACATAAACACTTATGTGATAAGTATATATATCGTAAAAATGCTTAATTAAGTTGTTTATCGGAAGAGGAGTATAATACTAACAACATCGAGAAATAGACAAATTAACTTTTGGCATGCCCTTAAGCTGTTTTCAACTTATTTTCACTAAGCTTGCATGTATAGCTTATGAAAACAACTTATCATGTTTATATGATAAACAAAAACAATTATAGCCTACTTATCTAAGCGCTTAACTAAGTCGTTTATTCAAACTGCGACTACAAGTAGGTTACCTTCCCCACCCATCCCAACGAGGTTGATAGGTCTCTCTGATCGGTGCATCCGGAAATGCGCACGAAAAACAAGAAGCTCCCTTTCCACCAGTTGTAAGATACTGATTTGCATATGTTAAATCTCCAACCATTATAATCATTGAAGGATCATTGTGAATTAGATGATCAATAGTTGTTGTAGAATTACTTGTGAGGCCTAAATCTCCAATAAATGCTATTCTAGTAGGATAATTCTTTGAACTAGGTTTTGGAAATGTCTCAAAAAAATTCTCTTGGCTCATGGCTGGAATAGAACTATCACCACATTTATAGTAATATTTAGTTCCAGGTTCAAGACCTACACAAGGAAAGAAATATCTCATAACTTTTTACAAAATAAAAAACAAAGCAACATTCATTTTATCGCTTATACAAAAATCGAAACTCTTGTTTTTTACCAATAAATATAATGACTACAAACACTTACTAAGATATATTATTATAAGACCTACATTGAATGAAATGACCTGAAAATGAGTTTATAAGTGAGCGACATATCTCATTTTAAAAGTCGGTGTTATATGGTTGAATTAGGCCTAACTAAAATTTTAAGATGGTATCAGAAATATCCAAAATCCACTAGGCTATCTGTTATCGGGTCACTCACGTCACACAATCAACAGAAGCTTAAAAAAAAGTGACTTAAAAACATACCTTGAAGTTTGACATGGTGAATAATACCAGAGGTGTAATTCAAGAGGCCTTCAAAGGGATACAACTGAGAATAAACAAGTGAATCACCTTTGCCAACACTTGTGTATTTTCCACTCTTTTTTCCATACCATACCTCACTTCTAATAGATGCAGGATCAAGTGGGGTCACATTCAAACCAATCTGTGCATTCCCTTATCCAAAATAAAAGCAAACTCATTAGTAGTTTAATACTACTTTAGATCACAATAGAATAAAAAATAATACATTTCTTTTTGGTTTAACTACTTTTGCAAATCCCTAAACTATTTATGGATTTTTATATACATATACATCCTTAAACTAAAAACTTTTAACCAAGTAATAAGACTCAAATGGTTAATGAACTTCAGTAAGTCATTTGAAAGAACCTGAGTTCGAATCCTGGCGAAATAATCCTTGATTAGATGTTATTTACATGGAGACATATTTACAAACAGTTTTAAAATCTTAATTCATTCAACTATTTAAAAATCTCCAAATAGTGCTTGATATTCAGAATAATTATTTAAAAAAATTGTGTGAAAATGCATGAATTAAGGAGAAAAAGTTGTGAAGTACATACCAGTAACCCAAGAAACCCACATAGAAGTTGGTGAGTTAACAGCAAGAGCAATCTGTTCAGGGAAATTTGCAGTGACATTCATTCTGAGCCTAGGATGAGTCATAGGCAAGTCATCACTGCCTCTTCGAAGTGACGAGTCGAACCGGCAAGTCACTGGCTGAAAAGGGCCATCAAGGGTGGTTGGAATGTGAGTACTCTTACTCATTACCATGTTGTTGATGTTTGTCATCACCAAAAGTATTGTTACTGACATACAAAAGTTGCATATTTTCATTGTGTTGAATTGGATCCTCTAATGATACAAACTGAATCTAAATGAATGAAATGCTTTTGGATTTTGATGATCTTGGAGATAAGATCAAATGTAATGTACTGTAAAGGCTTGAATTTGAAGCAATCATGCTGTTGGTGTTCGATGACATGTGCACATAGACATTTATGTTGTACCTTTGGAATATGCCACATCTTTATTTTTGTTATTTTTTTAATATATATTAATAAGCTGCAAAAGTAAATTGCAACCAATGTCCAATGTACTTCAGAAATGATTCTGTAGAATATACTGTCATTAAGTACATTGTGATTTTCATTTATTGAAATTTAAATGTAATTATTTACATGCTTATTTGTTAATAATCTTATTACAGAAGTATATTTTTCCTGAGTATATACCATTTCTATACTTTTGATTATATTTTCTCATGACAGAGTTAAATCTACAACAGTCACATAGTGAATCACATGCAAAATGACCAACCTTTTTTATCTTTTCACTTTTTTTTTTACTTAAGCTTACACCTAGCATCGAGGAATTGTAAATTTTCTGAAAAATATAATCACAGATTTGGATGAAGCAAATTTAAAACTGATTACAGAAGGATAATTGGATTTAGGCATAAAGCTACAACTTACAAGTATAAACATTTCCTTGAGTCTCAATAAATATATTAAACACCAAATCTAGCGCAAGTGGTTGGTGCGCAGTGTATATATATGAGTAATGTGAACCTCCGAACTACGGAATTTGATTCCTATATGGCAACCAATCATATTTAATCAATAGATGAAAATTAAGTAAAGGTGAACGAGTATTACATAGTTCATCTTCACGATCGGAACTATATTTGAACGGTGAAAAAGATAATAGAGACTTTACAATTTAGTCTCCAAAAAATAAGTAGATGAGACAACTAAGCCTTCGACATCGTACGTGCGAACCAGTCTTTGCCTCTTGTCAGGTGTCTCCAACCAACAGAACTCTAAATGGAAAGATTTTGATTGTTCTACAATTTTTGAAACATCAACAGGACATCCCATGTACATGCCACCTGGTAATAGTATCATCTGATAACCACCATCAAATGTGACTAAATTGTCTGATATTGTGCCGGTCCAATGCACATTCGTAGTAACATTTGCTCCATCAGATCCATCAGATGTACAACTAACATCCTGACATATATAAAAAAAATACTTGTTCATCAAATATTAATCTAATCAGATATATACTAACAGAATACAAAAGGGTGAGGGGGTGATAGGAACCCGAAGATATGTTACGAAGGTTTAACAAAGAACTCCAAGCTGAGAACAAAGTTAAACAAGGTACATAAATAAAGCATTACATCAATAAAATTTTGACTTTGTCCAAAAAACTTTAGCATCATTCAATACTATACGAATTTTATTGAGATGCAATTTCAGTATACCTGAATAAGTTGGCCATTGTCATTCATCTCATGCAACACAACTGTATCAGCTTCAGCAATTGTAGATCCGTAGACACCACTTCGTTTTGTAACGGAATGACCTTTCCATTTACCAAGAAAGGGTGTAATCCTATTCTTCGTGTCCTGACATATAGAATATGTTGAGTGCGTTGGTAGGAAAATCTGTAGTATACATAAACACACACAAAATCTGCACATAGCTCGGTTCACTCACCTTAGAACTGTCAAGTAGAGGATGAGACCCCTCACTTCTTTCCTCTAGGAATAAGATAAGCATATCAACAGTGCCCCTTGGCTCCAAAATGTGAAAGGCTCTTGCTCGCATATCTCGCTCTAGAGAGTACAGGCAATTCTCACATACAATAGAAGGTCGGCGAGAGGGAAGTTTGAGATTTCTGCAACATAAGGAATTGTAAAATAAGCCTAAGGAAGGTCTAAAATATAATTTGTGTTCGTCTTTTATTTTGCATGCTTGTGTAAACATGCCAAACCACTTATCAACAATAAACCCTTTAGTCCAAAATGAAGAGGTTTCTCAGTCTTATTTTGTCCACCAAATGAGTCCTATATGTCATAAAATAGTTATCTATAGCTAGAGAGCAATAATAGCTTAGTCAACTCCTAGCATAAGAAGTTGCTGATACTTGATATCACACATGTCGACTAAATTCTCTGATAGAAAAAATATAAGCAAGTTATGCCTACACACTGGCTATACGATCGGATATATCAAATCCTGTAACTATCTCCACTCGCTGCAGCATTTGTTTAATTTTTCTAATGCATACTAAATGTTTGTAGGACAGTACTTGTTACACTTCACCAATATAGAAATCAATCAAACAGTGCTTGCTAATTGATCTCTTCTCAGGAACAAAGCATTTACCTAGGTGATTCTTCACCAGTGTCATCTTCTCCAAGGACCCCTTGCCTTAATACATTGTCCAACATACCGGCTGTTTGGTACCTCAATGCAAATGCTTTCTCGGATGGGAAAAAGCCTATCTGCAAACTAGTTGTAATGGATATTTTAAAGAAGCATCGGAATCACAAAGAAAGAACCAAGAAAGCTAAAAATAAAAAACTTATGGTTTACGCTCCAACTTTCCAGCAATAGAAAAAAGTCTCACTTGTTGGTACTTGTCAACAGTAAACATATTGGTTTCCTTAATTTTGTACTCTGCCCATTCCACATCATTGTCGTCTCCAGAAACCGAAGTGTTTGATGAAGCTTGTTTAATATACAACCTGCACGGAACAACATCTAAGCAATTTACAACTTCGTTTTCTATATGAATACAACAGAAAGTAAGATGAGATGCCAAAAAATTGCCCTTGAAAGAGTTTAATAGCATGTCATATAACCTTACAGTGTGATAGATTCAGTCCATTCTGCTTGAAAAGGGATTCTCTGACCCCGGAAAACATGCAATTACCGCAGTAACCAGCTTGGAACTGTTGGATGGAGACTAAATGACTTATATTTGAGCTAGGTGTTTTAAATGTTTTGGCATAGTAGAAATGTGAACCGTCTGATCTCCATCCAAAAGTTTCGATCTAGTGATTGGATTTTGGGTTAACTGCTTGTTTTCCTGACCACAGGCAGGCTTAATCCTTATAAAGGATCACATCAATCATAAATATCTTAAAATAAAAAAATAAACTGACAAAATTTCAAATGCATATAGTTTATTATTTGTTCAGTTAGATAAGTTTCAGTAATAATGATATTTTAAAATATCACCATCTTTTTCAACAATTTGATAAATGGCAAGATTTTTTATTTCCACTTTCTTTTAGCCATTTTTTTCTAATAATCTCAAACTAAAATAGGATATTGATGATCATGTAATAGACTCTAGAAGGATGTAAAGCTAATAGAATTACTGTTATATAATATCTGAATATTGAGTGTCAACTTCTTACAATAACTATGGAATATTAAGACAATGGATGGAGTAATCACTCCTTGCAGTAATGACAATTACCGCAATTGTGGTCACATCAGCTATATGTATCTGTAATTTTATGCAGTATTAAGGATTGTGAGGCAAGTTCTACGATGCACCACTTTGATAGGTGGTTCGTTGTGGACCAATACTTGAAAATCATACGAAAACCCATCCTAGTGAGTGAGATGATGACCTAATTGGTATCAGATAGAAAAAACAAGATAAAAACGAATATGACCACCTCAAAACTCAACTTGTATTTGTTTTCTTTTGTTCTTGTCAACCCAACACCGAGTAGGTCACCTATATTTATATGTGATTTTATGCAATATTAAAGATTGTGAGGCAAATTCAACAGTGCACCACTTTGATAGGTGGTTCATGTTTGATAAGTACTTGAAAATCACCCGAAAATCCAACTATGAATCGTGGTATATGCCAAAAGTAGAAGCTCGCAGTCTTGCTCGTCTTAGTGAATGAGACGGTCACCTGATTGGTACCTGGTCAGAAAAACAAGATAAACAAATATGAGAGCTTGAAAACTCATATTCATTTTCCTGTGTGTTTGCAAAACTGACATTAATCAGATCATCGTCTCACTCATGAGAACATCCATGACCATGAGTTTCTACTTCCAAGAAACTGCATTTGTTGTCATTGGTCTTTCGAATGATTTTCAAATAATGGTCCACCATAGACCATTTATCAAACTAATCTACCACAAGGATTGTGACCTATGAAGCACATACACTTCTCAGATTAGGCGTGTCCCGGTGTCGGACACTAACGCATAAGATTACATCGAATTATGCTGTTTTCTCATATTATTATCAACGTAAATGTCTGTGTCGCGTGCGGTGTCTGTGTTTCATAGATTGTGATTGACACAATAACAACAATTTAAAACCTTATTTACTACAATTTTGAGTAATCAAACACACATGAATCACAAAAAACATAACCAAATTATTGCATGTTATTAAACTTACGATTGAATGAGACTCATAAGTTCATCTTCACCATAAGAGCTAACAGAAAGCTTAGTACTCACTTGTTGCAACAAATTCCCACCAGCATCAAATTGCTACAACAACAACAACAACAAAAAAAAAAAAAACCCAAAAAAATAATTAATTAAAAATTTAATCTTTCCTCACCCAATAAGCAAAAAAATGAAATTTTTAAAAAAAGTTGAAGTTATTATTACATAGAAAGAACCGTTCCATTTTCCAATGTTGAGGTTGAAGAAACTGCGTAAGTTATCAATGCTCATAGCAGTTTCTTCAAGTGATGTTGAAGAGAAAGAGGATGATGAAGATTTGATTGTAGAGAAAAATGATGATGATGATTGAATGGAATTAGGGTTTGGTGGGTTGAATGAGAAGAATTTGTTGGTGTTGTTGTTGTTGAAGATTGAGAATTTGTGAAGTGAAGAAGGAAGTGAAACAGAGCAATGAAGTGAAGAAGCCATTGTTACAACACAATGCAACTGTTGCAACTGTTCTCTCAACCTTATCTACTCTTTTTTTTTTTTTTACCAATGAGTGTGTGCAACGTGAAAAATATGAATTGTATTTATTATTCTTTAAAATATTAAAAAAAAAAAACTTCAAAAAAATTTTTTTCTTAAATAAATAGATTCTACTTATTTTATCTATACTAATATATAAAGAGAATATCTCCTTTCGTGTAGACTTTTTTTATTGCCATTTTTGCCCTTCATTCTATTAAAATATTTTTTTGACACAAATTCAAATATTTGTATATGTTGAAAAATAACTTTCAAGCAAAAATTTGTTTTCAATTTTATTTTTAATAAATAAAAAAAGATTTTTTTTAATAACAAACCACAACAAAAAAAAAATTAAGTAGTTATCAATTAATTGAGCACAGTAAAAAAGAAGGTTAAAAAGTTATCTACATTAGCACAATAGAGATTGTCGATCACACAAACGGGCACAGAACATGCCCGTTTGGCCGCTAGTATTTATAAAAATAAATATTCTAATTTGTCAACAAAACAATATTCTAATAATATTTATCTAAAATAAATGATTAAATTTGTATATACCAATAATGTAAAATTACTTTACAAATGCTTCCAATTAGATTATGACATGTAGACATTTGAGATGAATGAATGTAATATAATGTGAAATTGAATGAATGTGTACAAATATGTTACACTATAACAATTAATACTTAAATAAAATAAAGAATAATTTTTTTGAAATTTGTGTCAAAAATAATTTACTTAAATAAATAAAATATTAAAAAAAGATCAAACTTTCACAAAAATAACTAATTAACATTAAGTTTGTTTTTTATAAACAATATTTGTTTTTGAAAATATAGACAATAACCTATTTAAAATATAGAAGCTATTTTTTTCTTACCAAAGCTTTTAAAAATTGTTGTTTGGCCTAGCTTTTTACTTTTCAAGAAAAATAAGAGAAAAAAAGTTAGGTTAAACCGTACCTAAATAAATAGATTCTACTTATTTTATAAAAAAACAAAATATATTATAATAAAATCTATACCAATATATAAAGAGAATACCTTCTTTGGTGTAGACTTTTCTTATTGCCACTTTTTCCCCTAACTCTACTAAAATATTTGTGTATGTTGAAAAAAGATTTAGTTTTCAGTTTTTTTTAGTTAAAAAAAAAGATTATTTTTTTCTTAATAACTAAGCACGATCAAAAAGGAGGTTAAGTAGTTATCAAGCAACAAAAATATTTTTATTGGAACTGCACTTTATAGAAAATAGAAAAATAAAATAAGAATTAGGAAGAAAAAGATAACAGAGAGACGCGCACTACAATATAACAACGTTAATAGAAAAAGTGGACACAAAGGGGCACGGAGCCGCTTGTTCATTTAAAATAAACGATTTAGTTTATGTACACTGATAGTGTAAATTTCATAGATTCTACTTTTTTTTATAGGCAATATTACACGTTTAGTCCTTTATTTTATTTTTTTGTAACGTTTTAGTCATTTATCTTTCATTTGTTACATTTTTGTCATTTATCTTATCTTTCTGTAACAGTCTGATCCTTTATCTTTTATTTGTAACACTTTGGTTCTTTAAAAAACATGAAAATATGAAAGAATTGATGAAGATGATGAACATTTTCATCAAAATTATGAGTTTTATTTAATTTTAATAAAAATGTATCTTAACAAATAAAATTCAGCATTTTTTTAATAAAAGAAAATATGAGAAAAAAGGTTTATATGTGAATGTTATAAAAGATAAAGGACTAAAGTGTTACAAATAAAAGATAAAGGATCAAAGTGTTACAAATATATAAAATAAAGAACCAAAGTGTTACAATTAAAAGATAAAGGGTCAAAATGTTAAAAAATAAAAAATAAATAAAGGACAAAACGTGTAATTTTACCTTTTTTATATTTATAAAAAAAATTAATAAAATTCATCTAAAATAAATGATTTAATTTATATACTTTGATAGTGTAAAATTAATTTACAAATGCATCCGGTCAAATTATGACATGTAGACATTTGAGATTATATTTAACAACAAAGCTATAAAGGTGGCAGTGTAATGTGATTTAATTGAATGAATGTCTATAAATATGTTATATCGTCAATGTATAACAATTAATATTTAAATAAAATAATGAATAAAAATTATTCAAAATTTGTGTAAAAATACAAATATTCAAAATTGAAAATCATATGATCGTGCTACAGGGGGTGGTGGATAGTGCAGGACTATTGGAAGACATTAAAAGGGAGTTTTGTTGCTGTCGTAGGAATCGAGTTTTTATTTTAACTCGTTTTGTATAGGTAAATTCAACACGTAAATTCGAATCGTAAACTCGTACGAGTTTATATAAAATTATTATATATATAACATATATACTAATATAATACCGTAAAAATGTCAATATTTCAAAAAATTAACTTAATTATAAAGTCAAAATAGGCCAAATCTCCATATAAATAGCATCATGTCCATAAACTTGCATCAAAATACAATAATTATTCCAACAAAATGAAGAAGATGAAATGAGTAATTATTTATTTGAGAGAAATAGATGTAAACGTTTCAGCTTCTATACACAGTGGGTTTTTTTCTTTCAAAAAGTGTAGGACAAGTTTGTAAATTGGGCCAAAAAAAATTGAAATTGGGCCAGAAAATTTTGAAGAGGTAAACTCAGAAAAACATGTAAACTCGTCTGAGAGTTTACCCGAGTTTAGCGTTTTCATACCGAGTTAATTCGGTTAAACTCGTTTTTTCTACGATTTTACAAAAAAATGAGTTCACATGCGAGTTAATACGTTTTTCACACCTAAACTCGTAAACTCATACGAGTTTACGTGTTAACACGCGATTTTAAAAACCATGGTTGCTGCTGTTGTTTGTGCAACTTATTTTTCTACCTACAGGGATTAGAAGGGGTTTGGTTTTGGGAGTATTATCGCTTTTTATTCTCTCACTCATGGTTTGTTGCGCTTTTGATCTTTAAAATGTACACAACTAAATCTTAGGAAGAAAAATTTCAATTAAGGGGATTTTATTAATAATATAATAAATAGAAAATAAATAAAATACAAACTACTATTTCAGTTGATTATACTACAAATCGGGTCAAAAGATAAAATTAAAAAAGTTAATTTCAATAAAATAAATTTTTGCGACAAATCGGACAAGTAGTTTTTTCTTGATTGCTTAACCATAAGAATAAACACGAGATATGAAATTTATGGTTGCATATTCCAAAAGGTTGGATCAATTCTCCTTTTTTGAATGCCTCGATGCAAATAGGACAATCCATATTTTCGTCATCACGAAAACTTGTAACCGGAGGCAATGATCTTATAATCGTCCATCTTGTAATCACGTCAATTGTTCCAAAACTATAATTACGATTAGCTAGAGCATTGTTACTTTGATTGTGACGACCTTGAGTGGTTGTAGTCCCATAATCTTGTATTTGTCTTGGCCCGAGAAGATATATTTCCGCCAATGTGAAAATAATCATAATCAATATAAGGAACACAATGAGTCCCAAAAAAATTATAAAACAATCTCCCATTGCAAAATGTGGCAATGACGGTACCTAGCTAAAGTTGAAATTGGAAAGAATGAAATTGTTCACCTTTTAGTTTGTTAAGGATTTCAACAAAACTAGGATTCCTCTTATCTACAAAAACAAACTAGGATTCTTTATCATATCTACCGCAATATTTTATTTAAATTAAAAAAATTTATCCTTATATTTGTATATATCTTTTTTCTTTTAATAACTAACTTTGTATATCTCTTTAATTTTATTGAACAATTATCTTTTGTATATCTCAGTTCAATGTATATAAAAAGCTAATAATACTTTGTAGGAAACTTATAGTGTCTACATAATAACAATAGATTCAAGGCAGTTCCGGAAACTCATGCGGAGCCTTCTCATTCTCAGCCAGCCTCAGGGATTGTTAAGTGACAAGCTCCCCTACATCAACATGCATGAAACAGCAAAAAGGTCAAGTAAGACACGGTTCATATTTTTCAACTTAACACGAGCACTAGCATTGTAGAACACCAATGCAAGAACATCTATCAGCGGTAAGATAAATTAAAATGTACAATTTATATTCTTAACAGCCTCCCTCAAACTCAACATTGGGAAATTTACCAATTTGGGTTTGAATTACAATTATTCTCAAACTTTTGTGTATAACATAAACAAGGTCTAATCGTATCGCAGCAAACAAGCTTGCTTCATGTTCACAGCATTATATTCTGATGATAAGCATCAAGTGCTTCCTCACAAAACTGATCTCCAATGAAGGTGCTTTGTTTGAATTTGCACCAATAGCCTCAAAAACCAAACCTTCACAAAGCATGACAGGAACATACCAACACTGCCATTGGTTTCACAGAGTTTTCACCTTTTATTGTCCAAGAACAACTCATTCCTCAGGTGGTGAATCAAGTAGTTGTTGGAAAGAATGAAGAACACATTGAATCTGAAAAGAATGTGTGCTAATTCCACTGGTGTTAGATTTCTCTAAAAAATTTGAGGTTACAGAAGACTTTGATGATGGCAAACAGCTTTACCATAGCTCAAGTACATTAACATATACACAAGAGGATTTGATGTACAAACTTGAACAACGATGCAGATATCCTAATACCCTCCCACAAACTCATAATAATTAAGAGAATTCTTATTATGAGTTTGGAATACAAAATCTAAACATAAATGAATAGCCTCGGCACAATTTACCATACCATAGCTGCTAGATTCAATCCTTGGTGGCACAAGTGAATCACAACATCCAGAACACATAAAGAATCGTGGAACTGTTTCAGAACCATCTATTCCACAACATCATCTATGCTGCCATACCTCACAAATATCATAAGCAACTATTCTCTCACCATCATCATCTTGTGCTCCACACTCACACCTCTTTGATATCAGTTACAATTAGTCTTTACAGCTATGCAATATGTGTCCCTAAATGCAGACTCGCATAATCCATGGCTTGCACAAAACTAATAAGCTGGTATCCATTTTGCTACACAAGACTTCAATTGATAAACTACTAACAGAGAACTAAGAAATCAGCTATAACAAGTTCAATAATCCTCATAAGCTACTTATAATTGAAATGGAATTTCCACTTCTGCAATAACAAGAACAACCACTTTTCCAATTTCATCAAATGAGTTAAAAAAATCTGATCTCACCATAGTAAATTGGTACAAAATATAGCAATGCATCTGGATTTTGGAAGCTACAATTCTCTGTCATCATCTTCCCATATTGTCTCAATCTCAATTGAATCTTGATTCCATTTTCAAGAACAACAAGCTCACCATGAATACACTCAACTAGCAAGAATATTGTGGCAACTCTGTCCAAAAATCCCCCATACAGCAAAATCAACGACGGACAAAAATAATTGTGATTACCACCGGGATCGAAGACGAAACCACGAAGAATGAAATAAATCAGAACGAACTTTGACAGAAAAGAGAACATAACAGTGAAGTAATATGTTTTTGTGAGAGTTCCACCGGGATCAAAGAAAAAAGCGGGAGAATCAGAAAACTTTACCATGACAATCTTCTCCAGTGCGAGTTTCTCAAACTCAAAACACAAAGGTTCATATCTGATGAGAATCTGGATTCTGTGTTGAATTCTGATGCATTAGATTCCTCTCCATTCTTGATGTATTGAGGATGTGAGAGTAGATCCATGACGACGAGTTCTTGGTTTTCCACATCTAGCGGTTTCTGTTGAAACAACGATTCAGAAACTGAAATGAAGCAATCAATTTCTCCAATCTTGATAGATTATCCTTCAATTGATGGCTTGATCATCTTGATTGGAATCACCGATGCCTTTTCAAGATTTGATTCTGGACCAAAACTACCGAAAACAAACTCCGAATTGCATCTTTCCATGGTTGTGAAATCAGAGTTTAAATCAGCAACTTGATCTTGATATGTGACAGAAATAGAAATGGAATCATCATCGGAAGCGTAATCATCCTCATCTCTAAGGAGATTCTCCTTCAATTGATGGCTTGATCATCTTAATTGGAATCACCAATGCCTTTTCAAGATTTGATTCTCGACCAAAACTACCGATTTTTTGGAATCACCATCTTAATTGGTTTAAAATTGGGACTCAGATTTTTTGGAGTTCAAAAATTATATTCACATGGACGTTTTAAAATATTTTAACATTTAACTGAAATCAAACATCAAATTAAGCTCTTAATCATCTACAAGTTATTTAGTGAGGAATGTAAGTCCGTATCCAAAACCGCAATGACACTGTTAAGTGAAACTGAAACCAGGAAAAGAAAGTATTGCTCATCGTATTGCTCATCACTGTACATCGTCAACATTATAGAATAGTGTAGATTTTGCAAATGCGCTTTCCAACAGCTCACATTATAGAACAACTCACAAAGAAGAAGAAAAAACTCTAAAGGACTACATCATGAAAACATTATATTTCATTAATGAGAAATGATTACAATTTGTTTATATAGGAAAAGTAAAGACTATGCTATGATCATGCATAAGCATGTAGAGAATCACTAATGAAACTATGCTAAGATCATGCATAAGCATATAGAGAATCACTAATGAAACTATGCTAAGATCATGCATAAGCATATAGAGAATCACTAATGAAACTATGCTAAGTCCTATTACACCTCTTGCTTTGTATGCTCTAAGACTAAGGTATAACATTCACACATTACGATGAACTTGATCTTTTTTCTTGAAGAAGTAACCAACCACGGATTTGAAGAAGTAACCAACCACGGATTCCATAAAAGCATCCCTATTGCGCTCGATGGAAGCGAGAATCTCATGAAATCTCTCCCGAAAAGTTGACGATTGCGACAATGTAAGTATGATAAAAAAGGCTACAGTGATTAACCCCATCCATATGGAAAAATCCTCTGAGTAAATACCGGCAAGAATATACATCACACCACCGTTGACCAACACCATGAAACTGTTGTAGAAAAAGTGATCACTTCTTTCAAGTGCATGATAGACCAAACCGACCATAAAAGAAAAATTCATCAGAAAAGAAACTCGTGACAGAGCAATTTGGTGGTTTTGGATCAAGCTGATAGGGTTTAGGGTTTTAGATTTGGATTTGGTGGAATTTGGGGTTTTAGTACGATCGATGAATTGATGAACACCGGAGGAGTTTTGATCGGAGTGGTGATCACCGGTGGAGTTTTGATCATTGGCGCCGGCGGAGCGAAGATTGAACAAGGTAATGCGATTACGTGGAGAGCTAGAAACTGTGCATTCATCAGAAACAGGGCTAAGGTGATCGTTAAGATGGATTTCCTGTGGTCATGATCAGATATTGGAGGATTTGGGTCCATTTCGAGAGCGAACGACTGGAAAATCGGAGAGAAAGAGAGAGAAAGAGAGGGAAAGAGAGAGAAAAGGAGAGGGAAAATGGGAAATGGAGATTTTTTGAGAGAGAAAGAAAAGAGAGAGCATATGTATATATATAAATGGTAATCCACTGAAATTAAACTCACACAACTGTGAGGTTTCGGGTTCGAACCCAGGTCATGACGTCCGACCTAGCAAGTTCAGCTTTTTAATTTGTCTTTTTATTTTAGACTATAGTAGTGGATAATAGATTCTTTCAAGTGGAAAACAAAATTGATGAAATAATAGATTCTATGTATATATTTAAATTTAAAAGAAATGAAAAATATTTGATTGATAGTTGAGAAGTGAAAATTTTAATTTTTTTTTGAGAGAATCCATTTCCATCTGGATGGTTGTGTTATATTTTTTGGATTAATTATTATGTATTGATGTTTAACTATATTAAGTTTATATATACTCTGGTTCTATATATAAGTAAAATTTAATTTTTTAAATTCATTAAAAAAATAATATTTTTAATCTATATTATTAACTAGATACATTACTTTTTCAATATATTTAAAAAGTCAAATTTATTTTACACAAAGCATGTTCCTTTTTTCTCATTGAAAATATGTTAAGAAAACCGGGTATTCGAGTATTTTTTTAGTGATGATATGTAAGAACGAATAGAATGGATGATATAAATTATTAATTTAGTTGTAATACTTCAAATATTTTATACTATTAATTAAAGAATTAAAGAGAATGGAGAAATTAAAATGTGGTATCTTATTGTTCTCAAAAGTATGTCATTACATGAACCACATGGTGGTATTTATACTACTAAAGTTATCAAAGAAATACTTTGTCATGTTTGGGTCTTGCATGATCTATGTGTTTTCGTTGGCTACCCCTTTGTATTTTCTTCTGACTCTTTTGTAAACGTTGGTAATCGACTTTGGCACATCTTGTGCTATGGCGATTTTTCTTTTTTTATATATATATTCCATTTTGGTTTGTTCAAAAAAAAGTTATCAATGAAATAACTCATATTTACTATTGTAAGTTGACATTTACATTAATAATTTACATTATTATTTTAAGTTAATATTTTACATAGTAACACATATCTCTTTTGAAATATTTAACATGGTGCTCCATTGAAGTTTTGTTGAGGAGAATGTGATGGGAACATATGTTGCCTCGTTAAAAACCTTATTAGAAAAAATCCACCCCCTCAACCAGGCACAGGTAGTTCTTTAAAGATCTCGAAGGTGACACATTTCAATACTTGGTACGTGTTTCTTGAAAATTGATGTAGGAAGTGTCTTTGTGAAAAAATCAGACAGATTAGAAAGCAAACAAATTAGATGTTTGATAATATCCTATTGAAACAAGGAAATGAAAATGAAGAGTGAAAATTCTATGTAATCAGTGAAATATCAAGGTAAAATCTTCTAAATTGTATGCAAATAATGTTTAATGCAACTAATTAATGCTAAAACCAACTATAGGATCCAAGCACTGACACTTCACTAGCCCAACAGTTGTCAAACTTTAGTTTCAAGATTTGTTAGCAATAAAATTCTACTTTCTAAATCTTTCCACCATCTCCAACAGTTATGTAAACAGGTCCAAGGATCCAATGTATAGTTATAAACACATCAAGTTGCAAAATGTAAAACAGAACACACAAATTTAACAGCAAAATTAGACAACAATTTGAATGGTAACACATGTTAAATATGTGGTTAATTATGTTCAATGGATGGTTAATGGACATAATAAGGTGTCGTAACTCATTAATCATCAACTAAACATGACTTTTAGGTGTTCAATAATACATGATATCTATTAAAGTCATTTACTAAACGCAATTAACGGTGTATTTGAAACAGTATGAACCACGCAAATTGTTGTCGAATTTTGTTGTCCTATTTGAAACAGCGTAGTAGAAGACCAGCAGCATCCGCACGTTCAATTAACCATATAATTAACCATCCATTGAACATAATTAACCATATATTTTATGCAAGCACGTTCAAAGAAAGGTTGTACACCCAAAATAAAGAACAAAGAGAACCAAAAAACAACTGACTGGGAATCAAAAGTTTAACTTCCAATCATTATGGTCCTCTTATATCGGCTATATCGATTGATCATGGTTCTTCTCGTTCCATCATCTTCGTCCCCTAAGTTAATCTATATCTAAACCTCTTGTATTATAATAAAGCAGACTTTACACCCCCGGCAGAAAAGGGGAGTAGCATACCTGTAAGGAGGGAGATCAGTTGTTGCTGATATATGAATACATGGAAAACAATAGCCTTGCTTGTGCTTTGTTTGGTAAATTTCTTTTTTGTAATCATGTTTTGTAGTTCTTTCAATTAGATCATGTTTAGTGCTGTACCATATGATTATGTTGTCTAATTTTCTCTGACATTTGAAAATGAAGCCAAAGAAAAAGATCAATTTAAATTGGCTTGGTCTACAAGAAAGAAAATTTGCATCGGTATTGCTAGAGGGTTGGCTTACCTTCATGAAGAGTCAAGGCTAAAGATAGTTCACAGAGACATCAAGGCAACTAATGTGTTACTCGATAAAGATCTCAATCCAAAGATATCTGATTTTGGTTTGGCCAAGCTTAAAGATGACGGATACACCCACATGACCACTAGAGTAGCCGGCACTTAGTGAGTCTTCGTATATTAGTTTGTTGAACGGAGTTTATCATTTTCTAAGTGTGTAATTGTGGTTTGAGACCAAAAAATAAAATAAAAGAGTACCTCATCAAATTTAGTTTAGTCTGAATATGAATTTAAAGGTCATTTTTACATAAGTTAATATATGAATTTTCAATGTTGCAATGGATACATGGCTCTCGAATATGCAATGCATGGTTATTTGACGGACAAAGCGGATGTTTATAGTTTTGGAGTTGTTGCCTTGGAAATAGTTAGCGGGAAGCACAACACCGTGAACCAGCCAAAGGATGAATGCTTACTAAATGAGGTTTGATGTCCGGTCCGATTTTGATTACCTTACTTAAACCGGACATCATCGCTCTGCCCTAATTTTTTAACAACAACTTAGCATGAGTATCTTTATGAGAATTAAACCACACTTAGCATGAGTATCTTTATGAGATTTCTACTATTAACAACAACATCAATAAACTTTTTTTTTTCGCGAGGAGCATTGTGAGGATGTCGCAGTTGATTCACCAAGAGCTCGCAAAGGAAGTGAATCAACTGCGACATCCTCACAATGCTCCTCACGAAAAAAAAAAGTTTATTGAAGTTGTTGTTAATAGTAGAAATCTCATAAAGATACTCATGCTAAGTGTGGTTTAATTCTTTCCCTTTTATTGAGAGGTTATAGGGGGGAAATGGGAAGAGTTTCTCTAATTTTTGTCTAAATTTCGCTTGTAGTTCTTGTGTGATACTTATAAGTGTTCAATATACAAGTGAACACTTGGTAGAGCACAAGAATTATAAGTGAACACTTGTTATAGCACAAATGTTAAGTACTTTAATTAATGAATTATTGTTCTTATTGATATAAGTTCTTCTAAAGCGTGTGTTCTAACAAGTGTTTACTTGTAATTCTTGTATGATATTGATGGCAGTGTGCAATTTCAGATCAATTAATTGATTAAAATGATATTAAAAAATTATTATAATTTATATGACCAAAAGTTGGATGAAATCCCATCATTTAGATATATCATACTATTATTTTTTTAACATAACTTCATATTTAGTGGTGAGATGTGATTGGACGTATGTCTAAAATTATGTGTCTTTTTTTTATATTTTAGACTAAATTAGTGTAATCATAACAAATTTTTTAAAAACAATTGTGTTATATTTACGAATTAATTGTTATGTGTCGATAGTATAAAACAAGTTTACATATATTTCTCTATAGGTAAAAAAAAATTATAAAGATCTTTGAGAATTTGTTAAACATATTTAGTAAGATTTAGTTCGTCGTTGGAACGCTAATTTCTTTATGATTTTTTATAGATATGTTCATCGTCCCACTTTTTAAACATGTTTATTTTTTGTCAATGGCTAAAATGGACAGCTTGCAAATTGTAAGATAACACCAATTTTTGGTTTTTAGTTTTAATTGATTTTGTAATTATGTATCTATTACATGTAATAAGCGAAGACGATTTCATTTTTCTCTCTTGCCACGTTGCGCACTCACAGCAACTAGAGCTGTCAAATGGCCCAGCCCGACCCGGCCCGGGCCCATAGGGCCAAAACATCTATTGGGCCTAAGTGGGCCGGCCCATTAAGGCCCGAGGCCCGCCCGCTTAGCCCAGCCCAATAAGCATGGGCTGATGGGCCGGCCCGACACATTTTTTCAAAATTTTTTTATAAAAAATTGACAAATTTTTTGTAAAAAAAAATTCAATGGATATGCATCGCACACAAATTAATATCCATAAAAAAGTGAGTGTCATGATTTCATGAAATAATAAATACTTCAAAATATCCATGCAAAAGTCGAGAGATTTGTGGATGATGATTCATAAAGTGCATCCTCAAAGCTAATAAATTTCAAGCTTACATCAGACACTAAACTTTTAACATAACCATTCAAAATACATAAATTAAATTATAAAAAAAAAAGTAAATTATAAATCTCATCTTTTTCCTTAAAAAAAAAACAAATCTCATCTTTTGTTACTTATTTTTAGGTAAAAATTTTTTTAGATATATTTTTTTAATTCTTTAATGGGCCGGCCCAAAAGCCCGTTGGCCTAGCCCATGATGGCCCATAGGCCCGACAGCCCAGCCCAATAAGGCCCAACGATATTTTTGGGAAGCCCGGCCCGGCCCAGCCCGTAGAAAACTATAGGGCTACTGGGCCGGCCCGATAGCCCGGCCCATTTTTACAGCTCTAACAGCAACCCTGCTCTCATAGCGATTTAGCATTAAATGCCATAATTAGGTCAATTTTTAAAATAATGTATTTTTTATTATAATGTATTTTTGTCAAGTATTTCTTCATTAGGCCGATTTAGCATTTATTGTGTTCCTTTTTTATTATAATGTATTTTTGTCAAGTATTTTTTTTTATGCTCATGTATTTTTTATTATAATGTATTTTTGTCAAGTATCCCAATGTCTTATTTTGACATTAAATGTCATTATTATAATAAATTCAAATTCAAATAATTCTAATTCATTTACTATTCAAATTATTATTATTTTAATTTCATTTGTAAATAATTTTTTATACCAAAATTCTTATTACTTTTGTGCATAACTATTTTTAAATAAAATTATTTACAAACAAAAAAATTTATTGTTCTTTTTCAAATGCTTTGCTCACATTCATCCTCAAGTTATTGTATTAAATGCATTCTTTAAAAAGGAAATATTTCTTAGTCAAAAAAATAAAAAATGAAATATTTCAAATTCAAATAAACATATAATTATAATTGAAATAATAAATCATAAATATATAACAATAATAAATAAATTATATTAATGAAATATTATATATTAAATTTTGTACAAAATTAATACAAATTAAATTTTTGTAAATTTAAATTATATATATATATATATTATATTTTTCGTGTATGACATTTATTAAAAGATTATATCTTTTTCAAACAACAAAAATGAATTTTAGTAAAATAGATTATTGCATAAAAAAGTAAAATAGATTATTTACATGAAAAAATTTCTTTTGATTCAAGATGTAAAACAGTAAGAAAATTACCTTTTTAGTTAAATAAAAAAGAAAAAAATTATTTTATATGTATATATCTTTAATTTCAAGTGATTAATATTGAAAAAATAAAGAAAAGGATTAAAAGCATGTTCTATAAACTGTAACCAGTTTATATTTTTATATAAATAAAGTATTTGTTTTGTCAAAATATATAATTCACAAAATAAAGAATTTGTAAAATTATTTTCATAATTGTAATAATTCACGAAATTAGTTACTCATGTTTGTAAAAAAATAAATTAAAATTAATAAATTTTTCAAAGTTTATTTTATTTTAGTGTTGTATTAGAAGCATTTAATTTTTATGGAATTCTTTGCTTCTTTCTATAGTTTGTGTGTTAAATATTAAATTTTCTACAGAAAGTCATAAGATGACATTCTCCGAAAAAGGAATCAATATATTTATTATTAATCGGTTTAATTGTATATTATAGACAAAATTACTTATATACCCATGTTTTTCCCCTATATAAATGGTCTTTGGTTGAACATTCAAATCACACATTTTCCATCTCTTTTCATTTTAGTTATTTTCTTTGTATTTCTTTATGTTATTTTCAATTTATCTATATTCATCTTACTAATCTATATTAATATATATACTTTTCAATTTTTGCAGATGTGGAACCCAAAAGAAGAATATAAATGATATGTGAACTCTAAAGAAATTGGACCAGTTGATCATAATATATGAGTTTAAAGTGACGATTAATCTTCATCACAAGGATGTGTGTAAATTAATTTTAAAGGTGTAATGTGTATTTATTTTTTATTTTATTTTTGCTTCATATTTTTTATTTTTTTTAATAGGCAAAAATGAAATATATATTAAAGATGTAATGAGTATTTTTTTTTATAGAAAAGGTGCAATGTATATTGTAAATATTATTTCACATCTTAAATATATTACTATTTTGTAACAAATAAACAAATCGGATATTTTTCATTTCCTTATTCTTTCCCTTTTTATCAAATCTACTATTATATGTAATAAGCGAGAATGATTTCATTTTTTCTCTTCTGCCACATGTCATGCTTATAATAATCCTTTCTTCTCCTTGATTTGATAATTAATGTATTAATCTTCATTATTATTACACAATGACCGTATTAGCATTACACCATATTCAATCCCTTAATTCAAGCAATAAGTAAAAAATTGATTTTAATAGCATATATTTCCTGCACCCGAAAAAAAGCATTTTTTTAAATTGGTAAACATTTATGTCAATTATAAATCACATTGATACACATTAAAAACCGTATCACAGAATTGTCAAACAAATTAATTTTCCTCTACATATAAAAAAAATTGATTTTCCTAACCTCGTGATCTATATATATGCAGTAGTTCATTGTGAAAATTTGAAATTCCTTTCAAAATCTATGTTTTCTTTTATTGAAGCAATATTCTTATTCTCATTCTTTTTTCCACAACTCCAATTCCAAAAACTAACTCAATTTATGTTGATTTTTTATTATATATAATATGTCAAGATATTTGTTTTTATAAGAGTATGTTAATACTCATATTTTTATTATGTATTTTGCAGGTGTACAAAAGGAATATAACTTGATCGTTATTAAGACAAAGATATAAGCAATTGAATTTGGTTATCATGGATTAGCATTATAATATTATTTGTACTTTTTAAAATTGATATGCATTAAACACTCAAATATAAAGTTAGCATTTTAGAGAATTCATGATTTTCAACTATGTCAAAAAGTCGTTCAGTTACAAATGGGAAATTCAATTTTTTTTATAAGGAAATTAAAAATAAAATTAATGTAATTTTTTAATAAAAAAAGACTTTCATTTGTCCATATTTTTGAAATATGATGTGATGTCAATTTTGAAACGAGAATTTTGTTCAAATGAAATTAAAAATTCAAAAGAGATTTTAGATGATAATAAGGATCAAATGATGGGAAGATGAAATTATGTGCAAAAAAAAAAGGAAGATGAAATTAAAAGAATTAAATAAGACCATTGATGCATGAATGAATTATTTAGGGGTACATATTTTAAACACTAAATACAACAAGATTGATATTGTTGATTTTTTTTTTAGATATTGACCTTCTAATGATTTTTGTTTTGAAATTATAGCTACCAAACTATTGTACAAATTAACATAATAATAATAATTATTATTATTATTATTTGAGCATTATAAATTCACTATAATTTTTTTTATTTGTAGGTGAAATCTCATACTCACGGTTATTATTTGAATTGTGTTAAATTATTTTTATAATTAAACTTAATTTAAATGTATATTTAATCTTTATATTTTCATCAACGTAAAATTTCCGTTCTCCTTCTAAAATTGATATTTTGGTCCTAAATTAAATTTTGTTTGAAATTTTGAGTTATTGTTTATTTAAACGCATTTTAATTTGTATGCAAATTAAAAATTGACATTTCTAAAGAAAACTTTATTCAATGACTTATTAAGCATTTTTTTATTTGATAATTATGAAAAATTTAATATTAAAATGTTTATTTTTGTAGTTTCATTTTTATCCGTGCTTGGCACGGGTCCGGACACTAGTATACGAAGAAAGTAGAACAAAATCTTTAGGAAATTTACTTCTTTTTTTTTTCCTTTTACCACAAGCAAGCAACCATATATGCAACATGGGTTAAAGCAACAAGTGCCAAACTATAAAAAAGAAAGTAACAAGTATTATTCAAGCTGCTTTCACTTTTCAATCAAATTAGTGAACCTTAATTTATAATCAAGCCCAATAATTAAAAATCTTTCACACCCCCTAATTTCTTACAATATCCCCATTGAAACCAAACTTACATAAACCACATTAGCAATAATAATTCCAAAGGATGTGTACATTGATGGCAAAATAGAACCAACACCAGATTTCATCGAAGCCGATGGAGATAGAGATGGTGCATCTATTTGGTGTTCTTGAACGTCTACGGCAACTTTCATTCCATGAAAGCAATAACCTCCGGCAGAGAGAAAGTAATATGTTTTTGCCTCTGTCAACTGAACCACGTCACGACCTCCCCGAGTCACATTTTTTATGAAGGTAGTATCTATGCAATCCTCATAGCATGTCTTGTTCACTTCCAAGACATTGTAGTATCTTTTGTCAAACTTAAAAACTATACATCAAACCAATAATAATTTCATTAAACATGTAATAACAACAATAATAATAATAATAATAATAATAATAATAATACTAATAATAAAAAGAAATTAAAATAAAGATGGTATAAGTATCAGTATGGTACTATAATATGGTTACACCTTACACAAAGTTTAGTTTTAGTTTGACACTTTCTTAATTAATTAATTAATTATTAGACTAGATTATTTAAATTAACTAAAGTACCTTTTTGTGAAATTATGTATAGCATATGGATTTTGTCTCCATCTGGGGTGTTGTTAATTGGTTCATCATGTGATTCTTGCAAACTTTTTTTTTTCAACAAAAGTTAAAGTGATATCGTACGTTTTTAAGGGAAGATTCTTTTTTCTTTTTCTTTTCTATTACCAAATGAGTTTAATTGATATGCATTGACGGTGTAAAATTATTTTACACGGTCATCCAATAAGAAATCACAAATTTTTTATATCATATGAAGAAAGTGGGGTAAAATGGGGTGATGTGGCGGAATACATGGTTGTCATTAGTTGACAGTGTAAAATTATTTTACACTGTCGATGCATACAAATTAAATCCATAACTTAATACTATTGATAGTAAATTTTTTTGCATTATTTTTATGAAAGTGGCATTTAACAAAAAAAGGAAAAGAGGTTCTGTATTTTTCTTTTTCTTGTCCCTTTTATAAATGTAATGGGTGGCTTACTTGGCCAATACTCCAACCCACGTAAAATACTTCATGATTTTATTTAATTTTTTTTGAGTAAAAATTGATTTTTTTAATGGCATAAAAATACTTCATGATTAATTGTAATATATATAACTAGAGCTGTCAAATGGGCCGGCCCAGCCCAGCCCGGCCCGGGCCCATAGGGCCAAGATATCTATTGGGCTGAAGTGGGCCGGCCCATTAAGGCCCAATGCCCAGCCCGCAGCCCAGCCCAATAAGCAATGGCCCGATGGGCCGGCCCGACAAATCTTTTCATATTTTTTTTATAAAAATTTGACAAATTTTTTTTATAAAAAAATTCAATGGATAATAAAACTACATATAATGATTGATTAAGTTGTTTTTTTTTTTCAAATAAAGATAATCATAACAAATTTGGTTTAATAATTATCTCCTAACTAACAAATCTCATCTTTTTCCTTAAAAAAAAAACAAATCTCATCTTTTGTTACTTATTTTATCTAAAGATTTTATGTTAACTAAAATTCCTTATTTTTAGGTAAAATTATTTTTAGATATTTTTTTTTAATTCTTTAAGGGGCCGGCCCAAAAGCCCGCGGGGCCAGCCCATGATGGCCCATTAAAAAAATAGGCCCGGAAGCCCAGCCCAATAAGGCCCAATAATATTTTTTGGGAAGCCCGGCCCGTATAAAACTATAGGGCTACTGGACCGGCCCGATAGCCCGGCCCATTTTTACAGCTCTATATATAACTATGTATGTCTATGTCTGTATGTCTTTTAATTGTAATGTTGTTTTCCAATATACTTTTACTCTTGCTTGACACTTTAAACAATTTTTTATCTTTATTTCTTCTTTAACATAAGTGTAAAATAATTGATAAGGTAAATATATAATTGACAAAAAGATAATTCATGTAAATCTTAAAGTTTGAAAAAAACAATTAATAACAATAATTTTCTCTTAAAAAATGACAATTGAAAAAGAACAAAGTAAGTAATCGACTAATCATTGATGAAATGAGATTTTTTATCCTATGATCTTCATCTATCGTATTTAATGGTTGTTTTTTTTATATCCTATTTTCTCTAAAAATATGGAGTATATTAAAATTTGACCAAAAGATAAATAATTTTTGGCTAACAATAATTTCTTTTGAACACGAGTTCCATTTTAAAAAAAAGAATTACTTTAATAATTCAATCTTATTTAATAAAACGCGTTAACCGCTTTTTTCCAATTGCATAGCTGTATCCAATAATCTTAAATTGCGAATAATGTTTATTTTACTATTTACTCAAAAATATCATATAGAGAAATTCATATCAAAATCCAGTATAGTTTGCGAACATTATATGTTAGTTAATTTTGTAAAATCGTGAATCAAATTGATGGAATTTTATAAGATCAGAAATCAACATAAACACTACAATCAACAAACAAAGAAATTGAACGACTCGCATACTTCCAACTCATAAATAACACAAATCCAAATTTAAATCGTTTAATCTTTATGCAACAATGTTAGTGGTATTTGATAGTGGCAAAATTTGATATGAACTAATGAAACACAATTTAGAAAAAAAAATATATTTAGAGACTTACTTAGCCAATCATCAACATAAACATGCTGTTGAGAAGACCATATAGTGTAATTGACATTTTCATTCCAACCTTTGGATCCTCCCACCTTATGAAGCACTGGTTTTCCCATCACCACCATTGGCCACAATGACAACATTCCCAAAACCATCACACTCATCATCAACATCACTCTTGATGAATTTTCCATCACTTTTTCTCTTTTAATTTTTTATAAACAAAGATTTTTCTATCTACCTTCTTTTGAACAAGTATGAGAAATAAATATGTGAGAGCATGAGGAATTATATATTGTGTAAAGTATGAAAGTAGGGGTTTGTAAAACGTGACAGCTAGATTTTAATATGTTT
The DNA here is from genome assembly GCA_030408175.1 of Trifolium repens. Classification (NCBI taxonomy): domain Eukaryota; kingdom Viridiplantae; phylum Streptophyta; class Magnoliopsida; order Fabales; family Fabaceae; genus Trifolium; species Trifolium repens. Next base: position 3,546,137 of record CP125847.1, read on the forward strand.
TGTAGTATCAAACACGTTATTCTTGCAATATTAGAACAATGGGACCCCAAAGAATCTCAAATTATATACATGGAATTACTTAGCTATTATAAATTTTCTTCCTTTTGCAAAAGAAAAAATTATATAATTTTCTTTTAATAGAAAATAATAACTACCTAACTTTATTCAAAAAAGAAAAATAATAACTACGTAATTGTCATGCTCATGCTTTAATAGACTGTCTTCAACCATGAGAAGTGTGCTTTTTTATCATTGGAAATGGTCATATTTTTTCCTAATCAAAATCAATAAGTCTTTATGAGTATAGTTCAATTGATCGAAATATTACATGTAAAATACTAAGAATTGATATTCGAACTCTAGTACACCCACTTTTTTTTTTACAATACTCTGCTACACCCACTTATTCATTTTAAAATGTGAAATTCTAGTCATTAGATTACTTAACCAAAACAAAAAATCAATACATATGAGTTTAGCGGAAAAATTAGACTCCAACAACATGGTAAATTTAAATTTAATTTAGTAAAATATTCTTCCAATCCAATTTCATAATTAATGTCTGACATATCTCAAATATGATTATCTCTATTTCAAAGAAGCCATAAAAAAATCAACACACAACTTTCATAAACAAAAAAGTACATGAATCAAATAATATTTTAATATTTTAGAATGAATATTAGAATAATGGGACCACAAAACTTCAAATTATATACATGGAATTACTTATAGTTATATTCTCTCTTTTTTATTACCATGTCATTTTTCTTTTTATACAATATAATAAATGCCTAACCGTGAATTTTTAATATGGCCATATCTGTTCCTAATCAAAATTAGACATGAAAAATGTAAGTTGATAAGATATTGACTTATACTCTCAATAAATAAATGTTCTCTAATTCTTAAAATTTGTCATAATTTTAATAAATAATTACGTCCTAACTCACCTAAATCTTTTATAACATAATACAAAAGAAAAGTAGATGAAACATTTTTAAAAAAATTACACGAATTAAATAATCATATACAACGTGCAAACTAAAGTTTAAATCAAATTTTGTACCAATTGTTGGCTCATGCTTAGGAGATTCTTATATCAAGGATAAATCAATATTTAAATCCTTACAAAAAAAAAATGTTCACATTTTTTACAATAATATGTTCACATATTTAGTATGCAACAATGTTTGAATATGATATTATGATTATATCAAGTAGATGAATTTGAGAAATAAAAAATTGAATATTTTATAAATTAATATTAGTTAAATATACTTATACTTTATACAATATATATTATTTAAAAAAAAAATTATTTAGAATATAGAAAGATATTAATATAGACTAAAAGAAAAAAATTAATATAAACTAAAAATCATCATAAATATGAGTTTAATCGTTATGTACCGTCGGTATAAAGTTTTTTTACACATGCATTTGATGATGTGTTGGGGAATTTCAATTAAACAAGGCTTAATCAGCATTTTCGTCCATGTAAGTTTGCGATTTTTTTGTTTTAATCCCTGTATCTTTTTTTGTTGCAAATTAGTCACTATATGTTCAAATTTTTTGGTTTTAATCCTTTAAAACTAAAATCCGCAGTAAAATCTGCAGGAAACCAACGAATTTTCTTACAAATTTTTCTGCGGATTTTAACTGGACTAAAATAAAAAAGATTTGCACATGCATAAACTAATTTGGAACAAAAAAAATACAAACTAAAATAAAAAAATTATGAATTTTTAGGACAAAAATGATGTTTAACCCATTAAACAATCATAATCTTATCCGTTTCCGCACTTACTTTTGATTCCCTGGAACCCTTCTTACAATTTCTCTTCTCTTTTCACTGCAACAAACAATCAAACATGTTATGTGCAGATAAATTTCCTGTAAGTTCTTCTTCTTCTCTATCATCTTCTTCAAAATTTGTTACCACCATTTTCACAAAACCTCTTTTCGGTCACTTTCCACCGCTTAATTCAAGATGGGTTTCTCCTCCTCTTACTTGTTTCCCTTCAAAGACTCCACCTTTACCCACTACACTTTCTTCTTTTACTAACAAGAACAAGAACAATACTTTATCTTTGATTATTAAGTCTTTGCGATTGTGTAATGATCTTGAACAAACCCTTGATTCGTTGTTTGTTGAGAATCATAATATTATGACTAGTTCAACAAAAATCACTGTTATTATTCGAGAACAACGAAATTGGGAACGTATTGTTAGGGTTTTTAAGTGGTTTAAATCTCAAGAAAGTTATGTTCATAATGTAATTCATTATAATGTTGTGCTTAGGGCTCTTGGTAGAGCTCATAAATGGGATATATTGAGACTTTGTTGGATAGATATGGCGAAAAACAATGTTTTGCCAACAAACACTACTTATGGTACGCTTGTTGATTGTTATGCTAAAGCGGGCCGTGCTAAAGAAGCTCTTTTGTGGATTAAGGATATGAGGATGAGAGGATTTTTCATTGATGAGGTTACTATGAGTACTGTTGTTAAGGTTTTGAAAGATATTGGTGAGTTTGATAGAGCTGATAGGTTTTACAAGAATTGGTGTAGTGGGAAGGTTGATTTGGATGATCTTGATTTCGATTTGAGTTCATCGTTGGTACCTATTGGTTTCAAGATTGGGGAGCTTTTTAATGGAGGTATTCGGGATTCAAATGCTATGGCATCGATGTATATGGAGAATGTTGGTCCTCAGAAACCTCAAGATCCTACCACTTACAATACCCTCATAGATTTGTATGGCAAGGCCGGACGACTAAATGATGTTGCTGGTGTCTTTGATGATATGATGAAATCTGGAGTGGCAGTGGATACTTGCACTTTTAATACTATGATCTATATTTATGGAAGTCATGGCAATTTGTTGGAAGTTGAATCTTTGCTTCTTAAAATGGCAGAGAAGGGCGTATCCCCTAATACGCCTACTTATAACGTTTTGTTATCTTTGTATGCTAATGCGGGGAATATCGATGCTGCTCTTTCTTGTTATAGAATGATTAGAGAGGATGGGCTCTTCCCAGATGGTGTAACTTACAGAGCTCTTCTTGGTGTGTTATGCACGGGGAATATGGTTCAGGCAGTGGAAGATGTGATTGAAGACATGAAGAAGTCATCTGTTTCCCTTGGTGAGCATTCTCTTGAATGTATTGTGAAGATGTATGTTAATGAAGGAGATCATGATAAAGCAAATGACTTGCTTCAAAAGTTTACGACAAATAGAGGAAAATACGTTAGAAATAATGTAAATTAGTTAGAAGAGTCGATAAAAACAAGTTAGTCAAGTTTGAATAAAGCAGAGTAAAACTAATTCTATTCCACATCACATATTTAAAACTATGTGAATCCTCTTTTATTTTTTGACACAACTATGTGAATCCTCTTTATTCTATCGAACATCCACATGTGTTATGTCATGTCGGTGTGAGACACGAAATGTGTCGGACTCAAACACACTTTCCATTTGAAGTGCCAGTGCTACATAGATCAAATGTGATTTTAGGAATAGTAATTTTGTTATAAACTGAAAAGCTTATATCAAATTTTGCTTTATTTTAATGTCATGGTTATAAACTGAAAAGCTTATTTTAGGTCAAATGTGATTTTGCATTATTTAGAATTCTTGGTCTTTTTATGCACTACTGAAGTGCAAGTCTGCAACACATAGTCCTATTACGTATGTTATATTACTTTTATTGTTATTATTAGCTTAAAAAAAGAATAGAAATTAGAATAATGTGATGCTTCAAGACATTCAAGATGTGTCCATGAGTAAGTATGGGGATTTGAGGGTGCAGTTTTCAACCACATTGATCAGCCTTGGAGCTGAGTTTCGAAAGTTGTTGGTGATCGGAGAGCAAAATCTCGGTGCTCATACGCGGTCCCCATGGTCGATTTTGACAGCCTATGCTCAATAAGTGCAGGTCAGTGTTAAGCACTTCGCCAAAAATCTGCAGTGTCACTCGGCCAGACCGGGTTGTGCTTTCTATCGTGTTGCTCCTCAAGGCAGTTGTTTGACGGTTATATTCCAATTCTTCATCATCTATCATTGCAGGCTTCCTGGTACTGGTTAAAATCCAAGTCTCTTGACTCTGTGTAAATTCTGTTTTTGATGAACTTAGCAGTTAATTGGGGAAATCTAAAGTTGATATGATAAACTAGTTGCATCATAAGCCAGTAAATAGAAAATGTCATGCTGGTTTGACTTTCTGTATGTGTAATTAAGACCATGTTTATATTTACATCAATATAACTTATGATTACATAGCAAATGCTATGGCAATACAACTTGCCCCTTTTTTCTCTTTATTGTATTTATGAAGTGTTTTAAGAATCACTTTAGGCCTTGATTTATGTAACTTATTTAGAATTTCGTTCTGTTTGATTGCTGGTAAGGATTGAATCACGAACCACTTTTCACTTCAGTTATTCAAGTGAGTCTATTTGATAATATATATATTTAAGATAATTACACGTGAACAAAAGGTTAATGAATGAATGTAACCCATGCCTTGCTAGTGACTGAAAGACCGGAATGTAGCTTCGAGGAGGACAGAGTTGCTTCTCCTCCACCGTTCTTTAGCACAGCTACTGGTGGTGGTTTTTAACATGAATAACTATTTTCATGCCATGAGTAATTGCGAGTCACATTAAATTGAACAACACTCTTCCAGCTCCAGTTGTCCAATTGTGAATTGGATTATCTGAGTTACAAGTTTCATAATCTCTTTTGTTCACTTCTAGCAAATTCATTTGGTCCCTATCATATACAAAAACTGCAAAATGAAAGTTATCACCAGGTTAAAGGGTCAAGCAATAACTTAAAATGCATTCTTGGTTTCAGCTACACATGTTTGCTAATGATAAATGCAAACAACAGTTAGGTTGCTTCCATTACATAAATCTACCAAAATACCATGATGACAGATTGTCAAAATAGTTAGAGTTTGTTGGTGTTTGTTAGTTAGTTAGAAATTAGTTATAGTTGGTTACTCAATTAGTTAGTTAATTGAGTTAGTTAATTGAGTCCTATAAATAGAACACTAATGTACACATTTTACTATTTTTTTATCAATTTATATTCATTCAATATGAATTTCTATGAGTATCTTTCTCATGAATACTCTTATGCTCTCTATCTTGCTTATGAGTTTGATCTTCATCCCTGTGATTCCATCATTTCTAACATAGATAAATACTACACTAAACATTAATGTCAGACCAGGAATTTGATACTTGGCAGGGTGTTCTAACTTTTTGATTTTGTTGTTACTTGATTTTTGGTGTGATTATTAGTTTTGGCATGGTAGTGTAATACTCTATATTTAACTGGTTAATTAACAAAAATTGAGCACAAGTTGTTTGTATGTGATCATTTACCATTTGACAGCAGCAACATGCCAATTTTACCACCTTTAATCACCAAACAATTTTTTGTATGAGATAGGAGAAAAATTGCATGTAATACAATTCGATAAATTGCGATCCTATGAGATGCAACAAATTCCAATTTGAACCTCAATTGTGGTATAATAATATTTGATGTTTGGTTTCACTTTTGGAGCAGCCAGAATTGATTCTGGACGTGTAGAATTGATTCCGACTTGTTTGATTTCTCAAAAGTAGAATTGATTCTGCCTCAAGAATTGATTCTACTTGAAGTTAGAAGCTTTTGATTCTAGAATTGATTTTTACACTCAAAATTTTTGTTCAACTCACTTTTACATGTATATATCCAAACATAAACCACTTTAACTTAAAATCAATTTTGGCCATAATCAATTCTATTAAAATCAATTCTCGTCACCGCAGAACCAAACATACAATTTTCTTTATTTTTGTTGCAATTTTCGTTTTTGGTATTGGGTGGATTTTTAGATGACATTTAGCTTTGTTTTAGTCTCTCTAGATCAGTGGCGGGTCCCGGACCTTGGGTCAGGGGGTACAAACTATAATATTTAATTTTTTATATAAATAAATTGGATATTCTTTGTTTGCAAATGTAGTGAATAATCTTTCGAGCTGGATATATAGTCATAAAAAATATCTCTCCAGAATGTTAACATTGTTTGTTGGACTAAATTTTAAGAAGGAACTGGGGTTCAAGTCCAAATACTCCATTTATTCATCTTAAATATGAAATTTTAGTTATTAAATTACTTGATCAAATTGATTCTATTTTCTATGGCATAAAAATATAAATAATAAAATTTTAATTTCAATTGTATCTATAAATAGTCCGTTGAGTGTACACTACTTTCATAATATTACACAAATAATAAATAAAGTTAATTTAATAAAAATAATATATCTTGATAGCATGGTACACTTGGAAGTTAGAACAAAGCTTGTGTAGTTGTGTTACGGAAGCATAGAGTAGCAGCAACTTCTTGAAAACATATAGTAAAATGTTATATGAGGTGAGAGAATTTTGAATAAGGGTGCAATGTAAAATATTGAGGGGGTGCAAAGTAACATAAGGTAGGATATTCCTTGGAATTTTCCCAAGCTCAGGGGGTGCAAGTGCACACTCTCAAGTGTGAATAGCACCGCCCCTGCTTTAGATGCTTCCTAGTTGTGAACTAAGTCATTATAGTGGCTACTGCAAATTTATAAACATGTTAGTACTTATTCCTATGATAAATATGTATGATAAATATGTGGTAGTGGACAATAAATCCTACTAAGTTTATCAATTTGAGAGTTTTTTATTGTGAGAATTTTTTTTTGTTCTTGAGATAAAAACGTTATAGTATTGATTCTATCGACAGGTCGCAGTTAGAGTCACACTTTAATTAATAAGTTTGGTTCTAAGTTCTTTATCCATCGTATAGTTCTATTTATACAAATAACTTTGAACTTCCTAGGAATTGTTGGAAGGGAAAAAAAAATTCCATTGACTTTCTACAAATGCACAATCAAATTTCAAGTTGTGGCAGACTGTCAATTTGTTTAATGCTAACGGAATTTTCTTAAGACAATAATGCATACGGGAGTGGTTATGGTGCATAAGCTTTTTCCTTATGCACCGTGCATAAATAATGAAAATTACTTAATGCACCCTCCAGATTGTTGAGCACACCCCCTAGATTATTTAGCACACCCCCCATATTTCTAATGCACCTCCTAAAAATCTTGGGGGTGCGCTAAGTAATTTGGGGGTGCACTAGAAATCTGGGGGGTGTGCTAAGCAATTTTAAGTTTTTATGCACGGTGCATAAACATGACTTATGCACCATAACTTATGTCAATGCATACTAGCCTAGCCATGTGAATTTTCCATAATCTGCCCAAGTCCACTCAAGAAACAAAAATATCATAATTATTTATTCTTGAACCAATAGATTACTATTATGTTAATTACAGCATCTTTTTCTTAAAATATAAGTTATATCACTTTTTTTACATAAAAACTTAAGTGAGTTTAGTCTCGAAGGCTCGATAGGACTAGAACTAGTGGCGAAGCTTGGTAGGAGCCAGCAGATGCCATGGCCCCGTCAACTTTTTCGATATCAATTTCTAATATCCCTCCGTTGTTAAAATGGCAACAACACTTTCTGTGCGCCGATGAATTCAATAATCTATCTCATCATAGGATTAGTTAAGCATATTACACATAACCATTAGCTTTGAATTAACCATGCTACAGCAAGCCTATATAGTTCTTGGCAAGATACCATCATCCATAACCTTCAACCTCCTCTTCATTTATAAATCCATCAATAATAATCACGAAGAAAAAAAAATTGTAAGCTATAACAAACATTTCAGAATGACTTTTGAGACTAGGTTATCTCCTTTAAGGAGAAAGACGAATTTTCACACCCTGCAATATCACTCCGCATATATACAATAAAAAAACGTGAATTTTGTGCCAGCCGAAACAAATATTGCCGCCTGGAAGTGTACTTCGAAAACAGCACTTTTCAAACATGAGTCGGGATTGAATCTTCAACCTGTTTTTCTCCAAACCAAATATCAATTATTCTCGAAAACAGCACTTTTCAAACATGAGTCGGGAAATTATGTTTAAGCCTCGTTGATATTCCATCACATAAGTGTGTGACAATCTAACCTAACATATTGAGTAGCTAGGCAGAAAATTATTATATAACTAAAAGCTGATAAACAAGTTTTAAATCACAAGCATCTGCATAATTATATCAACGTAACCGAGAACTGTATTTGAATACGGCTAAATAAAGTATGAAAACCATAATATGAGTCAAAACGCAGCCAAATAAAAACATTTTTCATAGGCTGCTAACAATCACGAAACCAGAATTGCTTCGTTAAATCTTGCACCATAACAATTGAGTTACTCTTCTATCGGAGTCTTCTTGCTTCTCTCTCGGACTCAAGTAGGGTGAGAACGTCTCCTTCTCTAACAGGTCCTTTCACATTCCTCATGATCATGCGACTGGCATCATCCATAAACCTCACTCTAACTTGAGTGACCTGTCCTCGAGATCCAGTACGTCCCATAATTTTGACAACTTGAGCGTGCTTAATTTGTGATTCCATCCTGCTCGAACACAAACACGTTCGCAATTGTTAAAAAGAGTATGAAAAATGCATAACATATTATGTGACAGAGTAAAGTGTGAAACAACATAACCACTCAGAAACAAATCTAAAATCATATCCTTTGATTCTCATTGTTGGATGAGAATTAAATCAATACCAACCCAACTAAACTTCTATCATAGTTGTTATTGACCCTTTAAAGATAAACAACTGGACTCATTTAGATTCTGTTTGAATTAACAACTTAATTAAGCACTTATGGTATAAGCTATTTCTATAACAAAAGTTTTTTCATGTACATTCTAAAAGTGTTGTCATAATAAGCTATCCTTATGGAGAAGTCAAAATCTCCCAAACAGCCTCACAAGTGTTCAATGCTTATGCCCCTAGATAAACTCAAATACACAATTCAAACATATACTTAAGCCTTGTTTGGATAAACAACTTATGTGCAGCTTATAGTATAACAACATATCATGATAAGTACTTACGTATAAGCTTGCATAAGCTATTTCTATAGCAAATAATAGAATAAACTAAAGTTAAGTTGTTTTCGTATATGTTATAAGCTGTTTTCATACGCTAACTTGAAGAACTTATAAAAATAAGCTGATAAGCTGTTTTTATAAGTTCTCCCAAATAGTCTCACCAAACTAGCATCAGTAGATAACATTTACACACATTGGACATCAGAGAAACCTTCAATTTGAAGTGTCAGCGCATAAAAGGGGAAGTAATTTTCGTAAACAAAAATAGAAAGGGCACGGTAGCATCCAATTGAACCCGATAATGGTGAAAACTTTTACTTAGAAAGTCAGAAAAATAAAAAAATTTGCAATTGGGTCGAAAAACCCAGTTGCAAATTTCTATAAGACAAATTTCTAATTCCAATTGTGACAGGGATGGTTTGCAACATGATCAATGTAAAATAAATAATATCAATATTTTCATCATCCTAAAAAAATAAAAAACACAACACGAACAATTGTAACATACATGAAAACGTGACAGGGATAGTTTGCAACATGAACAATGAAACATAAATAATATTCATATTTTAATCATCCTCAAAAAAACAAAAACACAACATAACATGAACAATTGTAACATACGTAAAAAATCCAAAAAGATAATTTAAGCAATTTGAAAAAAGAAAAGAAAGAAGAGAGACGAACTTGAAGAAGTTGGTGAAGGGAGACGAAAAACCCTAATCTTTCAGCTGCGATCAAGAATTGCCAACCATGTCATGTTCGTTTCTTTGCTGTATTTATAGTAGGTCTAAATTATATCAGGGCCGGCCCAACATATATTGAGGCCTGAAACGAATTTTAAAATGAGAATTTTTGTGTTATTAATAATAATTTTTTTTGTCTAAAAAAATACTTTATTATAATTTTATTTTTTGAATTTTTTGAAATACAAAATCATTTATTAAAGTTCCTTTATGTGATTCAATTTTCGTTAATTTTTTTCTTCTTAATTTCGAACTTCTTGATTTAAGTTTTTGAGTTTGCATTGTAATAAAATTAAGAAAAACAAACATTTTGCGATAAACACACATATAGCCTTTGGAACTCGAGAGTTTATGGTATAAGGTGTTGGCAATAAAATATGGGATTAGGAATAGTCTGTTGGACAGTGAGGGTAGTAGAACTTTTAGTTGGTGGAGAGATATTAATAGCATTGGACATGGAATTGCTGAGGGGGGTGTAATGTGGTTTGGTGATAATATAGTGAGGAAGATATGAGATGGCGAGAAAACTTTATTTTGGGAGGATATTTGGGTTAATGGTAGTTGGTTAAAGTATATGTTCGGTAGATTGTTTGATTTGTGTTTAGATAAGGATATCCCGGTGACGGGGATGTGTTGACTAGGTTGGGGCTTTGGAGTGAATGGATGGCGGTGACGTAGACGTTTGTTTGCATGGGAGAAAGATTTGTGGGGAGATTGTTGAGTTGTTGATGCTGGTGTTGTGTTGAAGGTTGATACTTCTAATAATTTGGAGTGGTTACCCGATCTTGCTATAGGTTACTCAGTATATAGGACTTATCCTATATTGAAAATTTTGACTCCAAGTGAGCTGTCTGCTCATTTTTATCTTATTTGAGATAAAATTGTATCGTCGAAGGTTTATGCTTTTGCTTGGCAATTTGTTAGCGACAAGTTGTCCACAAAGTCTAATTTATTCTCTTGCGGGTGTTTATATAATGACTCCCTTTTGTACTCAGTTGGTTGTGATGCTATGGAAGATATTCACCGTTTATTCTTAGGGTGTGTTTGGTAACACAAATAAGCTAGCTTATAGCTTATTGTATTAGCTTATAAGCTTGTTTCAAAAAATTGGAGGTGTTTGATAACAAGCTTTTTCTACTAGCTTATAGCTTTTTTCCAGATGCTATTTCAAATAGCGTTTGAGCTTATAGCTTATAGCTTTTTACCTTTTATTCCAATTTTACCCTTATTATTTTTATTTTTTTACTTTTTTTTAATTAAAAAACTACCCACTTAAAAAAATAACTACCCACTCACATAATACTTTTATGTCATTTTATAATTACAACAGCTAAATTTACCAAACACTTTAATTTCATTCTACTAGCTTTTCAGCTATCAGCTAAAAGCTAGCTTATCAGCTATAAGCTAGCTTTTCAGCTATCAGCTAGCTTATAGCTTAATTTTACCAAACAGAGCCTTAATCTGTCAAAATTTTTGCATGGTTTGAAGTGATATTATTTTTTGGTTAGGGATAACATGCGGTTTTTTTTTAATATGCAATTTCATTGGCATCACAGTTTTGTGGGGCACATGATTTTTGCAAAAATACTAGAATATGTTTGAAAGCAATTTGGTTTACTTCAATTTGATATATTTAAAAAGATAGAAATAATAGTCTTTAGTCAAAAGGAAATTTCTATTGAAAGATTAGTCTTTGATATCAAAATTCAAGTTTGGTGGTGGCAAAAAGTGAGGAAAAAAAGTTTTTGTTATGACTTAAATCATATGATATGATGTTAAATCCAAAAGCTTGTATAGGTCTTTTAATGGGTGATATTTATTTTTGCTTATTTTTATATGAAGTCTTATTTTAGACATACCTTGAAAAGTTTTAATTTATTTCTTTGACTTGAAAAAAAAATAGAGAAGAGAGATTGGAAAGAGAGAAAAAGAATAGAAGCTCCAAACTTCTCTTGTTTAGCAAGGAAAGAAATTGAGAAGAGAAAAAAAAGAATTGGTGGGTCACATACCTTTTTGTTTTCTCTCCACTTCTCTCACTCATATTTATCTCTTCTTTCTCTTATATCAACATACATCTAATCTACTATCTTTCTCTCTTCTTTACACTCCCTCTCACATATTTCTCTTATCACATTCTTCTCATAAATTACATTAAAATAAAATGAGAGGATATTATTGTTTTTTTAAATATTAAACAGATTTCTCTCTCATATTTCTCTCTTCTTTTTGTTATACCAATCAATACATCAAATATATTATTTTTCTCTCTTATTACACACACTCTCTCACATATATTTAAGATAGTATTAAACATGAATAGAAAGTAAAATACATACGGAATCATCTTGATAAAAGATAGTAAAATGAGTACGATTAATTGCACAAAAAAAAAATACAATTGATTCCCTTATATAATTCTTTTAGAGCCTTAACTAACCAACTGTTTAATAATAAACTAATTGAACTTCAAACTAATTATCATTATTCTTAATAGTTGCAACGCTTTGGTTCTTTAAAATTAAATGTGGTCTACGTACGTGTTCTTAGCCGGTAAAAAAATTAATTTGATCTATATGTTCTGATGTTCATATCTGCTAAAATGTTGTATTCCTCACCCAAGTTAAATGATCATGATAGGGAATCTTTTGTGGAGAAGAATTGGTGGGTCGCATTCTTTTCATCAAACGTACTCTTACTTTAGTTTTTTTAAAAATGTCGTACTCCGTACCAGTCTAATACCGTACCCGCACCTATGCATCATAGATGGCAAGCATAGTTATGGATGGACGTTGGAGCTAAATATTTGAGAAGAATATTTTTGAGTTGGATGCAAAGTTTAGGGTGGATAGTTTTCACTCTAGAATATTTAATTTATTGGAGTTTGGTTTTGTTTTAGAGTCTTGTAGAGTTTATTTTTGATTTAGTGCAATAGCCTCACACTCACACGTGATAAGTCTGAAGAAGTGAAAAATTCGAGTTTGAGCTTCGACTTATTCAATAATGTCTCTAGTATCTTCAACAATTTGTTTTTTATTTACAAAGAAGTTGAGGATCAAACCTACAACCTCTAACACACTACCCAATTATTTTTTAAGCGTCTACGAATAATGTGAACAAATCAACAAGAGATGATTTAGCTGTTGTTTCATTTTACAAGTTTCAAATCAAACACCAAACACTACCTAACAACTAGATTAAGCAGGTATCAAACCGATTAGACCTACGAATTATGGTTCAACTACTTTAAACCGTTCAACTTCAAACAAAATCGAAGTTGCAATCAAACCACTCAGATAGCAAAACCGTAGTATCAACATCAACGTATGAATATATATATAGGAAAAAGAAACAAGAAAATTGATGGAAGTAAAATGGCATAAAGTTCAAGGTCCACCACATGGACAAACTCCTACCAGTCAAAAAGAATAGAACAACATTTCCACAATTTCTGCATTTGATTTCTCCAATAAATTAAATCAAACAAGTTTGTGACATATTTCTGATCATAACATAACAAACAGAAATACATTACATTTTCCAAATCAAACACCAAACACTACCTAACAACTAGAAACATCACCCTTTAACCTCATTTGAGGTCAACAACTAATAATGCAACAAACAATTGCCACCAAAGCAAAAAAATATCATAAATTAATGCAACACAACATGAACAAATGTTAACACCATTTGGCATTGTTTAAGGATGTTAATTAAATATCATTGCAAAGTTACCCATTACCATAAATAAATGAATGAATCCCAAGCTGCACCAATAGCAAAAACAATAGGCATGAGAAAGATATGTCCTTTAGAAGAAAGGGTTGGTGCAAAAGATTTTATAGGTGAAGCTTTTGGTGGTGGTGGTAGATTTTCAACATGAACAGCAAGTTTCATTCCACCAAAGCAAAATCCTTTGCCGCTTATGAAATAGTAATGGCGAGTCACGTTCAATGGAACGACATCTCTTCCGGCTCCGGTTGTCCAATTGTGAAGTGGATGATCTGAGTTGCAACTTTCATAATCTGTTTTGTTCACTTCTAGTACATTTTGTTGGTTCCTATCATACACAAAAACTGAAAAACAAATCATGGTTAGTAACATAGTATAATCATGGTAAACAAATAAAAAATAGTTTTTGTTTTCTTAAAAACCGTAAAAAATAATGCCAAAATCATTTTATTTTTTTTGTAGACGAAGTGGCAAGTGCCACCTAACACTCACACAAAACTGTGAGGTTTGGAGTTCGAATCCGGATGTGGTGTTCCACCTAACAGTATCAGTATTGTCAGTTGAACTTACAAACGAACGACACTTTCATAATCTTGCTTAATTTAAGGAATTGAATTTATTTAGAAGTGTTTCTTATGGCAATGTCCAAAAGGCACTAGTTGGCAAGACTATGACCAAAATTAGGACTCTTAAGAGTAATGATAAATCACTAGAGAAGAAATCATGAAAGTCAACATCTAGAAATTTCCTTTTCATTTACAAATTAAGCCGTGAATTGAGGAGGGAAATTGAATTATTTTATTCCATTTTGGTTGAAATGTGGATGGGAACAATGCATAGCTAGTTAATTAATTAATTGACTTTAGGTGAATTAGTGAGTTCATAAACTTGAGCAGCCAACTTCAAATTCAAAAACACAGAAGCACAAGTGGCACACTTCAGATTAAAGTTGTGTCTGGTGTTCGACACGTCCTAGTGTCACGCTAACACCGACAACACAACATCGACACATGTTACTGTTTTTAATCACTTCTACGTTCTTAAATTATTAATGATATCTATGTGTCAACATCAATGGTGCATGGACTTAGAGAATCACAAATTAAGGTAATTGAACAAAAAAGACAAAAAAAAAATTAAAAAAACTCAACAGGGAGAAAAAAGAGGCATGAATAAACAAAAATATATTACAAATCATTGGTCAAAAGGAGCCAAAAATTATGGATCTGAGAATGCAGAACAAAGATAAAACAAATTATAAAAAAATAATCCAAATCTACTTTTCTTATTTACATTCCCTCTTGAAAGAAGAGAGTAAATAAACAATGTAAATGAAATTTTGAAGAGAAATCTCAATGGTTTCACCCTCAAATTTTCATCATTTTCTTCAGTAAATCAATACTTTTGGACACTAACAAGTTTCTTCTTTTTCATTTTCAACAATGTACTTAACTACCATGGATTTGACACATAACTCAAAGATTAAACATAAACCCCCAAAAGATCTAAGATTAACCAAATGAATTTATGCATACCCTCTTGCCTATTGAGTCCATAAAATAGTAAATTAAGTATCAAAAACATGAAAAAGCTATCAACTTTAAAGATTAATTAGAAAGAAAAAAAATCTAAAATTGACCAATCCATAAAATAGCAAATTAAGTATCAAAAACATGAAAAAGCTATAAACTTTAATTAAAGATTAATTAAAAAAACAAAAGATCTATAATTAACCAATTCAAACCCTTTTACCTAATAATCTATAAAATAGCAAATTAAGTATAAACAACATGAAAAAGTTAGCAACTTTATCATACCCTAAGCATAAACAAGTTCAGATCCAATCTAAATAAAGTACACAAATGTAACCATTTATGAAAACAAAGATTCAAACTTTATAGAAAAAAAAGAACTTACAAAGCCAATCACCATTGTAGAAATGCTTATCCTTAGCCCAAAGAGTGTAATTGAAATTTGTGGTCCAACCCATTTTACCACCAACTGTAACTTTTGCAGCTGATGCCATTGGTAAAATGAAAAGAATAGCAAAACCCAGAAATAGAAACACCATTGTTGGTGAAATTGATGAACCAAACACTCTCTTCTTTGTTCCTTCCATTGTTGCTGTTGTTGTTTGTGAAGATGCTTAATTGAATGTTGTTTTTGTTCAAACTCTGGAACACTCTTTTCTGTCCCTTGTTCCGTAATGTTCTGTTTTTTTGGCCTTTTAAGGAACCCTTTGTCTTCTTTTTTGGGTTATTTTGAAAAAATTAATATTATCCTTCAGAGAGTTGTCTGTCCTTATTTTATTTTAGGAAATGCTAATCACCAAAATAATGGTTTAAAAAATAAAAATGGTAATATAATGTTGCAGTTAATGTTTTGAAATTTTAAAAAATAATATTTTTTATTTAAAATTTTGTTATTTTATTTTTTAACTATTGTTTCGGAGCAATTATTTGGTAAGACTATTTATTTTATAGTATTTTTTAATATTATTTTATAATATTTTTTTGAAGGTGGTTGTGTGTTGCTTATTAGATCTACCATTGATTGTTTATATGGGCTGGTACTAATATATATAAAAAACTAATAAATAAATTGGATTTGAATTTTTTAATACAATAGGCAATAGTGTGACAGCCTTTCCAAATAATATATAATATAAGTGTTTATCCTCTCAAATTTTAAGTGTAAGAAAAAATATATTTGTTCAGTCTTTATAAATATAGTAAATAGTAAATTTTAGTTTTAGTAGTAAGTCGTAAATTTTAGTTTTAGTAGTAAGTCTTAACTCAACTGTCAATGTCAATATTGTTAGATTGAATGCTATGTGAGTTTTAGTGTTATTTACTCTTTTGTTTTTGGACAAAAATAATAGTTTTTATTTTTATATATATAATATAATATTTTTTTCAACTGAGCTAAGTTTACAGGATAATTTTTTGTAAAATTGGAAATTACTATTATTTTTTTGTCTTTGGCACTTTTTATTTCAAAAATAAGGATATGGCAAATAGAAATATACAAGACACTTATAACGTCACAGATTTATTTGATGTGATCCACCAATTTATTTTTATTATTTCCTAAGAAGTTTTATAATTTCCTACCAATGAAATGGATATTGGTACATGTGTTGTTTAAGGAGATTGGGGCAATACTTTTTCTTTTTTGGTACATGGAGCAATAATGTTTTTATTAATGAATTAACTTACTTAAGAAAATTTGAGCAAAATAAGTGATCTGATGTAGATATGAGTCATTTCACTTATATGACACATAATATCTGATTTCTTCATTTAATATAAAATTTTTAACTCCCATTTTTACACCAAGAATAATGAAAAAGGATTTGTATTTTCCCTTGTTTACAAATGATTTACAACTGAATATATATTGAACCTGAGAACTATACAAAAGAAGGTGCACATAAATTAAGCCTAAACATTAGTCTAAGCATAAGTATTAGCAGTGGTGTATTAATAAAGGAAATAATACAACTAATAGGAAGCACGTGGAAAAGTATATCCATTTTCCTTTTTCATTCATGCAGATATGCGTACTTTACTTATCTTACGACTGAATTTAGATTATCGAAGCTCCCTTCCTTTAGAATTAAAGGGTTGACACCAACAAAAAAATTTCTCTATAATAAACCTTCAAAAATAGTCTATCAAACCTAATAAACATTTAATTTTTGTAACATTACTCAATATATTTTCCAATGCAGCTATTTTTATCTTTGAGATGTGATTTGAGTTAATATTTTATGAATCATGTCCCACTCTTGTTGATAACTTGTTTGTAACTAATACCTTCTTTTTTTTTTACAAATGTAACTAATATTTTTGAAGTCTCCACCCTTTGGTTAATCTCAATATGATTTTTTCTGAGTAATGTAGGACCTCTATGTTACAAAAAAGAAGGATAAATAAATCTCATGCACCAAAAATCAAATCTCATAGCCAGTCCTGTCCTCTTTATATTGAGCCTCCAATAGCAAACTCAGTTAAAATTTTTACTTTATGATAAAAAAAATTATTATGTTCTTTTCATGTTAGTTGATGCTTTGACCAGATCCATGTGCTTCTTCTTACCCTTTACAAGAGTGTTATGGTTGATAACAAAAAAAAAGGACCATAACATGCATTTAAAAATATATCCCTTTTATGATATATAAATAAATAATAATCCCTTTTCTTTGTTTATAATATAAGTGGTCCTATTTATTTTATTTCATTCAAAAAAAAAAAAAAAGTGGTCTTGTTTATTTTATTTCCCTAAAATCACAATCATGCAACATGTACATCAAATAAGACATAAACTTTCACTATCTCACACCTAATTATAAATTTTAAAACAGAAAGTGTGAATATTCTTTCCCAATCTGTTTAGATTTTGATGTGCTCCACATTTATTTTGGTTGGATTTTTTTATATAAGAAAAATATGTACTTGCACAAACCATGTGATTATTCATATGTTAATTACATAAGCTAGAATTCATAGTCATTATTCCAATAAATTCATCCATTGTATACTTGACATTCACTATGAAGCACCGACACATACACATATACATACACATACACGACATTGACACAACAAATCGACACTGGTAATAATTTGAGATAAATGAAAGTAATTGAATATGAGTCGGACACCAACATGAGTCGGACAATGGACACGATGGAGTTAAATAATGTATGAACATTGTAATTGAAAAGAAGGTAGGTGTATGCTTAGTCCAGCTTCCTTAATAAATAAGCAACTTGAACTTCTTTTGTCAATGGCATGATCCAATCACTATATAAATCAGCAACCAAGCTTGGATTTATTTTATACACAGGCTCAGTTTTTTGTTCCTTCATATTTATAACCACTTCTTGTCCATAAGTCTTTGCCTTCATCTCTACTCTTCTTTTAATTGCTTCTTCAACTTCAGGATATGTTAGCATTTCCATCAATTTATCCTTATCCTGTAAAGTCATCGCAATAAAAGAAAGTTGGTTACGCGAAAAATCTAGCTTGCAATCTTATATCACAAAAATGAAACCGGAAAATAGTTGTTTGTTCAAATTCCGCTACATCATAGGCACTATTTGACAACACTTTGTACTAAAACAATCATTGGTCTATAACCTGGCAATAGCTACTGTTTGACAATACTGACCAAAAAATGTCCCTTTGCAATCTACGATGTTCGGAAACACCTTAAACATGGAAGCATATCCATCAAATGGTCTATTTGGATTGACTTATTTTAGTTTATTTACTAGCATAAGCATTTGTGAGACTGTTTGAGAGAGATTATGTAAACAACTTATGATATGTCCATAAGTTGTTTTTAGCTTATTTCCAGGATAGACTCTGAAAACAGCTCATAGCTTAGATGAAAACCGTTTGACTTAATTTTTGTTATAGAAATAGCTTATATATAAGCACTTATATCAGAAGCGTTTGTGCATAAGTGCTTAATCAAGTTGTTTATTCAAACTGGGACAAAATCATTACCATTTTACCAGTAACTAAATACAGTTATAAAGGATAAAACATACTTATAATATCATAGTTTCTGTATGTGATGTTTTCCACTAAAAATAGCATGAAAGTTGAGATTCTAAAGACAGTTATGCAAAGGAACTTATGGGAAGTTATGGATATTTTAAACGGAAAATAGCGCCTATGTTATGGTACTATACGTAAGTTTTGTCTATGTATAAATGGCACACAAAAATTTATGGCACAAAAAGTAGCATGATGAGTTTATTACTACTTTGATCATGTGTTTGCAATTCGACGTGGATTTGCCTTTCATAATATACTTAATTTCGTAGAATGTAGAAAAATAAACTCTGAGAGGTATTTGTACCTGTGCTATAATAGCAGCTTTATATGATTCTGGAGCAGCTTGAAATTTTGCCTCAGCTACAAATTTGCCATAATGAATTCTCTTTGAAAGAGCCTGCAGTCATAACAAATCATAAGTTTTCCGCAACGTAAGAACCAAAATTTGCAATTGCAATCTCAACTTGAGGAAATTGCAATTCCAAAACATATATAATATGATCCATTACTCCATGGAAAGTTGCAACAGCTTTCATCATGGATCCTCTACAGCCGATTTTAGGCAGTTAGATCAAGAGAAATAGATGATCTCTCTCTTGATCATATGGTATACAGCCAGGTGCACCATAAAGGCGGCTGTAGAGGATCTGGAAACCAATAATCTCGAACAAGGCATATCCATATTGGACCTAAGCAATGTACATTGGCAAGAAAGCACACCTACTCCACCAAATCCTTGTACTTCTAATACTACGTTTATAACACGTGCCATTGTATATGAGATTTGTTTGATTCGGGATAGGACATAAGATATGCTAGGATATAAGACAAGGTGTATTGTTAGGATATGGGATACGAAGAAGATTTGAAGTAAAGTTATTAGTTAATGAGGTTGTTATAGGGCTATCATTGTATAAACAGAAGGATACGAAACACGTTAATGTAATTAAAAGATAACTAATAAATATGTACCTGCAAGCACATTACATCACAAACAGCAGAGGATCCGTAATTACCATCATCTCCTTCCTTGACTAATTGTGGGATAAGAACTCTGAAGTATACACTCCATACATTATCATTTATATTTATTGATTCAGCAATAGGGTGCAACACCTATTCACACAGAAATTCAACAAAGAAGCAATTAGTACAACACCGACTCACTCTATGAAGAAGCAATCGGTACAGAAAAGCTTAGCAGTACAACAAGAGAGAAAGAAAGAGCTCATAATGGAAAATTTTATTGTAGATAATGTGTTCATTTAATTTGAATCTCTAAACTAGTGTATGTTCATATGCAACAGAAAAATTATATGATAGGACAAGTTGTTCCCGAGTTAAGTTGTAATTTTAGAAGGATTTAATACGTATACACTATGAGTGTAAAATTATCAGTGTCAATCAATCATAATTGTGAGGTTATTAAAAACGTTTGAATTTAACCATAACTACTTCTAACTTCTAAAGTCACACATATAATTGATTGTGATGTATTGACAGTGTAAACATTTTACACAGAAGTGTATCAAAATTAAACTCATTTTGGAATCAACAAGCAGACTGATTTTCTTTTCATTCTTTGTTTTACTGTTATTACTATTACTTTAAGCAATGAATTGAAATAGTCTAATAATCTATACTGTCATAGAACAATTATAGTGTTTTCATTTCACTATAATCGAAAAATGAAACAATCTCAGTTTAATCAGAAAGGTCCACCTTCTACGCCCACTTCCTAATTTTGAGACACTTTATCTTCAAGGGCCTATTTGGATTGACTTATATAAGCTTATTTGCACAATCACTTGTGAGACCTTACAAAAACAACTTATGACATGTCTATAACCTCGCCGGGATAACTTAAGAAAGCATCCTATAGCTTATATCAAAATAGTTTTACTTTATTATTTTTATATTTTGTCACAGAAATAGCGTATAATGAGCCCTTATATGATAACCGCGTATGATATAAGTGCTTAATTAGATTGTTTATCCAAACACGGCCAAAAATAATGTTTGTATGTATGTTACAGTGCTCAGACCAGTTTCCACTTGATTTTTGAAATATATGAAGAAAGAATTGACATGTCATCTTTATGCTTACATAGTTAGAGTGCGTGACTACTAGGTT
Organism: Trifolium repens; assembly: GCA_030408175.1. NCBI lineage: Eukaryota > Viridiplantae > Streptophyta > Magnoliopsida > Fabales > Fabaceae > Trifolium > Trifolium repens. The sequence continues at coordinate 3,567,358 of CP125847.1, forward strand.
TATGAATAGAAAATCCTTAACCTATTTTCATATTATAAACTCCTAAAAAGATGCCTGAAACCATAGTTCGGTACATGTGACAATAATAATTTAGCGGCTAAACAAAACCTTGATTGTTGTGAAGGAATATTATTTACCTGGGGGTATTGCAAAGGCGGTAACCATGGTTCAGGTAGACCAACAGGAAAGAATGGATGTTCATCAGGGCTCTTGTATCTACCAACCTTCAATGTAATGAAAACCAGTCAGACGAGTTAGCATCTATATATCAGGAATTAGTACTTCTAATTCATCTTTTTTTCAATAGAAAACATTTATTTTGATCATTGCAGTGCTGCAAATCGCAGATAACATAAAATATCAGTTTTTTCAAATTCAGCTTTGCTACAGTGCTATAGCATTGCTATAGTCGCTATTTGAAAACACTTTGTATGAAAGCATGTATCGCAGAACAATAGTGGTTTGTTAAAATTCTTCTACTTTATAACGCTATAGTGCCGCTTTATCTGCTATTTGACAACACTGAATCATTGCTTTTCAGGCTTAAGTACATACCTTGGCATGAAGTTTTTCAGTTTCCCTGACCATGTATTCTACCAAAGAGCCGTTAAATCCATCCATGGAGAAGGCATCAGGGTCATAAGTATCTCCATTGTAACAATATTGGGCTCGCTCCAAGAGGGAAAAGATTATGCTATCCTCTTGACGAATCAAAGAATGTCTTATATGATCAAGGGTCAAATTGTCACTCCCATCAATCCTTTTCTTTATTGGCACTGATCTACACAAAAGAAATACAATAGCCATAAAATTTAAGAATGCCAAAACAATGGCATGTTTGACACGCACAAATTTTGCATCAGCTGGAACAACTTTTGACCAGACTATACTTACCTCTGGCCGAATTCCGGATTACCAATACCAGAGGCCCCTTCCCTTGGGAATCGGAGGATTCAGACAATAAAAAAATTGCAATTGTAAATTTCAGAATGAAACATTCGACTCAAGTATGAGAAAACTGATTGAGTAATTTAAAATTCTGAATATCTTGTCTTAATCAATTAAAAATTGTCACATATAGTATAAAAAATATCAACTATGAAGTATGAACAAAACATCCGGTAAGAACACTTGGAATAGTATAAAACAATTGTAGAAAGAAATCTAATGGAAAAATAGGCAAAAATTGAAGGAAGAACAGAATCTAACTAAATTGGAAAAGAAATAAAATAGGTTAGAAAATGAAGGAAGGCCACGATGATCTCGATTGCAACATCAAGCTTTTTATGTCTCCTCCACCGTCACGCGAATGCAATTGAGGCTGCATCAGCCACATTTGACCACAATTCTCAACAACATATAAAATTGTGGCGTGACTGCGGTGCCACCACAACCGCAATTGAGGCTAATCAACCACTCCATTTAACTGCAATTCATGATAATATAACAAACCGCGATCGTAGTTTTAATAAATGTCCGCAACCACGATCTAGGCCACAGCATAAAGGTTTCAACCTTGCACAAACCGCAGTGCAATCGCAATTGAGGCTGCATCGGCCAAATTTGACCACAATTATCAAGAACAGCCAAAATTTTACGCAATATCAAGGATCGTGACCGCAGCCGATATTTAAAACCATGATTATAATCAACCATGATTCTAGTCACTGTTTATTAAAATAACATAAAACTAAGAAAACATGCTTAGCTAACACCAGAGACATCAACATTCTTGATATTACAATTACATTAGGTAAACTTTAAGAAACTTGAAAAATAAATAATTGAAATAGTGAACAAAAAAAATCCAAAATAGAAAAATTGAAGAATTAAAAAATAAGAGTACTCACCCAATAGAAGCAGCTTGTGCTTTAACAGAAAGATTGGATTTTTGAGGAAAATATGAAATGGGGTTGAATGAAAAACAAGACCTTGGAGTTGTTAGATGAAAAGAAGAAAAGGGTATTGAAGGTTTGTAAATAGTAGTAGCATTTAGAAGCTTAGCCTCCATTGTTGAAACCAGAGAGAAACAAAAATTAGTAAAGAAACAAGAAGAAGAAGAAGAAGAATAAACATTAACAATTTAAAGCTATAAAAAAGAGGGTTTGAAGGGAAAGAAGAGAATTGAAACAAATAATAATAATAATAATAATAAAACAAAGTGAAAAGTGGAAACAACGTAAAAGAGGGTTATGTTTGGTTTGGCGGCTGTTAGTTGTGTTTGGTTTGTGACTTTGTGTGGTGAGATAACGGTTGTTGGTGAGTGAAAGATTCAACTCAAAAGTGGTTTTTTTATTTATTTTTTTTTATAAGATTCAAATTCAATTCAAAAGTGGTTGTACTTGTAATGTAGTAGGTGGCTGTGTGGAGCTATCTGTTACCAGACACCAATCCAAACACTTTCCACACGACCACACCTAAGAAGGACATACACCGACATTTATCGACACTGACTTATCTATTAATACATCGATATCGATAATAATTTAATAATTTGATAAAATTATATAATTTTATGTGTTAATGTTGTGTATTTGTATTTCACACTTATAAAATATAGGCAGTGGCGGATGGATCCAGAAAGTTTTGTTGGTGGAGGCTAAAAAATAGTGTATGTAGTTTGACTAAAGAAATATATTACGAACATTTACAAAATACATAACTACAATGATAAAAAACTCAAAATTTAAATACATAAAAGCTTGCATAAATTATAATTATCCTATACGGAGTTTCAATACCAACATTGTAAAAATTGTCACTTTATATATCTATATATGTAACTAAACGATATTCAAAGGAAAGTAAAAGCAAGAGAAAGATACAAAAAATGATTTGGAGATAAAAAGTGATGCTTCGATGAATTAAGAGAGAAGAGTAAAAGTTAATAGAAAAAGTGTGTGGAAATTGAAAAATTGAAGTGATGAAAAGTTGAAAAATAAAAAGATAAATTTGTGGTGATTGAATAATAGACATAGTCATGATTCATGGAGGCTTAAAAATAATATTAGTACTATAATATTAAAGCAAAAGTATTATTTTTTGTGGGGGCTTGAACCCTCAATGTGTTGTACCTACATCCGCCCCTGAATATAGGTATAGATACTGAACACAATATGATACTCACAAGTGTTTAACATGAATAAGCTTACTTTATTGTTCCATATTCTTACCTAATTATTGGGATCTAGATTCTTTTTGACGTAGTTTTCACTTAAAGAGATCGAATTTACTGACCTACTATTCATTTTATTTTATTGTTTACAATTAAAGTTGCTAGTGATAAAAGTATTATGAGGTATTTCACCTTTCTTTTTGTTATTTTTTTTATTTTCATTATTATATTCAAACTTTCAATTTTCATTTAAACAATAATGTAACATAATATTTTCTTGCTATATCTTCATGTTTAGAGTACATAACAATTTGGGTGCTACCTTTAATAAGATAGTAATATAAAACGATTAACAATTTTGAATGGTTGTGAAGAGAAATTGAAGAGAAAAAAATGTGAGAGAGAGTGTGAGAAGAAAGAAATAGTAGATTTGACATGTTAATTGATATAAGCAAAAAAAAAGATAAAAATTATTATATAATGTATCAATATATTATTAGAAGCATGTGTAAAATAATTTTACACCGACAATGTATATAAATTAAATTATATCCATAAACATAAACTTTTTTAATTGTTTCAAAGAATACAAGGGTAAAACTCGCGCACACTAAATACGAAACAGAGAGATATTACATGTTCAAAGATGTGCTACATCATATTAAAATATCATTGCAAATTTTCATAATGTGAGACCTACATATAGGACCATCATAGTCACATTCTACATTGATTAAATCATGAGTTAAAAATATTTTTGTTTTATAAAATTTCAAAATTTACATCATTTTAAAAATTCAAGCGGTTGAACAAATTTTATTTATAAAAAACTAATAATTTTGAGACGGAGGAAGTAAATTAATATATTGAATTAGAATAATAAAAAAATGACATAAAATGAGAAATTTTAAAATTCCTCATTTTTTCCACAGTTACATCTTTACGAGCTTTGAACCAAGGACCTCAATCACTTAAGAGCGGGTGTAAATAATAATTTCTAAGCATTCATATTTAATTATTGTCTTTTTTTTCCTTTCATATTTCTGTAGTACATAATACATAAAAGATTTCTCTTTAGGCCCCTCGTGTTTCTTTTTTACCCCCCTTAAATCTCATTTTGCCCCTTAAAATTGTGTAAAAGTTGAGCAATAAATTTCGGTTTTTACGAACCGAAGTAATCAATGGAAAAAACCAAACCTATAACTAATTCGGTTCGTAAAAACTGAAACACCGTGAAGGGGCAAAAATGTCAGTATAGAAGGTAAAAAAGAAACGCGAAGGGTCTAAAGAGAAATCTTCGGATACATATGTTGGGGAGGTCAATTATGAAAAGTTTGAGTTTCCTAACTTATCAAACCAAATATGGATTAATACCATTCACATAAAGATAGATGTGGAACTTTCATTAATTTACCAATTTGTATATGTGAGGGACAACCTTTTGATATAGTCCAACAATTTAAATTAACAATTTAATTATTTACTATTATTTCTTACTATCTTGCACAAGTAATAAATATAATTCAGTTGGTAGCAACATTGCATGTAATATATAAGGATTGAGATTCGAACACTGATACATCCCCTTATTCACTTTAAAAAGATAAAATTTCAGTCACTAAACTATTTGACAAAAAAAAATCTGTTGCTGATTATAAATCAGTATTCTCAAAAGACACAAGCTAATTTTATTCTCTTCCAACCAAATAATGAGCTTCAACAATCAAGAAGATAGCTTACTTTTAGAGATGACATCAAAAGATATTCCATTTTGTTCAAGTCTTTCTTGAAGATCAGTTGGACCAAATACAATACCTGGAGTGTAAACTCCTCCCTTTGGTAGATTATTTCTTTGGCTAAGAACTATAAGAGCACACTGAATCATAATTATCGGCGTCGTTACATAACCCATTTCGGGTCCGGTTATTCTCGTTATAATTTCCGTATCAGGTTTTGAGTTTTCTTTTGCAGCAAGACTCTCATCGCTAAAACCGTGTCCAACAAACCACATCTTGAATGAAGCACTTTCTACTTCCTCTTCAGAAGGACCATTCTTGCTGAAACCGCCAAGGCTAAAGATTGAAGGATATTTCAAAAGAAGCCGTCTTCCAAAACTTGTACTTCCGAAAAGACCTAGGATTATACCAAATGCGATGTATCCGAAAATACCTAACAATGATTTTGAGCCCAATTTCACACCGAAGTGTACCGGTTTCACAGATGACCAAAAGAATTTCCTTTTCTCAACTGTTTCGGGACTCTCGTTCAATCCTGGGAGACCGTCGGGGTTTTCTGTTAAAGTCGAAAATGTTTTTCCAACTAAGGTTGCATCTGCTGATGGTAGTGTTATTCCCCAAAGGCCAATTTTCTTCTGGTGTTCTATTGTTTTTCCTTTAGGAATGGGACCTGGAATCTACAAACATGCATAATTCATTAAAATTGGGAAAATTACATAGAGGATATGGAATATAATAAATGGGGAAAAGAAAAAAGAAATACAAAGTTAACTACACAAGGTTACATTAGTTTGAGTAGAACAAAGTTGTCAATTACAGATCACAGAAATTAGCGGAAAGCGGTTTGTTCAAATTCCGCTATGCTGCAACGTTTTTGCCGCCATAGGCACTATTTGCAACACTTTGTACTAAATAGTGTCTAGCGGATCAATAGAGATTTGTTCAACTTACATATTATAGACGATAGGATCCACCATGACAATTCAAGGAAATGACTATGCATCATCAACAACTTTCAGATGAAAATATGATGCTTAACCAAGGAGATTACTCTATGCTGACAGCTATCTTCGCTTCACTCGAAATAATAACACTATTCTTAGGGTGTGAACAATATTGCGACATTTTTAACACTCCCTCTGAAGATATACACCAAGCTTGTTACATATGAAGCTTATATGAAGACCAATCAAAGGTTTAGTGAAAACAATTGTCAATTAATCATTTGAACACACAACGCGAGCAGTGATATCACCAAAAAAGTAAAAACACACTCTCTAGTCCAAATGAGAATCTATTTTATTATGAGAGAAAAGTTATAGAGAACAAATTCTTATTCAATGAATGGAAACTAGTGTTTATACTGTTACGTAGTTCCTACTTCCTATCACAATGAAAGCTACATCACATATAGAGCGGACCTTAACTTCTATTACAAGTAACTAACTATGCACCAAATCTAGAACTGTGGTAACTACTTTGAACTGTTTTGTAACTGCTTCTACTAACTGCTTTGGCGCTGGCTTAAGTGAGGTTGCTAACTTTGGTTATGCTTGTGTAATACTATATTTTATAAGTGTCTATGCTGTTGTAATGTTTTTCCCCATTGCTATCTTATGATTGCTTCTGGGGGTAAAGACTACATACATCTACCCTTCCCAAACCCCAACTAGTAGCAGCCTCATGCACCAAGTGTAAACAGCACTTTATAAGTTTTGATTGCTTATACAGTATACATTATACGCCCATTTAAGAATTGCTCAATCTTCAATATGCAATAGCATGGTATAAGCATAGAGTCTATATATCATCGAGAAACTCAAAAAAACAACAAACAAGGTAACAGACACAATCACAGATTTACAATTACACTAAAGATATTAATTGTTATAGCTGTTACTCGTTATTCACCGACAATGTAAAATTGTTTTCGCTTACAATTCAACTAAATCATACCATAAGGCCACTTTATTATGTTAGTTTCTAAATATCTCTACAAATATCTACATCATAAACATGATTGGATCTACATGTAGAAGAGAGTTTTACACTGACTATGCATACAAATTAAATTCTTGCACTAAATTCAATTACGTAACCTTAGTTACTACCCAAGAAACACCGATGCAGACACCAATAATTAGAAAACTCAAAACTGATTGAATGTAACGTGTCGGTATATTAAACATCATAGAAACATATCACATATACGAAACACACCAATCTCAAATGTCGGTGGAATATAGTTTACTACATACAACTATTATATCTACGAAGCACCGGTACAGACACGACACTAACACCGGTAATAACTTGATAACAAACAAGTGATTGAATCGAATGCAAACACATGTGTTAGAGCAACATCAATGTAAGACGTCAAAACATGTCAGATACTAGACATGCCTTCAACCTCAAATGTCGGTAAAATATAATTTACTATATACAACTATTATGATATATATAATATTCAATTCATACCACAGGCTTTGCTTTTTTGATTACTTGTGCATCTCTTCTAAGTCTCATCTCTTTCAAATCAGCAACAGCTAAAACAGCAGATTCAAAAGTTCCAAAATTCCCAACCATTTTCTTCTCAGACTCAGCACTCAAAAAAGCCTCAACCCTATTAGGCAAACACCCACCAACCCATTGCTTCAAATGAAACAACAAACCAGTCTCAGCAGGAACAGAATCAAACCCACAAGCAGAAACAATCAAAGAACCATTCTTTACACTTTTTTCATGATACCCAATTTCAACCCGATCCATAAACTCAGACTCACCCGTTATATCCAAATAATCACAACCCGTTTCGACACACGCCGCCACGACAGGCTCCCCATGGCGGCGAAAGGGACCGACGCAGTTGAGTATGAGACGTGTTTTGAGACAGAGTGAACGGAGTGAAGTTGGGTCGGTTGTGTCGGCGATGAGAATTGGAATTGAAGGAGGTGGGTCGGGTCGGGTTGCCCAGTTAAGAGTTTGGGTTAATTTTGATTGGTTTCGACCAGCTATAGCTATGGAATTGAAATTAAGATTGTTGTTTGTGTTGTTGTTGTTGAAGAATTTGAGAGCTTGTTTGAGAACATGTTTACCAGTGAAACCTGTTGCTCCTAAGATTATGATGTCGAATGTTTGTAGTGATGAAGCTGTTGTTGCTGCCATAATCACTTTTCAGAGATTTCTTGCTTTCAGAAAACAGTTTCTGTTCTGATGCACCTATTGTTATGTTATTGTCTAAAAATGGAAAATTGAAAGATCGAGCAAAAAAGGAGATATAGAATTTAAACAATAAATTGTAAATTGATTTTAACAAAATTGAAAAATACACAAAAATAATTATTTAAAATCGTAAATATGGAATTAATTAAATATATTCTTTTAAAATGTCAAAAGTTTAAAAAAATAAAAAAGTATTAATATTTTTTATGATTTTTCCGAAACTTTACAAAAATATTTTCTATTTTTCTTAAATTTGTGTTAATTTATTTGATAACAAAAATAAATTGGATTTGATCTCTAACCACTAATGCATATAGAAAAATATGTTAGAAGAGATTAATCTTTTAAATGAATTTCAAATATCTCTGAAATTACACGCGGATGATACATCTTATTCACACGAAAAAGAAAAGATAGTTAAAAGACAACTTTATACTTCTATACATTGTCAATTCAAATATCCTTACAACCTTAAATATCTAAACAATACTTAAAAATTTCCAAAAATAAATTAATCAAAGTTTCACATCTAACTTTATGTGCATGATAATAATCCATATTTGATTTGATAAGTTAGGAAACTCCAAAATTTTTCCTAATCAATCAACATATCAGCATTTGTGGGTTGAATGGTGGCCTTATTACTTTGCATGCTTAGGCCTTCGCTGTGTTTCTTCATTTCCTGAGACCTGATAAACTCTTCAATTCTTGCTTTGAGTTCGACATCAGGTATCAGCATATCGGCGGTAAGATGAGAACGGTTGAATGGATCAGTCTGCACAATTAACCAAATAGAAAAGCATAAACTAGTGAACCTCTTTTCAGAATGAAAAATTAGTAATAAAAAACAACAGGTCAGAGGTGTTACACTATCACTGAGAAGATGCCTCTGGATGACAGGACGATCAACCGTAGTCTTTGAAGAAGGCAAGATAACTGGATCCTTCATCAAAGTATACTGCAATACAAGTAGAGAAATGTTAATTTATTATTGGTGTATACTTGTATTAGCTTATTCAGTATTTAAAATAGCTCATAAGAAAAACAACAGACAAATTTCCAGGTTTTACAATATCAAAAGCAATTTTTCCTAAAAAATAATAAAAAGCAAACATGCAACTAGTCTTCACCAAATTAATATCAATGGTTGCTCTAACGAAAAACATAGACAAGTGTACATAGAAAAATAAGTTTAAAGCATACTTGAATTGGATCCAGGAATTCATCTGGTATTTCTCCTAGAGTAGCTTCGGCATCCATGGCCTCTGAAGCAGCAACTTTGGCTTTAGCACCGAGCTGAATAAATTCCTGTATAATTCTTCCATCCTCGCCAATTCGACGAAGGACGTCTGCAGCAGAGCTAAACAACTGCAGCAAACTCACAGTCAAATTGCATTCACTTACTACCTTGTGGTAGTACAAATAAGAAAATACTCGAGAACAATCAGAGTATATTAAAAGTCTCATAAAACTAACCTGATCATTGTATGATCGGCCATCCTTTGATATGGCAGATGGGAAGATGGAATTTGTGTCGCCTCTAGCCAGATGAACATATACATGCACAATCTTCAAATGAATAAATTGAAGTTTAATTAGTTCTCTAGAAAATGAAGTTAATGTGTCGTGTAACATAAGGGTTTTGGTATTATGAAAGACAAGAGCAAACAACTCATCATGAAATAATTATGAGGTGCTATTAGTGTTGGAAAGAGTTTTCCAGCAAACTAAGATTTACGCACAGTGCAACAAGGAATTAACGAGTAAGCATAGGACTGACGATTTTTGTACCACAGAGGCTAAAAACTACAATGATTTTAGCAATATGAATTCAGACAAGCAAACTACCCATGGTGAAAGATAAATAAGCTTGCAAAGAAATAAGGAATACACAAGAAATAAACACGTAATTTAACAATATAACAGAGGAAATAAAGGTGGAGTATAAAGCACTCTTCTGCATTTGTCTTGGGATCGACTAAAGGTGATGCCAACCTGTTTAAGCAAATGCTTTGGACGAAACTCATATTTTTCAGGATCTTTCAGGCTGAGCGATTTTCTTTGGGGGCCCACCAATTGCAGCAGAAAGTAATTGAGCATGCTGGCCACTCTATCAACCTTGCAAAAGTGAAAGGAAAAAAAAAAGATTCAGCTGATAAGGAGAATAGCAAATTTCAGAGGAACATTATGGTTTGCTAATGATGGACAGAGAGAGTACCATCTCAGGAAGAAGGAATGGAGCAGTAATCTGCTCTGAAGTAAATGCAAGCATACTGACATCTTCATTCGCCAACTTCATATCTATCCGAATAATCTACAAAATTTTCCAGCATTGTTTTATTAGATTAATTTTAAAACATATGCAGAAATATAATTCCTCAATAGACCAAAGTCAGACTGACATTTTCTTGAGAGTGGAATAACCGGGTCCTCTCCTGCCTCTCTTGAACTGGCCGTCGCTCCCATTCGACAGTATTTGACATCTCAGCCTCCAATTCTTTTAGCTCAAGAATTTTGTTCAGACTTTCATCGAGAAGATAAATACTATCATTAATGAGAAAGTTTAAGAAATTGAGATAGACACCCTTTTCTTCCTCTTTAGCAATCTGTAACAAAATTAAGCTCAGAAAAACCGAATGCAGTAGAGTATCGTGAGAGATAAAAAATTCAAATGTCTTTCATGTATTACCTGTCTCCAAGCACTACGATGACTGGGGACATTCCACAGGTATTCAAGGAGTTCAGCAATATTATGGCGGATGTTAAACTTGTCGTAGAACTGTAGTGAACAAGTAACAGATGAGACAATTAGCTACGGATCCTTGTAGTACTAAACAACACAGAAAGATTAATTATTTCATATACTGAACCCACTGAAAGTAATATATACTCCATCAATATGTGTGTATGATACGAAACCACTATGATGGCATTATCTATAAGCTATAGAAAATTAGTGAAACAGTTTGAAATATAACTCGCAAGTTCACCAGACATTGCTGATAGTAGTCAATCACAAGTTTAGGATAATAATGAAATACTTATTTAACCATCTTATGTCATCATGTAGTAAACAGGAACATGGACCCCGTCGTTGAAGCCTCAGAATGAGATTGAAAATAATAATCAAGATAGATGTTTACCAAACAATTCAAATATATTCCTGACATTAATCTATAATTTTACAGCATGAAGAAGAAAAAAAAGTTGGACATTGTCTTGCACTGTAGACTAACCTGTGTGTGAGAACCAGTGAACTCAATGTCAACATAAAGTTTCAGAAGATTCCTCACAAGATACTCAAGAGACAGTTGATGCCCTTCAAATAGAGTAGCTGTAGCAGATGATCCACTGCATTAAGGGAATAGGGCACGGCATACATATCAAGTTATTGAGATAGAAGACAATCAGAACAATATTTGTTAATATAAATTTAACAACCAAACTTCAAACTTTATATAAAAGACACTAAATTACCTCCTACGAGGCATCCAGTTGTTCAGAACTTCAACCATCTTTGCTCTCAGATATGGGTTTTTAATAAAATCAGGGCTGCCCATGAACATTATTATGAAGTTCATAAACTCATCCTGGAGAACAAGAATATAAAGGCATAACCCTCAATAAGAAGAATTTGGGAGATAAAGGATAAATAAAAATAATTGTTTGAGGTGAAGTCTACCAGCACAACTCCATCTAAGGCCTTTGGAATCCGAGAAGCAAATATTAGAAGTTCCATGGCATCTTCTACAAAATGTTCAGGCATGGTAGAAAATTCCATTGGGCATGTTGGTGGTAGAGGCATCTTAAATCCACCAACCAAGCCAACCAACCAGACGATCATCAAGCGGTAGAACGAAAGTGCATTCTGAATAAGTGTGTTATCCTAAGGAAAATAAAGTGAAACCAAAAAAATCAAAACAAAAAAAATTGATACTTGAAGCTAGAAAAACACTAAAAAGTAACAAAAACCTTATCTACTTAATATGAAAGATAATCAAGCATTAAACTTTAGCAAACATTAGACGAACTCAAAAGAATATACAAATATGACACTCTTATCCTTCAAAGCAACCACAATCGTGAATCTTCTCTTTATTAAGAAAATTGGAATAATGTCAATCAATGAGCTAATGTCACAAAAGAAAACTGGGAGCGATAGGACTACTAAAAAAAGAGAACCCATGTGTCACAAGGTACAAACAAACAACACTGTACTCATTCAACTAGTTCTAATTATATTGCAGTCTAAATATATGTAGTAAAGGCTGTAGTACACAGTATAATACATGAGTATGTAGAATACAATATTTTACAAACGCCTACTTATGTAGAATACATGTGTGTGTGTGTGTGTGTGGATATATATAATATGTATATTGGACATTTTAAGAGATAAAGAAACTCCAAAGAGGGGGAAAATGACCTACCCTCAATATCTGAGCTTCATAACAAAGTTTTTCCTGGGAATACAACTCAAGCTCTTTCTCAAGTCGAGTTATATCCAGTTCCAATTGAGGAGAAGGTGACTGTCCCTGCATGTTTTTAAGTGTGGCAAGAGTATCTTCACTTCTAGAAATATCCTGAAAAATAACATGCCACCAAATTCAAAGCATATAAGAAGACAAAATTAATATTTAGCCCCCATAAAATTGAAGTACTGAACCTTTAATTCAACCCAAACATACATGTCATTACCTGAACTAAGTGTTTGAAATCAGAAAATGCTTTTAAAAGCCCCAAGTTGAGCACTCTTGCAGTCATAAAGAAGCATTCACATATAAATGAATATTTTGCACTGGCATTATTACTACCAGAACTGCTGGCCTCTTGAGATTGTTTCAGACGTTTCTCACCATCATTACATTGATTCATTTCCCCTGCCTTAGCTGGGTTTTTACTATCAAGCCATTCAGTAATTTCTTCTGATGACGCGTGAAGGGCAGTCAAACCACTAAAATAAGATCATAACCAAAAGTTACCTATAGAGATACATGAAACTTCAATCAGAAATTTTAAAATTTAATAAACAAAGTCCCTCACCTTAGCTTCAAACGGTTTGAGTGGTGTACATATTTGGCATCAATTTTATCCCTTTTTGTTAGATTTGCATCTAAAAATGGTTCGCAGAGGCGAAGCATGACTGCACTGAGATTTACAAACATGCCTGAACTTGCACAAGTAATCGGGTCAACCTGTTTATAAAAATGTAACATGTAATCTCATAAAACATCAAAAAAAGAATAGAAATACGTTCAAAAAGAAAACAATAAATTTCAGCATTAATATGATTGGTAATGGGAAAAAGAACAAAAAAAGAAGAAGAAATAAGTTAGTAATACAATTTCTCTCATTTCTTCATGCAGATAAGAAAGAAATTTACCTGTATATGAGCCCTGGATGCATTTAGATTGATCACCTCTGCAAGATACTCAAGTACATTTTCACGAGTGTCTGTACTTCTAAGGAGGTTGCGGAGTACTTCAGATAGACCATCATATAAGGTATTCATGACAGTTTTAATGGTGGTGAATGAAGATAATAAATCAGATGGTCGCCGAGTTGACGCATCAGAAAAGCACTGCTGCCTGGATTTAACGGAGAGAAAACAATATGTTAAAAAAGAAGCCAGGGAAAGGAATATCCTTAGGGTTCACTTCATTACCATCAACCAATAAAATGCTGAAAGACCAACATATTGACCACAGACTATTTGTTTCCACAAATCCAAAACATAGAATTAGAACCAATAAGCACATCAAAATAATACCCTTGACATTTTTTCATAAATAAAACTACTTGTGCTAGCTTAACCAAGTGGCATTTGGATTTCTTTTGAACCGATTTCAATATACACTTCATGAATAAGCTTATTTTAATAAACAAAACTTCTCATGACAGTTGACAAAACCAAACCATGAGAAGAAAAAAATACCAAGTTTACACAAATAAAAAGCAAACCTTCATATCCTCACCAATCCATACAATGAGAATAAAAAATATCAAAAAAACAAAACTCATCAACATTCGAATCAGTGTTGTCAATTGCAGATTATGGAAAGTAGCCGTTCGTTCCAATTCCGCTACACAAAACGCCACTATTTGACAATATTTTGTACTAAATAAATAGCATATCGCGAGAGTGATTTGTTCAAGTTCTACTACCCTAGAGTCTATAGCGGCTACTTAACAACACTGATTTGAATTTCAAACCAACTAAACCCCAAATCAAATGATAATCAAAACTTTTAAGCTCGCCCAAAAAACTAAATACACAATCCATACAATGAAAACAACATATAGTTCAACCAAGTTTACACAAATGAAACCAAAGCTTCATTTAGTCACCAACATCCAAAACATCATCAACATTCGAATCAGTGTTATCAATTGCAGATTACTGAAAGTAGTCGTTGGTTCCAATCCCGCTATGCATCAGTGCTATAGCACTGCTATTTGACAATATTTTGTACTAAATAGCATATCATGGGAGCAATTTGTTTAAATTCTAATATGCTATAGTTTATAAGTACTATTAACAACACTGGTTTGAATTCCAAAAACACTACACTACACTAACCACACAATCAAATAATAGAAAGAAAAAAACCGAAACTTTCAAGCTCACCCAATATCTGGATTACTCTTGAAGAGGGTTTGATCAGGAAGAGCACTGATATGGAAAAAAGGACCCAAAATACTAGTCATTTCGATAGCACGACCATTCATATAAACACCTTTAGGAATCCACCATTCATGGCTCACAAGAGACTTAGCACCAACAGGTAACCTAACCAAAAACAACAAAGCCCTAAGAGAATCCTGAAAATTTCCAAGAACAGAAATTCTCATCACATTCCCTCTTAATTCCTCATACAACCCTTTCAAAATTCCATCTAAACTTTCAAAATCAGGATCCCTAAAAAACTCATCTAAAAACCCTGGAGGACTTTTCACTCCTCCTGTATCACTACCACTACCAAAAACCCCCATTCCACCGCCTCCACCACACTCTGATATAATCAGCGGCAACAACGGAGACCTTCCGGTGCCGGAATTTGAATTCTGACTGGCGAATAGCTCAGGATTCGCGAGATGAATTCTACAATACGAAACACAGAGTTTCTTCGCTTGCTTTACAACAGTTTCCATCTCTGACCTAAGGTTTTTATCCTTCATGTTAACGATTTTCTTCGCTTCATCGTGAGCTCGATTGTAACAACCGAGAAGATACTGAAACGGTGAGTTTTCGGCGCCGGGGAAATTGCCGGAAAGACGATCGATGAGGACTCGTTCCATAACATCGCGAGAAAGGAGAAGGTCTTTTCCTTCGCTGAGAATCTCTGCGGCGGTTAGTTCGAGATAAACGATTCTCGAATCGGTTGCTCCGGTGGTGGTTGTTGATTCTCCGGTGATTGTTACATGGAAGATTTTGCGGATGATTATGTCTTCCACTTCCTGTGGAGTTCGTTGAGGTTTCGCAGTCGCCATTGGAGTGAGTGATCGGAAAATTTGTTTCTCTGTGGTTTTGAGATTTTCTTTTGATTTTGAATTTTCTAAATTTTCTCGAGAAAGAATGGGAAAATAAAGGATCTAGTTAGAGTGTGATAGAGGAATGGGTTAGTTTAATAGAAGATGTCTACTCAAAACGACATGTAAACAAGACAAAACGACGTGCACTTGTTATGATAATTTGTTTTTTTTTTATGGATTTGTTATGATAAAAAAGAATTATTCAATCTCTTCTTTTTTTTATATATTTTTATTTGAGTATATTATAGATTCTTTTTTTACATGGTTTGGTAATTTGTTTTTTGTTTATTCAATCTATATTTTTATTAAATATCGTTAATCTTGACGAGTCTCAATAAAATATCAAATAATTTTAGATTATATGGCACTACATATATATATATATATTATCGAATCTGAATGAAATTGTGATTCCTACTAGTTCTTTAGCCCGTGCTCCCGCACGGTTGGCTTTACCCTATTCTCCTGCTGGGAATTTAACTTTGAAAATATATACAATGACTCCTCACACGTAAAAATTTCATTACAATATTTAAGGCAGTGATGATTGATTCTAACGGGCACGACACCAATCACATCTGCATCCCAACAAATACCACAACAACTAATAATTGTCGTATTGAACCATAATTTCGATATTCATGAAGAAAACAAAAGAAAAAAATCACTCACCAACCAGATACTCATAGTCATTAGTATGAGAACACACTTCATCAATGTTACTAAAACTTAGTCCATACTCAGATATGCTATTACTTTCACCCTTCTTCACTTTTGTCTTCAGCTGAAACCCAATCTTGTACGGGTGAAGTGTGGTCCGATAAAATCCACTCTCGGGGTAAACAGAGAAACCCGAGATCTCATAGATCTGGCCTTCCTCTAGCTTCGATTCGAACATATAAATAAGCTTCTTCCTTATAGATCCATGAATCTTACCACCCTACAATATAATTTTCACGGCCAATCCAATCAAATAACACACCCACACAAACCCAGTCAAAGAAATAACCAATCACTAAATAATTATTTCCCCCCCGTACGTTGTAGAAGGTTACATCTTAAAAGGGTTGCAAACACCATACCTTTTCATCAATAAGCACCATTTCGAGCGACACTGACTCATTCGGATTGAGGAATGCGGGAACCTTCCACATACAAACTTGGATTCCACATTCAACTTTTCATTGTACACCATTTTGCATATATGGAAATAATTTTTTAAATACAATATAGACACCAGGAAGCTAATTTTTATAGCCTACACGTTCTCACAAGACGCAGATGAAACCTTCACCAGATATTATCAAAAACGATTTCAAATTGAGGCTGAGATTAGGAGGGAAAGTTACCCCGCACATACCACCTCCACCAGATATTGTCTCATACAACAGAATGAGCTAGGGATGTCAATGGATATCCATGGACGCGGATAGTGTGATATCTGTGTCCGCTCCATCAGACAAATATGATATCTGTGTCCGCTCCATATCCGTGCGGATATCCACTAAGCGGGTAATCCGCGGATATTGAAGTATCCGCGGATATTAACAGATATCCATGATGATATTTTTTTATTAAAAAAAAAACTAATTATTGGAAAATTAATTAATTATTTTAAAGACAAAATATTAACACATAATATTCATAAATTTTGCTCTCTATTTTTAATGAAAACACTCAATCTACAAACAAAAATCACATAACAAAATTGCAAAAGAGCCAAATAAAAGTATAATTTATATAAAATAGTCAAACCGTAAAAGATAAAATATAAAAATACAATTTTTTTATATAAAAATTCTAGAATTTATATGTAAATAGAGATATTTAAGTAATTTTACTAATTATTTAGCGGGTATGGATATCCGCGGGCGCGAATAGTATTAAATTTGTATTTGTATCCATTAAATGCGGATAATTGAAATATCCATTTATTTTATCCATGGATATCCATTAAGTTATCCGCTCCGTATCCGTGACGGATTTTATCTGCAGATATCTGCGGGTATGAATATTTTTGTCATCCCTAGAATGAGCCATATACATCAACCCATCTGGTTCCAACCATGCCTCCACGTGGATGGTGAAGATGCATCCATGGTAAAGTATATGGAAAATATAAAATAATGTAAATTTGGGAATGGGCTAAGAGATTAAGCTGGCGCGTGGCCCACGGGACTACAATCTACAGTAGTTTTTTTGTGGTTCTTTTTTGTCAAGTGTATAGATTATATTTATTATTTATCAAATTTTAAATTTTTGCGTAAACTATAATAAAAAAACTACCGCGAGTTAAAGATTTAGTTAGAAATAAAAAATCAATAAGATGATTTTTATAAAAAAAGAAAACAATTAAAAAAGTAATAGAATGGTATCTGAAAAATATAGTGAAAATAAAATGTAAATATTTGTGCAAATCATATTCAGATTTGGTTCGATTTTTAAAACTATTGCATTCATAATATTATATTTATCAAGCTAAAATTTTAGCGTGATTGTACCTAAATAATTTAGCAGGAATAGAGGGTGTAAGTTTAATGCGATGTGTGAAGAAGAACAAAAAAAAGTTCATGGTTATGAGAGAGAACAAAATAACATGTCTTAGTTATAATAATTTTTATTTTTGTTAGATTACTCTTAAATCAAGCTAGTTTTCACTAAGCCTAGTTAGTTTACTTACAATTACAACTTCTATTAGGATTTGTTAGATGACAGTTGGCAAGTCCACTATATATAATGTAATTGTACTCTGTTTGTATTCATTCATTCACTTTCCACCAATTGTAATAATGAGAAAATCCTTTTCCCTCTAATTCTCAATATGGTATCAGAAGAAAGAAAATTCCGCATCAATTTTCTCACACTTTCTTGGTGATTTTTTTTTCCCTTTTTTTTCTCTTCCGCGATTTTCCCTCGCGTGTTCCTTCTCTTGAAGCTAATCTCATCTTCAAGATCGCATCTTCACCATGGATCCTTTTCCAAATTTGGATCAGCAAGCTAACCCATTCTTCATCACAAATCACGACAATCCCGGTATCGTTCTCGTTTCACATCCACTTCTTGGGGAAAGCAATTACAGCACTTGGCGGCGAGCTATGACGATTGCACTCAATGCAAAGAACAAATTAGGGTTTGTTGATGGCTCTATCCCAAAGCCCCAAATCGGCGATGTTTTTCATCAATCGTGGCTCCGTAACAACATTATCGTTTCTTCTTGGATTCTCAATGCAATTTCGAAAGATCTCACCTCCACCGTCATCTATTGCTCTTCTGCAGCTGAAATGTGGAGTGTTCTCAAAGATCAGTTTCACCAGAAAGATGGTCCTAAGGTTTTCCAGCTGAAGCGCGATTTGCTTGCATGTACTCAAGGTAAACTCTCTGTTAGCGCTTACTATACCAAGATTCGTTCTTTATGGGAAGAGTTAAGTGAATTCAAACCTGCATACCAGTGTAATTGTGGTGGGGCTCAACCCCTTGTTGAATTCATGAATAAAGATCACATGATCACGTTCTTGATGGGTCTCAATGAACAATTCAGCCAAGTTAGGGGTCAGATTCTCCTCATGGATCCACTTCCCAATAAACTTCATGGATATCCACCAGGTCACAAGAAAGGAAAACCCATTGCTTCAGTAAATCAGGTTGGAGAATCGTCTGCAACATCTTCTTCTAGTCAGGGTAATGGAGGGTTCACAAACACTCAGTTTCAACAAATGATGACCTACATTCAACAGCACATGGCTCAAGCTAGCACTTCTGACAATCCCTTCATGGATAATTCCACAGTTGGTATGAGTTGCTCTCTCCTTGAACCTTTTTTTACACCTAGTTCTAGCACTTGGATCATTGATTCAGGTGCCTCTGCTCATATTTGTCATGATCTGTCCTTATTCAATAATTACTCCTCACTACAAAACAAATTTGTGTTTTTACCTAATCAAACTAGAGTCCAAGTTGTAGCTTCTGGTACTGTTACATTAGGTGATCATTTTCTGCTTCACAATGTGTTGTATATTCCTACTTTTAAAATGAACTTAATCTCCCTAAGTTCCCTTCTCTCTAGGGATAAGTTTCAGGTCGTGTTTTCTAATCAAAGATGTGTGATACAGGACCCTCAACTCTCGAGAACGATTGGCAAGGGTAACCTGTCGCATGGATTGTATCTGCTGGAGGCCATTCATGATCAGACACCTCACACAAATAAGCAATTTTTCCTAGTTCTCAATCTAATTTTCATGTTCCATTAGATTCTGTTAATGTTGTTTGTAATAAATCTACGCATCTAGCCAATCTATGGCATAGTAGATTAGGGCATTTATCTGATAAAATGTTGCATGTTCTTAGTTCAAAAGCACATTTTTTAGTCCCTGCAGATTTTAGTAGCCATTCTTGTAATGTTTGTCCCATTTCAAAATTCAAAAGACTTCCTTTTACTTCTAATACTTCTTTTGCTGTTTTACCATTTGATTTAATACATGTTGATGTTTGGGGTCCTTACAATCAGACCACTCATGATGGTTATTCCTATTTCCTGACAATTGTTGATGATCATAATAGGTTTACTTGGATAAATCTCATCAAATCTAAATATGATGCTACAGTACAGTTGAAACGGTTTATTATAATGGTTCATACTCAATTCAAAACCACTATTAAAACGATACGCAGTGATAATGCTAAAGAGCTAGCCCTGACTGAGTTTCTATAAGAGAAAGGCATTTTACATCAGTTTGCTTGTCCATACAGACCCCAACAAAATTCTGTGGTAGAGAGGAAGCACCAACATCTTCTCAATGTTGCTCGTGCCCTTATGTTTCAAGCAGCCATCCCATTAAAGTATTGGGGTCATTGTATTGCCACTGCAACATACTTGATTAACAGGACACCATCAGCAAATCTTCATGACAAGAGTCCTTATGAGTTGTTGTATCAAGAGCTGCCCAATTTTGAACCCTTAAAGACTTTTGGCTGTTTGTGCTACGTTGCAACTATTCCAACTTTAAGGACCAAGTTTTGCCCACGAGCTACACCTTGTATTTTTATGGGTTATCCTGCTGGGTACAAAGGTTATTGGGTCTTTAATCCGACACTAGGCGAGTTTTTCATTTCTCGAGATGTCACGTTTCATGAAGATGTATTCCCGTTTAAATCTCTTGCTCAACAGCCTAGTTTCCCTACCACAGTTATACCCTACCCCGCTTGTGAACCACATTTGCCTCCTCCTGCACAAACACCAAATACAGCGCCTCCTATTGTCGACCCTCACCCCATGGTTCCCCTTAGGAGATCCACTCGTGTGACTCAACCTCCTGCTTATCTTCAGGACTTTGTTCACACTGTCACCTACCCCATCCAGCACCATTTGACTTATGACAAGCTATCCACTTCCTACAAAAGTTTTGTTTGCCAAGTGTCCACCATTGTTGAACCAGAATTTTATCACCAAGCTGTCAAATTCCCTGAATGGCAGACTGCTATGGCTGAAGAATTGGCTGCTCTTGAACTCAACAAAACTTGGACAGTTGAACCCATCCCGGCAGGCAAACATCCTATTAGTTGTCGATGGTTGTACAAGATAAAATTTCGGCCTGATGGCTCTATTGACAGATATAAGGCACGGTTAGTGGCACGAGGCTTCACTCAACAGACTGGTATTGACTTCATTGATACCTTCTCCCCTGTCGCAAAACTTACCACAGTAAGAGTTTTACTCACAATTGCAGCTCAAAACAGGTGGTATCTCTTACAGCTTGACATCAATAATGCTTTTCTAAACGGGGACTTGCATGAAGAAGTATACATGAAGCTACCTTTAGGATACCCTCATCATCAGCCCAACATGGTGTGCAAGCTTCATAAATCTCTCTACGGATTAAGACAAGCATCTAGACAGTGGTATTCAAAAAATTTCATCTAATCTCCTGCAACAAGGATTCCAACCTTGCACAGCAGATTCTTCCCTCTTCACCAAGGGCTCTGGTACATCCCTTGTTATCCTCCTTGTGTATGTCGACGATATTATAGTGGCCAGCCCAAGTAATGCCCTCATTGCATCCACCAAAACTATGTTGGAAACACACTTCAAGCTGAAAGTACTTGGTGATTTAAAATACTTTCTCGGTTTGGAAATTGCAAAATCAGAGCAGAGAATCCATCTATGTCAAAGGAAATATGCTCTCCAATTACTGAATGATAATGGTTTTACTGCTTCTAAACCAGCCTCTGTACCTATGGACCCGGGTATACATCTCAATGATAAAGATGGTGCGCTATTAGAGGACATCACTGAGTATAGACGGCTAGTGGGTCGATTGATCTATTTGACTATCTCTAGGCCTGATATTGCTTACGCTGTCAACAAGCTCAACCAATATGTTAGTAAGCCCCGTGTCCCTCATTTACAGGCTGCACATCATCTGCTCAGATACCTCAAGGCCACTACCGGACAAGGTATTTTTTCCCCCGCTGTACCCAATCTCAAAGTTTCTGCTTATGTGGATGCTGACTGGGGTAGTTGCCTGGATTCTAGAAAATCCACTACTGGTTTTTGCATTTACCTTGGTCATGCCTTAATTAGCTGGAAATCTAAGAAACAAGCCACCGTCGCTCGTAGCTCTGGCTAGGCTGAGTACAGAGCTTTAGCCACACTAACCTCAGAATTGTTATGGGTCCGACAACTTCTTACTGCGTTTGAGATTGCAGCTCCCAGCATTATGGTGTTTAGTGACAGTCAATCTGCAATTCAAATGGCACACAATCCCACTTGCAATGAAAGATCCAAACACATCGACATTGACTGCCATTTCATCAGAGAACATGTTCATTCCAAGTTCCTCAACCTTGTTCATGTATCCTCTAAGGAACAACTAGCTGACTCATTCACCAAGCCGCTACCTAAGCCTCTTTTCCATTCTCTCATTTCCAAGATGGGGGTTCTCAACATATACCTCCCATCTTGAGGGGGGTATTAGATTACTCTTAAATCAAGCTAGTTTTCACTAAGCCTAGTTAGTTTACTTACAGTTACAACTTCTATTAGGATTTGTTAGATGACAGTTGACAAGTCCACTATATATAATGTAATTGTACTCTGTTTGTATTCATTCATTCACTTTCCACCAATTGTAATAATGAGAAAATCCTTTTCCCTCTAATTCTCAATAATTTTGTAGAATTGTTATGATAAAATTATTATCATATCAACTATTCAATCTTTTTTTTTATGATTGAATTAGAATGAACATTTAAATAACTATTTCGAACACAGTTCTATCGGATTTGCTTTGATTTTTAAATTGTCGCAACTATCTTATCGTAACTTATATAATACTAATCAGGTTTAAATTTTAGGGTGAAGTACAATAGAAAGAATATTTAGTACGAATTGGATTTAGTTAAAAATCAACGAGATAATATATATTGAAATTAAAATGTTGTTTAATGTAGACAATATTTTTGGCTTCACTGTTTAGCATGACATTTTTTGAATTAGGAAGATCAAAACCATTGATTTTAAAATGAGTGACTAAAATTAAAATGAAATACAATATAGCGACAAAAAGTGCATTTAAGACAAAAAAGAAATCATAGTATCACTAGTAGAGCTCTGTATGCAATTTGGTCTATCAGTTTAATCCGATTTATATAAATTCGTACGTTAAACAAGTTGTGTCAATCCATCCACAAATGATAAGAAGTTTGTGATTTTGTACAAACTAAAAATATATTTATCTCTTTTTTTTTTACGGAAACTCACTCTATCTCATTACAAGGTTTCATTTACAATATTTTGATGTATGAAATTAATTTCCACTCTATATACCCAAAAAATATTAACTATTTTTCACTGATATAACATTATTCATTGAAGTTAGTCTAAGTGTCTAACCTTAAAAAAAAATTAATCACTTTTATTTTTTATTTACATTTTACCAGACTATTTTAAGGGAATAAAAAAATAAAGACCAATTTTACAAATTGTAATATAACAAAGAACAAAAATCACCATTAGAATATAACAAGAACTAATTTAACTTTAAACAACGTAATTTTGTAGCGATTATGTCACTTCATTACGTATAAAATAATACTCTATCCAATATTCCAATAGGTGTTATAAAAAATAATTCATTTTTTTAGTTTATTGAATAACCAATATTTTTTTTTGAACAACTAAATTTTATTAAAAACGTAACTAAGCTCGAGACAAGCACATTCTGCAAAATCAGGTCATACAAAATCACTTCATATAAGGAAGAATTCCAATAACACCGTTACACCTTTATTGAATAACCAATTATTATTTGATATATATAATTATAAATTAAATGTATCAAATTACTTAGTTTATTGAATAATAACCAATTATTATTTGATCTATATAATTATTATAAATTAAATGTACCAAATTATTTAATAAATTTAAAAATAAATTGTTTGTTTTTTTTTTTATTACAAAGAGGGCTAGAGCCCAAAATAAATTGTTTGTTATCATCAAAATTAATATAATTAATTAAAAGTAACATTTATAATGAGACATAACACTAGATATGAATCTAACATGATAAGACACCATAATTATAAAGCAAAGATATGGGATATCCGAAAGTGACATCACATAGATCATAGAGTGAGTGATGAACACGACGTCGTTTTGATACAAAGCTGTTTTGGGATCGAATCGAGTGGTACCACTACCAACCAACCATCGATTCTCTGCTCGTGCAACTGTTCCTCCATTTTTCCTTCATTATCGGTATCTTCTTCTTCTCAATTCTCTTTCCCCCTTTTCAGAACTGTTTCCTTTTTATTATTAGGGTTTTTGATTTATTTATTTCCCAAATTACTATCTGGGATTACAATTTTCCGTTGTTTTTCAATTCACCATTCCATTTATTGACATTAAAAATTGTTTTTTTAGTTTTATTTCTTATGATCTGAATGCTATCTTTAATGGGTGTTTTAGCTTTTGCTTGTTTTCAATTGATTAGTTCATTTTTTCACATTCAATTTTTTTATTTATTTTTAGTTTTAATTTCTTATGATCTGAATGCTATCTATTTTTTATGGGTGTTTTAGCTTTAGCTTGTTTTCAATTGAGGCATTCATTTTTCACATTCAAAATTTGTTTATTTATTTTAAACAAAAAAAAAAATTGTTTTTTTAGTTTTACTTCTTATGATCTGAGTGCTGTATTTGATGGGTGTTTTAGCTTTACCGTGTTTTCAATAAGTTAATCTTGAAGATGAGCCATTTGAATTGGGGTTATGCTATTGAATGAGTGAACTTTGATGTGATCTTGAAAGGAGGGAAAAGTGTCAAATCTGTCTTTTTTTTTTTTGTAATTACTAATACGACGATGATATGATTTTTATTTTTGATATGCAATTAGCTTTAGCTTGTTTTAATCATGATTAGTTTTTATTTTTGACAAAAACACAATTAACTAATTTCATTCATAACTGCATTCATAATACAAGATGATATATGATCATAAATTTGGGAACTAGATTGTAGTATTTTCGTATTATAGATCAGGGATTTTTCAAATTCTAGTTCTTCAGCTGATACAGAAATACATAGCAGAATTTGTGTTTGTTTGCTAAATGGTGGCTTTTGATGTTAATATAGTAGCTCTCTAGTTATGCTATGCTGACGGGTCAGCTCATACAGAAATTTAGATGCAGAAATTAGTTTCAATTTATATGGAAAGCTATTTTTTAAAACTCGCAATTATTTCAAAACTCTCTTAATATGTGTGTGTTTCTTTTTCGTCTGTAAGCGCTTCTTGAGAAGTTCGTCCTACTTGGGTCATATTTTGAATTTGATTTCTGATTGTTAATTGGATTGAGCTATCTATCTTTAGTCTGTACCATGAACTTGACGGACTATTTTGTTCTAGCTCAATGATTAGGATATGGATTCACTTCATTAGAAAAAAAAATGAAATTAAACACTTTAATTGATCTCGGCCATCAATTTGAGATTGGTTGGCTCACATCATAGCTTGAGCAAATCATCTTTAAATAATCTTTACTATTGATGTGAGATCGAACAACCAAGATCAATAACTGCAGTTACTACATGGAATCAGAATCCCCATAATTATACATCTATGTTTGAATGGCCAATACATCCACCTATATTGATGTCTAGCATATTTCTTAAAACTAGGGGTGGATAATTATTTTTTTGACTGGAAGGAACCTTTTCAGCTCAAAACTTATTAAATTCTATGCTTTGTACACATTTTGTTTGCAATCATTTCTTCAACATATCCCGAAATGATAGTCATATTAACTATGTAAGCCGAATAGATCATGCATGGTAGGCACTATGGACTGTGAAGATGTTATGATGGCCTTTTCTTTTAATATAGGGTGGTGTATCTTTGTCACACAAGACAAAGTAGAATTAGGAGTGAAGTTGTTAGAGAGAAAGTTGGAGTACCTCCCATCGTGGCAGTAATGGTAAAATAGCATCTTAGGTGGCTTAGACATGTTAGAAGCATCAATTAGGAGGGTAGACAGGATGAAGGTTAGTTAAATAGTTAGAGGAAGATCTAAGAAAACTATAGGTCCGTCAAACCATCAAGAAAGATTTTGAAATAAATGGCTTACTTGTATATGTAGTCCATGACAGAAAATTATCAGTGTTGTTTAATTCCTGTACCTGATCTCAACTAGTGGTAAAAGACTTTGGTTGTTGTTCCTTGTTACTATTCTGTGGTTCTATCCTATTTGCTTGTTTCAGATTTTAGTGTTGAGTTGAGTAAGCATTAATTACTTAATTAATCAATTAATCACATTGAGGACTGAAGGATACCTTCTGATTGGTTATGTGGTTTTTGTGATTCAGAATGTGGAACTTTGCATCAAATTGTATTGCTGGAAACGTGGGACAGAAAAACGATTCTGCAAACCCAACTCATTCTACTTCAGAATGTTCCGATGATGACAACTCTGTCGTAGGAAGAGAGGAAGGGCTTGAATGCCCAGTATGCTGGGAATCTTTCAACATTGTGGAAAACGTGCCTTATGTTTTATGGTGTGGTCATACCCTCTGTAAAAACTGTATCTTGGGACTACAATGGGCTGTCGTGAAATTTCCAACGCTTCCGGTTCAACTTCCACTCTTCATTGCCTGCCCATGGTGCAACCTTTTATCATTTCGTTTAGTTTATCGGGGAAATCTCAGATTCCCTCGCAAGAACTACTTTCTTCTTTGGATGGTTGAGGGCATGAATGGCGACCGAGTAAAATCACATTCAACTTTCTGTGGGGATACTCAACAAAACTGTTCAAGCAAAAGCAGTTTAACCTCAGGAGGCCAAGTAAACCATGGAAACCTTCAAAGGGGGCATGTTCACCATCCAGATACATCAAGCTCCAGCCAGAATCGGGGTAATACAAATAATCATCTCGATATGGAAAGAGTGCATATATCTCTTCGAAAATCACTGATTTTCTTCGTCCAGTTGACAGCAAAGTTCCCGTTGATCCTTATATTTCTTTTGATTATCATGTATGCAATACCAGCCAGTGCAGCCATTTTGGCTCTGTATATTCTTGTTACAATCCTCTTTGCTCTCCCATCATTTCTCATCTTGTACTTCTCATATCCTAGTTTAGACTGGCTTGTCAGGGAAATAGTTGCCTGAGATCAAGCTCAAACTTTGTTCCATGATTTGCCGGCTTCCCCTTTAGTCCTTTACAAGCTGTGTCAGTTCTCTTCCGACATACAGCACCAGTCAATTTAATATAGTAGTATACTCGACTCGTCTTCATTTCAGCTATGGTAAAGCTTGGCTGGTTGGTACTTGGTTGGTACAAAGTCAGTTTTTGGCATTGATAGAGTTGATATCAATCAAAGCTGTGGAAACAGGTGATGATAATGCTCGTGCCATTTTCTGGAGGCTAATATTTGTTTGGCTTAATTCCAGTTTTACTTTGGGGACAATTGTGATACTTGGGTACTATATTTATCAATATCATGTTTTGTATGGTATCGAAATTTCTTTTAATACAACTTATAGTTCTATGTTTGTAAATTGTATATAACAATTGTGTTTGTTTGTTTGTCTGTCTTACATTTGATGTACTATCTGCTTAATTTGAAGTTGGTTCCTGTGCTTGGCTGCTACAAATTCTGTAACTCTCAAGGTTATATATGTTTCATGTTGGCTGTATAATTTGGTATAAATCATGTAAATTTTGAGTAATGTATGTCTAAACTCAAGCACATTATGAATACATAAAGTTGACAGGTAAAGGTGTTTTCAACATGAAAGTCAATTTATTCCATGTGTGTGTCTGCATTGGCTCATATGCAACATTTACATAATATTTGAAAAGTCATTTGCAACCTTAAAAATCAAGTTTGATGGAAGAAAATGTGGCTGTGTAAAAAAAAAATTATGTTTGGAATTAAAATTGTTTTAACCAAAATATTTCAGGTTTATTTTTTCTTTTCCTTTACAACATAAACACACAAAATTAAATACTTTCATACTTTTGTTCTTTTAATATCACTTTATTTTTTGTATCGGGGAAGGGGGTTCGGGATTTCATTCTCATTTTATTCTTACTTTAATGATGAGTATGTCGATGAATTGTGTAGGTTTGTGAAAAGAAAATGATTTGGTTACTTTAACTTTTATTCACAAAAAGGGGTTTTTGTTGAAATAAGTTTTACGAGGTTTTAATTTTTTAAAAATGTTGTAGATTGGGTCTAAGTGTTTATAGATCCGAACGATTTTTTTTATTTTGAGCATTTTAGAAGTTTAGTAATTTTGAAAAAATTTTAAAATATTTTTTTACATGGATAATATTATGAATTTTTTATTATTTGCAAATTTGCACATGTTAAAAAATTTAAAATAGTAAATTTGTATTGAAACTTGTGTATTATAATAATTATTGTTTTTCAATAATAAATGACTACTTTTAATTGCTTTAACATGTGTAATATTGCTGCACATTTTAGACAAACTATTTTTTATAAAATAAAATGACTTGTTAATTAAGAATTTCTTTTAAAAATAAAAGAAACCAAAGAAAAGATGGCCAAACTTCATCACCCACATTTACAATTCATTTAGTCAAAATAAAATAAGTCACAATTTTTATTATTTCACATAATAAAAATATTTTGAAATAAAAAATAATTTCTTTTGAAAAGAATAAATTTTAAATAAGATTTTAATTTTAACAATAAGTATTTTGAAAAAAAAAAGTTTACAATGTTCTAGAACAATGAGAAGAAAGTGAACTTCACCTAGCTTCTTGTCACTTCACAACTTCCACAATTAAGATGAGGTTCATAATTAAACATCCTTGTTGGACAAAATCCTAAGACCAAAATTCCACGTGTCAAAACCATATCCAATAATGTTTTTTCACCAAGAACACACCATTGTACCCACAACAAAACCAAGTACATTAGTTTATGTATGACAACAACAAAAAAGTGAAAAAATGGTGGCAGCAATTGCTGTTTCTTCTCCAAAATCCACACTTTTTAAGAACCCCATTTACTTAAAAGATTCAAGTTCAAATTTTGTTGGTAGTTCTTTAAAGGGTCTATGCTTGAATCTAAAACCAAGACAACAAAGAAGAGATTCATTCAATTTGGTTGTTGCTTCTGCTACAAACTCTTCTGGAACAACAAGCAATGCTAATGGAAGATTTTACTTCAATTTTACTGGTTTTCCTTTTCCACTTGGTCCTTTCCTTAATAGGCTCACTATTAGAACTGAGGTTTGCTATATTTTGATTTTTCTTATATTTGATTTTGTTGATGAACTCAATTGATTTGGTTATTTGGATTTTGTTCATTGAATTTTATATCCATGACATGATATGATGCTTATATAGTTATATGATATACCTTCTTATGTGTTTATTGCTATGAAACACTGACATGCAGACACCGGTATTAATTTGATAACATATTAGTGATTAAATGTATATACTGTGATAATTTGAGTAAATACAAATGATCCAATGTAACCACATGCGTCGATGTAACTACGTGTGTCGTTGTCGTATTGGTTTCAGACACCGAACACACATTCAATTTGAAGTATCGATAATTTAGTTTTGTTTTGGCATTGCATGTAATATGGAAATCTTATTATTTTGTTGTAACATTTCAATATAAGTTTTAGCTAAAATTCTATTTTTGAGATACTAACTACTCGCTTTTGTTTTAATCATGGTGTAGGCTGTGAAGGGTTGTATATGGCTCTTTGAACAAGAGCAGGCATTAGGCTTCAGCAGTGTTTCAACAAACATTAGAATGACAGTTATCAAACTTAAATCTGGTGGATTATGGGTTCATGCGCCTATAGCTCCAACTGATGAGTGTATTCAGGTTTTTCCATTATGATTACCAATCTCTTTTCGTATGCAAACTTGGAATGATCTTTTATGGAAGTAAAAAAAATTCTAGTACATGTTATGTTTTTCTTCTCTTTCACATATTTGGTAGTGTATTGGAATAGTCTCTTCAAGTTGTATAATTGATATCTTGAAAATGCGGTCTACAATAGGACTTTTTGGAATAAATAGCTTAATTAAGCGCTTATAATATAAGTGCTCATCATATAAGTGTTTATGTAAAAACTATTTATATAGCAAAAGATAAAACAATGTCAAACTGTTTTTGTAAGCTTTCTTTGAGAACTTATGAAAATAAGCTGAAAACCATTGATCGCCATGTCATAAGCTGTTCCCATAAGCTCTCCCAAACAGTCTTACAAGTGCTTATGACAGTCGATAAGCTCGAATAAGTTAATCCAAATAGGCTCTAGATTTATAATGAATTCGACTCTTTCCTAACAGAGCCATTGTCGAGACACAATGGTAGTGCACCCTAGAATTTGACAATACTAAGAGAAATGATATTTGTACACCCAAAAAATAGACAACTTTGGACAACTCTCTCTCTCTCTCTTACTCTCATTATATTCTTATTCTCTCTCTCCTCTCATTTTATTTTTTTGTTGCTAAAGAAAAAAGAGGGTTGTCTCAAAAGTTGTCAACTTTTGGGTGTACAAATAACACCACTCACCAAGTTTATATATGTTGTCTAAGTTATCAAACACAACGGTTGCAGCATATATATTAGAATAGAAACTAATGAAAAACACTGACAATTCTAGTAAATATGCCTAAAATCAAATTAAAGTTTACATGCTGGAGATATCTTTAAACATGAGGACAATTCTTCTTTATAATATGATTTTTTTTCCAAAAGCATTCCTTTCGTAGTAATGCCGATTTTCATGTCTTGCAAATGACTCGCATTCTGTAAAATATATGTTGCAACTCGAAGATCATTTGCCGAGCCATCAAAGTTTAAGATAGTACATGATCTGAGGCGAGAAGAAATGCATTTCTTCTAGTGCATTTCTTTTCATAATAATAGACATTATGAGCATGCAAATCTTCCAACCACGCACTAATGATGCGTTGCGGCTTCAAAACACGCACTGAATTAAGTTATTGTCAAACTGATGGGAAGACGCATAGATTACAAGGCTCTGGACACCAGACTAATTAAAATTTGGGTTCGCAAAGGTGTGATAAGTATTATTGATTTGGGAATAGAGTATTTTTTGGTGTATTTCTCTAATGAAGAAGACTATGATAAAGTGCTAGAGGAATTCCCTTTATGAATTCCATATTATTTCGGACTATTGTTTCTTTTGAGCTAGCTGAGTTCTTTTGATTCAAGGGGTGGAGCAGTTTCAGATTTGATTTTAAATTTATTGATTGGATTGTTTCTCTATGCAAACTTTCATTTCTTAATAAATGCTGCAAGGCGACTTCTATCACTTGATCAAGAACTTTGTAGCACTGACTCACACTTCAGTTTAAAAGTTGTGTCTGGTGTCTGACACACTGTTACATGAAGTTACATTCAATCGCTTCTATTTTCTTATTATTATCAGTGTCTACGTGTTAGTATCGTGTTTGGTGTCAGTGTCTGTGTTGGTGGTTTATAGATCAAGAGTGTTAGTTTTGTTAGCGTAGGTATATAAGATCCATGTTATTGATGAGGTGATTTTGCTTCTTGCAGCTTATCAAGGAATTGGGGGCTCCAGTGGAATACATTGTCCTCCCTACTTTCGCTTACGAGCACAAAATATTCGTAGGTCCATTTTCAAGAAAATTTCCACGCGCGCGGGTATGGGTGGCGCCAAGGCAATGGAGTTGGCCGTTGAACTTACCTTTAGAATTCTTTGGCATTTTTCGCGCCAAAACTTTGAAAGACGAGGATTTATCCACTCCTTGGGCTGGTGAAATAGAGCAAAAGGTTCTAAGCTCACCAGAAGTTGGTAATGATAAAAAGTTTTTGCTTTCTTTTATATTAAAGGTCTGTTTGGATCGACTTATTTGAGTCTATCTACTGACATAAGCGCTTATGACACTATTTTAGAGAGCTTATGAAAACAAGCTTGTGACATGTCCATAAGCTGTTTTCCGCTTATTTCCATAAACTCTCCAGAATAGCTTAAGAAAAGTTATAGTTTTTATGAAAACAGTTTTATTTTATTTTACCTTTCATAATAGAAATAGCTTATAAGTAAACAACTATATAGAATAAGCGCTTATGCTATAAGCACTTAACTAAGTTCTATATCCAAAAAGAACCTTAATCTTAGTAACTAAACAATGAAAAGTCTCATTTTCTTATTGTCTTAGGAATTGGGCCATATGTGGAGGTAGCTTTCTACCACAAGCCTTCAAGGACACTATTGGTGACAGATGCTGTTATTTTTGTACCAAAACAGCCACCTGAGTGTATTAACAAAGAATCACTTTTAGCATCTGCGAAAAATGGTTTGGCCGTAAAGATTCTTAGTAAAGGAAGGGAGGTGCCCGATGAACCTGTAATTGACAACAAAAGGAACCTGCAAAAAGGTCGGATTCCGTTTACTACCTACGTTTCTTAATTTATTCGTCAACGATTGACATTACTCACTTTATCCTATAAAGTGAGTTGTCCACTTTAGATGAGTTGGATTCTTTTCGATCGAGTTTAAAGTGAAATTATATTTGTTTGGTGTAATATGCAGGATGGGAAAGAATGGTTCTACAAATCTTGTTCCTTGGTCCATCTAATCTTTTGGAACCTAATGCTAGCTTTGAACAGATGTCAGAGAAGTTGATTGTGTCGCCTATTGTCAAGACTCTGGTCTTCAGCAAAGTTCCCGAAAAGGTAATCTTCTTTCTGTTGTAAGGTAAGGTAATCTTCTATTTGTTTCACCTAATGCAAGCTTTGATTAGTGAAAAAGTAAGGTGCATTTGTGGCAGTTCTTGAAAGTTGAAATCAAGAAAAAAAGTAAAAATAAGGCGCATTTTTTTAAGTTGTTAATGAGGATATCTAACTCGAGGCATTCTAGGGCCGGTCTAGATTTACTTATTTGAGATAAGCTACTAACATAAACACTTGTGAGACTATTTAGGAGAGTTTAGGGAAATAGTTTATGACACGTCTATAAGCTAGCTTATTTCTATAAACTCTCTAGGATTGCATATGAAAACATCTCTCATTCACGTTTTCGCATTGTTTTACTCTGATTTAGGTAAGAGACTGGGTTGATAGCATTTCGCGAGATTGGAAGTTTAGAAGAATCATCCCAGCTCACTTTGCCGCACCAATAAACGTAAGTAGGTCTGATTTCCGCGCTGCATTTGCATTCTTGGACGAGTTTTTAGGCGACCGGTACGATACTTGGCCTTCACTTTCCCTTCTATTCTCATCCATCAAAGGAAAAGCCGCCAGCTATTTTCCTCCTGATGACATGAGAACCTTATCATCACTTGACCAGTTTTTGGTCTCAGTTGGAGCTGTGAAGAAAACTGTTTCAGGAAGAAAGAGGTGAGAGAGAGAGAGCATAGAAATATCATTTGCAAAATGCAATTACTTGTTAACTTTGCAAATGATAATTTACCTATAGTTTTTGTTAATTTAGGAGGTTTATTCTTCTTAAGCAAAATGTAAATGTTTTTCACAATGGAATAGGCATACATATATTGTGCATTTCATATAAGGTAAAGTTGTAATGTGACTCTTAAGACGTTAATTTTTACGCATAGATGTGTTCTAAATTTTCGAAGAGATCAGTCTCTATAACCACGCACATAAAATACTATTAGACTATTCTATAAATAAAGAATAACAAGCCTTGCCTTTTCCATTGATTGACTAGTATTATGATTGTTTCTTAAAGTATAAATTTAATGATTGTTTCTTATAAAAAGGAACAAATTTTTTTTCCAAATTGTTCCTTATAAAAAGGAACGGAGGGAGTATACAATTAGGATTTTCATAATAGTCTCTTATCCATTATGACTATTTAGAACTATTCTATAAATAAAGATATGTACAAATAATATTCTGATAAAATACTAGTCTAATCTAATAAATACGTAAAAGAAAACACAAAAAAACCCTGAGGTTAGATCTCACTATCTACTTGTTAATTGTTAGCAGATCATTAACATAATAGTCAACTTAGTGACATCAAAATTTTAATGTTGAAAATGTTGTCATTAGATTTTTGAATGTAATTTTGAAAAGTTTGCAAGTTGTATTAGATAAAAGGTAGAAGAGAAATAAGGATTAAAACATTTAATTGTAGAGGATTATAAGTTGATTATTTTTGGAGATCAAATTGAGTGTCATTTTCTTAAATTAAATACAAGAGTTCTCACTCTCATAAGAAAATGCAATGGCTTTCGGGTACTTAGATTTCTATGGCCCATAAAAGGGGTCTAAGAATCCAAGTGAAGTTTAACTTAAACTATTGGATAGGATGAAAACAAAAGAGAGAATTACTTTTCGCACCCCAGCACTCTTTTTCATCCCCTTACTTTCCTATTTTGCCCCCTCGCTACTTGTGTAGCGAGTGTGTAGCGAGTGTGTAAATTACATAAATGGTGAAAACATTGTTCGCTTGCTGAGTAGCGGAATTTGGACAGTGGGTTCGCTACCTACAGAGCGAACTGGTCGGCAGTAAAAAAAAAAAAGCCCCCCATGCAGTCAAAAGTGGATGACACGTGGCCAAATGTGATTGGCCACGTGATTGGCCACGTGATGTGGCACCAGCCACTCAAAATTCATGGTGAATTCTATAAATAGGCACCATTTCTTTCATATTTTTTCACCATTGTCTTCTTCGTCCCTCATTCTCTCATATTTTTCTTTTTCTTTGGTTTTTTAGTTGTTATTTTGTTTGTTTTATAGTTAGTTTAGGGTAGTTTTGGTTTTCCTTCGGCCGCATGGTCCGCCGTGGGCTACCCATATTGATCCTACCGGTGTTGTTTAGTCACTATGGTTGGGATCAATATGTTAGTCCACGGGGAATTTTTGTGTCCCATTAGGATCAATATGTTTAGCCCAAGCGTGTCCGACCGAGTTTACAGTTTGGACCGTACAAATGGGGCTTTCCCGTACACAAATGGGATTGTCCCAAGCCATCACAAATGAGGCTTGTCCGCTGAAGCCACTGAACTGGCAGGTGGTACAATTAAACTGTAGGCTTTAGAATGTATTATTTTTGTCTACGTCCTGTTTAATTTTTCCCCAAAATTGGGGTTAAAAATGTGTTATTTTTGTCTAACTTTTCCCCCTCCCAGATTTACTTTTTCCCCTCGCAGCTTTACTTTTAGCCCTCTATTTGGAGGTCACGAATGTATTATTTTTGTCTAATGTATCCATGTTTATGGTTGTAATAATAATGAATGAAAATTGTTGTTATTAATTTTTTTGTTACATTGCAATTTGTCGCTGCCTTTTGTTTTAGTGCTCTGTAACTGATCTAGTTCGCTACTCAGAGAGCGAACCATACATATGTTCGCTACTCAGAGAGCGAACCATATATATGTTCGCCACTTAGGAAGCGAACTCAAACACCATTCGCTCTGTAGGCAGCGAACCACACCAGTAACAGAAACATGCCATGAATCTCAGCACAGTCAGACAGTTTTTTTTTTTTTTTTAAAGATATATATCCAAAGTTGTTATAATTAAAAACCATAAAACCATAAAAGTACATAATATCAAAATATCATTTCATATATATTATAATCTGAGTGATTAATTAAAAAATGTACTCTAACCATTTTACATCAAAAAAATAAAGCAAAAAGTGGTTAGAGTGTTGACTTGAACGCTCTACAAGTTTGAAACTAAACTAATATAATCTAATCCTTAGTTATATCCAACGGTTCAATATCGAAATCATCGTCCGTATCATGAACGCCTATAGCAACCTTAGCACGTGGAGATATCATTTCATCTTGCACAACAATTCCACCATGAGTACGTTTTAAATTGTTGAAGAGTTCCATTCGATGCGCATATCTATCGGGCTAGCGGTCATCACTTTTCAAATGGTGCTTATCTCACATCCTACTAGTTTGAGGTATCGGACTGTTCAACTTCAAGTGTATTTACATGAAATGATCATCGTTCACCCACCCGAGGCACAATAGTTTTTGTCTATTCGGAGGCTCGCCCTCTAACGGAAATTAAGTCTCTGAATACCCGTGACGAGTTAGTACAACAACCCCAGTGTTGTATTTTTGGGCCACTAAAAAAACCATAAACTAGTTGATGACAAGAATTTCTATGGTATTTTTAGGAGTATTATTAGTAGTAAAATGACCAAGAGAGGCCCAAATATGAAGGAAAACCTACAGAATCCAAGAAAAGCATCAAGACAGAGTCAAGAATGCAAAAAGACAAGAAAAAGCCCAAAAAATGAAGAAAATGTGCTGATCATCGTACCACGATGGCTCCCATCGTGCCACGATGGGAGCTGCTTGTTGGCCAAGAAAACAGAAGAAATAAATCTGAAAAATATTTGTTCATCGCAGCACGATGGCACTCATCGTAGCACGATGGCACTCATCGTAGCACGATGACATTACTTAGCGACCAAGCTGATGAAATGCACAGAATCAGTTATAAA
The DNA here is from genome assembly GCA_030408175.1 of Trifolium repens. Taxonomy (NCBI): domain Eukaryota; kingdom Viridiplantae; phylum Streptophyta; class Magnoliopsida; order Fabales; family Fabaceae; genus Trifolium; species Trifolium repens. Next base: position 3,603,953 of record CP125847.1, read on the forward strand.
ATTGAACTGAATCTTCCCATCATACTGCGATGGACCTATCGCAGTACGATGGCTTGCTGAGGCCCATTACGAAAACTATAAATAGAGCTCTCCTCCCATTGTTTAAATAATTCAGAAATAGTAGAACACTCTCTACTATAAAGGAGGTGTTCAGATGAGCTCTAAGGGCATAGTTTTCCCCCCTTACGGGAAAACTAACTCAGCAAGGTATGTTTTCTTTAGGCTTTTATGTTTATGTTATAATTCTTGTAATTTAAATATGGAGTCTTTTGTATAGATGCCTTAGGTTGTGGTGGAGACGATGAACTCCCCTGTGAATATTTGAAGTCTGTGATTGAGTCAAAATTATAATAAATCGTTATTCAGTATTATGTTTGTTATTTACTTTCTTGCACTTTAATAACGTATCTCGTAATCTGGCCGGATAAGCGGGAGCGCTCATAGAATCTATATTAGGGACACCTAATATTCGTCCGGAACTAGTAGTAAATATGCTAGGTGAATAGAGACGGTAACGTCCTGAACTAGTTGTGAACTGAGCAATTAGAGGAGGAATCAGGAACTATGTTTGAACTGAGCACTTAGAAGCTGAATAGCCGATACTAGGACCTAGAGGCATTTGATGGGTGAAGGTAATAATGCATGTGTAATGAATAACTCACCTAGTAATTAGGGTATGTGACACAACGAGGTTAGACTCTCGTAGGTACCTTAGTTATTATTGTAGAGAAACTTCAATATACATAGAGTAACAGTAAGATGTTACTACAATAAAGGAAAAGTCACCGCCGAATAATAATCTGATTAACTATGTTATACACCGTTCATGCCAAATAGGAAGAAGAGAGTGAGTCCAACCACCATACCTATCCTCTATGTTTCTGAATCAATTTATCCTTATATTTTCTGCAAGCATTGCGCTATTTTTATAAAAACCTTTTTCCAAAAACCTAAAGCGAATGCAAATTATACAAACTTAAATAACGCTAGCTAGCGACGCTGCGGCACGATCCATGTGGATACAAACTCATTCTAGACACCTATAGTGTGAATTATTACTCGACGACAGACTGATGCACTTGTCAGACCGTAGTCACTAGTCTATACATGTCTCTCACAATATGCCTCTCAAAGGCACAATCTTCTCTCCCATATTTACATAGAATCCCCCCCTCTCTCTCTCTCTCTTTCTCTCTTTCTGTATATGATATTTCATATTTACTTTCAAACATATGTGATGTTGATTTTATGTTATTTTTTTCCCCCAATTTCAATATTTTCATTTTTATTTTATTTCGTTTTTCCCCCCGAGTAAATATGAAAAAATTATTGTATTTAAACTAGCAAATCTAGGTCATAAAAAAATGTCTCTTTTGTTTAAAAAATAAGTCAAGAAGATATTAGATTCATAAAAAAGATAGAAAAAAATTATTATATTTTAAAAATTATTATATTAGATTCATAAAAATAATTATTATATTTTTCCAACTTGTGACTTTCTATTCTCGCTTCAGTTCAGTCAGTCATTCCAAAGTTAGCTCTCTCGCTTTCGCTCTCTCTTGTAATCCAAAATTCTACTGAATTAGGGTATGTTTCGTGCTTCACCCAGTTCAGTCAGCCACTCCATAGTTAGCGCTCTCTCTCTCTCTCTCTCTCTCTCTCTCTCTTTCTCTCTCTCTCTCTCTCTCTCTCTCTCTCGCTCTCTTGTAATCCAAAATTCCACTGAATTAGGGTATGTTTCGTGCTCTCTCTGAATTTAGGAATTAGGCTTTTTTTTTTATTATATTATGTTTATATATGTTTGTCTGAAGATTTTTTGTTTATGGTTTTTGTCAATTAAACAGAAACAAAATTTGGTTTCTTTTTGCTGCACTTCTGGGTGGATTATTTCAAAGCGTCTTTGTTATCAATAACAATGAAATGTTTGTTAAAATCTGGGATTTTTATGGGTATACTTTTTAGAAATCACAAACGTAATGCATTTGATGCCATTTGGGTGACTTTTCTCCTTTTCAACCTTGGGGGAACTGATAGTTTGGTGTCTTATTCAGTAGATGATAACGAAGTTTGGGACAAGTGTTGTATCAATGTGTTTTATCAAATAATCGTCGGTGTTTATGTTATATATTCATCGTGGATTGATGAACCTGAAACATATATTGTCCTCCCTTTGTTCTTTGCTGCCGTGTTAAAGAATTTCGAAAAATTATATTCGCTAAGAGCAGCTTCTATTGAGGGATATAGGGATGCTGTCAAATCTCCTCCCAATACTGGGATCGACTATCCAAAATTTTTGTACTGGTATAAGCATCCTGTAGGTCGAGGATTTGACCTAGTTTCCGTGGAAGATGTTAAGAAGTTTATGCTAGAAGCAGAAAATAATTTTCGTGATCCTATTGAAATTATTGAAATCAATGAAGATGAATATATCAATACTAACATTGTTGATATCGAAGCTGTTAATCGTGGTTTTGAATTTTTCAAATATTTGAACTGTTTGTTTCTTTATCATCCTATTAGTGTAGAAGAATTCATTAAGAGTACAAAGTTCTTCACCCAAACAAATGCTACAAGTGCATTTAAGATAGTGGATGTAGAATTAGGTTTGTTATATGACTTGATGCACACAAAAGCGGTGATTTGTCATTCAAAAATTGACATGTTTCTGAAGAGTGTTACTTCGTCCCTTATAGTAGCGTCATTAACAACAATATAACAATCAAGTCATATAACAACAATATGATTATATAAAAGTCGACCATGAGTTCCTTGTAAACACTGTTACGGATGGAGTTGAACATATCGATAGCTCTTAACCCATGGAATGGTATACATATAGGCTTTTTGTTGAAATATTAGAAATTCTACCATACTAAGGTAAATAGTTCAATGTTCTTTGGATCTTTTGTTGCTGCTTAAATATGCTTGAATGATATTTTGATGAGGTACCACCTTAAATGAATACTGTTTTTGTTGCTGCTTAAGTATGCTTAAAGTTGCTTTATGAAAAGCTAATTGAAATAGTGTTTTTTATAGAGATTTTTTTTAAAATTTTATGATCCAAAAAAATTTGTAACAAAATAATGAAATGCCTAAAACGATATTTTAAGATAACCTATTTAAAAATAGTGTTTATTTGAAAGTTTTATAAAAAATTATTTGTTAAATTTTTTTAACACAAAATCAAATACAGTATAAAAACTTTTTAAATTTGTCTAACATGTGCAATATTGCATATGTTAAAACAATTTAAAAAAATATTTTTTATTGAAAATGTTTAATGTTGAAAATGTTGTTATTAGATTTTTTTGTGTAATTTTGAAAAGTTTGTAAGTTGTACAAGATAAAAAGTATAAGAGAAATAAAAATTAAAACATTTAATTATAGAGGATTATAAGTTGATTTTTTAGAGATCAAATTGAGTGTCATTTCCTTAAATTAAATACACGAGTTTTCACTCCCATAAGAAAATGCAATAACTTTCTATGGCCCAAATAAGGTGCATGGTCTTAGAATCCAAGTGAAGTTTAACTTAAAGTAGTAATTAGGAGACAATAACTAGCTGAATCAGAACAAAATAATTGGTAATATTTTTTTTTATAATGTAGGCATTTTATTAACTTGAAAGAAAGTTGGGAAGTAGAACCCCTAGCATCATACATTAAAAGAGAGTTGAATAGAGGAGTAACATTTTCCAAAATATCAATAGTAAAAGAAGAAGAAGAAAGATCACATTGAGCCAACATATTAGCACATTTATTAGTTTCTCATAGCTAGTCCTGTCCGTTCGGTCGAGAAGATTGGCCTTTCTTGACCATATTAAAAAGGATGAACGAGCTTGTTTCAAAAATAGCTCTGTTAAGACCAAGATTACGAGATATCAATATGTCAAAGCATAAAACCCACATCTCAACAAAAAGGGAACTACTCGAGCTAACTTTAGAGAAAAAAAAAACTTTTACCAACCAACCATGGTGCTCATGGATTAAACCCCCACAAGGCCACAAGTAGAAGTAAGTACTATTGAGGTTAGAATAAGCACCATCAATATTTACTTTAAATTCATCCGGTTGAGGTTTAATTCAAGTTGTAGTGATCGAATTACTATGAATGATTGAATGTTATGTTGTTGGTAATGATGAGCATTACAAATTTGATCAACTTAATTCATAACATGATACCAAAGGTTGCTCTCTAGTTCAGTCTATTGTGAGAAAATCAAAGAATTGCGGTTCTTTCAAAATAAAATAACCGCAACTCCAAAAAATAGGTTCCACGGTCATTATGTTGTACCAATATCATTGGTGGTTAAATTCTATTCCAACCACGCGAATAAGCCTAAGCTAAAGAATTTACTCCAAAATTCTGGGCTAATGACTTGGTCCCAATATAGCTAATATTTCTTGGTTTAGCCAATAATAAAGAAATGAATGATTCTAATTTCTTTTCTACCAAGTAAAAATGAGTAAATAGAAATTTTAATAATTGAAATCATATCTATATCTATCAATTTAATCTTTCAAATTTGCAAAATAACAATTTGATCCCTTAAATTGAAATATCAATCAAATTTAGTCACTTAGTCAACATATTTTGCTAGTGTGAAATCCATCAAAACTAATAAAAAAAAATATACTTATTGATTTCAATACTATTTTGTTGCATCAAAACAAAATATACTCTCTTCAGATGTATTTAGACCATTTTATTGGGTGGCATTTACAATGCACAAATTGTTAAGAGTATAAAGGGTACTCGGATTTGGATCCTTTTTTTTTTTATCTCTCCAATTTTTTCTCCAATTTTTTTATGTGTTTTTCTTTCTCATAATTTCTTCTCTCTCATAATCATTTGTTTATTTTTAATTTTTCTCTCTTCACACTCACAAAACAAGGAATTGGAGATGGAATTGGAGAGAAACCAAAGGAGATGATCTAAATCCAAGGTATTCAATCTCTTACAATACAAAACAAATTATTATATATTTTGAGGACAAACAAGAGGATCAATACATCATATGAAAAAAGACAAGGAAGAATGACGACAAGAACGACCACTAAATTATAATAAAAAAATGACTTTAATTTCTTCCAATAACGATGAAGCATTAGGAATATCTCCATTAAAAACTACGTTATTCATAATCATCCAGATACACCAAATAATTGCTAATTTAATCAAATGACGAACACATTTTTTTTTTTTGGTCTTAGATGAAGTGATAATCCACTGAAATAAAAGTCACACACAACAATGACGAACACATTTACTTTTATAATTTAAAAACATATTTACTCAAATGAAAATAAATATTGTGCACATCCGACCTAACATTTGCTTTTTGCAAAATAGTACTGAATCTATTTTTTGATAATGTAAAACAAACAACTGTCCTTTCAAATAAGTGAAATAATTGACTCACTCAACCATTTACTCTCTCCCTTTAATATAAATGTAAAATAATTGATAATAAAGTAAGTGTATAATTAATAATTTAGGTATAACTTTGAAAACAATATATACAAATAGGATGAAAAACCACAATTGGAAATGAATCAAGGAGGAGAAATGCTAGTATAGGCACAAACCTAAATCAATATTCCTTAGATACACATACATGATCTTAAAAAATTAAAAGATAAAAGAAATTATTGATGTGACTACTTTATTTAAATTTTATTTTTTCTTATGTATGTATGTATGTGTGCCCAAATGCATTTTTCTTAGGTTTGTGTCCATCTAAGAATTGCTCGTCAAGGGAGTATAAATCAAAAAGAAAATAGAAGGTTGACATTTCTTGTTCATGACAAATTTTTAATGCTTTTAGTTGGAGAGTCATCCTCCTTGACTAAGTTGATCTACCAAGTACCAACTCATATTCAGGTGAATTTAATTTTTTATATATGATTAAGTATTAGGAAATTTTATACATACACAAATATATAAAAGCTACTAAAGGTGCAAAGTTGAGATCATGGAATCCAAGGGAAATTTGTTTATGTCTTTTCTCTTTTCTTACATATTTTTTTGTGTGCTTATGTCAACCACAACTTTGTTAATACTTAAAGTCATACATGTTTCCCTATTCATGCATCCAACTTCTTTTCACAAAATAATTTTTAAAAAAAGCATGACAACTTTATTTTTCATTTTGTGAAAAACAACTACTTTATTTTTCATTTCTTCATAAACTAGCATTCTAGATCTTTGGGAACCCTACTTGGAGATTGTCCAAAGTTTGTGATAAAAATTTGAGACTTTGTTTGGGAAATTGGGACCCTTTTATTGGTAGGTGTAAAAATGTAAGGAAAAGTACTTTGTGACATAATTAAAATGGTTGAATGGGACCTAATAGTCATTTTCACATAAGCTGCATATATTCATTGAAGTGGAGCATGCACCAAAACTATGGAAGAACATGGAAAGTGACTTTACTGCCATTATACAACGATCTTAATGATTGTGGTGGCGACCATTGTAGTTGGAATGATAACAATTTGTAAGTGTTCAAAAAATACAGTTTAGTCGGTAGCTACAAAAATGTTGACACATAAAAATTTGAGTTTGAATTTTTACTCTTTTAATCTAAATTCTTTATATATTAAATATCAGTGAGTTAGATTCCAAAGACTCGTCAACATCAATCCAAACCTCAAACTTCAAAAATCAAAGAATCCATTAATGAAATGTTTATCTAACGACGAGAGTTAAACTCAATTTCTTATGAAGTATGAATAATGTTTATCTAGTAATTTTTATAATTTTTAATCATTGATATTAGTATTTAGTAGATGCAAATGACATTATTTTGTTAGTTATTGAATAAAACATTACATGGAAATACAAGTTCCTACGCTTAATTAATTTAGTTATTACAATTATTTTACATCATGCATGTACAATCATTTTTTGAAACTATGTTTAATAAGTGGTTAGTGACTTACATTTTTAAATTAACAAATTAATATAAGTACTTAATGAATATATGTAAAAAAGAAGTTAACAACATAGTGCATTTTTATGGTTAATAAAATAATAAAATAGATTAATAACACAACTTAATTAAAATACAGTAATTATAATTATGTAAATCGATGTATATATAGATTCATGCTCTTCTTAATTGCCATGAGTTGCATAACTCTTCATTTTTCTTTATATTTACGTTACGTGTATGTCATGAAAATGTACATAGAAATCGTCGAGAAAGGTGTGGTCCTTCATCTTAATTAAAGACAATGCATGAGATTCCATAATCTTTAATTACAAGTACTAATATTAGCTGAACCTTTGGCTACGACAAATTAAAGCAATATTAATTATTGAAGGTACTCACTATACCCGACAATTTGTTTTATCCTTCCTAAATCTAAATCCTAGCTAATCCACAATGATCATGACATTTGGTTTGTGATTAGAGTACTTCCACAAGCTAGCTTCGATCATTTGAATCTATATTATATGACCGAATTTTAAGTTGAGAGTGAGACATCCTAATTTGTTATCTTGAATAGACAAATGTGTTGGTTTTAAATGTTAAGCGGATAACTTTCGTATCGACTATAAATGAACTGTGATTTATTATTCTAATGTTTTAAAATTTTGAGTGGAGATATGACGTTTCTTTCTTATGGTCATGGAACATTTGACATGACTATTCTCTCGAGCTTCTCCTGACTTTCCAACTATGGTATATCAGAGTTGATGGATCCAAACGATGGTGCAAGTGGATGAAAAAACTTCCATTTGAGGGGGAACATACATATAAAAGAAATGAATGTACTCACACTTAAGAGGAAGATTGTTGATATTTTTGTTAGATATATTAGAGCTTTTAGTATTGGGCTTTATATGTTAGTAGTAAAGTAGTCCATTAGGTATTATTATAAATTCTCTTGTAATCCTTATTTTGTCAAGCAATGCTATTATAATATTATTGGAACCCTAGCCGTCTTTATTTTCTCTTAATTTGTATCTCTGATTCTAACATGGTATCAGAGCATGGTACGATCCGCCATGAATCGTTGTTGCTTCCGCCGTCGAATTCCCAAAATTTGGGGATATGTTATTTTGTGTTTGTTTGATGGTTAGTTGTATTGAAGAAAAAAAAGAATAGAAAGTAGCGTTGGAATTGGAACAATTGCTGGAATAATAAAGACGAAGGCTGAGGTCAGGGCATTGATAAAATTGCTATTTGTTTTCAATTGAACAAATAAAAAGAAAAGGCTAGGTATGAAGGTAGCTATGATTTCTTTGAATGGTAAATTTTGTTTAAGTCCTCGTGCAATATTTCTTTTGGTGGAGGAATTGGAAAGGCCAATGGTTTTGTGCTACGATTTTTGTTTCATGTTTAATTGGAATTAGGTATCAGTATGGTATTGTTGATTGGGTCGGTTCTCCCTCTATTGAATTCTTCTGATTGCATTATATTTCTTCCTATTGCACTTCTTTTAATTGCATTGCAATTCTCTCTATTGATTCTGATTGATTGCACTTCTTCCTCTTGATTGTTGTTCTGATTGCATTGCACTTTTTTCTATTGACTTTTTCTTATTGATTGCACTTCTTCCTATTGATTCTTCTAATTGCATTGTACTTCTCCCTATTGATTCTTCTAATTGCATTGCACTTCCCACTATTGCACTTCTTCTGATTGATTGCACTTCTTCCTATCGATTCTTCTGATTGCATTGCACTTCTCCCTATTGCACTTCTTCTGATTGATTGCATTTCTCCCTATTGATTCTTCTGATTGCATTGCACTTCTCCCTATTGACTTCTTCTGATTGGTTGTACTTCTCCCTATTGGTTTCTTCTATTTGATTGCATATATCTATTGGCTGATTCTTATGTTTGGTTTAGTTTGGATTTGTTCGATTGGTCTTGTTTTGGTTAGCTTGGACTGGATTGGATGACTGCAAATTGCTTCTCTCGGTTGGTTAGTTGGGTTGATTTATTTTTAAGGTTAATTTGTAACAAGCGTAATGTTTAGTAAGTTTTAGCTTGATGGGTAATATTAGAAATAAAATGTTAAGTTTATATTATTAAGTACGTTTTTCGTTTTTGTTTGACAAACTTTCGATGATTATTCGTTAATGCATCGTGAGTTTGAGGGGAAGTGTTAGATATATTAGGGCTTTTAGTATTGGGCTTTATATGTTAGTAGTAAAGTAGTCCATTAGGTATTATTATAAATTCTCTTGTAATCCTTATTTTGTCAAGCAATGCTATTATAATATTATTGGAACCCTAGCCGTCTTTATTTTCTCTTAATTTGTATCTCTGATTCTAACAATTTTAAGTGTTAGTTGATTCTGACATTAGATGAAAAAATGGATGTTGAACTTTATAAATGAAAAAACCCATAAAATTAATGCCTTAATATTTTGAATAAAGATGTAGTGTCACTTGTATGATTGCTATTCTAAAATCATGTTAGCATTAGCTCACGAAAACTTCGTGTGTTTGGTTGACGGTGATTAGATGAGGTCTAAGGGGAGAGAGTAATGTATCTTCAAAAATCAAATTTTAGCTCACCTTCAAAATAGGAAAATTTGGAGGGGAGAAAATATTTCTTTTTTATTTGGACTTAATTTTTTTATTGAATATTATTTTAAATACTAAAATTATGGAAATTGTATATTTATATTTTTCCTCCAATAAAATCACTCTCCTCCCTTCATCGAACAAAACACTTTTTTTTTTTAAATATCTCCCCTTCTTCTTCTTTCCATTAAGCACCAAAATGTGTAAATTTTTAATATACGTTGATTGCATACATGTGTTAAACAAATGTAGACCAGTGAACCAACAATCATACAAAGAGGAGAAGTCATGAGAGTCGATAGTTGTTGGAATTTTTCAAAATTGTTGGAATTTTGGATGTGAATAATAAATATCATATTAAATAAAAATAAACATGTTGAACAAAATAATATGACTTATATATTCAATATTTTAAAGCTCTATGTAAAAATATTTTTCACTAAATTGATGTCAAGTTATATATAGTGTTCAAATCTCACTTGCATTATTATTCTTATTCTTACTCTAATGTGAAGACCAACTTGGTATTTTAGGCTCATATCTTGACCCAACAATTTAATAATATTTCAAGTCTAAGGTGGGACATCAACACATATATCTTACTAATCTTAATTAGTAAAAGACAACATAACCTAAAAATAAAGTTATTGACCCAACTCTTGTCCAATGGTTGAATTAGGATTTGATATTTGAGCAGGTTAAAAATTTCTAGAAGTCCAGTAGCAAAATATATCCGTTCATTTTATTAACAAGGAGACTAGACTAGATTACTAAATATATTCACAAAAGTCTATAATCGATTGAATTTTTGGTTTGTTTTGCTATAATATGTGAAAAATTAAATAACACAATATATATTTAGAGTAAATTTTAATTGATTGTATAAGTAGGGTAGGGTAAGACCTGAGCAAATGCAACACAATTGATTATAAGAATAGACGTAGTCGGTGGCGCTCCTCTTTAGTACGTGGCGGTAAAGAAAGATTGTATTGTATCTAAACCTTTTGCATGAGAAAGGATACAATGTCCTTGCCGTTAATAACTGTCGAAATAATGGCTGAAAAATCATGATTAACAAAATATATTCTTACTTTTTAAAAGAGAAAAAATTGAAAAAGATCTAAATCCAATTTATCTCAAAAAGACTCAAAATATATTAGGTGGCCATGTCTTTAATCTAAAATTTCAAGATCAAACTGCAGAAATGCAATAGCATTAAAAGCTCTTGACCAAGAACTTTATGATTCTATCTGATAAAAAGATTGTGATACTCATATTCTATATAAAAAATAACTTAAAAAGAAACTTAAATCTCAAAAATTAATTGTTTACTGACTTTTAGTAATTAATTTTTCAAACAAAATTTAAAAAAACTAGTTTAAGTTTTTGACTCACTGACTTTCTCACCAACCAAACCGACCATCCATTCCTAAATTCTTTAATTAGCTTTCTTATTTTGTGTGCTTTATTTAATTTCTCACTGCCCATTTTTGTCTTCTTAATGACTTTTTTTTTTCCTTAAAGAAATCTAATATCACAACTGTATACACTAATTTCTCGAATTTTATAGAACTCATATAATTGAAATAGCGATAAATTTTCTTTAAATATTTTAACACGGAAAATTTTCTCTAAATTTTATTAACACCGATATATACTCAAAAAAGAAATTGAACTCGAAACTTTGGTCAAACTATAAGATACATGTGTCATCTCATCGAGTATTCCAATAAATAATTAGTAATATAAAAATTCAACTCTCTCTGTCTCTCTCTCTCTGGATTCTGTAACAAACAAATGCAGTGAAGAGACACACACGCCAAACCGAAACCTGAAATACAAAAACAAAACAAAAGAGAGAGATGAACAACACTTGCTTCCACGTTCTCTTTCAGTGGTCCCTATAGCCATCAACATTCACTTTCTTATACTCTCTTTTTCTTTCTTCATAAGAATCACTCTTTCTAATTTTTTCTTCTGAAAACAAGGTATGATATTTTTTTCATCTTTTCATCATTTTCAACAAAAATCATGATCTGGGTTATTGTTATTTTTCCCTAAATGCAATTGGGTTTGTTGAAAGATTTGATTTTTATTGATCTAGATTGGTTTTTAGAATCTCCCCTGTTTCATTTTTCTGTTCTATTGGTTTGATTTCATTTGGGTGTTTCTAAAGTTTTGATTTTTATTTAAATTTTTCATAAAAAAAAAAAAGAATCTTTTTTTGGTTTATCTGATTTTTTTTTTTTGTTTTCTGGACTGAAATTTGTGATATTGTTAGAAATTTTTTGTCTATGTTGTTGCAAGAAATTTTTCTTGATCATTAAGTTTTGCTATGAATTTTGTGTTATGGTGTTATAGATTTTTGTTGAATCAATGTTATAGAAGATGATGTTTTGTTTTTGGATGAATTTGGATTGATCTTATGATTATGATGATTATGATTCTCACCTCCTAGATGGAATAATGTTACATTTCTCAATCTTCAATGATTTTCTTAGATGATTAGTTTCATGATTAATGTGATTGATAATGAATATTCATAATAAGTGCCTTTTTATTTGTTAATATTCATAAAAACAAAGCTTACTGTTTCACAATTATGACACATAATTTTGCAGTACATTTCTGGCATAATTATGACTGGTTCTTATTGCATTAATTTTTTTCCATGTATGTTATTTTTCACAATAAAAGAAGATAATGTATTGATTTGGATTGAATGGAGAAGAATCAAATATGAAAAACAAGTTAGGCATTTTTTTGTGCTATAAAGTTTTTTGTTTCATTTCCATTTTGAGTATCAAATTGAAATATTATTTATTTTTCTTAAGCATTCTATATTTTTTTTTAAGCAAAAAAGATTAAGCGCTAGAAGGAGCGGTTAACACCCACACGCTCTAACCAACCGAGCTATTCCAGCAACTGTTAGTGTTTCGAAGTTATTTTCTCTAAATATAGGCTAGTTTCAAAGATTATGATTTTATAACTTCAATGATTTGTGCTTATTTTCGTACTTCCATTGATATTTTGAATATGCTTTGTCATTTTATTCGTGTTTAGATAAGAATCATTCGTTACATAAATGTATGTCCTTTTTATTTATTTGATGTATTTAGAATCAGTTTTCTTTTTGAATTTCAGGATTTTCGATCTTAATCCTGTTCTGGTATTCTGCGCATCTCATTTTTCATCTGATGGCGAGTGAAAGTGCTGAATTACTGGTTACCTCGGATATAACTAAGTCACCTAAGGTTAAAGTAAGAAGGAACTCTGCCGGCGGCAATGCTAGCTCGGGAAATGGCGATGAAAAAGTTGTTCCTAACTATCTCAGAGCTTCCACTGGTTCCTGTCATGATTTGTGTAAATATGGGAGGGAGCATGCATTTGCATCGAAGGAAAGACGATCTATACCGAATAGAGCTACAAGAAAAAAACTTCATCAAAGTTCGGAAGAGGGCATCGGTCAGGTGATTGCCAGGTCCAAACCACCCGTTGATTCCAAGCCAACAAAGATGCCGACAGTTGTACTCAAAGAATCCGTTGATTCCAAGCCAACAAAGATGTCGACCGTTGTACTCAAAGAATCGGTTGATTCAAAGACTCAGGTTCCTGATGCCTTAGATACCAATGAACACAAACTTCCATCGAAATCATTTGATAGCCAAAAACACGTTGCAAATGAAGTTAAGGCAAACAGGAAGAAAACATCGTCAGCCGAGGTCAAACCATCACTCCTTCTAAATTCTCGTACTTCTCCATCGACAAGTCAAGAAATTTCATCATCAACTGATAAGGAGGTGCAATCACAATCAAAATCAATTCCCAAGAAGGTGGAAAATACATCAAAACCAACTTCCAAAGTCAAAATTTCATCAAAATCAACAGAAGGTTCGGTCGAAGCTGTGTCAAAATTGACTCTCAAAAAGGTTGAAAATACTTCCAAAGTCAAAACTTCATCAAAATCGACTTCCAAGATCTCGGGAGCTTCACCGCAGCTATCTTCTTTAAATGGTAAAGAAATGAAGTTGTCAGCAAAACATTCGACACCTTCGAATTCAAATCGCATTGCAAAGAAGAAAGTATCTTCCTCTATGAATTCCTCAGAAGGCTTTGATGACAAAATAATTAATGGGATCAAGACAGAGAATAAAGTAGCCTCCTCCAAAACAGCTTCAAGAAAACCAATAGCACCTATAAAAGCTTTATCATCTCCAAGAGCTTCTCTTAAAAGAGTTTCAAGTCTAAATTCAAGAAAGCACAATGGCCTCAAAATTGTGTCACATCTTAGGAATCAGAAGACTGCAAAAGAAGATGAGCTCGAAGAACACAACAATAACACCACCACCACCACCAACAACAACAACATCAACGACGACAACAACAACGAGGTGGAGGAAAAGACTTTGTACGTCATCAAGACGGAAAGTGAAAACAAAACTGCGGAATCTGATCAAACTGCAAGCTACGATGATGAGCCGTACCTCCCTCAGTTGTCCACACCTATGTCTTCGTCAACCTCAGTTACTCGATCCTTATCTGACGAAGACGAGGAATCTGAATATACAACTAGTGAATTTGAGGTGGATTCTTTATCGGGAAACTGTGAAATCGAATGCATGGAAAACGAGGAGGCTTTAAAAGTCGAGAAGAAAGGCAAGCCGAGAAAGGTCAAGGAAGTTGAAGACAAGGACTGCGAAATGATAAAACTGAAGTTCAGAAGAGGGAAAGTGGTTGATAATAAAATTGAGAAAAATACTCCAAGGAGGCTTACATTTCGGAGAGCGAAAATGTTGGCAGAGAAAGCAAATGTTAACGATGACGGCGAAAGGAAAAGCTATAAAAAAAGAGATGAAGCATGTAGTGAGAGCAATGATGGTGCCAATGGTCAAGAGAAAGTTGTTTTGAGACACCAAGATGTCGAGGATAAGAAAGATGCACAAGGATTGTTTAACAATGTTATCGAGGAAACGGCAAGTAAACTTGTTGAAGCTAGAAAGAGCAAGGTTAAAGCATTGGTTGGTGCATTTGAAACTGTGATTTCTCTTCAAGACAAAAAACCTTCTACAAACATAGTTAGTTGATGAAATAAATTTGGATGAAACTTTTCTTGTTTTTTGTTTTGTTTTGTTTTGGTTTGTGTAAATAAATTGTAGGAGAATAAGCTTTGGCAGAAAAAACTTTAAGTAAAGGTAGAATTTTGCCTTGAATTGTTCCTAGAAGCTTTGATTGTAGAATTGACAAGAAAGATTTTGTGTTTTGAACTTACTTAACTTGCATCATATACTTTTCTTATTACATAGTTTTTATTGTGCTTTGGTAGTCAATAACCTTTGTCATTGGATGCAAATTAAACTTGAGAAAGATTTCAATCCACTCCCATATTTTTGTCATATTTGTTGAAATTACATAAAAGTCACTCTTGTTTTGATATGGATTTTTGTGATGTGGTGTTTTGGCCTTTTGTTGAATAATGATCAATATAAGGTAATGTTTTGTTTTTGGATTGATCTTATGATACTCACCCCTCAGATGGAATATGTTGCATTTTCTAGACTCGGTACTTGACTGACTCAATGACCGACTAATTTGATGGACACTAATTCCACCGTCCACTAGTCAAGGGTGTATGGATTGACGCAACACAGGAAGTGGCACCAGGAGAATTATATCTTGACACCTTGAAAGGAGCACAGTCCAAGGTTCCAAATCTTCACCACCGAATCAACTCATGTGGGATTACTATTTCACAATTATGACAAATAATTATGCAGTATACAAGTGATTTCTAAGACATTACATGATTAGAATGCTGATTTTTCTTTATGGCTTTATTATGGCTATTGTTGCATTATTTTTTTCTTTTCATGTATGATATTTTTTTAATGGCAAATGCTAACCTATGCCCCAAAGGCACATGTTAAGCAGCATTTAATTAGCTAATATCTCATTTAATTTACTTTAATAATAGCACAAGTCAACTACAATAATTAAAACATATGATCCTATTAATTATTTAAAAGAATTGCAAGGCAAAGAACTACACTCATGCCAAAGTATTTAAGGTGCACGCGCTGCTACTGTTTTTATTCTTTTTTTTAAGCTGAAAAAAAAAAATTAAATTGTAAGTTATATTATCCCTTTTTTTTTAAGCTGAAAAAAAATTTAAATTGTAAGTTATATAAGATTTTAAAACAAATTAGTAGGGTTTTAAATAAAGGTCCGCGACCGTGAAAACGGCAGTGACAAACACAACTTTGTCAATTGCCGATACTGTAACCGTTATTACTGTTTTTTATATTAAAGAATAAATTGTGATTAATTCACACCGCGACGACCGCAATTAGTGTCGTAACACATGTACTAATCGAAATCGTAAAAACCTTTACGTAACCGAAACGCGACCGCGACCGTTTTTTAAAACCTTACATATTAGCAATTGAAAAACTATAATAGAACTAACAATTGTTTCATCACAACATAATATTATAATATTATTGTAAAAAACAATATTCACTGAGACAAAACAAAAAACAAAGCGCTTAAATGTTTAATTATATTCTAAAAATAAAAAACTTAAATAAAAAAAGGGATAAAAAGCATCACGGTTTTTTTTTCAATTTAAATAAAAAGGGATAAAAAACTTAGCAGCGCGTGGTTATAAAAGCATCACGTTTTTCTTTGGTAGGAGGGTAATTCTTTTGCACCATAATTAATAGGATCATATCTTTTAATTTATTATAGTTGACTAGTACTATTATTAAAGTAAATTAAATGAGATATTAGTTAAGTAAATGGTTCTTATCATGTGCCCTTGGGGCATAGGTTAGCGGAACCCTTTTTTAATAATAACATTATAACCGAAGAGAATGTATTGATCAGGGATGAATGGTGAAGAATCAGATGTAAAAAAACAAGTTAGGCAGTTTTTTTGTGCAATAATGATTTTTGATGTATTTCATTTTGAGTTGCAATCAGAATATTTTGAAGCTTTTGTTAAGAAAAAAAATGAAAGTAAACGCTAGAAGGAGGGGTTGAACCTCCGACCTTGTGGTTAACAGCCACACGCTCTAACCAACTGAGCTATTCCAGCTATTGATAGGATTTTGAAGTTTTTTTTCTAAAATTTGACTCTGGTTTCTAAGATTATGATTTTGGTGAAAGGAAATTAACTTGTATTGAGTGTATTTTGAAATGAAAAGTATAAAATAGTTGTATTAAATAATCTGTTTGGATTGATTTATTTTTATCTATTGGTATAAGTACAAATATAAATACTTGTGTTACTGTTTGAGAGAATTTATAAAAACAACTCGTGATATATTCATAAATTGTTTTAAAATTACTTGCATACGCTCTAGAAGAAAAAATATAAATGAACATAGTTTATACGTCGTTGAATATCGTGCGTAAATGAGTCGTGCTATATAGCACTTCTCTTGTGATAAACGCTTAAATTGTAAATATTTAATTAAATTGTTTATTCGAACATAATAACATGAAGCTACTACTTTGAGGTTCTAAATGAACACATAGTGAAAGTGTTTTGACCTGGAGCAATCCCATATTGTTGAGACTTTGAGAATGATTAAGCATTCAAAAGTCAAAACCACAGAACTTTTGAATAACTTGATTAGTTGATTCTTGCAATGGATGATGAGAATACAAATTAATTACAACATATGTACATAACCAATTATTTTCTAATATGGTATTTTTAATATTCTTTGACAACTATTCTCAAACAAATATTAAGTATAATTTTTTTCTTCAATTCTAAAAGAAGTTAGGTTTTAGAATCGTCCATTTGAGAAACAGATAAAATTTATGTGTAAAATATTAGATATCTTATTGCTTATCCAAACAAACTGCAGAAGATTGTATATCCATTCACTTTTGTAAGATAGGTTCAAAACCTTATTTAGGATATGATTGGGGGATCTGAACTCTTTCTGGTAGAATCACACATTTACAAAATAATAAATTTTGGCCATTAAATTGAAATTGGTCAATTCAAATTAAACATAAGTAAAATCAATATAAAACGATCTCAACCATTAAATTACGACCAAATAGTCTAAATGAAAAATTGTGTCTTACAGTTATTACATGAAATTCATTTCCATGTTCAGATTGATGCCACTTTCACGTTTGTAGGAGTTGTGCTTATATATATGGAGGCTACCTCAACTATCTCAAATCCTATAATAAGGTATGTTCTTAGCTATTCTTAAATGGTTCAAATATAAGTCAAATATATTTCTTATATTATTTAATACTAAATATTTTTATTTAGATAGTTTATTTTATGCCTTAAAGACATATGTTAACATGATCCAAATTTAATCCATGGCTTAAGAAAATACTTATGGTTGCTTTGCATGAGACACTACCTTAACTTATGGCTGTTTTGCAATAAATTAATGCAAAAAATGAATGTACTTTAAGTGTTTGACATGGTCATGCAAGCAAAGCAATTGAAAAAATTGCAATATTTTGGAAATAGAAATATGGTTTAAAAGAATTTAAGATTTAGCTCAACTGACAATATTAATATTGATATATAGGTTGAACTGTTTTATTCAAGTTTAAATCTAAAACTTTATACTATAAGTAAATTTTAATAGTATATCTATCATTTTATTTAAGATAAAAAAATGCTTCAGAATCACACTAAGTAAAAAAATTAAAAAAGAGTGATAAAATCTCAACTTAATTGCATCAATAGTGACTAAATTCCTAAAATCCAAAGGGAGAATAAAGCTCGGGGGACCCCATCTTGCCCTATCTTCTCATTCTATGGAATGAATATGGAATAACTTAATAAGATTTAATATATTATTTTTGATATGTATAATGTATTCCTCTCATTTTAGGTGATTCTATCTGATGCATGTCAATCATGCATATCTCTTTAAATTAGAACTTGTATATAATTTTGTCACATTATAAGAATCTAATACTATATTTATTTTTATTTGATAAAAAAATACAATGGCTAAAATAAATAAGTGAAGGTTCAACTCTACATATTTAAGACAATACAATAAATATAAGTGAAGTGTTCAGCACTAAAAAATATTTAAAATTTTATTAACGACATATATTATTGTTTTAAAATATAAGTTAATAGTTATTATAATTTTTTTATTGAAATATATTTAATTGATAATGATTTTATTAAAATAATAGATAATAAAAATATAACTCGTAAAAGTTAAGAGTTATCTCTACTCCCATAATTTATTATATAGTATTTGTTGCCAATTTGCAGTTATATAAAAATCTAGTCACACTATTTATTTTTATGGAATGATCTAGCTTATTTTTGACTCCTAGCCCCTAGGTATGAGAGAACTATAGTATTTACACAAGTTGAAGAAAAAAAATTATCTAATAAAGTTCTTAAACAAGTTTTTTAAACTTATGACTACTTGTTTTTTAAAAATCTCTAAATGTTTTAAACAAGTAAGTCATAACTTTAATCTCTAAATTTTGAATATAAATAAATTCATTTTGAAGGTAAGAATTCCATTTTGATAAAAGCTAGCATGTGCCCAAATGACACATGTTAATGATTTAAAAAAGAAAATATTTTATTATTATTTATGCATCTAATTCACTTTTTCAATTTGATCAGAAATTAACTGCACAAAATTTAAGATAATATTTCTACTTTTGAATTCTTAACTTATGTTTTAAGGGCACATGTTAGTAAGACCCTTTAATTTTTGTGTAAAATTTTCTAATATAATTAGTTACTGTTAAATAATGATCAAAGACATCGAATATTATATAACAAATTCTTAAAGTATTCTTTCAACCATTCTTTAATCCTATGCTTGATAAAATTTGTTATTTGCATCGCATTTGATTTTTGACCACTTGAATATGATAGGAAGCTTTATTTATTTATTTATTTATCCTTTTGATAAAGATGGGAAGCTTTATATGAAGTCACCATCTTCAGCTATATTTTATTAAAGATATTTTTGTTTCCATATTTGCTTTGCCGTCACTAAACCTAAATTTCATTTTCATTTGTTTCTTTTTATGATTCCCTCTTATCCTATTTGGTTGTGAAACTATTGATAATATCCACCATATTAATGTTCATTCTCTTGGCCGTTTATGGATATTTTCTTTGCAACTAACCAATACTATCAAGATTTTATTTTCTTGATATTGGAGCACATATAATTAGCACCAAGTGGGAAAATAATTAGTTGACTTATCAATGAGGTTAAAACTTAAAACTTGATTATAGGCCATGGCCATGGGACAAATATATATATATATATATAATTTATACACTTGTATAAAAAATATTAATCAAATAGAAAAGTATATATTTTATTATATATACACACCAACATCACATTGGTATAAGTGAAAATTTATTCAAATCTTGTAACAAAAATCTCAAATTTGAGTTTTTTTATTTTTTATTTTTTCATATATCATAGCTAATAAAGTTAGAATTTAGAACTTTCATTATTAATTAGATCAAATTTTGTGGCTTCTCAAATTTGATTTTTTTTATTTATTTTAAACTTTCACCACTAGTTTAATTTAGTTCAGAGGTCAGTTGTGGTATCAAGTGGTTTCAACTCCAATTGCAAAATTTTTGTTAATGAAAAATGTGGTTAGAAGGGAAGATCATATTAAAGGTTGTAAGATTTGTCATAGATTCTAATTCTTTGACAAAGATTAATTGTTGACAAGTCTGTATACATTTTGCACCAATATAAGTTAATTAAAAAAAAGTACTGTATATATGTTATAAAAACTAAAGTAACATAAAATGACTTTTCTATTTAGAAGATTATGTATTTATATTACTTAATAAACCATAATTCCAAGTCAATTAATAAAATGACTTTTCTATATATTTAGAAGATTATTTTCTTTGTTTTCATCTCAAATTTAACATGTATATTAAATTAAATTAACATGCAAGTTTTTTTTTTTTTTACTTTTTTTAATTAACATGCAAGTTTAAGATGTAGTGTAATAGTAAAAAGAAGTCTTGCAGTGAGTCGATAAATATAAATATTTTTTAACACTAAATTTTTTCTTATTAAATAAACTGAGACATCATCCTCTTATTTTAAATAGATAAATAAATAATTATTCTTTCAAAAAGCCTTAATCTAGTGGGGTAATTTTTGTTGATTAAATCTAGTGGAGTATGTATGCTCGTAAGCACCTAACCTTTTTCTGATTAATAAACTCAAGGTATCCCTCAATCAATGGATGTTAAGAGGAATATTCCACCACCTACACTTTTACCCCTGAATCTCCTAAATAAATTTCAACTATAATCGTTGTTAATATCGGAATCAATTGCTTAGAAAAAACATAATTTAATATTTTTTCATGAATGTCAAATTTTACTTATTTCATTATTGAATTTGTAGCAACTTGATGATTAGTCTCATATTAAGCTCAAAAGCCAAAAAGCCTAAGCTGTGGAAATAAATTAACGCTCATATTAATTACAAAGATTCTAATTACAAAAGAAAACAAATATTTTTAGTACGGTTGTTAAAGCATTTTAATTTTTTTTTGAAATGACAATTTTTTATCTTTTAACTTAGTTAAATCTATTAATTCAAACAAAGCAAATTTACATACACATTTTATTTGTGATGTTAATCCATTGGTTCTTAGAAGAAGTCATCTGATAAAAAAACTGTTTTATTCATAATCGAATATGAGTTTTCTTAAACTTTTCATCTTTTAATAAAGTTTATTAACTATTTGAACTCAATATTTTAAATTTAAATAAATGTGTATCATTTTTTTAGCAATGAAAGTGTATAACTTAATAATAAGAACATTATCAATTGTGTGGGAACCTCGCGTGCATGATAGATTGGGTCTCACCAGAGTCAATTCTCTCACAAAATTTGAATTTCGAACCTCACTCGAAATCGATTGTATTTCCTCCTTTGTTCTCCATAGCTATCCCAATAATAAACCCATTTAGGCAAATGTTAACGAGTGCCCCCGTGGCACTCTTTAAGCACCTTAAATAGTAAGGTTTTATGAAATTTTTGTAAAAATGTGTAAAGTCAATGTCTTGGAAATTGAAATGTTTCATTTTTAAAAATAATAACTTCTATAAATGGAATGCTTAAAGAGTGTCCCCAGCAAGACCCTAAAATTTATCCATAAACTAAGTCCTAAGGTGTACTCCCTCCGGCCACAAATATAAGCAAAAGTGCACTTTTTAGATTTATTAAATAATGAATGTATCTAAACTATAATATATACCAAATACATCTGTTATTAAATAAATCTAAAAAATGTACTTTTAATTAGATTTGTGGTCCGAATAGTATGTTGCTTTGGAATCTGCATTTACCAATACCAAAAGTGATGCACACTCAAAAGGAAAAAATGAAAGCCCAAAAATTTAGAAACCTGACACGTGTGATGCGTGGACCAAAGCTTGAAGAATCTATTGAATCTATCTCTTGCTACTAATTATCATACATGGTGGTCGAACCAACTGCTTTGTCTGGACATCGACTAATATTTTGTATTTGTATTGACACTGTTGCATCACTGTTGTAGTTCTCCTAGGCACGCCTTGTGCTGAAGAGATAACTTTATTTTTGTTTTATATATATATATATATATATATATATATTTCATTTTGGCTTGTTCAAAAAAAATTATTTTATGTTAAAATTCGCAAGCATACCCATGTGATTTTTTGATATTTTTAAGGAACTGTTGAAACAATTAGTATTATGTTAAAATTCGTTTTTTAAGTTTTTATTTTACATACATTAAGAAAATTAAATAATGTTTTAATTTTTAAGGTTAATATTATAGTTACAAAGTTTTATAGTTGTTTTATTAATCAATGGTAAATCTAGGTTTAATTAAAAATAGAGTAGTGATATTTGTACAATCAAAATAGTTGTCAAAGTAGACAACTTAGATAAAATAGGTGAAACAATAAAATAATAAAAAATTAAATTGTAATAGGATAGTGTAAAAATAGTTATTGGACAACTAAAATGATATCAAAATAACATTTTTCTTAAAAATATATGCGACACACAAAATGTGATTAGATTGACCTAAGTGTAAAACTACTAAACTTTAGGTTCACTAATGACAGTTTTTTTATTAAAATTTTATTGGACTAAATCTTGCATACTTTTTCTCTCTTAATCAATTTTCTCAATTACACGGAAATTGGAGATTGAATTTTTATCTACTTGTTTAGAGAGTATTTTATATATATATATATATAATTGTTTAATTCTAAATTTATATCTTCTCAAACGGTATAGATAAATAAAAATGGTATAAAATACAATTTAAGGACAAATAAAAATATGTTATAAAAATCATATAAATGGGGATAATATAATATTGTTATTATTTACACTTTCTCTTGCAAAGCTTTGATCTTGTTCCTTTTTTTAGTTCCTTTTCCACGGGGCTGGTTATCCTGCATAAGCCCAAAGCTTATGCACCATGCATAAGTTGCTATGCGCGCCCCCCAGTTTGCTACGCGCGCCCCCCAACTGCTCACCCCCCCCAATTGCTACGCGCGCCCCCCACCCCAGCCCCCCAAAATTGCTACGCGCGCCCCCCAGCCCCCCCAAATTGCTACGCGCGCCCCCCATTTTCTAGCACACCCCCCAGTTTACTTTTTTTTTTTTTTTTTCTTTTAGATTTTTAGCACACCCCCCATTTTCAATTAAATAATTACTTTTGTTCCTTTGAAGTACATACTATAAGAGCCCATTTTTCAATTAATTGTGTTGGATGATTATAATATATAGCCATATTTTAATTTAAAATTACATACTAAAACATGTACTATAATTATGGAAACCATAAGAGATCTACTTTGGTTTCACATAAAACACTACTGAAACCATTAAGTCACACTTATGGTTTCAGTTAAAATATTTATTTTAAATTAAATATGGATATTTTATTAGAAACCATAAGAAGGCTATTTTGGTTTCAGATACAAAACTAGTGAAACCATTAAGTCACACTTATGGTTTCAGTTATAATATCAATTTTAAATTAAATATAAATATTTTATTTGAAACCATAAGAGAGCTACTTTGGTTTTCAGATACAACACTAGTGAAACCATTAAGTTATACTTATGGTTTAGGTTAAAATCATTTTAAATTAAAATGAATTTTGACATAATTAAGTACATTAAATAGTTTTGAGTACAGGTCTCTGAAACCATTCCACAGCACAAATGGTTTTGGAGTACACATATTTGAAACCATTCTACAGCAGAAATGGTTTTGGCGCATGTAGTAATGGGGGGGCGTAGCAATGGGGGGCGCGCGGAGTAAATGGGGGGCTGGGGGGGTACTTATAGTATGTACTTCAAATGAACAAAAGTAATTATTTAATTGAAAATGGGGGGTGTGCTAGAAATCTAAAAAAAAAAAAAAAATTAAACTGGGGGGGTGTGCTAGAAAATGGGGGGCGCGCGTAGCAATTTGGGGGGTTTGGGGGGCGCACGTAGCAATTTGGGGTGGCTGGGGGGCGCGCGAAGAAATTCCTGGGGGCGCGCGTAGCAATTGGGGGGGAGCAGTTGGGGGGCGCGCGTTGCAAACTGGGGGCGCGCGAAGTAAACAGCATCCAATGGCTGGAAATGCCTTATGCACCATGCATAAGGATGGGCTTATGCATAATAACTTTGCCCCTTTTCCACCACTCCTCTCTCTCTCTCTCTGCATTTATCAGCTTCAACTGTTTATGTTCATTTCAGTTCTTTTCCTGGACCAATTTGCCCCTGCTCAGAGGTGAAAATTACCTATGTTCAATTTGCAACTTTCAATATCAATTTGCTTGCTTTATTTTTCTTTGTTATTGATTTTGCTGTTTTCTCAATAACCCTTTTCTTGTTTTCTTCAATTTCATGTACAACTCTTCATTTTTTTTATCCCCTTAGGGTTTGGGTTTATATATGTATCATAAAGATTGTTTTTTTAGCTGAGATAAGATACAATTTGGGTTTTGTTTTGTTTGTTTTTAATCTAATTGTAAGTTTATATGATCCAATTTTTGAGGTTGAGGTTCGAATTTGATTGATTTTCTTCATTGAAGTGGTTGGTTTTCATTAATTTCTAATTTTGAGCTGGGATTATGTGAAATCTAGTGATGGGTCATTTTGGATTTCTCTCTCTAGTAAATGAATGGAAATGTTAACTCACTTTGTTATAGATTGTGTTGTTGTTAGGAGATTGGAATTTTGATTTCACTGAATATTGATATTTTTCTGTTACATTTGCTTAATTTTCCCTGTGCCTTGAATTTTGGAAAATTTTGAACTTGTGATGCTTGTTGAGTTTTGAAGAAATTTAGTCTAGTGTTGTCAATCGCGGATTGCAGAAAATAATACTTTGTTCAAATTCTGTCACATAACACTGCTATACAATTACTATAGCAGTTATTTGACAACAAATTATAATAAATAGTGTATTGCGCAACAATAGCGGTTTGTTCAAATTCTGTTACGCTATAGCACCTCTAGCAAAAATGATAGGTCGCTCTTCCTTCCAATTAGGGTCTAGGAAGCTAGAATTAGACACAGGGCACAACTAAGATATGGCAACACGGTGAGGATGATACAGTAAGTTTTAGAAATTATAGGACCCGACACAGCGATGGTTCAACATAGTGTAATTTAGCATAAAACCACAAGTAACTAAAAGAAAGAATCAATGTTTTAAGAGTGAATGTTAGTTAACAATAAATAAAAGTATAAAATGTTGCTAGGAGTATCTAAAGTGTCTACAATGGGTTTGGTGACTACTTTGAAGTGTAAGCAATTGTTTTCTTTTCGTTTTGTTTGCCTAGTTTTGTATTGGTTTCTTCTGTTGTCTTGATGTGTACCGCTTATTTTGTCAATGTTTATTTTTAGCAAAGTATGTGAACAGAAAGTTGTTACGAACTAATAATTTTCTGTGTTTCTTCAGATGAGGGAATTGATTCTCACAAAGCAGCACCGATGCGTGCACTCTTCTTCTTGCCAATGCATTAAAGGTCATTTAAGCGAAGACGTGATATTCTTGGTGTTTAACAATTTGAATTGGAACCCGAAGCTAATAGCTACTTTGTCATGTGTGTGCAAATGGTTTGATGATCTTGCCAAGCGAGTTCTATGGAAAGAGTTTTGTCGAACAAGAGCTCCTAAGATGATGATTGATCTCCAAGCTAGTGGAACTCATAGTATCGATGGAAATTGGAGCGCCTTAGGGAAGCTTCTTATATACTGTTCAGGATGCAAGAAAGGCGGTTTGTTCAAGAACATACAAATCCCTGCTCATTTCGTTTACAGGACTAGATTTTCTAAAACGTCAGGAAAGAGCTTTCTTTTGCCGCAATGCATAAACGATGTTTTGTATGTGTCTGATCCTTGTGAGCATCTTGACCAAGGTGAAGGAGATATAGGATTCTTCCGCGGAGTTTTTAAGTCATTTGCAACTACAAATGTAAGGAGGATGCTTATTAACAAAGGCGCAAAACTCCATCCCACAGAGGTTTGTCCTTATTGTAAGGCAAGGTTGTGGAGCATGCTGCAGGCTAATATGATACCACAAACCGCTAGTTCCAGGTTGGGATCGTATGAAGAATGTGTTGATTATCATGTGTGCCTTAATGGCCACATGGTTGGGATCTGCACCCTGTTACCATTGTCTGATTCCGAAGGGGCGTCAGAGAAGGAGTAAGATGATGATTCTCAGGTATTTTCTCAGTTAAACTTACATTTCCACATATTTCCACCGAAAGACAAACATTTTAAAGAAACAAGGTGAACAAATACAATACAATTTAATTTTGATACATTGTCAAGTGTAACAAGTTTTACACTGTCAACATCTCACAACAATATCTGTGACTTTAGAAGTAAATGTGCTACTGTGCTTAAAGTCAAACATTTTTACTGATCTGATGATTATGATTTTATGATCGATTGAATGTGTAAAAATTATTTACACTGACAGTGTATATGAATTAAATCCATACAATAAATGTTTTTGAAAGGAGTTTATGATGTAAATGTAGGTAAAAAAAATTAATATTTTGAAAAGCATTTCACTGGTGCTGACTATAAATTAGGAGACTTTGAAGTAGCATGATTTTATATCGTATTGTAATTGTTGGCACTCGTTATATTTATTATGGAAAATGCTAACTAGTGCCCCCGGGGCACTAGTTAAGAATACTTAAAATAGTAAAACTACATTAAAAATAAGAAAAGTGTTGTTTCCAATGCAAAATTTGCTTTTTTTGTATCCTTAACTAGTGCCCCCCCCCCCCCCCATTTATTATTTATGATCACTGATATAATTTGACTTAACACAACAGGTTACTGCAAAACCAGTAGAATACATTCTGCATTTGCAAATGGTAATTAGTGTTAGCTTCATTTTTTGTCAATACAACATTACCTATTAATGATATTTTAAGTTCACTCTCAGAACACAGCTTACATTACTATCTGATGAAAAATTATATTTCTTGTCAAATTTATATCAAAATAAAAAATGTTTAAAATTAGTGGCATTTGCGATCAGGTGCCTTAAGGGCACGAGTTAAAGAATCCATATTAATGATTTTTATTGAAATTTTTAACATTTGATGTTACTAATGCATTTTCCCCCGATAAAAGCTATTTGTCATTCTAATATGTTGGCATCAACAACATCACTAGAGAGAAATGAATCCCAACTATGTTGGCATCTTAGACCCTAACACTATGTTACCAATGCATTTATTGCTATATTTATTTCTTAAAAACCGTTTCTATTTCTTGATCGTTTAATACAACTCTAAGGGATTTTTTTTTTTTTTTGGTAGTGAACTCTAAGGGATTTTGTATTACCTACTTTATGCTGAAGATATGACAATGTGACATTTCCTTGACAGATTAGCATCCAGTCCCCCCGCGAGAAGTTTGGTTGAACACACACTGCTGTTTTGCTTATAGGTAAATTTCATTCTAGGGGAAGCTCAGAAGTGCCACTGTGATTTTATTTAAACCATTTGCCTGATTTTGCTATCTCAACCATGCTAGCATTTTCTACAAAGGGAAAGATTTTAGCAACAATTTTTCTTGATGAATCAGATAGAAGGATGTTGCTGTGAACTATGTTCTATATCATGTATATTGTGATGTCTTGATATCTGAACCTGAGTAACCAATTTGGTGGTGCAATATTTCATGCTTGTTAAGAATGTTTTTGATTCACTTGCATGTTCTTGTTCAAATACATTTTTTGCTTGTTCTTAACCATTCAGTACCTAGGAGAGGAGGCTCTAGTAGTGTGAAACTCGGTCAAGAGATAAGTAGTATATCGAACTTGGATACTTCATTCGACTATAACTAAATTTTATTGACCAATTGAGTTAACAAACATTTAGTTTCATATAAACTCATTTGAAGAGTGTACACACCCCTGCTAAATTCGCTTGAGCAAAAATAATACTTTAAAGCACCTTTTCATATGAAGGATTTAAATCACTTTACAAGTAGTAAGGAATGTAGAATACTTACTAAAACAGGAATTTTTAATAGTACTAGTGTATTGTTAATTTAGGAAACTACTGGTTTGAATAAATACTTATTAATATTGAACTAGTAAAATACAAGAGTTGTTTTTTCCCCTTTGTAACCTACATTCACGAAGGCATTCACACAATGATCCGCTTCACGATAGGAATGACACATCCGAATCTCCCAATCTATCTCAAGCATCCGCACAATGTGTTGGATCGATCTACTACCAGAAACACTGCTACTAGTCTTGGAATTCGAATTATTGACCACTACTTTCGAATCCATGTGAAGTCAACTCGCTTTAAACCACGAGTCAACGTCAACTGCAACCCCACAAGAACTCTCCATGATTCTGCCACATAAGCACTCCGACGTCCCACATATGCATCATATTTTCATGGCTATGGGAGAATCACACAACAAATGCATGGTATTCTCATGCACATCTCTGTAATGCTTATTACCCGAGTGCAATAAGATTTCCTACTGTTTGTGAGAGCCG
This sequence comes from Trifolium repens, assembly GCA_030408175.1. NCBI lineage: Eukaryota > Viridiplantae > Streptophyta > Magnoliopsida > Fabales > Fabaceae > Trifolium > Trifolium repens. The sequence goes on from CP125847.1 coordinate 3,632,569, forward strand.
ACTAAACACAAGAAGGCCCTTATTCTCTCAGCACCTGCAACTGCCACACCTGCTTTCGGACTTGCAAACATTGTGCAGAACTGAAATTTGACAGTAAGCAAGATGCTAAACTGATAGACAAACTTTGTAGTTCAGCATCAAACCAAACACACACACATATCCATATCAATCTCCACTGCAGGAGGCAGAATTGCTATCATCTTGTTCAAAATACAAGAGTTTAAAGAAAGAGAAGCATTTAAACAAAACAAAACCATGAGATCATTTAGCCTCAAAACAGAATCAGGATGCAGGGTGAAAATGAAATAATGATAATAATGATTTAAATATATAAAGGTACTAAACAGATTAAGCTGTTTATAATACATTGAATTGAATGCATAAAGCATAATCCAAGTAAATGAAAGAAAACAGGAACTTCCCCTAGACCTACTTCATAAAACCATCATTTGCTGCTATTGATGAACTTAGAATACAGATTGGAAACCAAAGCTTTGCTCTTAATGCAGACATAAACCACACTTCTTCATCTAAATAAAACCGAAGTTGGAAAATAGCCCTATGGGTGGAAGGCGGGGGCATAAATTTAAAGTTCGAGAGAAAATCTGTAAAAGGGTTATGTATTTTCTGACAGTGAAATGAATACAATACTACTAGATTATGTTACAACCAAGGTAATCAAAACCGGATCAAATAGACATGAAACCTTGACAAATAACAAATCCAATAGAGATATAAAACATAAACATAAACCAGACTGAAACAAATCTCAAATCTTGACATACCAACAACATCCATCCCAGATAGTTTTGGCATGAACAACTGCCTGATGTGGTCTACAGCTGCATTCTCAGCTTTCAGTATCTCGCACTCTATAACGAAACCGTCATTTTTTTCTTTCCATCCTTTTGTTCAACCATACCTGTGATCTCTTTATCTCAACTGTTCAAAGGTGAACGCAAATGATAAAATGAACATGTAATCAAAATGAAGATTTAACTAGGGATTGAGAAGGGAAGTCAAGATAGTAAAAAAGTGGGATTTTAGCAAGGATAGCAAAATCCTACACAATTCATAATTCATACATGCATGCAAATGAACTCGTATAATCATATAATATAACATAAATAAGAAAATCACTAAAAAGACATAACTAAACTAAATTAAAAAAAAACCATAGGAAAGTCATACACAATTCATAAGTCACAACAACTTAACAACTTAAGCTATAGTATTAAGCTTTTAACAAGCACCAAGACATAAACACCAAAAACAAGTAGTCAATTTCTAGATATTTAATCTAGAAACTCTTTCAAATTAAAATCATAATCTTTCATTTAATTTTCATCTCCATCTTCATCGTCATCTTCATTTCCATCTCCGTTAGCATTTTCATCATGCAAATCAGCAATCCCCACATCATCTTGAGGCTTCAGACATGGTTTATCCAAATCCAAGGCGTCCACGTCTAAACCTTCAACAGTTCCATTATCATCATGATTTATCTCCACTGACGCTTTCTTCTTTATGCCCAATTCTGAATTAGCCATGACAAAAAGAACATCTGAAGGAGCCTTTTGGCTCAAAGTATTTGCATGGGCCTGAACAAATACAAATACAATTAAGATTAGACAGTAGTAGGTGTATTTTACAATTCATATTCAATAATTTTTATCGTCTTACCGTCTGGAAGGCACGCTGAAGATGGGGACCCCCATAAGAACTGGATGTCAAGCTTAATACACGAATTGCAAATTTCTGGAGCTCTGGTTGTCCATTTGCAAAAGATGCCCACCAAATAGCTGGAATCTCCTCATCAGCTGTAATTGCAGCTATTGGATGACCGAAATCATTTACCCCTTTATTGAAATCTTTTAACAAGCACCAAGACATAAACACCAAAAACAAGTAGTCAAATTCTAGATATTTAATCTAGAAAGTCTTTCAAATTAAAATCATAATCGTCCATTTAATTTTCATCTCCATCTCCATCTCGGTTAGCATTTTCATCATGCAAATCAGCAATCCCCACATCATCTTGAGGCTTCATACATGGGGCATCCAAATCCAAGGTGTCCACATCTAAACCTTCAACAGTTCCATTATCGTCAAGATTGATCTCAACTGATTCTTTCCTCTTTATGCCCAATTTTGAATTAGCCATGACAAAAAGAACATCTTTAGGAGTGTTTTTCCTCAAAATGTTAGTCTGGGCCTAAACAATACAAATATAATTAAGATTAGACAGTAGTAGGTACTTTACGACTCATATTCAATATTTTTTATCATCTTACCATCTCGCAGGCACTCTGAAGAGCAGGACCCCCATAAGAACTGGATGTCAAGCTTAATACACGAATTGCAAATTTCTGGAGCTCTGGTTGTCCATTTGCAAAAGATGCCCACCAAATAGCTGGAATCTCCTCAGCAGATGTTATTGCGGCTATTGGATGACCGAAATCATTTACCCCATTATCGAAATCATCAAGTTGAATTTCAATCTTAGATCTTTCTTCGGGATCGGCCACCATCCTCGTTATACAATGTTGTAGACCACGTTTAACTTTAATATCATCTCTATATCCAGGACTATAGTGAAACTGAGGGTTAAGAAAATAGCCTGCAGCATGTAGTGGACTATAGCCGTTTTTGTCCCAGCATTCATCAATGATCTTCTGTGTAAGCATAAAACTAAAAAAAGAAATATAAAGAAATTGAATCACTTTTCGATTTTCAAACCAAGACGACAAAAAAAAAGAGTTCAATTTTAAAACTAAATCTGATACTTGATCTTGCCGAATCTATTTACCTTTCCTTTTCTACACCACCTTCGGAAAGACTCGTCCGTATCTCCTCTTTAGCTTTCTCCATGTGCTCATAAATAAAACCCATGGCCGGTTCATTAATTAAATTGACCAAACCAAGCGCAAAAAGTAGATGATGTATACTTTTATAACAAATCATAACATTTTTCCAAAACTCCTTGTTCAAAACCACATCCTCAACCAATTTCCCCAACATTGAAAAATCCATGGACTTCCACTCCTTGGATGTGAACATTCTTATCAGAGCTCCTTTGTTCTCATGAAGACAACATAACGTTAAGTATGATGAATCACAGTCAGTAATGCCTACATCCAATAAAACATCTCTTCCTTCAGTGAAATGACGCAATAGAGACTTGAGAGAAGGCTGTGAAAGAATAAAGATATCAATCATTTGACACTTCTTCATTGTCTCTGCATGAATAGGTATATTATCCTCACAATCTTGCAATATCACCTCAATGGAATGTGTTGCACAAGGTGTCCAATACAGCCTAGTCCTTTTCGCCATCAACATCTCACCGGCAGCTTTGAAGGCCGGTGAAAAGAATGTCACAACTTGGACAACATTTTCTTCCCCGACTTCTTCAACAATGTTATCCATCATCTTAAAGAGTTTGTCAGACGATTCTCTATCATATTCAGACAAATCAACAGACTTCAAAAAGAATGTTCCCTTTGGACTGTTCACCAAAAAGTTTAGTACGCTCCAATTCTCCTTGTCAGCCCATCCATCAACCATTATGGAGCAACCTGTTATCTTCCACATAGCTTTATGTTCTTCCAAAGATTCATTTGTCAACTTAACTTCTTCTGCCAAATATTTCTTACTAATCTCGTCGTAATCCGGTGGCTTAAATCCTGCGCCATGTCTTGAAACCATATCACACATAGTTTTAAATTCACTGCTCCATAATGCTTGGAACGGTATGGCATTGTTATAGAAAAACCTTGCAATCGCTCGACATGCTTCCTCCCTCGAAGTCTTCTCATTCTTGTTATCGACACCAGAGGCTTGAGAGTCAAGTCTCCTTCTCTTTAAACTATCCCTCGAACTTCCAACATCCACTTCATTCCCATCCCTTTCTTCACCAACTCCAACACACCCTTTCTCATTAACCTCTTGCAAACTGGTATGAAACACCAACATTTCTTTCCTCACTTCATCGCTAACATGCTCACAAGATTCAACATTTTCCATTCCAGTTAAGTGACATATAAATCGATAAAACCCACCGGGCACTACATTATTACAATGTTTGCAATAAACTATATCTTGTCCATATAGTTTAAGATCAAGCGAAATGCAATGCTTCAAAACAACATCAACAACATTGTCGGGCACTATCTTTTTAGGCACCTTTAGGGCTACAATGGAATCTAAAGCACAGAGATAAAGAAAGAGAATCAATTGAGAAAGTCAAGAAAAACTTTTTACCAAACATATTTGGGTAAATAGGTTGATACCCCATGTAATGTGTGCGAGTTTTGTTTTTCCCCTGTAGGGTGCAAGGAATTTGCACTTTTTAAATCGGCTAAACAAATTAACCATTTTTAAAAACAACACTTTTTAAATCGGTTTGAACAAAATAACCGATTTAAAAAGTGCACCCAAGGGGTGAGTCAAAAAAATTCAACATTGCAAGGGGTGAGTCAAAAAAATTCAACATTGCAAGGGGCGAGTCAAAAGAAAAAAAAAATTACAGTGGTAAAAACAAAACTCCCTACATTACAGGGGATATCAACTTATTTACCCTATTTTATTTTATCAAACAAGTTTATAAGCTAATCTAACAAAGCTATAAGCTTACTTATTTGTGTTACTAAACAGATTACAGACGCTTAGGGTTTCAATTTAAACCCAAAAAAAAAAAGAAACATTTTTTTTTGCAAATGGGTGGGGAAAAAACCCACCCCACAAACCCATTTTCAGTTTGATCGCAAATTCAGGATTTAAGATTAAAAAAAGAGACGGAAATGAAAATGAGTGTGTGAAAAAGTATGAAATTTGATAGGATAGTAAATAAAACTTACTCATCTGATATTTTGACATTGCAAACTGAGAAGAGGAGAAGAAGCAGCTGCTGAGAATAGAAACCGTTGTGTTCTTGAGTATCTGGAGGGGAAGTAAGTGTGATTTTCAAGACTAACACTTAGTTAGGCACAATAATCTATACTCTTGACACTACGAGAACGTTAAAAAGCTACTGTAGATTAATATCCGATGTGCCACGTCATACACCCACTTGGCTCGTGTTGTTTCAAAAAAATTAGCCCGTTTCCCCCAAAAAAAACGGAGCGGCTTATACTTTGTCGTTTGTTCTGCGATTTAACTGTCAGAGGATGTCGCATGGTTGGTCGGGTTAGGCGGTGTATCAGGCAAGATAAGTTCGGATTGGTCAGATTATTCATTGTATATGTTGTGGAGGTATTATCTGGTTATCTAATTTTCCCTCTCACGCAACGGATCATATTTTTTGTGCGAACTTATCTTGTGCAGGTACTATCTGTTGATTAATTTTCCCCCCTAAATTGTCTATTGTTAGATTTGAATTTGAATGGAGAGTGATATCTCGTGGAGGTTTTATGTGCGGTGTGTGTATTTGGAGACTATAAATTTGTAAACTGGGTGATTATTTCTTGGTAAAACAGGCTATCATTTTATTATCTGCAGGATGGTGTACAACGAGAAAGCTGTTGTTGATTCTAAATTTGATGATGTCGCCGATATAGCATCTGGCAGGGACAATTTTTGTATCAGGGTTAGGGTTGTGCGTTTGTCGAAGGTTCCTGCTTTCCTAAATCCATCTGAGTATGGCTCTCTTGAAATGGTTCTAATTGATGAAAAGGTTAGTCATTGATTTGATCTTTTTTTGTTCTGCTGTCTCGTGAATTTGCATCTATCTGGTTGTATGTTTTGTTTGTGTTTTTTTTTATTACAGATCGTATTTTACTTTGGATTTATATGTTATAGGGTGGAAAGATTCATGCTTCCATTAAAAAGCAGCTGATGTATATGTATGAATCCAAGCTCAAGGCGGGGCAGGTTTATGAGATTTCCAACTTTGCTATTTTTCCTCAGAGTGGTCTGTATCGAACAACCCTGCATCCGTACAAAATTATTTTCCTGCTGAAGACTAAATTAAACCCATCAGAGGGTGCTGGTATATCTGAGTTTGGTCTAACCTTCACTAAGATTGATGAAATATGTGCCCATACTCATGATTATGAGTACCTGGTTGGTGAGTAATGGATTTTATGTTTAATTAGGTGGTTGTATTTAAGTGTATCTATTAAAAAATGATTGGATTGTTTGTTTTTTTACAGATGTTATTGGTGTTGTGACTGGTATGTCCGCTGAGAGAGAGTATGTTAGGGATGGCAAGATCACTAAGATGATCATTGTTGAGCTTACTGATCATAGGTGGATTGGTCCTCATTTTTTGTTATTGTGCTTTTGTTTTTTCTATTTATGACTTATTTATATGTCTCATGTTATTGATTCTAATTTATTGTCATTCCAATTAGCGGTAAGTGTGAATGTGCTTTGCTTGGTGATAACGTTGATGAGTTGAATAAGAAGATTGGGAAATCTGTTGTTGGCTTGCCAATTGTTGTCATTCAGTTTGCCAAAGTTAAGATTTTTAGAGGTGATGTATTGGCTGTGTGTTTTTATCTAAATTAATATCTGCAGGATCAACTAATTATTTGTTCAATGGTTTGTGACAGACAAGGTATCCATCCAGAATGTGATTCACACTACTAGGATTTTTGTTAATCCAGATATTCCTGAGGTCGAAACTTTCAAGAATAGGTTTGTGTTTTTTGTAATGAATCTGTTATATATACTCTATATATGTGTTTGAGTTGTTTAATTGTGTGTTTGATTCTACTGTTCCATTGATTGGGGAGTCTGCTAAGCGTACACCCGATAAGGAGTTCCTTCGAATGCATCCGAAAAAAACACTAGATGAATTGGTATGCGCAACTGATGGTGGAGTGTTTGTTGTTTGTGCTGAGGTTGTTTGTGCTGAATTGGTATGCGCAACTATGATTCTTGTCGTTTTCCTTGCAATTGTACTGTACCTCTCTTTCTTTCTCCTTTCCACAAGGTTGTATAGAAGCGGCTATCTCTAGGGTTGTCAGCTAGAGTTTGCAATCAGATTGTTCAATGTATCTGGTCGAATTGCATATTTACTTTGCGGGTGATTCAGGTAAACTCTTCTGGTGCAGGCTTTATTGTTATTTAGGTGTTATCTGTTCTTGAATATCCCCCCCCTAAAAACCTTAGTTTGATTTTGATATGACTTAACTGAGATCACTCACTCATCTCATCACATGAATAAATAAATATCTGAAAAGAATACAAGTATATATAAATATATATAGCAAAAAAGAAAGAAAGAAAATCAAAAGGGTTCCACAAACAAACACACACTCCTCCTACCATTCTTCACTATATCAGTAAAGTTCCTCTCATTCATTCATTCATTCTGAGTCACTCACAACCTCTATTCTCTGCTCCCTCAACTCATCTTCTTCGGTTTGTTCTTTCTTTTATATATCTTCTTGTGTTTAATCAAGTGAAAAATGATTTTATCTGGTTGGTTAATTTGTATTAGGTGAAACAAAAATCAATAAAGTGAAAAATGGCTAGCAATAACAACATAAGCAATGAAGAAACATCAAAAGGAAAGAAGAGTGTGGAATTGCCTTCAGTTGTTGCGCTAAATGAAAGAATACTTTCTTCCATGGCTGATAAAAAAGATGTTGCTGCTCATCCATGGCATGACTTAGAAATTGGTATTCATACTTCTTAATACATATTATTTTCTCATTCTTAGCTTCTTTTTGCTTCAACAATGAAGAAATCTGCATATACTCAATGCTTTTAATTTTCATAAATGCAGGACCTGGAGCTCCATCAGTTTTCAATTGTGTAAGTTTCTTTTTTTTTAACTGAATTTTCTTTTTATTATTTTTGGTTTCATATTATTAATTTACTATTATGTTATTTTATTCATCCTTAATATAGCTTAGGGAAGATAATTAAACATTTTGATAAGGTGTCTTGTTTGTCCCGGAAATTAGTCATCATCATGCATGACCCTTCTAAGTTTAACACTTTTAATAAATAAAGGGATATCTATTATTGTAGGTGGTTGAAATTGGCAAAGGAAGCAAGGTTAAGTATGAACTGGACAAGAAAAGTGGACTTATAAAGGTGCCTTTTCATTGCTTAAATTTATCTGCTTCAAACATTAATTAATATTAAGGCCATTACTTTTAATGCAATGTGGTTTCAAGATATTTTTGTAATCAGTCTACTTATAAATATGTAATTTGTCCACGGATCAATTACATCTGCTCGTCGGCAAAATGGTTCATATGGAGAAGGGTAAGGTTGAAGTTCAGTTTGTTGATGTTGCCGGTTTAATTCTCCTTGCTTCTCACTTGGTTTTCGTTGCAGGAAGAATGCTTCTCCCTTAGTTTGTCAAGTTTCTTTTCTCTTTCCAGATCAATTTTCTTCAATTTCATATATTTTTTCATTAAACTCTAAATCTCAATTGAATATGTTATTGTTTTTACCCTGTTTCATTCTACAGGTTCTTGCCAAATTAGTTTCCTTGGTTTTATATGACCTGATTTGTTCTTCCTATTCGTTTTATTTCTAATATTTCCAGTTTTATTGTGTATCAATTACTCTCATATTTCTTCATGTTTGGCCTGTTTTTGTTGCAGAGGAGTTTCATGTCTGACCTATTTGTGCATACAAGGTATGTTTTGTTTAATGTGACATTGACTTTGAAACATGTAGTAGGCATATCTTTATAAATTGCAATAGTTGTGAGTAGCTTATTCTTGGGAGATGGGTTCCTAATTGAAAGGAGATATATAATTGTGCAGCCTGCATAATTATGCAGGAGATGTCTTTAACTGTTGAGTTTAAGCATAAGAAAATTAACTAGCATTCTTGGGTTTTCAAGTCTTTAAATCAAGTTTGAGTGTGCTATACAAGAGTACTCAATTTATGAATGGTAAATTAACAATAAAATGTAAAGTGATTGTCAATATTTGAAATTATAGTTAATCAAGTTCTAACACCTTTTGAATTAATTGATTTACTGTAGTTGCTAATACTCACATTATTCATAGGTTTAAGGTTAACATTGAAGTTACTAATGGTCAAGCTACAGGTGTATTTGTTTTGTTCAATTCTGATATGAGTTAAATGATGGAAAAGCCGTGTGTTTTTTGTTCCACAAGATTATATCTATCGTGTAGGCCGTACTGCAAGAGCAGGTAGAGGTGGACACTCTTTGAGCCTTGCCACACAGGTAATGTTAAAAGATTTGTAAAGAAAATGTCGAGAAAAAAACAGTTTTATGTGTTTCTCCAAAAATGGAGCATTCATGCTCTATAGATAAGCGTAGCGTTATCAACAAGGCAATTCAAACTTTGTTATTAGTCGTAACATAAAGGTATCCGTATATTTTCATGTGGTCATGCTTTTGTTTGTAGAGGCATTGTTTGGATTGTTTCAATTGTGACGATGACGTTTCAGATATTAAATGAGATCACTTAAGAATTCTGATATTTGTTTTGCATTGATTTCCTCTTTTATATCCATTTAAATTTGGTATTTGCAGAATGATATTGATCTTATTGGTAAAATAGAGGGCCTTATTGAAAAGAATCTTGAAAAGATTGAATGCAAAGAAACTGAGTTGCTTTCTTTGATGAAAAAGGTATGTTTTATGGGTTTAGCTTTTCAGTCCAATGGTTGAATTATGTATTAGATTTTATTTTATTTTCATGATTGTAGCTTTTTCAAAATTATGAGCTATTTAAGGCTTCGTTACTATGATGCATTGTAGGTTTTTAGTGCTAAGAATGTTGCAGAAATGAAGATCATGGATGATGGTTTTGACGAGAAAGCGAAAGAGCGAAAAAAAATACCGAGAAAGCGAAAGAGCGAAAAAAATACAAACTGAAAATGCTAGCAGAGAAAGGATTATTAAAGGAAACAAGTAAGAAGTGAAAAAGAAAAAAAGAATTTGTAGAGAAAGGAAAAAGAACAGGAAAAAGTGGAATTGAAGAGAAATATCTAGGAATTGATACTTAAAATGATAGTTTCCTCTAATCATAGTATTCAAATATTTTGAGGCTAATAGATTTTGAGAATGTCAAATGTCATTAATTAATGATATCAATGTCGTCAATTTCCTTTGTGTGTACGTTTTGCTATGACGATTAATAAAAGTCAAGGGCAAACGCTAGGTCATGTTGAATTGTATCTTACTCGGCTAATTTTTACTCATGGTCAGTTGTATGTAGTTGTCTCAAGAGTTAAAACTCGAATTGGATTGAAAATTCTTATCATCGATGATTTCAAGAAGAAAAAAAAAAGAATTCTACCGTAAATGTTGTATATCTTGAGATGTTTCAGAAGATTTTTTTAAAAAAATGTGTACTTTATAATCTTTTTGATTTTTTAATATTACCAATTTCTTTTATAATAGTTTAAAAAATTATTAGTAATTTAAATTTCAATTTATTATTTTATCATTTATAATTATTCATTTACAATTTATGAGTGTTTTATTTTAGTGTTGGGGTGTTGGTCGCTGTGTTATGATAATTGTGGAATAGTTTACTAGGTTGTAGGCCTGATTAAAAAGTATTAAATTGTTAAAGGATACATGATATTTTTTTACTTATTTTTTTATACATTTGTGGGAAAAAAAACTCAGTGTCAATATAGAAAAAAGTCATCCGTGCGATGCACGGGTTAAAAAACTAGTTTAGATACAATTATTATGCACATATACACAAATCAAAATAATTAAAAAAAAAAAATTGTCACATCACTTCAATTATATATTTTTTTATTTTATTTGTTTTATGTAAATGTGCCTAACAAATAATATTTGTATTTGTGCCTATATAAATATTTTTCGATTTTCAATTATTTTATTCTACAGTGTTTTTATTTTATATTTTAAAAAAGGTACAATAAGATTTTCTCTCATATCTCTTTTAAAAATTAACTCGTAAACAAAGTTTGACATACCAATTTTTAGTTTTAGTTATTTTATGACTTATCATTCGGAAGACATAAAAATATCATCCTGTGAGCTTAGCTCAGGTTGTTGGATAATATATTATATATATGTAGGGAGTCAGAGTTCGAATTTTGATCATCACACTTATCCATTTTAAGGGTTAAATTTCCAACCACTAGCTAGGCTACCTGACAAAAAAAAGCATTAGTTTAATAATTTGAATAAATATTAAATAATGAAATCACTAAACTAATACTCCCTCTGTTTTTTTAGTTTTTTAGTGTTTAAAAACGTTGAATTTAGCGTTTCTATTTAACTGTTTATTTGGTGTTTTAAGGATACAATTTGTCAATTATACCTTTTGTCAATTACTCATATATTTTTCAATAAAACTAATTAATGCTATATATTTGGAAAATTACTGTTAAATTTTTTGGTTGTCGATTTAATTGCCCAGGTGGTTGGGAGAAATAATTCTACATTTTAAAAAGACTATAATTCTAGTTTTCCCAACATATCTTTTATTTAGCTATTAAAATTTTAAATTCAAATTTTTATTAATTCAGCTTTTTATACATTTAAATTACATATACATTGAATAAAATAAAAGAGATATACAAAGCTATCAAAAGAAAAAAGATATATACAAGATAGAGTGATAAACAAAAAAAAAAAAACAATTTTAATTTAAATAAAAGAGTGTGGTAGATATGGATAAAGAATCCTAGTTTGTTTGTTTTTTTAGATAAAAAGAATCCTAGTTTTTTTTTTCATTACAAAAGAGGCCAAAAGCCCAAAAGAATCCTAGTTTTGTTGAGATTAAAATTGCCGTACCTAATAGAGTTTATAAATAGTTATTGTGTGTCCACTCTCTACTAATTATTATTCAAATCAAATTTCCTTTATTATTTTCAAAAGGTGAACAATTTCAATTTCATTCTTGTTTTTTGTTTTCACCACCAGTTTAATCTGATTTGGAGGTCAGTTGTGGGGATCGAACTGTGATCCTCCCTACCAAGTTCAGCGCTAATCGAACTATGTAACTATTGGTATTTCATTCTTTGATATCTATCCCACAACCTTTTCCTTTCAGTTGCAATGTCAGATATTTTTTTTTTTTGACAATCAACAAACTAGTTCATTTCATTATTCAAAATAGTAGCAATACAAACAGGTAATGTGTTCATAATATAGCGACTAGACCAAGCAATGGCTGCCCGAGCTAACTTATGAGCTACCATATTCGCTTGTCGCTTGATAAACTTTACCATAAAGTTTGGATTAAATAACAGTACATTATTAATCTGACTGATGATTGAACTAAACTCCGAGTTACCACCACGAAAGTGTTGTATAGCATCGACAACACTCTTCGAATCGGTCTCAAAAATTACTTGTGATAAGCCTCGTTGTTCTAATTCTCGCATCGCATGTAAAAGAGCCATAGCCTCTCCTTCAAGAATTGAGCATTGCCCATCTTTCCATGATGTTCCAGCCATAACATAGTGACCTCTATAATCTCGCACACACCATCCGGCACTCGTCTTATTTACCTCTTGATGGAATCCCGCATCCACGTTGCATTTGTACCAATTAAAGGGTGGAGGTTGCCAAGTTGTTTGGTGCTGTTGATGAGCAGTTTCTGTCGTGTTTTGCTGCAAGTTTTGAACCAGGTACCATTCGTTCCAATGCTGCCGCGCCTTAACACCAATGCATCGTCCAGTTTCTTTTTCATTGTTCCAAACAGCGTTGTTGCGATTATTCCAAAGCATCCAGACCAAGACTGCAAACTGCCCAGCCGTGTTTGCATCCTCATTCGCGCAAATGTCCAGAATCACGTCTTTGACGTTGTTGGGCTGCTGCATTCGGTTGGTTATGATATGATCAAGACCTGCAAAGTGTCGAGCCTGCACACTATCAAAACATGAAAATAAAATATGCCAATCATTCTCGCTATCATGATCGCATAATGGACAGTTCGTGGAGCACGGAACATGTTTCTCTTGTAAACGAATACGCGTCGGTAAACAACCTTTGCATATTCTCCAAAGTAGATGCTTTGTCTTTGGTGGTGCATGAATACTCCACAACTTTGTCCACTTCTCTTGATGTATCGCCCCATCCAACTTTCCTGTGCATTTTAAAAGCAAATTATATCCACTCTTAACATTATATTGCCCATGAACATCATCCATCCACACCAATTTATCTTGCTCACTCAACTCAAACAAAGGAATATCAGTAATACAATTCACAACATGCATGGGAAATAAAGAAACAATTTTTTCCTTGTCCCATTCAATACCATTTGGTTGCAAAAGATCGTTAACAGTAAGTTCAAAAGCACCTTGTATTTGAGGTGATGGGACCCAAGCTCCTTCCTTCCCTCTCAACCACGGTTCCTTCATGATTTTGATGCTTGTACCATTTCTAATACTCCACCTACACCCATTCATGAGAACTTGACGTGCTTTCCATATACCCCTCCAAGCATAACTAGGATTATGACCAATTTGAGAATCAAAGAGAGAGGAATTTGGAAAGTATCTTGCTTTGTATAGTCTTGCTACTAGAGTGTGTGGCTTTGTCATGATATTCCAACCTTGCTTAGCAATCATAGCCAAGTTGAAAGAGTGTAACTCGCGAAAACCCATGCCTCCCAAAGCTTTAGGATATGTCATTCTATCCCATGCCAACCATTTGATACCTTTATTATCATTGCCTCCACCCCACCAGAACGAATTCATCATCTTCTCAATTTCTTTGATAAGAGACTCCGGAAGAAGATAAACACTCATGACATAAGAGGGAATGGCTTGTAGCACCGACTTGACCATTACCTCTTTTCCCGCTCTCGATAAAGTTCTACCACGCCAAGAATTGATTCGTTTCCAGACTTTATCCTTAATGTAAGCAAAGATATCCTTCTTCTTCCTACCAATCATTGAGGGGAGTCCTAAATATTTACCGGTACCATCCACATGTTTAACTCCCATGATTCGTGATAAATCCTCCTGTGCTGGCCTGCTCAAATTACGGCTGAAAAAAACTTCGGACTTTGTTAAGTTAATTTCCTGACCAGACGCTGCTTCATACATTTTTAGAATAGCCATCAAATTGTTAGTTTCAGCTATATTGGACCTGCAAAATAAGAAGCAATCGTCAGCAAAAAGAAGGTGGGACACCGGTGGTGCCCCTCTGCAAATCTGGATTCCATGAATATCGCCACGTGCCACAGCATTTCTGATTAGGGTCGTCAGTCCTTCCATCACAAGAATAAATAAATAAGGAGAAAGAGGGTCTCCTTGTCTAAGACCACGCCCTGGAGTTATAGGTCCTACTTTTTCAAAGTTCATCAAAACCGAATAATTTACCGAGCTAACGCATAGCATCATCCAGTGTATCCACTTACTAGAAAATCCTAACCTCTCAAGCATACCGCGCATAAAACCCCAATCAACTTTGTCATAAGCCTTACTGATATCAATTTTCAAAGCAAGTTCTCCTTTACTTCCTCTAGTTCGCCGCTTAAGGGAATGGAGCACTTCGATTGCAATTAAGGCATTATCAAGAATTGAACGTCCCTCCACAAAGGCTGACTGTTCCTCTGACACACATTTATCAATGCACTCCTTCAATCTATTCGCCAATACTTTCGACACCATTTTATAAAGCACATTACACAAAGAAATAGGTCTCATATCCTTCATAGAAATAGGATTGTCACACTTAGGAATCAAACAAATATTAGTTTCATTCAAGGAAGACGGAAAATACCCTCTATCAAGCCAATCCCTCGCTGCCTCATAGATATCATTGCCGCAAAGATCCCAAAAATGTTGGTAAAACGCTGGATTGAAACCATCTGGGCCAGGGGCTTTGTCCGGATGCATCTGAAAAATTGCTTCCTTTAACTCTTCTCTAGTGATAGGCGCTACAAGCCTGTCATTATCCTCCTGAGTTACTTTCGGGTTTATAAGAGACAAAATCGGATCATGTTCAGACGCATTAGCTTTAAACAACAGGTTGAAATAGTTTAAGGCTACTTCACACAATTCCGGCTGAGTTCGAACTTCAACATTCTCCTCATTCACAAGTTTATCAATCTTTTTCGCCCTTTGACGTGTTGTAGCTGACATGTGAAAAATTTTTGTGTTCAGATCGCCGTCTTTCAACCAATGCATCTTTGCTCGTTGCTTCCAGTACGCCTCTTCTTGGACTAATAGCCTGGCATGCTTCTCCTGTACTTCTTTATATCTGCCTGAGTCAACTATATCATGATTGCCCCTTAGTCTATCCATCTCTTCACTACACTCCTTTACTTCCTGTTTAAAGCGCATTCTTTTTCTTCTCCCCCACCCCGTTAGCTTCTCTGCACATCTCGCCGTTTTATTAATAACATCTACACTCCTTTCACGCCCCCATCCGTCCTCCACTACCTCCACAATGTCATCTTCCTTCAGCCAGCTATTTTTGAATCGGAAAGAGTAAACTCTCCCATTCCTACTCGTTGGAATAGTTTGAAGCAGAATGGGACTATGATCCGAATGTGACGCAATAAGATTCAGCAATTTCACACTTGGATAACACATAAGCCATTTAGAGTTAGCCATGGCTCGATCAAGTCTTTCTTCTATAACATGCGGTCTTCCTCTACTCTTGGTCCAAGTGAAAGGGTAACCTTCCAAGCGGATATCTGTAAGATCACAGTCACTGACAGCACCTCTAAATCCGTTACAGAGCCAGTTAGGATGTGGGTTAAGTCCTCTTTTATCTTCCTGAGACAGCAGGTCGTTGAAATCTCCAATAACACACCAAGGAAGATCAGACATATCCCTGAGTTCACGCAAAAGGTCCCAGGCTTGTCTTCTTCGCTCTCTTTCTGGATACCCGTAGTAACAAGTCAACCTCCAGTCCTCCTCTTCCTCTCTCTCTTTGACAATCAAATTAATAAAGTTCCGCGAGTAATTCATCACTCTACAATCAATAGTGTCCCTCCACATAACTGATAAACCTCCGCTCCTTCCATCAACATCAACTGATAGGCAAGAATGAAAATTCAAACTAACACGAACACGCTCCAAAGTTGGAGCTTTTGATAAAGTTTCTGATAAAAATAAAATGTCAGGCTGCTGTCCTTGAGCAATAGTTCTCAGGTTTGGAATTGCGCTCGGTGTGCTCAATCCCCGGCAATTCCAACTCAAGATTTTCATTGGTCCCGGCAGTCCTGGCTGCCAGGACCTGCCGTTAAAAAATGCTCAATTTCTTCGCTATTCTCTTGAAGCTTATCGTCCTCCCTTCTTCTCCCCCTGATCCTCCATGTCCTCCATTACCGGTTTGGAAACTGGGTCGTTTGGGTCTTGGGTCGGGTTTGGGGCAGCAAGGTTTAGTTTTAATTTTTTCAGGTCGGGTCGGGGTTGGATATTTTGCGGGTTAGGTAAGTTGGTCCGGGTTTGAGTAGGGTTATTTTTGGTTCGGGCTAGGAGTTTAATGTTTGGGCCACGTGTATTTTTTTTGCTGGCTTGGGTGAATGTTAATGAAGCTTTGGTAATTGGTTGGCTGGAAAAGGTGAGGGATTGATTGGGGATTAATTGCATTTGATTGTTTTCCGTTTCGGGATTGGTGAGGTTAATGGGGCGTGTATTTTTGTTGGTCCAGGTATCATAAATGGGTGTGACAGGGACTTTAAGGTTGTCGGCCAAGGCAAAGGAAGGGATTAAATCATTTTTGATTTGACTAACCTCAGCATGAGTTGGCATTTTGGAGTTAGCATTGTTTGATGGGCCGCAATGATTAGTAATAATGGGAGTTAATTGGTTTGTCTGGCTGGAATAATTGTGCATTGATTGGGCTGGCCAAGTCAGCTCTTTTGTCTTGTTGGGATCATAGTTGGCACTGCTAGTACTGCGTGTTCCAGGTTCCACGTCAGCAGTGATTGGGCCCCGCCTGCTTGGTGTTCTCGGACTCTGAGGTAGCGGCGCTCTATCTCCACCACCCTGCTCCTCCTTACCGCCTTTCTCCTCCCGTAACCACCGTGAGACCAACCTTCCTCCTTGTCTTCTCGGCTCCGCTCTGATTTCATTCGACCACCCCCTTACACCATCATCTTCTTCCATGACAAATCTTACTTCGCACTTATTCTCTGCATGCCCCATAATACCACAGACAAAGCAAAAAATTCCTAGCTTTTCATACTTGAATTGCACCTCGCACCAACCTCCTTCTTTGTTCTTCACTTTAGTATTCTTTTTTAGGGGTTGCCTAACATCCACCTTGACTCTCAGCCTCATGTATTGCCGCCAAAAACTCGAATTGTTGTTCTTATCATATTCCACAAAGGTCCCAATGTAGTTGGCCAATTGGATACCCTTTTTCTCCTTCATCAACCCCATCGGAAGGTTATGGACTTGAACCCACATATTGACATGGAATAATGGTATTTGTTCAACTTGCATCCCTATCTGGACATGTTCAAGTAGTAACACGTTGTTGTCGAAGGACCAAGGACCACCATTCAAGACAGCCTCCATATCAAGTGGATGAGCAAAGTGGAATAGAAACTTCCCGGCTGTCGCTTCCTTGATTGTAACTCCCTTAACTGGCTTCCAAAGATCCGCCATCCTCACTCTCATAGAGTTGAAGTGAATGGCTCTCTCACAGAGGAACCGACCTACAAGACACCAACGTAAATCCACCGGTGCCTCTTCCTCATCATCAAAATCGAAACAAAAGCCTTCCTCTTCCTCGTCATGCAACGATAAATCATCAAGGTTGGGATGATCCATAGTAGCACACTGGACGGTAGCTATGCGAAAGTGTAGTTAGAATTAAACGATTAATGGTGAACTTCTACAATTGGAAAAACAAGCTTCTCACTTGGAGAAGGAAATATCAAACCCTAGCAGAGCACTAGGAAAGTTTTATAAAAACCTCCCAATTACTCATTCATTTTTCATGTCAGATATTTTTATATACTACTTTTTGGCAATCATTGTGTTCCTTATATTTGTTAAAATTATGGTAATATGTACGGATGGATGTAATGAATGTACTCCCGAGACAATAGATATACAAGATTATGGTACTACAATCACTCAATCTAATCATAATTATAATTATAGTATTAGAAGATTTCAAGATATTCCAAGATGGACAATTATAAGATCATTGGCTCCGGTTAAAAGTTTTCATGATGACGAAAATATGGATTGTCCTATTTGCATGGAGGAATTCAAAAAAGGAGAATTGATTCAACCTTTTGGAATATGCAACCATAAATTTCATATTTCGTGTATATTCTTATGGTTAGACAGTGAAGGAAAAACTACTTGTCCAATTTGTCGTCAAGATTTATTTTATAGAAATTAATTTTTTTAATTTTATCTTTTGACTCTTTTGATCCGATTTGTAGTATAATCAGCTAAAATAGTAGTAGTTTGTATTTTATTTATTTTCTATTTATTATATTATTAATAAAATCCCCTTAATTGAAATTTTTCCGCAACAAACCATGAGAGAAGAAAAAACAATAATACTCCCAAAATGAGACTCCTTCATTAATCAATATACTGAACATTTGTGCTTTAACAAATGTTCACTTATTGTGTAAAAAAAAAAAGCGCTCACTTGTAGTTCTTATGTTCTACCAAGTGCTCAGTTGGTATCACACAAGAGTTACAAGTGAAATGTAAGACCCTAATATTTTACACAATTTTTATAAATAAATATTTTATTTTAAATATCTATTAGAATATTTTATCATTGTAGTTCTTATGGTCAAGCCAACATGCTCGATCAAGCTCTCAATACTTTCAAATTCATGTGTGAAAATCTCAACATCACTCCCTCAATTAAATCATGCAAGAATCAATTTCTCTTTGGTAATGTCAAATTTTCAACTTAGTTGCTTCTTCATCTACTCCAAACATCTTTCCAATGTTAACTACATAATTCAAACCACCAAGTAAAATACAAGAGTTAAGAGAAAGAGAAACATTTAAACAAAAATGAACATTGAAGAAACTATGATTCAAATATATAAATGAAGGAAAACCACCATTATAAAAAGTTCCAATTTGAGCCTTAGGTGAAGAAAATTTCCAATCTAATATTGATGAATTTAGAAAACAGATTGGAAGCCAAAGCTTCATTCGCAACATGATACAAACTTCTCCATATAAATAGAACCGAAGTCGAAAATTAACCCTATGGGAGGAAGGCCATAAATTGTGTCACAGTTAAGAATCATGAGGTCGGAAATAGAGGTAATCAAAACCGGACCGAACCAACATGAAATTGTAACTAACAGCAACTGTACAGCATAAATTGTGTCTCTCTTTTCTATTTCTTTCTCTCAAACCAAACACATAGATAATCCAACATGAATTTTTATGAAGTAGACTAAACATGACTCCATGAGTATAGCACAAAATTTGGAAAGAATAACTTATTAAGAATGAAAACTATCTACTACAAATTTGGCATCTAACTCATAGATTCTTGATATTTATAAGCTTTGATATACACCAAAAGCTTCTCCTTCATGAATATTTATTATGTGTAAAGAATGAGAATAAAATTTTCATAGTTGCAAAAATTCTTTGTTCCTCGCCCCTATCTTTACACATAATGCAATACCAACAACATTTTAATCCATGGAGAATGATGCATCAATATTGCATTTGAGAAACTCAGGAAGCAGTTTAGACCATTTATTACTATCTATGGTCAAGCCAACAATGCTTGATCAAGCTCTCAATACTTTTAAATTCTTGTGTGAAAATCTCAACATCACTCGCTCAGTTAAATCGCTAAACGCATTGCTCTCAGTTGCAATCTTTGCGAAGAATCATAAAGCTTATTTGTTATTTTGCTGAATCTGTTCCAACTAGTTATGCTTTCTCAATTTTAGGAATTGTGTTAAACTAAAGCTACAACTTTTAATTAATCTTTTCCTGGTATTGTTAATAAGGATAAATTTGTGGAAGTTGAAAAGTTGATTGGTTTGATGGAACAAAGGTAAGGGAAGCATGGATGTATGCTTGTCCTAGTAATTAGTATATTAGGTTAGAGGTTTGTCTAAGTTGAAGATGTTTTCTGACCAATAAATACAAAGTAATTTATGATTAAATATTAGTCTATAAGTTATATACAAGCTAGATACAGGGCCAGAATTCAATTCATAATAACAAAATAATCTATTCTCGAAATTTATGTAAACTTGGCATGTGGAAGATATAAGAAAAAAAATTAAAATGCTTTCCTAGAATCTGTTGAAAGCTTTTCTTGCTGTCTTTAATAGCAGATTCTGAATCAGTTTCAACCCTCCTAAAAACAAGCTTTTGCTGAGGAAGGTGACCATTATTGGCAAGTATTATGATTTCTGTGTCAACTAAAATTGTGTCCTTTTCCTCAAATTCTCCTATAAGAATACCCTTTGTAAGTTCATTATCCACATTTTGCTGAATCACTCACTTAACCGGCCTAACACCATAGTCCGGATCATACCCTAAACTTCCAAGAAGTTAGATAGCAGCTTCTGTTGCTCGGATTTTCATCTTGCAGTCTGCAGCTCTCTTCCGCACGCACTCCAATTGTAATAATGAACAGAAAAAGCAAGTCTTGGTATGTAAAATAGCATGAAAACAGTTTACAGAAAATCTTGAAATCACAAAGACTTGCAAAGTTGACATATTTCTCTATATAGTAACTTACACATCAGTGTGTCAATGACACAAGATGTGGCACTGGCTGCTATAATATCGCAGCTCACTAAAGGCTCAATACATAATTGTGTCACAGAGTTAAGAATCTGTAAAGGGGTTCAGTATTTTCTGATTATAAAATGAGTACAATGCTAGAAGAAAGTATTTATACAAATTCGTTCTGATGCAGCCAAAGTAATCAAAATCGAACCAAACCAACATAAAACTGTAACTCAACATATCCAATAGAATTATTATAAAACAAAAAGATAAAAAAATAGTGGTAGATTGAAAGAAATTTAATATTGACATACCGACAGGCGACAGCATCCATCCCAGCTAGAATCATACAAGATTCATAATAACCATATCCACATGCATAGCAATTCATCTATAATTGTATAAAATAACATAAATAAGAAAATCACAACAAACACTGCACTAAAATTAAAATAAGAAACCATAAGGGTCATACACAATTCATAAATCACAACTTAAGCTATAGTATTAAGCTTTTAACATGTGCCAAGACATAAATTCCAAAAACTAGTCAAATTCTAAATATTTAACCTAGAAAGTCTTTCAAATTAAAATCATAATCTTGCACTTAATTTTCATCTCCATCTTCATCTCCATCTACATCTACATCTTCATATTCATATCCATCCTCATCTCCATCTTCATCTACATCTTCATCTCCGTCTTTATCTCTAACTCCATCATGCAAATCAGCAGCATCTGAACCTTCAATATCTCCTTTATCATTGAGATTAAGCTCAACTGATGCTCTCTTCTTTTCGGCCAATTTTGAATTAGCCATGACAAAAGCAACATCATGATCAGTCTTTTCCTGCAAACTCTTAGTGTGGACCTAAACAAATGCAAATACAATTAAGATTAGACAGTAGTAGATATTTTAGAATTCATATTCGATAATTTTTCTATCATCATACCATCTTGAAGGCCTTCTGATTACGCTCTCCCCCATAAGAACTACATGTCGAGCATAATACACGAATTGCAAAATTTTGGATCTCTGGTTGTCCATCTACAGAAGATACCCACCAAATTGGTGGAATCTCACCATCAGCTGTAATTACGGCTATTGGATGAGCGAAATGATTTGCCTGTTTGTTGAAATCATCAAGTTGAATTTCAATCTTAGATCTTTCTACGGGATCGGCCACCATCCTTGTTATACAATGTTCTAGACCACGTTTAACTTTAATATCATCTCTAAATCCAGAACTATAGTGAAATTGAGGGTTAAGAAAATAGCCGGCAGCATACAAAGGGCTATCGAGTTGTTTTTCCCATATTTCATCAATGTTCTTCTGTATAAGCATAGAACTAAAAAAAATAGAAAAAAAAAAAGAATTACTTTTCATTATTCAAACCAAGACTACAAAACGAATGTTCAATTTTAAAACTAATGCTGTTACTACCTTTCCCTTTCTATGCCATCGTTGCAAAGACCCCTTTGTATCTCCTCTTTAGCTTTCTCCATTGCCTCATAAATGAAACCTATGGTTGGTTCCTCGGTTGAATTGGCCAAACGAAGCACTTCAAGTAGAGGATATATACCTTTATAACAAATCATAACATTTTTCCAAAACTCCTTGTCCAAAACCACGTCTTCAACTGATTTCCCATCCCTCGTCTCTGCAAACTCACTAGACTTCCACTCCTCGGATGTGAACATTCTTATAAAAGCTCCTTTGTTCTCATGAACAGAACATAAAGTTAAGTATAATGAGTCACATCGAGTAAGGCCGGTTTTAAAAATGTCTATTCCTTTTGTGAAGCGTCGCAATAGAGTTCTGAGAGAACCCTTTTTATAAATAAAAAGTGTAACTCTATGAAGCACTGCAATTGTCTCTTCGTGAATAGGTATATCTTCACAGTTTTCCAATATCCATTCAATGCTGTGTGTTGCACAAGGTGTCCAGTACAGCCTAGTCCTTTTCTTCATCAACATCTCACCGGCAGCTTGGTAGTATGGTGCATTTTCAGTCACAATTTGAACAACATTTTCTTCCCCAACCTCTTCAACAATGTCATCCATCATCTTAAAGATTTTGTCTGGCCATCCCAATATTTCAGATGCATCAATAGACTTCAAAAAGATTGTTCCCAGTGGACTGTTCACTAACAAGTTTAGTTAAATTATTACTATGCCTTTTTAGTTTGAATTTTTTACTTTTTAACTTTCAATTGACCTTCTACGAACAACTGTCTAGATGATTACCGCATACATGTCAATGCACAACTTTGATTATTAACCTTTTTTGTTATTTGTTATTAAAGATATTTTTTTTGACAAAAGTGCAGAATAATTTTTCAAGAACTAAAAATATAATAAAAATTAAGGATTAAACTTAAAAAATCGTCATTTTGTAGGGATCAAAACATATTTAACCCTTAAGTCTAAAATAAAACCAAAATCCTTTAATAAGATGAGCACATGTTCCTTATCAAGGATGATCTTTTGGGCAAGCAATAACTTTCTAAAGAATAGTTTTTTTGCAGGATTTGTTCAAATCATGCAATTTAGTCTTTCTCTCAGTAGACAAATTTTTAAATAAATTTTTAACTAGTTACAGTATCAAATTTTTAAATAAATTTCTTCTTAATTTTATACAAAGTCCAATCCAGAAATTAAGTTTCTTCATAATTCAAACCTCCAAGTAAAATACAAGAGTTAAGAGAAACATTTAAACAAAATAGAACCACCAGGTTGATTAGTTAGCTGCAAAACAGACCCAGGATGCAAGGGAAAAAATGAAAGACTCAAATATATAAATGTACTAAAAGATTAATCTGTTTATAATTCAATGCTTCTCATGCATGTATAAAACTTCATCCAAGTATATGAAAGAAATCAGCATATGATGAATTTAGACAGCAGAAGCCAAAGGTTTACTCTTAAGTCTTAATACCGAATGAACCAAAAGTTGTGTCTCAGTCAATGTTAAGAATCATGAGGTGAGAAAGTTTTAGAGAGAAACTGTATAAGGGTTCTGTATATTCTGATTAGAAAATGAATATGTGTACTTTGGATAACCTGTGAGTTTGGCAGAATCAACTCACCACCAAATCAAACGTGCACGTATGATAGATGAAAGCATTTATGCTACTAGATTTTGTTACAAACATGAAACACCAAGTAACTAATAGCAAGTCCAATAGGAGGAACTTTTCCTACCCCCTACACATCCAGGAGAATGCAAATTTTGTTCCACTCGGAAATGCACTTCCAGACAAATTATGCTGTTTGGAAGTACACTTTCAGAGCCATGTCTTGTTATTAGAAATGTGAGGGTTGGAAAAAGTTGCTCCCATGTCTTGTCAGATTTTGATCTCTATAGTTTCCTTTATTTCAACTTAGGTCTGTCAAGAACAATACCTTAATAATTGCACACATAATGACTGATTTCTTCGTCTCTTTTATCAATAACAAATAGGCATGAAGTATATGATGGACAGGAAAAGATAATCACAAGTATACAAAGCAGCAACACAGAACAAGAGTACATAAAACATAACCAAAAGTATACAAAAAATCAATACTTTAAACACAAATTAAGATGAGAATCAAAATAAATTAGCAAGGACAGCAAGATCCTGCAAAATTCATAACAACCATATATACGTGCATATCAATTCATATCATATAACATAACATAAATAAGAAAATCAATCAATACAAACACTTCATTAAACTTAAACCAAAACCCATAAGAAAGTCATAATCAGTTCATAAGTTTCAAATTAAAACCTTAAGCTATAATATTAAGCTTTTAACAAGTGCCAAAACATAAACACCAAAAATAAGCAGTCAAATTCTAGGTATTTACTCTATAAAATCTTTCAAATTTAATCAGAATCTTCCATTTGGTTTTCATCTCCATCTTCATCTTCATCTCCATATTCATCTTCATCTTCATCTCCATTACCATATTGATCATGCAAATCAGAAATCACATCGTATAGAGACTGCAGATCATCATCTCCATCTTCATCCTCATCTTCATATTCATCTTCATCTCCATTACCATATTGATCATGCAAATCAGAAATCACATCGTATAGAGACTGCAGATCATCATCTCCATCTTCATCCTCATCTTCATATTCATCTTCATCTCCATTACCATATTGATCATGCAAATCAGAAATCACATCGTATAGAGACTGCAGATCATCATCTCCATCTTCATCCTCATCATATTCATATTCATCTTCATCTCCATTACCATATTGATCATGCAAATCAGAAATCACATCGTATAGAGACTGCAGATCATCATCTCCATCTTCATCCTCATCATATTCATATTCATCTTCATCTCCATCATCATCTACATCAGCATATTCATCATGCAAATCAGAAATCATATCATATAGAGACTTCATATATGGAGTATCAAAATCCACATCTAAACCTTCATTGTCTCCATTACCATATAGGTTTAGCTCAACTGACCCTCCTGCTTGCTTCTTTTCAGCCAATTTTGCATTAGCCATGACAAAAACAACATCATTATGAGTCTTTTGCCTCAAGAGGTTTCTTTTCTTAGCATGGACCTAAACAAATACAAATACAATTAAGACAAACAACTAGTAGGTTAATTAACACAATTCAAATTCAATATTTTTTCATCTTACCATCTTGAAGGCACTCTGATTATGCAAATCCCCATAAGAACTGCATGTCAAGCTTAATACATGACATGCAAATTTTTGAAGTTCTGGTAGTTCATCTCCAAAAGCGCTCCACCAAATTGACGGAATCTCATCACCAGCAGTCGTTACGGTTAAAGGATGACCCAAAATGTTTGCCTTTTTATAGAAATCATCAAGTTGAATTTCAATCTTAGCTCTTTCTTTGGGATCAGCCACCATCCTTGCTATACAATGATGTAGACCATCTTTAACTTTGATATCATCTCTAAATCCAGGACTATAGTGAATTTGAGGGTTAAGAAAATAGCCTGCTGCATGCAAAGGGCTGTGGAGTTGTTTGTCCCATATTTCATCAATGATCTCCCAGAGAGGAACAAAACTAAAAACAATGAAAAATTTGAATTACTTTTCACGGTTCAAACCAAGACAACAAAACAAAAGTTCAATCTTAAAAACTAAAGTAAGTAGATACTCGATCCTGCTGGACATATTTACCTTTCTGTGCCACCTTTGGAAAGACTCCTCTGTATCTCCTCTTTAGCTTGCTCCTTTGCCCTATAAATGAAACCGGTGGCTGGTTCGTCAATTGAATTGACCAAACGAAGCACATCAATCAGAGGATTTGCACCTTTTAAACAAATCATAACATTTTCCCAAAACACCTTGTCCAAAACCACATCCTCAGCATATTTCCCAACACTCGTTTTTGCGAACTGGCTGGACTTCCACTCCTTGGATGTGAACATCTTTCTCAAAGCTCCCTTCTTCTCATAAAGACGGCCTAAAGTTAAGTAAGACGTGACACAACGAGTAATGCCCTGTCTTACCAAACCTACTCCTTTTGTGAACTTATGCAATAGAGTAATGAGAGAAGACCTCGAGTAAATAAAGGTTGTTATTTTTTTACCCTTCGTAATTATCTCTTCGTAAATGGGTATCTTCTTCTCGTAATTTTCCAACATCATCTCAATGCAGTGTGTCACACAAGGCGTCCAATACAGCCTAGTCCTTTTCTCCATCAGCATCTCACCAGCAGCTTTGTAGTATGGTGTACCGTCCGTCACAATTTGAACAACATTTTCTTCCCCGACCTCTTCAACAATGTCATCCATCATCTTAAACAGTTTCTGAGGCGATTCCAACATATCAGTCGCATCAACAGACTTCAAAAAGAACGTTCCCTTCAAACTATTCACCAACAAGTTCAATATGCTCCTCTTCTTCTTGTCGGTCCATCCATCAACCATTATACTGCACCCTGTTTTCTTCCATACACTTCTATGTTCTTCCAAAGCTTCATTCGTCAACCTAACTTCTTCTGTTAAATATTTCCCGCTAATATCTTCAAACGACGGTGGCTCAAACCCTACGCCACATCTCGAAATCATATCAACCATAGCAATAAACGACTTACTCTCCACCACCTTCAGCGGTATTGCATTGTTGTAGAAAAAGCTCGCAATCGCCTGATCCGCTTCCTCTTTCAAAATCTCCTTCCTCTTATCTTTTGACCCATCTCTCGTCTTCTTGAAAATGAAAACATCTTCAGAACTCCCATCATCACTACCAACTTCATCCCCTTTTCTTTTTTCGCCGACTCCAACACAAGCACACACTTTCTCCTCTTCATCATCACCACCCTCACAAGCCTCATCACCACCATGTTCAGTTCCAGCCAAATGATAAAGAAACCGGTGAAGTCCACCGGTTATGACGTCATCACAAAACTTGCATTGGATTGCATCTTCTCCATCAAGAGAAATGCCATACTTCCAAATCTTATCAGCAAAATCTTTGGATATTTCTATCTCAGAATCATCATTTCCAGAGAAGGAACCATTAGGGTTAGGGTTAGAAGCAACAGAGGTTTGTTTTGAACTCATTTTTAGGGTTAGGGTTTTTCAGAGAGAGAAGAATCAATGGAGAAACTGAATGAAATGAAGCTAAATCATCGATTAGGTTTAGGGTTTCTATTTATACCGTAAAAAACAGTTTTTTTTTTTGCAATCGGGTAAAAAGAACCAAACCCAGAAACCCGTTTTTGGTTTGATAGTAGAATCGTAGCGATTCTATCAACGATTTTGCGATTCTACGAGTTTCCGATTAGGATCGTAGTGTACGAGTTTACATCGAAAAACTAAAAAATTAAATTTTGAGAAGATGAAGAGAACAACGGTTATAAAATATGGCTTAAATATGTTTTCATTTCCCTCCAAATGTGTTTTGATTTCCCTCCATATTTTATTTTATTCCTTTTTTTTTTTTTTTCTAATATAGGATAGGATAGGATAGGATTTTATTCCGTGTTAAATTATTTTAGTTCCTTGTAAAATATAAAAATTATTTCTTTTAATTTGTAAAATTTGATTTTAATTTCTTTTTTTTTTATGTATATCTGGTGTATGATATTATTGTTGTAATTTATGTGTTGAATAGATTGATGTGGGAATTGTGCGTTTGTTTTAACTTTAAATTTATTTTTTTTGTATTTTTAAAAATGATTTTTATAATAATTTGATTAAAAAGAATAAAATTTATTACAAATTCATTTTTTTTATAAATAAAAAGAGTGATTAGGACATTTAATAACTTAAATATTCATATTAGAGATTTTAATTTAATAAAAATCATAATTTTAAGAAAAATGTATTTCTCAAAAATGATTTTTATGAAAATCTATTTAAAATAACTTTTTTAAAGATTGTTTTTTAAAATTTCATTATCCAAAAAAATTTATAAAAAAATGATGAAATATTTAAAACGACATTCAAGTGAACTTATTTTTTTCTGAAACACTGATTAAAACTTTTTATTAAAAATAAAACTAAACTTTTCATTAAATTTGAACTTTTCATCTTCACAATATTCAAGTTTCTATTTTTTTTTCTTTATTTTTTGGAAAAAGTGTCTCTAGTAAATTGTAAACCGAAACATGTATTGATGGAACACCTTAAAAGCATTAACATTAATTACTGGTATGAAAATTTGTTTTAATTAATTTGATTATTGAAAATAAAATTTAAAATAAACCAAAACATTGTGTTCAAGTGATTAATAAGTTCTCTCCAAAACAAACTATTTAGAAGAATTCAAGTTTAATTCTTAATAGGAACATTTTTTTTACCAAATTTTTATTTTACTTATCCCGCCGAAAATAAAATTGAAAGGGGTATTTTGGGTAGAACATCATTAAATAGAAAAATAAAAAATTTACTTTTATACTTCCATTTGTTATAAGTAGATGAACTGACATTTGATTAGGAACACATTCTTTTCAATATTCACTTTAATACTCATTCTCTTAGAAATTCATGTAGCTTCTATCACTTTTATGTGAAATTAATTTCTAAAGTATAAAACCTACTAATACATTGATTTCATTAGATTGACAAAAAGAAAAAGAGAATAAGTGTTAAAAAAAGATAATCATTTGTCAATCTAACTTCTTCAGGCAAATATTTCCCAATAAAATCCTTACTCTTCACCACCTTCATCGGTATAGCATTGTTGCAGTCTTGCAGAAAAACCTTTGCCGGAGACATAACCACAATTGACCGAACTACGTGATCAATCATTGTATTGTATGTTTAGTTATTTACTTACTTTAGATTTTAGAACCATATTTGCTATTCTAACAAAGTTCTTGGCAGAGTTTATTTCTTAAACTAACATCAAAATTATGTAACATGTGATAAAATGCATGTCACTTCACATTTTGTTTCCATGAAATTAAAGATAATGTTACCTTATACCCATACTCTTTTTTATTCAAGTGTGATAATCTGTATTGACTATTGACCAATAAAAAGTAAAACATAAATAACTATAAATTTATATGCAAGCTATACACAGGATCAGAGTTCAACTCACTAAGAAAATGATCTATACTCAAAATTTGTGTAAACTTGGCATGTTGAGATAAAGGAACATTAATTGCAATGCCTTCATAGAATCTGTGGAGAGCTTTCCCTGTTGTTTTTAGTAGAAGATTCTGAATCAGCTTCCACCCTCCTAAAAGTTAGCTTTTGCTGAGGAATTTGACCATTGGCAAGTACTGTGACTTCAGTGTCTACTAAAATTGTGTCCTCTTCCTTAAAATCTCCTCTAAGAATACCCTTTGCAAGTTCATTCTCCACATTTTGCTGAATCACTCGCTTCACCGGCCTAGCACCGTAGTTTGGATCATACCCTAAACTACCAAGAAGTTGGATAGCAGCTTCTGTTACTCGGAGTTTCATCTTGCGGTCTGCAATTCTTTTCTGCACGCGCTCCAACTGTAATAATGAACAAAAAGAGTAAGTCTTGAGAAGTAAAATAGCATGAAAAATGTTTGCAGGAAATCTTCAAATCACTAAGATCGAAATGGTTCCCGAAATACATTGTTTTTCCATTTTAGTCCTTGTAATATTTTTTTTTCCGATTTAGTTAATATACTCTTTTCTTTTCAAGTTCCTATAATACATAGACTAATTGAACATAAATCAAATATTAAATGGAATGAGGCAAAGAAAAAAAAAATACTTTAGGAACTAAAAAAACAACTATGACTAAATTGAAATATATATTAGAATGTATCTATTAGTAGGGAGGACAAAATTACCTGTAACCTGACAATGCTACTTATTTGGTCACGGTCAAGAGGCCGGAAAACAATATATTCATCAACTCTATTCATAAACTCGGGGCGAAAGATGGATCTCGCAGCATCCATTACCCGCTGCTTTATGGTTTCATATGCTAAATCTTTTGGTGTAGTGTCATCATCTGTATTGAGAATGTACGATGATCCAACATTTGAGGTCATGATGATAACAGTGTTGGTAAAACTTACTGTGCGGCCCTGTGAATCGGTTACTCTTCCGTCATCCAAAATTTGAAGGAATACATTGAAAACATCCGAGTGCGCCTTCTCAATCTCATCGAACAAAATAACTGCATATGGTCTTCGACGGACTGTCTCTGTTAGTTGCCCACCCTCTTCGTACCCAACATATCCAGGTGGAGCTCCGATCAATCTTGAAACCGTATGCTTTTCCATGTATTCACTCATATCAATCCGCACAAGTGCTTCTTCTGTGTTGAACATGTACGAAGCAAGGGCCTTGGCTAGCTCAGTTTTTCCTACACCAGTGGGACCCATGAACATGAAGCTAGCAATTGGGCGGTGAGGATCTGATAGACCTGCTCTTGAACGTTGGATCGCCTCGGCTACCGCCTTGACCGCAGGATCTTGACCTACAACACGCTTATGGAGTTCGTCCTCTAAATATAACAACTTCTCTCTCTCAGATTGTTGAAGTTTAGAAATTGGGATACCGGTCCACTTGCTCACAATTTCACCGATATCATTCCCAGTAACTTCCTCTCTCAGCATAGACTTACCAGAGCTCATATATTCATGTAATTCCTTCTCTGCACCCTCGAGTTGCCGTTGCAAAGAATTAAGACTGCCGTACTTCAATTCAGCAGCACGATTAAGATCATACTCCCGCTCGGCCTGTTGGATCTCAAGGTTTACCCTGTCTATCTGCATATATAGATGTGGAAGTTATCAGAATAAGATTTTCTTGTTTCATTAAAGAAAAATCATGGTTATTTTAGAATATTTATAAAAATGGTTAATTGGTGGGAATACAATCATTAAACTGTTAAAATAGATTAAGTTATACCTAACGGGCCTGAATACAATCTGTTGTACTAATAATTACAAAATATATGATCATAATATATTAGTGAATTGCTAATGTCAATTACAAAATCAATGAACACACCTCTTCTTTGATTGACTGAAGACGAGTCATTACAGACTTTTCATGCTCCCATTGTTCGGTCAGCTCATCTTGTTTCCCTTTTAGGAGAGAGAGCTCTGTCTCGAGACGGTTTAATCTATCTTTAGAAGCCTTGTCTGTATCATTCATGAGAGATAGTCTCTCCATCTCTAGTTTCAAAACTGACCTATTAATCTCATCAAGTGCAGTAGGCTTAGAAGTGATTTCCATTTTCAGTTTAGCGGCTGCTTCGTCAACCAAATCAATAGCTGCGATTTACAAATATCTAGCAATTAGCCATTTATGAGCGTTACGGAAGAGCTTACTAGAAAAAAACATTAATGAAATTTATCAATCTTTGTTTGATAAATTCACCAACCAAGAGTTTTTATTTTCAAAAAGTAATTACTACCTTTGTCTGGCAAAAACCTCCCACTTATGTATCGATCTGAGAGAATTGCAGCATCCACAAGTGCAGTGTCAGAAATGCGAACTCCATGATGCAACTCGTATCTTTCGCGCAACCCCCTTAGTATTGAAATGGTATTTTCAACTGAAGGTTGGTCAACGTAAACTTGCTGAAAGCGACGTTCTAGTGCTGGATCCTTCTCAATATACTTCCGATACTCGTCTAATGTTGTTGCACCAATACACCGCAGCTCCCCTCGACCAAGCATAGGCTTTAAGAGATTACCAGCATCCATGGCACCATTTGTAGCACCTAGCATATGATAGATTATAGTTGCAATCAATCAAATTCAACATCGACTTGTTAATTTTAAATTACCAAGATCTGAACATT
Organism: Trifolium repens; assembly: GCA_030408175.1. Taxonomy (NCBI): domain Eukaryota; kingdom Viridiplantae; phylum Streptophyta; class Magnoliopsida; order Fabales; family Fabaceae; genus Trifolium; species Trifolium repens. The sequence goes on from CP125847.1 coordinate 3,664,420, forward strand.
CATTGATCTAAAGGATTATTATATACTACCAATTGTGTTAGATCAAGCGTCAAACTCGAGAATCAGTAAAATCATGGAATCTCCATAGACTCGAATAGTAAACATGTAAACTTTACTTAATATAAATATACTGTTTAAAATATCTATCATATTTCAAAATAATAATGTAATACTATGTGCATAGTAAGTAATAATAGTCACACGGTTCGCAATTCGTTTCGGTACGCGGTACGGGTTCGGGTACGCGGTACGCTACCTTTAAAGAATTCGGTACGTGAGGGGTATACATAGTTGGTACGCTAATCGGTACATTGTTAATAAATTTATGTTAATTAATATTTTTAATCTAAAATTTATATTAATCATAAAATTGAGAATCAAATTTCCATCAAATAAAAGTTGAATTTATGTTGACAACACATGTTTCGTGTATCATAGAGGGAAAACAAATCACATGTCAAGAAGTGTAACTAACATTGAGAGGTAATCAAAGTTAGAAATAAACAATTTGTTAGATGTTCCAATATACAACCCAAATCCAATATACATTGTACAAAATGCATTGTACTAGTGGACAAGTGATGTTATACTTGTAACTATCATATTCAGAGCTAAGTCTAAATCAGTCTCAACATTTTATATTTTGTTCTTATTTGATTGTTGAAGTGGTTCGCCGGTACTTAGGTTTTAAAGAATTCGGAGAGAATTACGACGAACCAATTCGCAAAAGTACCACGAATTGGTACGCGCGAACCAATTCGCGGTTCGTCACCTTTGGGGAGAATTATGTGACTATGAGTAATATTCAACATTCTAGTAAATAAGCGACCAAGCCATCACAATTTAAATTTTATGGACAAATTCACAAATCACAATTCATGAGATAGGTACACAACTCGGCACACAAATCACGATCCAATGGACATATCAATAAATCACCACACTCAAAACAACAAAAGAGTGAAGATTGGTAGGACTAGGAATCCCTCGCCGAAGCTTGGTTCAACTCGGTAGAGTTAGGTTTCAGCCCATCTGAGTTGGATTCACTCACACCGGTAGCTTAATAAGTTCATCGCAAACAAAGACGGGTTTTGTTTGTGCTCTCTAGTTTGTCACTTCATTTGTGCTGGGAACCATGGGATTAAGAGTGTTTGAGGACCCTTACCTAGACCCTTCAAACAACTTATACAATACTGATAATATCAACCATCTAAAAGCAGAGAAATTTGAAGCTCATTACCTGCCCCAACAACTGTATGGATCTCATCAATGAAAAGTATAATCTGACCATCAGATTCTGTAACTTCTCTGAGAACGGCTTTCAACCTGTCCTCAAACTCTCCGCGATATTTTGCTCCAGCAATAAGTGCACCCATATCAAGAGATATAAGCTGAAAAATCAGAGTATCGGATCAATTTTATATTCAAAAAGGTGAATAAAACAAGACAAATATTACATTCTTATAAATATGGAATTAAGAGTAGCATTTGTAAGGGTATATAATATACAAATATAGTTGTTTAGCATAGGCGAAATGAGATAAAAAATTAAAAAGTATATATACCCTTCGATTCATCAAAGCTTGAGGTACATCTCCTTGAACAATTCTCTGAGCAAGTCTGTATAAAGGCAGAGTTAGGTCAATGTACAGAACATATTAAAAAATTAACAAAAGCATTCATATAAGATAAGAGCAAATATATATAACCTTCTCGTGCTAAAAATAACTATGAAACAAAAACTGGACTTTCGGTAAAAAGAAATAATGATAGCAGCATAATAAATTCAATTCAAAAAATAATTTAACAATAAAAATGTAAAACAAACATACAAACACAGATGACATTTAGGAGGGAGGAAGACCTAAGAACTTACCCTTCAGAAATTGCAGTCTTTCCAACACCAGGCTCACCAATTAGCACGGGATTGTTCTTTGTTCTCCTGGAGAGAATTTGAATGCACCTGCGTATTTCATCATCTCTTCCTATGACGGGGTCAAGTTTTCCTGCTTTGGCCATCGCAGTCAAATCTTTCCCATACTTTTCCAATGCTTCATATTTTCCTTCAGGATCTATAATAACAAATTTAAGTTGAGGTTAAGTACTAGTAAATATTTAGAATAAAATACAGCTTCTAATATCACCCATGGAAAAGTCAATCACATAAATTTACCTTTAACAACACAATTTTTTTCCAAATTTAAAATTTAAAAACATACAACATAAATATTGAAACTAAAATTTATACTATAATTTTAGATAATCCATGAGGTGTTAGCTCAATGACGAAGTTCAAATCCCTTCAGGGACGGTCGTAAAATGGTTATTGGTGTCACTCTAATTAATAAATTTTTATATAAAAAAAATAAAATACATCTTGACCAAAAAAAAATAAAATACATATTATGAAACTGAAACAAACAAATTAAATTAAAACGAATATTAAACAACACAATAGAAAAATTGGACAAAGAAGCACATTACGTACGTCGTTCAACTATTCAACTAGTAACTAAGAAATGATAACAAATAGTAAATAACCTTGATCAATGACTGACTGGCGTCCCCTTACGGACTCTATAGCAGTTTTTAGAGATTTCTCAGATATTTGAAAATCTCTAAACAATATTTTTCCAAAACGTCGATCTTGGGCAAAACCAAGAACCAAGTGCTCAACTGATACAAATGAATCACCATATTCTTTCTTGAAATCCCTGGCTCTCTGAATCAAAGCCTCCAAATCACGCCCTAACATTGAACCGGCTGATTCCCCTAGAACCTAACACAATTGAATAAGAATTTATAATCGGGTTCATGAGTTATAGACATTGAAGTAGTTTAATCAACCAGTTGACAAAATAAAAGGGCAAATTTTATAAGCATATAACTTTATAACCACATAATGTGTTATAACCACATAATGTGAAGATCTCATGTCAGTTTCATCTCAAATGTTAGTTCGCTCCAAAACAAAACGTGATTACTATAACTTTATTTCCAAGCTTCTGTTGTCAACTTCGAGTTTTACTATTTCCTCACTTCACTTCTACCATGAGTAATGACGTTGTAAACTTAATACAATTCCTATTTAGGTCTTCACTTTTAAGAAGAAAAAACATGCCTATAAAGGAGTTCAAAAGAGACTGTGGGTTTAACTGAAAAATATTGCATAATTATAAGCACCAAAGCATATTTTACTTGGTCGATTACCTTTGGTTGGCGCTGAATGTGCTTATCGGTAGCCTCCAGAAGCCGAGTGTTATCAATTCCAACCTTGGAAAATATCCGGCGAGCAAGCCCATTCTTTTGCTCTAATAAAGCTTTCATCAAGTGCTCTGTCTCCACAATTTGATGCTTGTTCTCCTTTGCCACTTCTGGCGATGACACAATCGCTTGCCACGCCATTTCTGTGAATTCTTGCTGTGAAACCTGCCATTGCATAAAAATCCAATATAAACCACTACACTTTGAACATCCAATCAGACACGATTAGCATCACAAATGACCCGAATGAAATACAAATAATTCTGATTTCCATAAATTTAAAAATGAGCTTATGAGCTTGAATATTTCCTCATATTTTGTAACACTTTTTCAAACTTCTTACAAACAAATTGCAACAATAAAGATGCTTACTAGTTCAATATTTAAGAGAGTTTATAAACGTGGCTTACTAGTGTATCTAGAGAGCTTATTGAAATAAGTTGAATATGACAGTATGTCATAAGCTATGTTTATAAACTCTACCAAATGCTTATCTAAGCAAATAAGCTAAATAAGTTATTGATAAGTCAATCAACCACATTCCTTTATATCATAAAATACCTCATAATTGATGATATGAGATGGTGACAATACATTAAAATATGACTATAGAGTCGAACACACAAGTTGGTGTCCAATGCAGATCATGGAAAATAGCTAGCAGTTTGCTCAAAAACCACTGCTATAACCACTATTTGAAAACACTCTATACAAAATTGTGGATTGAAGAACAATAGCGGTTCATTAAAATTTTGCTATGCTGTTGCGCCACTATATGACAAAACTTAATGAAATTACAGCAATACTACTATCCAGAAGTGTCTAGCGTCAATGCTTCTTGATAGGTATGTCATAAGCTGTGTGCATAAAGCCATAAACTCTATCAAGTGCTTATAGTTAGCTGAGTTGATAATCTAAAATAAGTTATTCATAACTCAATCCAAATACATCCTTTTATATCATAAGATAAACCCATGCAAGCTCTTCCAAACACTCCATAAATAATTAATACTGCGAGATGATGACTGACAATACATTAAAACATGACCGGAGAGTCGAACAAACAAATTTGTGCCCAATGTCATGAACATAGACAGTTTGTTCCAATTCCACTACACTACAATTCTATAGCCCTAATATAACCACTATTTGACAACACTTTATACTAAATCACATCACCAACCAATAGCGGTTTGTTAAAATTCTGCTACTAAATGACAACACTTGAACAAAAGGATGTGTTTGTATTGAGGTGGTGACAAAACATTAAAACATGACTTGTGAGTCGAACACACAAATACCTGCCTGCCCAACTTAAATCATGAAAAATAACAGTTTGTTCAAATTCCGATGCGCTAAAGTGCTATAGCACTGATATATCCACTATTTGACAACACTTTGCACTAAACAGCATATTGCAGAACAATAGGGGTTTGTTAAAATTCTGCTAGGCTATAGCTAACACCCAGAATTGCCAGAATTGATTCTACTTGCATATAGAAATTATAGCTTATGATTCTAGAATTGATGTTACACTCAAATTTTATTGTTCAAATCACTTTTCTATGAATGTATACAAATATAAACCACTTCACCTTCAACTCAATTTAAGTGAGAATCAATTTTACATAATCAATTCACTCAAAAATCAATTTTTTTCACCGCACAACCAAACATACACTTAACGAAATTACAACAAGACTACTATTTCCAACTGTCTAGTATCAATGCTTTATTGATAATGAATTATTATGAATTATTATGAATTATCCTAAATTCCTATATAAGTATTTTACCTTTCCACTAGAACTTGTGCAACTAACAGTGAACTTTTTAGGGTTTCTTTGAATTCTCGAAAACCCATTTGAAAAATCTTCTCTTTTCTTCAAAGGAAGTGAATTTAAGCTCTTAAGGGAAATGGGTTTCAATGAAGAGTTAAAAGAAGCTTGAAACGGAGAAGATTGAGGATTGTTTCCATTACGGAAAATTGGAACAGATTGATGAAGTATGAGACTTGAAAACGACGTCGTTGAAGCCATCGTCGGAGAATGAAAACTCCGAACAATTATGCGGCGAGATAATGAAGAGTGAAAATTTTAGTGTGGCCACGTTGTTGGGTGCATACCTTAACTAGGTTCACACACGTGGCATTTTTTTATTAGATAAATTTTGTTTCTTTTTTCTTTTTACTGTCTAATGATTTACGTGGGTAGTTTCTCCGATATTCCAGAATTTGACTCGAAAATAAATAAAATTTGACTAAAAATTATTTTTATCATAAATTGAACTTGATTTCTTTCAAACGATTTAATACCCTAAAAGAAACTTATTAACCACATGAAATCAATGTCATGAAGGGTTATGAGAATTATCACATTGGACCTTTAACAGTTACATAAGTGAGTTTGACGTCACATTTTAACCCAAAACTTTAAGGCATAAGGTTTATGGGTCGTCTCACTAATAAAGGTTTAACTTCTACTTTTCTAAACATTGCGAGACTTAACTCACATCACACCTGTAACAATAATCTTTCCTTGATACACTTTTGATACACGGACGTTGCCATTGCACTCAACAGAACACGCGGTCTAACCACCTTTGTCAAGAATATTTTTGATACAAGGAGTCGGTTGAACCCTTCGCCGAACCAGCGACTCTAATACTACTCTTAGGGGACAATCTAGGAATCGTCCACGTTATGTCTTAAAATTTTAAGTAAAAATGTGATGTTAGTTAGAATTTAAATAGTAGTCTCTCTCTAAACCACCAAAGTCTTAGATACTGACGTGGAACTAGCTAAAAATATAACCCTCAAACATGTTTGTGGAGATAAATCCTAAAATTTGGGAAATTGTGCGTACTAAAATTTGGAATCCAAAATTGAGTTGTGATGTAAGTAAAGTTTACCAAAAATTATTTATAACACAAATTGAATTTAGATTCTCCTAAATAATTTATCATAAAAAAAACTCATTAATCACTTGAGTCTAATATCATAGTTAAAATATGTTAAATTAATTAATAAAGAATATACACAAATCAACTAGTCGATTCTCAATCACAATATATTTATAATTTGGGCCTTGTTAACTAGTGCCCTGGGGCACTAGTTAAAGAACTAAAAAGGGAAAGAAAATAAAAAGTATGCATTGAAAAAACAAAAAATTAAATCTTTAAGATGTTGATTCCACAAATTCCAAGATAATATTATTATCTTTAGTTATCTTAACTAGTGTTCCGGGGACACTAGTTAGTATTTTCCTTATAATTTTAATTAATGTGACAAAATGAAGAATTTTAAGATTTAAACATCACAACAAATTTGACCAATTTTGATATGTTATAAGGTTTCAACCTCTCTATAAATAAGTACACACGTGCCTTAGCAACCACATGAGAATTTGTTCTCTCTTTGGAAAACTTAAATAGGATTCTCGATAGAAAGAATTCTTAACTAAATTTTATTTATCTTGTAATCAAACTTTAAATTATGAGGGTTATTTGTTTTTGAGAATCAAATGGTTAATTAAAAAAAAAACCTATATGAAACTATTTTTATTATTTTTTTCTTTTGAAATTCAAACTATTTTTCACTTAAAAGTTATCATTCAAAACATTAAAGTTTAAACTTCATACAAAATAAAATTATATATTTCTTAATTAATTTTATCTTACTTTTTTTTTTTGTAAATTGATATCCATGTACGCAACTGCAGAGACAAATTTTCGAGTCTCGTGGGATCTGATTATAGACGGTAAACTTCCCCCAAGAGTATTAACATTGTTGCATGCTCAAGTTAAAAATCAGATTCAGAATCTTGGTTAAGTTAGAAGAGACTCGTAACCGCAGAATTTTGGTAAAGTTAGAAGAGACTCGTGTTATCCCGTCTAAACCCTATTGGATCAAGAAATACAATTTTTTTAATAAATAGACAAAACGAGAAATTATTAGAAACATGCACACAAAGTGAACTAAAATTTGTGGACAAGAAATACAATTTTAAAACGGAAAAACACAAACAAATTAAATATGGCAACTCATGCTATTAATTTTTTACCTCATATTAATGACTATCTCTATATTTTAACCAAATGAAGATGGAATTAAATTTTGTAGTTGTGTTGATATATCCATTAAAAAGATATGAAACAATGGACCACTAACCACCACCAGCATTAACTAGTATATCAGTTTCAATCCTTATTCATACTAGAATTTGTAGTTGTGGAATATTATTAACGTACCTTTTTTTAGAGTACTACTTAGAAAATATATTGGTAGGAAAAAAACAAAAAGGTGTAAATAAATTCAAATATTAATGGAGAATACAAATCAACCAGTTAATTCTTTTAAAAAAAAAATTCAAATATTAATAGAATTTATAGAATAAATTAAATTAATGGAGAATACAGATCAACCAGTTAATTATCTTTAAAATTTTACTAAATGTGACAAAATGAATAATATTAAGATATGAACATATCAATAAAATAATTGACAAATTTGCCAATTTCGATTATGTGAAGGTTTGAACTCCCTATAAATAAGTCCACATATACCTTAGCAATACCAAACGAGAATTTATTCACTCTTTGCAAAAGAAATGGAAAAATCATTGAAAATGATGTTGATGTTGTTTTTTGTTGCCATTGCAACTTTCTTTGGTGAAGTTGTCCATGGTGCAAGAATATTGAAAGGTGATCCTCCAGTTTGTGATCCACAGCCAGAAGCTTGCATTTTAAATCCAAAATGTTGCCCTGGTCATCACCCTCCTGCAGGGTTTTTAATTTGGGGGGTTATTCATCTGATGTAATAAATTGAAATTAAATTATATGAATAAAATTATGATTATGATTCATTTTTGTCTATGCTTGTTGCTTTTGCATTTTGCATTTTTTTACATATATTTTATCTTCTACAACAATTCTAGGATGTTGAGTTGAACAAACATCGGTTTTTGGATTCTTTCTAACAATCCCTGACTCACCCTCCATGGACAAATCTTTTTGAGGCATTGGATTCAAACCAATGACACCGGTATATCTCATGTGCACCATGTCACTCACGACTAGGGTTGAGTATATGGGGTTATGTAATGGGAAGTCCATTGAGTTTAATGGGCCGGCCACGCTTGCAGGACGAGAAGCCCAATAGGACGCGGATCGCTCATCCCAATTGGACATGGATATGACCAAGTCATGGACCAACATATATGTTCGGAATAATAAGAACACATGGATCACTTCCTCCTCCATGATCTCCACTTTCCTCTATATTCTCTCCTTGACTCTCTCAACTATCTTGCCGACTACTCCCATTAGATTTTTCTATATATAGGCCTATGGTAATTAAGTTTGATATATGTTCTTCCTTCACCAAATTACTGATAAAACCTACTATTGTAACATGTTCGAGCCAATCGCCAGCTAGATCTTGTTTCAAGATCATTGACAAGAACATGTTACAACAATGTTATATGTTACGAAAGGATTGACCTACGAAATACAAGAAAAATACGTGTGACTTGCGTCGTTGGTTACAAACTCAAGCACAACTTTTTTCTTTTAAGAATAGTAAGTATTTAACTTTGTCCCGAAGCTCCTCTCAAAGTCATCTCTCTCAGTTTATCTGGCGAAAGCGTTTGGCTAATTGTATCAAAGGCTTTGGTCGCACCATCAGGTGATCATTATGAATTGTTGATAGAGTCGAAGATCAATTGTGTTTGTCGGTTTACCCTATTTTATTGAATTTCTTTTTAAATAGGAAAACACAAAAACAAAGAAAAAGAAGATGATGACAGACAAACAGAGTGAAAAATGTTGACATGACATTGCCACGTGTGCTTCACATATTTCGCTATTTTATCTTTCGTGTTATAAATCATTTTCTTATGGGTTAAGATATGTAGACGACCTATCATAATCTGCAATATGTACGAATTTAATATCAATTTTTTGTCCATTTAGATTTTGATTCTGTGTGGGTTTAACCATTAAAAGCATATATTATGCAAGTTAAATTCATGGGTTCGCGCCGTATGACCTGTTTATTTTATTTATCTAATTAGACATTTTATAGATAAAATCATAAAAATGTCACAAATATTAAATTTCATTTGTAGTTTTTATCTATTTATTATTTACAACTTTTATGACCAGTTTCCGTCAGCGTCACCACCGCACCGTCCGCCACCTACCACCATCGAAGCCCTAAAAAAATCCCAAAAAATTTCAAATCACCTTTGAAACTCCTTCCCGGTTCTTCTCTCTCACGCCTCACTTTCCTTCTCACTCTTTGTACATAACAACAACACCACTCAAACCCTTCTTCCATGTCCAATAACTTAAAAACCCCATTTTTATACATGTTAAGCTTTGCATGCATCAATTTCCTCTTCTATTCACCATATCAAGACCCAATACAAGATCCAATTCTAGGTTTCCTTCCATCGTCTTCCAAATTCGAAAATCCCTTTCTCCCTCACAAGTTCATGTTTCCTCCATTGTTGAAGCTTGCATGTGTCAATCTACGTTCACAATCATCAATTTGAGTTATTAGAAACCTAAGGTAAGCAACCAAATTCCATTCTCTTCTCTTAAGGCTTTGTTTGCGAGTTTGGAGGGGAAGGAAGGGGAGGGCTTTGGAGGGAGAGAAATAGAGAGAAAATTAGAAAAATCTTTTACATTTTTTGAAAAAATATTTTTTATAGAGAATGACAAATAAATACTTATGATTAATATATTATGAATTTAAGAACATTATAACAACATTAATTAAATTTGAAGAATTCATATAAACCCTCTAAACCTCCATCCAATACAATTTTTGAGTGGGGGGGGGGGGGGTTGTGTTATGAAAAAAAAATAACCCTCCAAATTCCTTCCCTCCCAAACTTCTCTATTCCTTCCACTTGTTTCTTCCTTTTTTTTCAAAATCATTCCCTCCCCTCCCTTCCAAACTCGCAAACAAAGCCTAAGTGACCATATTTGTGTTGAGTAAAAAATCTGTTAATTAGTACTGTTAGTAAGACTTAATTGAGAAATTAGGGTTAAGAGTGAAAGTTGATTTGTTGAACTTTATTCACTTGAAATATATTATATAGCCTAAATAATGTTGCACTGTGCAGGAATTGTATTGACTTGAAATATAGCTTGATTTCATTCATTCAATAAACTCATGTGACTAGAATAATCTCATCTCTCTTTCGTTTTAAATTTTTGCAGAAAGGGAGTTGTTGGTTGTGAAAGATTTGATTTGATTTTTTTTGATGAAAAATGGATTTTTTATTTATGTTGTTTTTAGTCATGATTGTGGAGGATTTGATTTTTTGAGATGAAAAATGGATTATTTATTTATGTTGTTTTAGTTGATTGGTTGATTTGATTTGTGATTTGTTCTTATTTTGTGTGTGACATGAAGAATAATTTGGTGTTTTAGCTTTTGCTAGATTTATTTGCAAACGGCAATTGAAGTATTATTTATTTATTTATTTATTTTTGTTGTTGAATAATTTGGTGTTTTAATTTCTTGGATGCTAGGGATCATCAACACATTGACCAGAAAATTAGTTGTTTGAATTTGTTAATGACCATTGATCATAGGGTCTAAGTGTACCTAACTCAATTTCTTCTTAATTGTTGATGTTTGATTGATTTTTTGTTGCTCGTCCATCAAATATTTTGGTTGATCAAAAGCAACAAAATTGTTAGTACTTTCTCACATTACTGAGCTTGGAAAGACATGCAAAAATCCAACTCAACATATGTATAAATATGTTTATATAAGTGACATTTATATTCTTTTGGAAATAAAAGCAGCTTAATTTTTAACTTTCTTAGAAGAATTTGAATTTGTTAGTTCTAATTTTGTTTATCTCACAACAAACCAAATTTATTTTGTTCATTCCTACTATTTTGCTGCCTTTTATGAATGTGTGTTAATTTTGTTCTACTTGCATTTATCTTTAGTGTTTAAATAGTATATTAGTGAATCAACAATTTAGGCTGTGTTTGGAAAAACAACTTAATTAAGTGCTAATAGCATTAAAGCTTATTATATAAGTGCTTATACATAAGCTATTTGTATAACAAAAGATATAAAATAAAGTAAAACTATAATGTGTAACTAACTATTTTGCTAGTGTGAATTTGAAACCTTTTGATCAAAGGCCACAAGAATACCACTGTTCTTAATGTTGTGTTTGAAGGGAAGGGTTTGATCAAACTCAAACCTAATATACTAATGCAAATGCACGAATCTACAAACTAATTTACCAATAAAAATGTAAAATCCCAGACTGCTTTTAGGATGAGCGACTGACCCCACAAACCAACACGAGTCTCATTCCAATGTGAATTCGGTTTTTAGCTAGAAGCTACTAGGAGCCTCATTGTCATGCCTTGTGCACCGGCGACCACTCCCCGCCCTCGTCAGCCTCAGGTGTTACAAAAAAATATTTATTTAATATTTTATTTATGTATTAGTCACAAATATTTTTCCTGTATTTTTCATATATAAAAGTAAAAAGTGAGAAAAATATGATGTTTATTGCTAAAATTGAGTGAGGTGAATTCAAATAAGGATAAGATTTCGCTTGTTTGATGGAAAAAAAAGAAGAGGAAATTTATGTCTAATTCAATTAATTTGACAAAATTATCCCTTGTTTTGCTTATATGTCGATGTCAATTAATTAAACTAATATTATTTTAAGGTCTTTATAACCATATATTTTTCAAAAAATCATTTAGAATATGATATGTGAACTTTTGTAAGACAATAATGACTAAACTTAAAAAAAATAGAGGGACTAAATGAAATTTGATATATTTAGAAGACCAAAAATATATTTAACTCTATATTTATTTATCAAAAGACAAGCAAATATTTTTTTTTTATAATGAAAACATGGCTAGTAAAGGAGTGGTAGCTTAGGGTTTGTTTGGTTCAACCGATGGGAAGGGGAGGGGAGGGGAGGTGAGGTGAGCGGAGGAATTTTTAAGGAGGGGAGACGAGGTAAAACATAATTTATTATGTTGACAAAATTACCCTCACTTTTTTTTTTTTAATTCTAAATTATGCTTGTTGAAATATTAAAATTTGAGGTTATATTTTTTTTTTACAACAAAAAAAATTTAGGTTTTCTACTCATTAGATTTTTTTTGGATATATATCCATTAGATTTTTTGTTTGACGTAATATATTCATTATAATTTAATCCTTATTTTGATTTTATAGGGTTAAGGCTAAAAAAATAAATTACTTCTCTCCTTCCCTCCCCTCCCCTCGTTAAAAAGTTGAACTAAACATAAAAATTTAAAATATCATCTCCCCTCCCCTCACCTCCCCTCCAAAACCCCCAAACCAAACAGACCCTTAGTTTATAACCTTGTATATTAGATAAGTATGTTTTTCTGAACAAAGATAACTACGTTATTAGTTTGTTAAATTTTGATGCTGATCTTAAATGATATAACCAAGGTTGTTACGTAATCCTTGGCATATATGTGGTACCTCACCATTTGTATATAAAATGAAAGCAATTGCAGGCTTTGTTGGCTTTGTTACATATTGAGAATAAAGATGGAAGAAACACATGCAGTTGCTGTGACAAGAAACAAGGTTAGGAACTATATACCTCCTGATATCATACTTTTTATTCTCTCAAAACTGTCTCTAAAATCAATGAAAAGATTTGAATGTGTAAGCAAAGCATGGGCCAATATTCTGATTCAAAACTCTTATTTCATGATCATACACAACAACAATAATTTGGTATCTTCTAAGAGTAACTATTATGATGATACATATCTCGTCGTACAAAATGGCGTGGGACTGTCGGGACATTATTATGGTGGATATCGTTACGAGTTTTATCTGCTCCCTGGGCAAAGGTTTGAAGATAGGATCAAAATAGATTGGCCACCTCCGTATAAAGATAATGATTCTGGTATTTATGTTTTGGGTACTGTTAGTGTTGATGGTATGCTTTGTCTCCAACAAAAACTTAAAAATATTGTATTGTGGAACCCAATTGCTCGCGAATTCAAGATCATTCCTGACAGCCCTTTTGAGTGTGTACCACCACATCGGCATCCTTGCCGTGATCTTCATGGATTTGGTTATGATCATGTAACAAATGACTATAAAGTGATTCAATTTGTGGATTCATATCTCATAAGTGAATTTGGTCTAGCTCAGGAAGATAGATCATCATACGAAACATTCTGGGAGATATATTCTTTAAGAAGTAACTCTTGGAAAAAACTTGATGTCAATATACGAAATTGTTATTACTATACGTTAAAGCGACGTATCGGAGTGTACACAAATGGAATTTGTCATTGGTGGGCTAGAACTAATTTTAAACCAAATGTTGATGTTGAAGAATGTTTGGTGTCATTTAACTTTAGCACTGAGCTCTTGTTTACAACACCCATGCCCGCATACTTGGATCTTAGCCGTTCTTTTAAAATGGTGGATAGAGAACTCGTACTTTTAAATGAGTCAATTGCATTGATCGCAACTTACAAAGAGATTGCTACAATTCACATATCAATTTTAGGCGAACTCGGTATAAGAGAATCATGGATCAAACTCTTTACTATTACGTGCTTGCCTTTCATTGAGTACCCTATCGGAGTTGGAAACTTGACCAATATAGTCTTCTTCAAAAAGAATGATAATAAAATAGCTTGGATTGATTTGAATACTAAGATGATTGAGGAGCTTGATTTTAAAGTAGAGAAATATGTTTTTGCAGGGAAGTACAAGAAAAGCTCTCTTCCTATGGGAGAATTAACGAAATATTAATTCTTTTTTCTTGTTTGCACCAATAAATATGTGAGTATGATTATTAATATTTTCTTGTTGAACAAACCAGCTATGAGAATCAAAACACATATTCCATTCTTGTTTATGAGGGATATATGTTTAGTAGTATAAAATATATTAGTATAGCAATCAGAATCAACCACTGCTCCTTAAGTATTCTATATTTCTATTGTGGCGTTGGTTCAAACTAGAAAAAGTAGACAACTACTTAAATTTTAATTTTATTTTCCTCCCATGAATTAGGACTGTTTTATGGTTTAATATCATCGAGATTCAGGCTCTGTTTGGTAAAAATAGCTGATAGCTGAGGATTTGGATCATCTCCAATTTTCCTCTCATGTTTATAGCTTATAGTTGATAGTTTATAGCTGATAAGTTAATTGCACTGTTTGATAAAATTAGCGGTTGCGTAGCTTATAAGTATGAAATGACATAATATATATATATAGTTGTTGAAACTCATATCTAAATTGTTACGAGTGCAAGGGAGTCAACATAGTTGGGATAGTTGGGATGTCTTAATTGTCATCTTTGTACCCTCTTGACATTTTATAAAAAAAAACCATATCTAAATTGAGAATGTTCTTTACTTTCATATATCTAAATTGCAACTAATTTAACTTATAATACTCCTCTTAATTTGTTACTTACTAAATACCCAATTACACTTCCTTAAAGAGTTTGTGGTTGTGGCTAATGCCTTTTGTTGGTTCAAACAAGACAATTAGGAAGCCCTCAAGAATTTTCCCTACACAAATGAAAAACAAAAACACCAGAAAAATATACAAACTAGAGATCATGCGCAATATAGTTTTGCTTCCACACACACATCAGAATTGCGTAAACCGGCCAGATTTTGTTAACCCAAAAAATGCATAGTAAAAACAGTGCAGAATTGTGCAAACTAGAAAAACAACAGCTCAAAGTTACACAAAACAGAAGCGTACGCAGGGAAGAATCACAATAATCCGGAAACGCTGAAACGAAAAAACTACATTTTCGCGCTACAATAAAAACATAACGCAACAGTAGTAATGCGCAGACTAGAATGCACAAATTAAGACACTTCTCAATATTTTAAGCTCTCAAGGCTCAAATATACTATCCCAATTTTACATAATCAAAATTCATGTTGCCATTCCATTCATGGCAATTGAAGCTCAAAAATATTGTAACAAAAAAGATCATATTGATATTAAATCTATGATAAACTCCACTCAAATATCGAATTTTGCATTTAAGGCCATCAAGGTATGATACCATAATCCCACTTTATTGAATATATGATCTACAGTTCTACACTCAAATAACTTTTTTTTAATCTAATGTCATTGAGCCACAATACAATCTGTACTTGCTAAAATGTGAATGAGAATAATATTTATGATTAATGGCTCGACAGAGATTACATTTGGTCCTACGTTTTCTTTATGTATATATAAGAAATCAGAGCCACGTAGTTCTCTCTTAATATACTTAGCCACTTGAGGTTATCATCTAAGTCTTAGAAATGGTGATTTTCTGTGTATTGAGCTTGTTCTCACAATACCGTGACAAGGCTATTCGGGCGCTATCTCTTCTTATTGGGCTGATTCATTATGGGCCTAGCCTCACTGGGTCTCGTCCAGTCCACAATCATTTACCATGATTTTCATTTATTGAATTTAGAGTAAATTATTGTCCCCTCCCTTGATAGATGCTTAAATTACACTTCTCTCCCATCTTATGTTAAAATATACAACTCATGTTCCCTCTTGTACAAAAAAATTAGAGAAAATTACATTCCCCTCCCAGACATCTATTTTAATATTATTTATGTGCTTATTTTAATATAATATTTGAATAATTTAGTTTAAAATTCTCCAATGAAATTGAGATACTTTTATATGATATATATTTAAGAATATTACAGAATAGCGCGGGATGAAGAGTATTCCTTTGATTCATGTTCTATACTATTAGGAAAAATTTTCTCTCATCTTCATCCATGAGAATATATAGGGACTCTATAAATATAAAATAATTATAAACGCCGTTATTTTTAAATATATATATATATATATATATATATATATATATATATATATATATATATATAAACTCTTGTGTTAATTCTCAAATGAAAATATACTCTGATTTTTCACCGCCGTAATATTTTTTGGGAGGGTGTTTCCCATAAAATTAAACTATACCATAATTATTCATAAAATATATCATTTTACAAAAATAAAATAAAATATAAAATAAAATGAAATATAATTAATTTAGTCTTACTGGGATTAACACATAAGCAATTTGTCATGGATTTCTCATATATATAACATGAGCTATTTCTACTAAAAGAATCGATAAGAGAGCTTGTGGGTAGATTTTACTTAAATGTTTCAACGATTTATACTATAAACTGTGAATTCTATCTATTTTATTTAATGTTTCTAGTTCATCTATATATTAGACTTGTTATAGTAGTTGTCGTTAGTCAAAAACATAAGATGTAATGTGTTGTGAATGAATTATTTGGTTAATGAGTGATTAGACTTGTCAATGTCATGTTGCAAAATTATGGTGGATTTAGTCCAAAAAAAATAAAACATAGTAGTTTTAGTGAATGAATTATTTGATTAATTAATGATTGAATATTATTTTCGGGTCTTGAGGAATGTATAGTCACTTGAGTCTTTCTTTGATTTTTAATGGCAACTCATCATCAGCACCTTCTTTGATATAAAAATGTATTAATTGTAGACTTAGAACCTTGTTTAGTTTTTGTTTCTTGATATTGGATTTCTTTAGTTTTCAGAACATGAAGTTGTATAAAATCACATGGTATATATGGTGATAATCCTGTGTAGCCATTAATATGAATTTGTTTAGTTCTTGTATAAAATCACATGGCACTAGTATATAAAGTTAGGATTAATGTTTAGTTTGGAATTATGATTCTTAGATGAACCAATAATGATAAGTTTTGATTCTTAGTTTGTTAACTTCTTGATGATTAGTTGAAATCAGTTTGAGGATTTCAAGGTTTAGATAATACATTTTGGAGTTTGGCTTACTATATCCATTATCCAATAAAGTGTCAATCTTCAACAAGTTCAAAACAATGTGCAGTCTTAGCAAAAAAGGTAGTAGTGCAGAATGTAGTATTACTCCATCCGTCCCTACTTATAAGTTATGAAGCCCCGATACGTGACACGATACTAATATGATATGATATTGATATGAGAAATTTTTAAAAAATCCCTATCTACCGCGATACATTATTTAAAAATTAAATATATAAATGCGCAATATATAAACATGACAAAAATCAATAATATTAATAATGATAATTGTTTTTGAAAGACAACAAATTATTATTATAAACGTCAATAGTTCATTGTACAAGGAGTACAAACAAGCCAATAAGCTTGCACAAGAATAAAACAATTTGAGGCTTAATATACAAGGACTCATCAGTCCTAACTAAAGGCACATAATAGTCATGACATCAAGCCTTTTCAACAAGCTCATCATGTAGCAATAGCAGACAACTATATAGCTCCTGCAGTTGATCAATTAAAAGCATAAAGCATTCATTCTTATACCAAAATTTAAAATCGTTTGATATGTTATTGACACCGATCAAAATTAACGGTTTATGCGTTTTTATTGAATACCGTTAATCTTGATACGTTCCAATAACATATCAAACGATTTTAAATTTTTATAAAATTTAATATGGATGATCTATATGATATAAACCTTCAATCCAACGGTAAATTTTGTAAAATTTGCATTCCTTAAAGTGTTATTGAGCGGTGTAACTTTACTCAAATGTTACGCCGGTGTAATTTGATCTCTCCCCTTTCTTCATTGTATTATTACAATTATTCCTGATAAAATTAACCGAGTTACCTTTGCTTCAAAAAATATAATTTATAATTGAGTCTAAAATTAAAACTATGTATTAATTCATCTATTTTTTATTTTTATTTTGGTCAAGTAGTCTAATAACAAGACTCACACATTTAAATGTGAAGAAATGTGTAATATGGAGTTCGAACCCCAACCACTCTAATAATTGAGCTACACTTATGAGACTAACAGATCTATTTTTATTCACTTACAAAATTATTTTTCCATTTTAAAATTATTCAAGTTTAATTCTTCTATCAAATTTTTGTACTTTTTTTTTTTTACAATATTTAACATATTTTAAATTACATTAAAAAGATTAAAAAGCAGAACATCCAACCTTTCCCAATTCCCAAGCATCCTCTGTTTCTTCTTCTTCTCGGCTGTCATTGTCACAAAATCACTGTCCTAACAACACATAAACATGGGTTAGTCTTAAAAATTCAAACTTTTTGCCTCTAATTTTCCTCTCCCATTGATTTTTCACTCACCCATTTTCATTTTCCTTCTATTTTTCATTTTCAGATGAACGAGAAGAAGAACAAGAACAGAAGAAGATAGCAACAATGGAAGGAGTAGCATCAATAGCATTACTTCCAAACGGTTCAATCTCAGGACACTTCATTCATCTTACTCATTCCACTTGTTATGGTCTTCATGGGACTGGTAATCAACTAATTCATAACTGTTTCTATGCAAATTTTCATGTTTTGAAATTGTTAAGGTTTTTTTTTTGGTGCAGTAAAGGTTGTTTTTGGATGAATAGTTTAATCAGTGTAGAAAATCATGATTGAATTTTTTAATGTAAGTTCGTAAGATCAAACAAGAATGGTTTTTTTCTTGACCCAGTTGCAAAAAACTGATTTTTTTTTTTAGGTTTAAATAGAAACCCTAAACCTAATTTATGGTGCTGACCCTAGTGGTTCCTTTTATGGAAATGCTGGTGTGGATTCTAAGATAATGGTTCCTAAGAATGTTGTTGATGTGGTTTTGGAGCATGGTGTTTCACTTGATGGAGAAGATGTGATAAGTTGTAGATATTGTGATGACTACATGACAACTGGTGGGGTTTACCGATTTCTTATGTCATTTGTTTGGAACTGAGAATGACGTTAATGCTTGTGAGGGTGTTGGTGATGATGTGAGGAAGGAAATGTTAGAGTTTTTTAGTGATATGCAAGAGATTAACGAGGAAGGGTGTGTTGGAGTTGGTGAAAAAAGAAAAGGAAATGAGGTGGTTGTTGGGAGTTCTAGAGATATTTTCAAGAGGTGGAGAGCTGGTTCATAAGCTATCGTCAATAATAAGGTTGAGATGACTTTGAGAGGGGAAGCATGTTGAGAGATTGCAAGGTTTTTCTACAACAATGTTGTACGGCTTGATGTGGTTAAGAGTGATGAATTTACTACTATGTGTTATTTGGTTTCGAGACATGGCTTAGGGTTTGAGCCACAGTCTTTTGACAAGATTAAAGAGACATATAATTTGATGGAAGAAGTAAATTGACGAATGAAGCTTTGGAAGAACATAGAGCTGTATGGAAGATAGAAGGGTGCACCATAATGGTTGATGGATGGACCGATGAGAAGAGGAGGACTATACTAAACGTCTAAGTGAACAGTCCGATGGGAACATTTTTTTTGAAGTCTATTGATGCATTTGATATGTTGGAATCATCTGACAAACTTTTTAAGATGATGGATGACATTGCCGAAGAAGTTTGGGAAGAAAATGTTATCCAAATTGTGACGAGACGACAATACAACATACTATAAAGTTGCTGGTGAGATGTTGATGGAGTAAAGGACTAGGTTGTATTGGACACCTTGCGCAACACACAACATTGAGATGATATTGGAAGACTATGAGAAGATACCCATTCATGAAGAGATGATTACAAAGGTTAAAAGAATTATAGCCTTTATTTATTCAACAGCTTCATTCATTTCTCAATTGCATAACGTCACAAAAGGAATAGATTTGGTGAAA
This sequence comes from Trifolium repens, assembly GCA_030408175.1. Lineage (NCBI taxonomy): Eukaryota > Viridiplantae > Streptophyta > Magnoliopsida > Fabales > Fabaceae > Trifolium > Trifolium repens. Next base: position 3,684,405 of record CP125847.1, read on the forward strand.
AAAGGAAGTACTTGTTGTGCCACAATTTACTTAACTCTGGGATTTATTCATGAGAACAAGGGAGCTTTGAGAAGAATGTTCACATCCAAGGAGTGGAAGTCAAGCCCGTTTGCAAAGTCAAGGGATGGGAAATATGTTGAGGATGTGGTTTTGGAAAAACTTCATGATTTATTTTAAAGGTGCACATCCTCTGGTTGAAGTGCTTAGTTTGGGCAATTCAATCGAGGAGCCAGCCACGGGTTCCATTTATAAGGCAATGGAGCAATTTAAAGAGGAGATACGAAGGAATCTTTTCAAAGGTGTCATAGAAAGGTAAATATGTCTGGTAGGATTGAGTATCGACTTTAACTTTACAATTGAATTTTTGCTTTGTTGGTCTTGGTTTGAACCGTGAGATGGGAGAAACAACTCCACAGCCCTTTGCATGCTGCAGACTATTTTCTTAACCCCCAATTTCACTATAGTCCTAGATTTATAGATGATGTTAAAGTTAAACATGGTCTACAAAGTTGTATAACAAGGATGGTGGCCGATCCCAAAAGAAAGAGCTAAGATTGAGATTCAACTTGATGATTTCGATGAATGGGCAGATCTTTTGGGCCAAAAATTTGTCATTCATGTATTAAGCTTCACATGTAGTTGTTATGGGGGTGAGAGTAATGAGAGTGCTTTTGAGCTGGTAAGATGATAAAAATATTGAATATGAATTGTAAAATACCCACTACATGCTTATCTTAATTAAATTTGTAGTTGTATAGGTCCATGCTAAGACAAGAAACCGTTTGAAGCAAAAGATTGATAATGATGTTTTGTCATGGCTAATTCAAAAGTGGCCGAAAAATGGCAATCTTGACTCTTGAGGTTCGGTTAAGCTTAAATGTTTATGATAATGGAGACATTGAGGGTTTAGATGTGGACGGCATGGATATTGGATTTGGATATTCCATTTTTTGAAGTCTCTATTTGATGTGATTGCTGATTTGCATGATGAATATGCTACTGGAGATGGAGATGAAGATCTTATGGAAGATTAAGATTTTAATTTTAAATATTTTCTAGATTTAATATGTAGAATTTGACTAGGACAATTTTGTGACTTCTGAATTGCATGACTTTCTTATGGCTTTTGAATCTAAGTTTAATGAAGTATTTGTAGCGATTTTCTTATGTATGTTATATGAATTGACATGCATGCATTGCATGTATCTATTAGTATCATACATTTGGAAGATCTTGCAATCCGTACTAAAATCCCACTCTTACGTTCTTGACTTCCCTTCCTAATCCCTAGTAAAATCTTCATTTTTGACTACCTTCTTAATTTGCATTTACAGTATTTTTAGGAAGCTTATTGAAATAAGCTAAAAACAGTTTATAGATGTCACAAGCTATTTTATAAGTGAACTCAAATATTAATATTAGTGTTCATGTCATGATATAAGTCTAATTCGCTCTTCCCAATGTAGTGCATTTTTTTAGTGATGACAGAACATGAATTTTTTACTTCTACCATTTTATTTTATGGTTTAAGGAAATAGTGAATATTAGAATATAACAGTTATCTATAGAGCACATGATTGAGTTGTTTGTATCTCTCAATTGGCCTTAAAAAGAGAAGCTCAGACCTGCACCATGTTTGGAAATAAGCTTGGTTTGAAAAATGTCTCTATTTCAACATTTTAATTTAATGTTATTTTAATTGCCTTAAAAGCCTCTTCAAGTATTGTTTTCTTGTATACCTTTGGTTTAATGGTTGAATTTATGTACTCCTTTGTGTTTATTATTAATCTGTTTTTTTTTTCTTTCTCATGATTGTGCTATCTATGGTTGAATTTTACTATTATTCTCTGTTACTTATGTATGTTTTCCTTTCTGTCTTTTTCATGGCGAAAGAATTGGAATGCGAAAGGGAATGCAGTAAGGGTGAGGACTATCGTCTCATCAAACTCACAATCACAGATTTCAATGTAGTAACTCTTGACATTTCTGTTGTTTATCTGTTCCTGTCTTCCATCATACACTCAATGCCTTATTTGTTTCTGATAAAACAGACGAAGAAAGAACGAGCTACTGTTGTGGAGTGCAAAGGTCACGATGCTGCTCGATTCCACAACATTGATCATGCTCACGGGTAAATACTCATTGATCAACACTGATATATTTTTCTATCATGTCACTAAGATATAAATTCCTGATAAGAAAGTCAACCTTTGAAACTCAAATAGACAAATAAAGATTATTTGCATTCACTTTTTAACAGTTGGGATAAGGAGATCACAGGTATGGTTGAACAAAAGGACGGGAAGAAAAGAATTACGGTTACATTCGAGTGTGAAACACTGAAAGCTGATGGTGCAGCTGAAGACCACATCAGGAAGTTCATGCCAAAACTAGCTGGGATGGATGCTGTTGGTAAGTCGATATTAGAGATTTCTTCCAGTCTACCATTCTTCTTTATGTTTCTGTTCTATAACTCGACTATTGAACTCGGGAGCAACTTTCTCCACCCCCCACTTTCTAAAAAACCTCCCATGGCTCCGGAAGTGTACATCAGGACGACATAATTTGTCTCGAAGTTTCCAGTGTGCACAAAGCATTTCGTTTTTTCCAAATCGTATATTAGGACTTTTCAAAAATGAAAACCGATCTGAACCATTAACTTGAATGAAGTTGTATACATGTATGAGCTTAAGCATTGAATTATAAGCAGCTTAATCTATTTAATACATTTTATATATTTGAATCATTGTTTCTTTTTTCGTCTGCATCCTGGTTTTATCTCTTGTATTTTACTTGGCGGTTCGAATTATGCAGTTAACGTTGGAAAGATGACAATTTCTGGATTGGACTTTGGAGTTGATGATGAAGAAACTGAGTAGAGAATTTGATCTTGTAACTACTGAGAGAAAGAGTAAAATGCAACTTTTGAACAATTCATGTAGAAAACTATTACTCCCTCCGGTCCTATATATAAGAAACATTCTACTTTTTAGATTCATTGTAGAATTGATGTATTTAGACTATATTATTGTCTAAATACATCAATACCACAATGAATCTAAAAAGTCAACTTTTTCTTATATATAAGACCGGAGGGAGTATGTAGAAAGGTAGGAACATATATTGAAACATGATTTCATCACTTATTAAAGGATTTTGTATTCTTATTTAACTTTTTACTTTAAAATCAGTTCCATGACTTAGGTAGGAAAAAGATGGATTTGGATTCATTGCAGTTAGGAAATCCAAAGTCTAACAATCCGAATTGTCTGATATTGATCGTGAATATTTTGAATTTTTAGCTTTATAAACCTGGTTTCCTAAGCAAAAATTTGAAGAATTTGTTAGGCACACAAGATGAAATTTTCCTTTGAACTAGGCTTTTTCATATTTCGGCTATCATACAAAAGAGGTAGCTAGAGATAACTTGATTTGTGTTCATAAAGTAGATGCAATTCTCATTTTTCAAGTCGGTTTTGTAGGATTGAGTTAGACACAACACTCAATTCTAAGATATATAGGATTAAACACTCATCGTTCATATTCTACATTTCATCTATCATAGATGGATTCTGAAGCTGCTCAACTTGATTGGCTACCTTTTTTGAGTTACTCTTTCCTGTCATGGCTGCAACACAATTGCAATGAAAGTAATATAAATCATTGATTTAATTTATATTACTTTCATTGCAATTCCGTTGTAGCCATGACCGGGAAGAGCGACTCAAAAAGGTAGCCAACCAAGTTGAGCAGCATCAGAATTCATCTATTATAGATGAAATGCAAAATGTGAACGGAGAGTTTAACTACACATCTTAAAATTGAGTGTTTGGTCCAACTTAATCCTACAAAACCGACTTGAAAGATGAAGATTGTCTCTACTTTATAAACACATAATCAGACCATCTCACAACCGACGTGAGACTTCTTAATAAATACAAATGTTGAACTAGGCTTTTCTTACTTAGGCTATCATACATAAGAGGTAGGGTTTGAACCTCTGAGCATTTGCTTAAAATTATATTATATATACGGAGCACAAGAATAATTAAGATGCGCAAGTCCAATATAGAACCTCTGACCATAAACATTCTTCATATAAAACCGGGACAATTTTCATAAGTATTTTTTTAACTTGTTTTTACATGTTTTCCAATATAGCTTATGGAAATAGTTCGTAGGACATAATATATATATTATTTTTATAAAAATAACTTATGTAATCTTATCTTATATACATAAATGCTTATCGTGATTATCCAAACAGACCCTAAAATGAAGACCAAGCACGTAAGGACAAACCGGTAGATAGAGTTAATTTCAATCAACAACTACAATGTTATAAGGAAAAATAAAATGAATATCTATGAAAATTGTGTGTGAAGAAACAACAGGCTTCATTTCACAATCTTCACAAACTCTAACTTTTTACATGAGTAATAGTAAGGTTTACAACCAAAAACTTGTGTATGAAATAACATTTGAAAACCATAGTTTATGATAAAAATGAATAATGTTAAGAAGTCTCATATCGGTTGTGAGATAGTCTGATTTGTGTTCATAAAGTAGAGGTAATTCTCACATTTCAAGCCGGTTTTGTAGAGTTGAGTTAGGCACAACACACATTCTAAGATATATAGGATTAAACTCTCTTCGTTCATATTCTACATTTCATCTATCATAGATGAATTCTGAAGCTCCTCAACTTGATTAGCTACCTTTTTTTGAGTCGTTCTTCCTTATCATAATTGCAACACAATTGCAATGAAAGTAATATAATCAATGCAATTGTGTTGCGACCATGACTAGGAAGAACTCAATAAAGGTAGTCAATCAAGTTGAGGGGCATCAGAATTCATCTATTATAGATGAAATGCAAAATGTGAACGAAGAAGTTTCATCCTACATATCTTAGAAATGAGTGCTGGGCTTAACACAATCCTACAAAACTAGTTAGAAAGGTGAATGTTGCCTCTACTTTATAAACACATAATCAGATCATCTCAAAACCGACATGAGACTTCTTTAACAAATACAAATGTTGACTTTAAACCACCTAAAAAGATGACATATACTATTCATTCTGGACACTATAATATAACACAAACACATTTGCTTTGAATTGCTTCACTTGTTACTTTCTTATCTGTTTCAAGAGAAAAGAACAAGAAAATCAATGAGAATCAGATTAAGCACCAAAACTATACAAACTAAAAAGGGAAAGTTTTAATACTAAAAAGTGTGTAGAAGCATTTTAGGTAGCAGAGCTGCAATATGCAGTTGTTAAATGTATGTTATCTATCTATCTATATGTTGTTCTGTTATAGAATCATATGAGTAGTTTCTATAGTGAGAAATTATCATTATATTCATGTTATATAGAAAATATTCCAAACCTTTTTCCAAATTTGGTGGTTGCACCACCACAAGCATTGTTGTAACTCCACCAGGAAGATTGCATAATGGACTTTGACATTCCTCTACTGTTTTGTTGTTCTCCAATATTTTTCCAGCACAAATTAACTTCACATCTTTTACAGTTCTTGGACCATACTCCTTATCTTCAAAAAACAAACACAAACTTATAAATTTCTTTAATCTTATATGTGTTGAATGAGGATACTCTCCATTTCTCATAGTACGAACTCGGATATACCTGATCGATTAGACCTTAACCGAAACTTATTAAACATTCGAGTCTAACCACTTAGTTGCATTGAAATTATTAAACATACGAATTCGGATATACATTACATTCTTGCTGTATTTGATATAGAAAGCATAGAGTTCATAAATTCCATGCTATTAATTTTAAAATTTATACATTTAAATGGAATCATCATAATTTCTTAAACCTCATTATATCCCTTCTATCAATCAATACATTGATATTAATAGTCCTAAGTTTCCATGTTATTCAATCCACCTAGGTCTTCTTAATTTGCAGTAAATCATTCATTACAACATACACAAATTAGTATCTTAGTATTCATAGGAAGACCAAAAAAAGGTGCAAAAGCACTTATCGTATAAGTGCTTGTGTATAAGAAAAAGATAAAATAAAGTCAAACAGTTTTTCAAATTTTTTCGTAAGTTATCCAGGAGAGCTTATGGGAATAAGCTGAAAACACCTTATGGATATGACATAAGCTGTTTATATAAGCTCTCCTAAACAATCTCACAACTAACTATCACAAGTGATTATGTCAATAGATAAGTTCAAATAAATCAATTCAAACATACGCTAAATAAGATTACACAATTAACCTTTTGGCCATTGAGTAAGAATACTTTCTTTCAAAGTTGCAATACTAGTAGCAGCAGCAAAACTTTTCGGGCCAATATCCGATCCATCGCTTAACCGAAACTTGATCTCTAATTGATCTTGTTTCTCAGCCATGCTCAAAGGGAGAGACTCTCACAACCAAAGTATTCCTTTCAAGTATTGTGCAAAATTTGATGAAGACGAAACAGGATGCAAAATCTGAAACAACAAACCAGATAAGTTAGAAATTAAACTAAGAAGGATGAAATTTCTGATCATAAGAATGTGAATAAAGTAGTCATTGTTTGGATAAAACAGCTTAATTAAGTGCTTATAGAATAAACACTTATTATAATTACGTAAGTACTTATGTATAAGCTAGTTTCATAAGATAAAATAAAGTCAAATTGATTTCAATATAAGATATAAGTTGATTTCATTAGCTACCATAGAGAGCTTATGAAAATAAGCTGAAAACAACTTATGGACAATAAGTTGTTTTCATAAGCTCTATCAAACAGTCTCACAAGTGCTTATGTCAGTAGATAATCTCAAATAAGTCAATCCAAACAAACGAAACAATCACTAAATAAGCGAAAAAAGAATTAAATGATTGAAATCCAACAAACAATGATCAAAAGAAAACATCATGGCAAAAATCAATCAAATTCAAAACCAACACAATATTCAAATGAATATCAAAATAAATCACAAAATCAAATTGAATTCTCAACTGGGTCACCAACAAATCAAACAAGAAATTCAACAGTAACAAAAAAAACAAACCTTTAGTGATGTTTTTCTATTCCAATGATTATAATATGTTCAAATGAAAATTCAGAAGAAACAATGAAAAGTGATTATTACAAAGGTGTTTCTGAGTTTTCAAAGAGACTCAAAATATATCATATGTTTTTCACATAGATTAATGGAACATGTTATTCTTATCATAACATAAAAATCAAAAGGGTCAACTTTTTTAGTGTCAGTTACTGTTACAAAAGTGAGAACAAGACAAAAGCGTGTATGTGTCTGTCATCACTATTAACACATTCTTTATATTTTCAAAATTATTACCATCTTACCTTTTCATCTATGCAACATAGTAATATTATTGGTCACGTGTAATAAAATCTATGCAACTTATTGGAGTAAGAGACAAAGATTTACCTCAAACTGAAACACACAATTGTGAAGTTTTGGATTTGATTCTGGATAGAGATATTGAGTTTAGCAATGTCTTGAAATTTATAAGCAATTTTTTGGCTGAAAGTTTTTTTTTTGACAATAAAAAAAAATCAATGTAATAAATGCTTAGTCAAAACAAAATCAATGTAGTAAATGTTTTCTTTTTTTGTACCAAAAATATTAAAATAAAGGTTTTCTTTTATTTGACTAAATTCAATGAATAAAGATTGACACAGGAAAAAAGGCCGAGACACTAATACGCCACAATATTTTTGTTTGAAAGTTAATTTTGTATATAAAACAAGTTTTGTGGTTTTACAATTACCTCTATTTTTTTTTACCAAGATATAGTTATGAACCTTTTACTGTCATTAGCAATAATTAAATTTTTTCGGAGAACCTTTAGGACACATAGGTATTTTTGGCTAAAAGTTAGAGACTAATCATTTGTACATATTGTATTTTTATGTTTATATGAAAATAAAGAAATATAAAATCAAATTTTAATATTTTTGGTAAAGTTAAAAAGGATAAAAGAAAAAACAACAAGAAATATTATAATACCATAATTTATCTTGTATATATTTCATTTGACTTCTTCTATTTTTTATTTTTGACCATAGATAGTATCATAATAAATACTACTTAATATAGAAATATAGGGAGGGATCAAATTATACCGGTGTAACATTTGAGTAATGTTACACCGCTCAATAACGCTTTAACAAATTCAAATTTTACAAAATCCACCGTTGGATTGAAAGTTTATAACATGTAGATCATTCATGTTAAATTTTATAAAAATCTAAAATCGTTTGATATGTTATTGAGACACGTCAAGATTAACGGTTTATGCATTTTTATTAAATACCGTTAATCTTTATGTGTCTCAAAAACATGCCAAACGATTTTAGATTTTTGTAAAACTCAACATAAATGATCTATACGATATAAATTTTCAATCCAACGGTGAATTTTGTAAAATTTGAATTCGTTAAAGCGTTATTGAGCGGTGTAACATTACTCAAATGTTACACCGGTGTAATTTGATCCCTCCCCTAGAAATATATTTTTCTCTAAAAATTGTACATTCAACTTTTTAAAAGTTCAATTGTTGTATTCTTTGATGTAATAATAATGGAAAAAAAAAAATCAATGTTATAAATGCTTAGTCAAACAAAATCAATGTAGTAAAGGTTTACTACAAGAAATATGATTTTTTGCAACAACTTTTTTTGTTAATAGTTGTTACAAGTCGCTGGCAAAACTATCCAAAGTAGTTTTGCCAGCGACTTGTAACAAAAAAAGTTGTTGCCAAAAATCATATTTCTTGTAGTACCAAAAAAATTAAAATAAAGGTTTTCTTTTATTTGACTATATTCAACGTAATAAACATTGACACAAAAAAAGTTTTAGACATAATTACACCAAAATATTTTTGTTCTAAAGTTAATTTTCTATATAAAACAAGTTTTGTGGTTCCACAATTACCCCTATTTTTTTTTACCATGATATAGTTAAAAAATTTACCATCATTAGCAATAACTAATGTTTTCAGAGAACTTTTAGAACACACCCGTTTGGCCCAACTTATTTTTTACTTTTTATTTCAGCTTAAACGAAATAGAGAAGTATAAAATTATATTTAACATTATTTCTCCTTAAAAGTATTAGAGAAATAAAGTAAAGAAGTAAAAAATAAAGAAAATTGAAGTCAAACACAATTTTTTATTCTTTACTATTTTTAAGGAGAAGAAAAAAAGTAGAAAATAAGCAGGGCCAAACGGAGCCGCGAATCCTTAAATTTGCTTATGCGTGAGAGTCAAAGTCCGACCTCCTAATCACTTGTTTAAGAGATTCAAAATTTATACCACTTAATCAATTCATTATTCGTATTTACTCCTATTTATTTATATAAAATTTGATTATTATTTTGTCAAAAAAATTTGATTATTATTAACTACTTTTCTCATATATAATAGGGTAAATTGTGCTTTTAGTCCCTCTAAAGTAGGGATGACAAGCAAACCCAAATCCGTGGGGCCCACCAGCACTTACACCGAGTCAATGGGTGAAAACCCGAGTTGACTGAGTTTGGGTGACACCCGATATTTCGGGTGTGGGTTTGAGAACACTCAAACCCGCACCCTAAACCACACCCGCTTAAATATTAAATTACTTAATTATCCTTATGTATATATAATTGTAATTTAATTTCTTAAAAGTCTATGTTGAATACTATGTTACCAAATTATGTTATTGTTGTATTTTAATGTAATTTCTTGTAATTTAACATTACTCAATTTTATTATTGTATTTTCTTGAAAATTTGAACTATGATGGTTACCAAACTATATTGCTATTGTATTTTTGAGTGTTCTTGCTACAAGTTCGGGTTTGGGTGGAAAAACCTGAACCCAACGGGTGTGGGCGTGGGTGTTATTTTGCCACCCGAATAGCTTTTGAGTTTGGGTTCGGGTGATGAATTCGGGTTCGAGTTTGGGTAGTGTGAAACCGCACCCGCGGACACCCGTTGACATCCCTACTGTAAAGTTAGCGGATTTGAATTTTAGTTAATCTAATAAAATTCTCTCATTTTGCCCATGTAATGTCAAATTACTTAGGTTTTAGTCCTTAATGTGGCCATGTACACAAAAACACTGACATGGCCAGAATCTGCTGAATGGATCACTGTGAGGTGTTCAGAGGGTGCTGACATGACAAATTACAGAGACGAAAATCAAAATTCACACAAATTACAGGGACGAAAACCAAAACTCACACAAATTACATGACGAAAACCAAAATTCGCACAAAATACATGGTCGAAATTTAAAATTCATAAATTTGAAAACTGATTCTCTAATTTTCAATTTCTAAATTTCGTCTAGTCTCTTTTACATATTTGGCATTAAAAAAACAAAATCATTTCCTTCTGGCACTTCTCATTATCCGCACACAATGATTATATTAAGGTACCCTAATTTCATATATTATCCCACGAAACAAACTCCGGTTTTTCTAATAAGATGGGAAAGATAAATCAAATTTATCATAAAGCAAAAATTGTTGAATAGATTGTAAGACTTTTAAAAAATGATACTATAATTTTTTTTTTCTTTCAAAAATTGTCTTTTGAAAAGAAGATTTTTTAATAATTAGCATTTGCCAAAAGTTATTACTTTACCTACAAGAACAATACGATGATGCTTTGATGAGATAGGTTTTTCATCACAATAGGCAACTATTGGCTGCTAATTAATTAAGGTTTAGGTGCTGCGTCCCTTTTTGTACCAAAATTTTCATTTCCATATAGTGGGTCATTTGGGCATCCAATCAAATTGGTGCTATTTTCTTGTTTAATTATTACAACTTGCTTAATAAAAACCTATACATCATCAATATTGAGAGTCTTTAAAACTAATGAAACAAAATTATTGCTTTATAATTTAGAGTTTAGCAATTATGCAATGTAAGGCATGGCAATAAAATCTATATGAGTAGGTACCCGACCGAACTCGCACAATTCGATGAAGAAAATTCGAGTTGATTGAATTTAGTTTTATGTTTTAATTTTTCCTAATTTTAAAAGACGAGCATGGTGGTGGGCACCCCGAACCCACTCTATTTATTTTAGAATTATATTTTACATCTCCTTAATTAAAAATCTTTAAATAAACTCTTAAATACATTCATATGTTTATTTTTAAATTTAAGTTAAGTATTAAACAATTTTTTTTCTTTCAAATTTTTCTTGTTTAAAAATATTATTGTTGAAAAAAAAATTAGGATTTTAACTTTTTTTTTATAAAAAATATCAAAATACAACTTATGTTCATATGGTGTGGAGACAAAGGAATACCTAAACCTTATTAGAGAATTGTGATATCCAAACCCTTCACTGTTGAAAGTATGATGGGTATGGAAATATCCAAAATTTATGGGTATAGATTTAGGGAAGACAAAATATGTCTCAGCCCCACTAAGAGAGTATAACACAAACATCGTCAAAAAATAAACTACACAAAATAATTTATTCGTGTGATTTATCATTTTATGACATCTTGAGAAACACCTTCCGTAATAAAATACGACAACAATAAAATAGTGTACGTAACGTACTTGTAATATGAGAGAATTTGAGTTTTATTTCCCTGATACTTTAAGGGTTAAATATATTTTTAGTCCTTATTTTTATGTGAATTTTGACTTTAGTTTCTACATTTTTTATTATATTTTTAGTCCCTTACGTTTTTGCCGTATGCATTTTTAGTCCCAACCGTCAATTTTTTGTGACTTGGATAACGGAATCAGCCACATAGGATGACACATATATATGCCACGTCATTCCATACAAACGTTACCCTAGTCAATTTAAGTTATTCTATGTGGCCGATTCTATTATCCTAGTCACAAAAAATTGACGAAAGAGACTAAAAATACAAACGGCAAAAACGTGGAGGACTAAAAATATAATAAAAAAAATGTAGGAACTAAAAATTGAAACTGACATAAAAATAGGGACTAAAAACATATTTAACCCTACTTTAAATAATGTTAAGTTATTATAATTTTGTTATAAATATTAATTTAGAAACTTTTGGTAAATATTATGTATACTAATATATAAACAAAATACCTCTTTTGGAGTAGACTTTTTATATTTTCACTTTTGCCCTTCACTCTATTCAAATATTTGGATATGTTGAAAAATAACTTCCACTCAAAAGTTGATTTTCAGTTTTCTTTTCTTTTAATAACTAAGCACAACAAAAAAAAAGATTAAGTAGTTATCAATTAACAAAAATATTTTTATTGAAACTGCACTTTAAAAAGAATAGAAAAATAAAATAAGAACAAGCAAGAGAAAGATAACCAGAGAGACGCGCACTACAACATAGCAGCGGTAATAGAAAGAGCGGATCACACAAACGTGCCTGATTGGCGGCTAGTGTTACCATAATTAAATGGACAGAAATCAAAATTCTCACAAATTACAGGGACAAAGACCAAAATTCCCACAAATTACAGGGACAGAAACCAAAACTCGCTCAACTTACTCGGACCAAATTTAAAATCCATAAATGTGAAAAGAAAAAAAATCCTTCTCCATTTTTAATCTTTTACCATGTCACCACCACCATTAAAGAACTCTTCTCACTTTCTTCAACTTAAAAACCCCATAATTCTCCAACGCAAACACTACAAGAAAATCAGTTATTACTCATAGAAAAAGCCGTCTGTAATCAACAAAAACCGTGGATAATATGAATTAGTGACGAATTACCCATGGCCACAAAGTGGTGGGAAAAAGGCTCGTTGGTAATTTTTACCCATGGCCAAAAAGCCGTCGGTAACTTTCTGTCGGCTATACCGTGGGCTATTCGTGGATAAACAAAAAATATATTTGTCTCGAATTATCCACAACTAGACCGTCAATAATGTTACACACAGATAAACCATCTGTAATGTTCGAGTTTGTTGCGATTAATTTATCCACATGTAGGCGATCTCTAATCGCCATCGGCATACATTTTAAAAAAATATGTAATTCAAACCTCAATATTACTTATCAAGGTTGTTTTAGATCCAAAATAGCATACATCAAAAAAACAATGGCATTGAAGAACTTGTTCTTTTTAATTACAAATCAATATTGTTATTCAAACGGAAAAAAATTCCTCAAGCTAAACAATCATCCTATAAAGTGATTTACAAAATATTAAATTACAAAACCACTCATATTTTCCAGAAACCGTACAAATTTAAATTCAGCATCTCCTCTGTAGAACTTGTCGCAATCCTTCTCGTCGCTGCTGCTAACTATTCCAAACAGGAGCCCAATGAAATTTCCATTGAAGTTGTGACTATGTCCTGCATTTTCAAATAACTAGCAGTTCTTCCTCCAAGATTCTTGCCCGTAAAACGCAAGACAATTCACCAAACACAAGAAAATTCAAATAACCTGCAAACATCAACATAAAAATGAGGAAATAATGTATTAGCTCCCATCAGAAAAATGTATTCACCAAACACAATATTGAGCCTCTGATGCAGTATGCTTGTAATGACATAAACAAGAAAATGCAGTAAACCAAGCACCTCTTACAGAACAAAATACAAGCTGGCAGCAGCACTAAAACACTATGACAGAAATCAGATTGCAAAAAACAGATTGTCATATCAACAAAACGGAATAAACCAAGCACCCAATGCTTGGAACATTTTCCCCCAGGTTTCTATACTAAACAAAAAAATAGATTGCAAAATTAATGCGGGAAACATGCGCAAATGATACATATCAACTCACCCAATATCCTTGCAATCAAATATCAATTTGTCAAGATAAGAAATACTCACATACTTAATTAAAAAGATATATACACTTTGTGACATCCACACTTGATGAGTGTAAAACACGCCTACAGAACCTGCATAAAACATCTCTTGTTTCTAGCCAATGTATAGTGAGCTATGTGAGTTATTAGAAACTCAAAACAATAGAAGATATAAGCCAAAAATATCAATACTTTTAAGCCACAACAAATGTAAAATCCCATTAATATACTATAAAAAATTAGTAATAGTACTCATAAATATTCTTTTAAAAACATGCACTTTCTATTCATGAACGGTTAATATATTGCTCCCTTTGGCAAAACCATGGTGAGTAACACATTCCTGTAATATAAAAAAGTATAGTATACAAGTGAACCAAACCTATAATATTGATGATTACCATGAATACTATCTAAACAACATCAAAAGAATAAGTAGCAAAAAAAGTAAATCCTAATAAAATAAGGGAAAAGGAACTTGAAAAGCACGGGTGTATTACAATTAAACCCAATAGAATCAAATTTTACAATGCAGAATATTAAATTAAGGTTAGGGTTTCAACGAGAATTTGGGGAAAAATCAAAATTGAGGGCACGAGGGAAACAATGACAAGATAAAGAGAACCTTACCTTCATGTTGAGATTGAGAGACAAGAGACGAGCACTACAAGAAAATCAGTTATTACTCATAGAAAAAGCCGTCTGTAATCAACAAAAACCGTGGATAATATGAATTAGTGACGAATTACCCATGGCCACAAAGTGGTGGGAAAAAGGCTCGTTGGTAATTTTTACCCACGGCCAAAAAGCCGTCGGTAACTTTCTGTCGGCTATACCGTGGGCTATTCGTGGATAAACAAAAAATATATTTGTCTCGAATTATCCACAACTAGACCGTCAATAATGTTACACACAGATAAACCATCTGTAATGTTCGAGTTTGTTGCGATTAATTTATCCACATGTAGGCGATCTCTAATCGCCATCGGCATACATTTTAAAAAAATATGTAATTCAAACCTCAATATTACTTATCAAGGTTGTTTTAGATCCAAAATAGCATACATCAAAAAAACAATGGCATTGAAGAACTTGTTCTTTTTAATTACAAATCAATATTGTTATTCAAACGGAAAAAAATTCCTCAAGCTAAACAATCATCCTATAAAGTGATTTACAAAATATTAAATTACAAAACCACTCATATTTTCCAGAAACCGTACAAATTTAAATTCAGCATCTCCTCTGTAGAACTTGTCGCAATCCTTCTCGTCGCTGCTGCTAACTATTCCAAACAGGAGCCCAATGAAATTTCCATTGAAGTTGTGACTATGTCCTGCATTTTCAAATAACTAGCAGTTCTTCCTCCAAGATTCTTGCCCGTAAAACGCAAGACAATTCACCAAACACAAGAAAATTCAAATAACCTGCAAACATCAACATAAAAATGAGGAAATAATGTATTAGCTCCCATCAGAAAAATGTATTCACCAAACACAATATTGAGCCTCTGATGCAGTATGCTTGTAATGACATAAACAAGAAAATGCAGTAAACCAAGCACCTCTTACAGAACAAAATACAAGCTGGCAGCAGCACTAAAACACTATGACAGAAATCAGATTGCAAAAAACAGATTGTCATATCAAGAAAACGGAATAAACCAAGCACCCAATGCTTGGAACATTTTCCCCCAGGTTTCTATACTAAACAAAAAAATAGATTGCAAAATTAATGCGGGAAACATGCGCAAATGATACATATCAACTCACCCAATATCCTTGCAATCAAATATCAATTTGTCAAGATAAGAAATACTCACATACTTAATTAAAAAGATATATACACTTTGTGACATCCACACTTGATGAGTGTAAAACACGCCTACAGAACCTGCATAAAACATCTCTTGTTTCTAGCCAATGTATAGTGAGCTATGTGAGTTATTAGAAACTCAAAACAATAGAAGATATAAGCCAAAAATATCAATACTTTTAAGCCACAACAAATGTAAAATCCCATTAATATACTATAAAAAATTAGTAATAGTACTCATAAATATTCTTTTAAAAACATGCACTTTCTATTCATGAACGGTTAATATATTGCTCCCTTTGGCAAAACCATGGTGAGTAACACATTCCTGTAATATAAAAAAGTATAGTATACAAGTGAACCAAACCTATAATATTGATGATTACCATGAATACTATCTAAACAACATCAAAAGAATAAGTAGCAAAAAAAGTAAATCCTAATAAAATAAGGGAAAAGGAACTTGAAAAGCACGGGTGTATTACAATTAAACCCAATAGAATCAAATTTTACAATGCAGAATATTAAATTAAGGTTAGGGTTTCAACGAGAATTTGGGGAAAAATCAAAATTGAGGGCACAAGGGAAACAATGACAAGATAAAGAGAACCTTACCTTCATGTTGAGATTGAGAGACAAGAGACGAGAAATTGGGACTACCACGAGATATGGTTGCGGATAACGGCGAGAGACAGAAAAACGAGTGATAGTGTTGTGTGAGAGTGGCGGTCTGGTGGTTGAAGGCGGGAGAAAGTCTTCTTCGCAAGAAGAAGAGTAATCGGCGTAACTGAAATTGAAAATAAATAGGGGAAAGTTATTATTTGAGGGTTTCTTTTTATAAATAAAAAAGTAAAGTGATATTTTATCATTATTTTTTTTTTTTTGACAAGTGATATTTTATTATTTGAGGGTTACTTTAAAAGAATAAAATTTGATCATTTATCCACTATTAAAGGCCCGTTTATATTTGACTTATTTTTTAATTTATAAAAATAGTTTATGAAAATAAAAAAAATTTTATGTTAATTCATAAGTTTTAATTAACAAAAATTGTATTTTTATAAGTTGTTTTCTCGTAAACTATTTTGAAAAGCTTATAATAATATATAAAAACGTATTTATTTGCTTGAATTATTTTTCATAAGCTCAAAAATAAGTTAATTCAAACGAACCCTAAGCTAGTGGTAAACATACCTGCGATTCTTAATTAGGGGATAATTTCGTTGGTACCGACGGCTAAGTTGTGGATAAACATTCACAACAAATTATTAAATTTACATATGGTATACTCGTGGGTAAGTCGTCACTAATTTTAAAATTACCCACAATCACTTTGCCGTGGGTAATTGTTCGTGGGTATTTCAATAAATTCTTGTAGTGTTAGTGCTTCCAGGGTACTAGTTAAAGAAACCAAATATAGAAAATTTGTCTTGGTATTTGTGCAGTCAATGTTCTTAAAGTATAAGAAATGTTGTTTCCAATACAAATTTTTCCTCTTTTGCTTCCTTAATTAGTGTCCCAGGGCACTGGTTAGCCTAACTTTTTTTTTTATACATATTTTTCTATTAGAGATAATCATATATTTGGATCATATTAAATATTAAAGTATAAGAAATGTTGTTTCCAATACAAATTTTTCCTCTTTTGCTTCCTTAATTAGTGTCCCAGGGCACTGGTTAGCCTAACTTTTTTTTTTATACATATTTTTCTATTAGAGATAATCATATATTTGTATCATATTAAATATTAAATATACTTCTTCTGAATAGAGTTTAAATTTCTAGTTGTCATTGTACCAAAAAAAGAAAATTAAAAAGCTAGTTGTCGCATATTGTTGAATCTAATTCCTTATATACTAAATTCAACCTCTGATGACTTGTTAGTAGTAAAGTAAAACTTTCATCAAGCATAGATATTCAATTGTTTATCCAAGAACAATTGGATATATAATGTTTAACTTTTGAGATTTTTTTTTGACATTTTGCAATTTGAACCAATATATTCCTCTTGAAATTAGTGTTTATATATTCTTTCCTATAATATAATTAGAAGATTCGAATTTTCAACATATATGCACAAGTGAGCGACACTTTGTTTTGTTAAAGTTTAATCATGCACACATATATATAACCAAACTACTTGTCAACTTATGAGAAAGGATTAAAATAAAATGGTAGGTCTACATGCTTTTTAAATGTCTTTAAGCAACAACACTGATTAAATTTATTTACCAACATTGCATTTCTCAGAGTGAAATAGGTTAGATTTTTATATAAGATTTCATATTTTAAGTCTTATGAAAGAAAAAAATGTACTTGAAACTAAGAAAATATTTCACTAAAAATTATCAGCCAATATGAGGTACTATGATGTTTGTGTAAATAAAGTTCTTGAAATCACAACGTTGCCATTTTTTTGCATCATTTTAAATCTAATAATTTCAAATTAAATTAAAATTGATCATATGATGTCACTTTTTAATGTTATATATTGAAATTATTATTATTGTAAAATTGTTTATTTCACTTCAATTCTTGACACACAAATCTCTCATAATATGGAGAGATCTTTTTTTGACGGTTACTAACCATTATATTTCTCTCTTTTCTTATTTCTCTCCGTATCCAAACCATATAAATAACCAATTTCTTTGCTATCTCTCTCTTTCTTATTTCTCTCTTTTGTAAATCTATCTAAACAAACACAGTGTTTGTGTGGTTGACGGTTTGCAAATTTGAATGAAGAAAATTGTACTGTGGTATTTTAAAAGAAGACTTACACCAAAAGGTAAAATTGATGGTTACAAAAGGGTAATTTTGGAATGGAGAAAAAGCTACAACAAAACATAGTTTTCCTTTTATTATTAGTATAGAAGATTATTATTATATTTATGATTTAAATAATAATTTTTTTTAAAATATTTTATTAAAAATCTATTTTTAATATTCAAACAAAACTTTAAAATAGTCGGAATCGACCCTGCTTGATATATACTATTCGGATCCAGATCTCTCCTATTTTCTCTCTGTTGTCTTTTGTTCAGTGCAAATATCAGCCGTTGAATTCATCTTCTCTCTTCTAAATCACTATTAATTTTCCTTTTCAATTTTATCTCAGCTGTTGGATAGGCACATGAGAGATGGCAGACAGGAGACGATCCGAGTCCATACTATTACAGTTATAGAAAAATGTCTTTAAATAGTGAGATCCTCCACGTACTTTAAAGTGATCATTATGGCGACAAGACAATATAGAGTTGTACTATGGAATTCGTGTCATCACAACAAGGGATAGAAGATATAAAGTAGAATAAAAGGTGAAGTAAGAAAAAGAAGTAGAAGAACAATGATCAATTGATCATCACCATCATCATCATCATCATCATCATCATCATCATATATAAAACGCAAACTGGTGAGTGGGAAAAATACAGTTTTCAATCATCATTAATTAAAAAACAAGTTTGAACAGTCAAAAAGGGAAATACTCCTACATGGTAAAATGTTTTAATTAAAAATTAAAAACAATTTGAGTATATAATGGACACAACTATAATGGGAAGCATTCATGCCCAATGTGATTGACATAGTCCACAAAAGTAACTTGAATTACTCCCAAAAATAATATTAAAAAAAATTAAGATTTTTTCTAGATTAAGTGACAAGTATCACTAAAACTCACATTCAACGGCAAAATTTTTAATTCATAGTTTGATAAATGTGTTCGGTCTATTATATTATCAGCATTTGATAGTAGGGCTATAATTTATATGAACATAAAAATAAAATCTCTAGTTGTAATTATTATATCTATTTTTTTTTTGTCTCTAATTATTTATGTTGGTATATTCAACTTGTTTTAGTAGTGGTAATAGCATTTTAGGTATGCAAATGGAGAATACTCTCTTTAGTGGAATTCCTTCGTTTGATTAATATTTATTTTTGGTACAAGCCTAGGTTTGATTTCTTATATGAGAAAAAAAATCTTGAAAAAAAATCTTTAAAGAAAGATCTTACTTTTGTTCAATTGGCATCTACATTTTTAATAGAAGTATACAAGTAGATACTGTAGATTTATCCCAAAAAGGGGAAGCATGCAACGGTTGGAGTTAATCTTGTATTATAAAGAGATCATAAGTTTCATATGTGGAATAATTCTTTTGAAAATGCAAGATAAGAAAGAATCCATGTTGAATCAATCTTTTGTGCACTTTGTCATACTTGCAGCTTTTTCTAAAATTAAAGATACCTTCTGCGTGCAACTGCGGTGATTAATCTTCTCAAAATAATTGAGATTGATTTAAGAGATTGATATCTTCCAATAAATGTTTTTCCATATGCACCGGTCAGAGAATCAAACATAGGACTATGAGTCCAAACATCTACCACTTGTGTCACACCATACTTGCAAGTTTTTTTTGTGGGTTTTCCTTGGAATAAGTTACATGGAAATATGTTAAAATAATTTTTATTGGTTGTTGTTTATTGAGAAAATGGGAGAGAGAGAAAATTAAATAAATTTGCATTTAATTTTATGAGAATAGTGAAAAAACATTCTTGAAAATGTTTTTCTCCCTTATAATCTGGGACAAAAAAATAGAGTTTTTTTTCCTTATAATTTGGGACGGCGGGAATACATAAATTTATCTAATGAATACAAATAAATGGGTTGGTACATGAGAATAATTGTACACTCCCCTAAAGTCCAAAATAAGAATCAAACCCATCAGAAAACCCTACCCTTATAACCTTTGTCCTTATCTATGGAAGAACAAGGTCAAGGACACATTACTATTTACTAGTCCCAATCTATCACTACTGCATGCTGCATTCCAACATAAATTATGAACGTGCATTTTGACCATGGAAGGAATCTAAATACAAAGTAAAAATGATGAAATATTAATTTAAAGTACAATACTATTCAACATGCATGCTTGCTTGGCCTTTTGTTAGACATGGAGTAAAAAAATTTAACATGTATGTGGTAAGTTGGTAACTATATATTTTGTCCCATAAAAAGAAACTATATATTTTCTATAGGTATTATATTGAAAGAAACCACACAAAAATACAAAAAAAATGGATTCCGTGTAGTTGAGATATTCCTTCATTCATGTAATTGGTGTATTTGTGACAATTTGAATCAGATCGAACAGTTTATAAAATATACAATAATTCTAAAAAATCTAAAATATCAAATTTAACGATTGTTGATGCATTGACTGCGTGAAGTCAAGAAATAATGGATGGAAATCTTAGTTTGAAAAATACAATGATATAATGAATATGAAGCCTAAACCTAATTCCATCCAATGGTGTGGACCACAAATGACACTTTTGTATTTTTGCATCTCTTTCAAATTTTATACACTAATGATCAATTATTTGGACCACCTATCATGCCTGCAAAGTTCATAGAATCATCACACTTGCATACTCAAACAAAAGATGTACGAGTAATAGACCAATGAATAATTAAAGTATATAAGATACTCTCAAATTCATATCAAAATAATCAAACATGTACTCCAAATTCTTTAACAAAATTTGTCTCTTTCCTTCAAAACAATTTTATATCATCCTCCATTGGGAGGGTTACATCAACTCAATGGTACATGTGCTGCAAAATTTCTACACCAAAAGTTCCACTTTTTGCAGCTAAGCAAACTAGGTATATTAATTTGTTATTATGTTTCCAAGTTGATTTTTTGTTAGAATGATATTTTGTCATTTTCCCCCCTCAAAGTATATATGATTTTTTTTTTTGAAGCAAGTATATATGATTGTTTACTCAAGGAATTTTACCTAATAAAAAATAGCAAGCTGATGTTATCATGTAAGTTGCATTCATAAATCCTAATACTTTCCAACCTCATGATATGATATATTGCTTCTTACAATCTATTTATACTGTTACAAGATATTAAAATATAATTAAATAATTGTGCAAAACTTTGTTTATACCATTATTATATACGTATCAACTTATCAAATAAATCATCATTTTAAATTTTTAATCTTTAATTATATATGTATCAACTTACAAAATAACAATTTAATCTCTAACATTGAACATCAACTACTTTAGGCATTTTTTCAAATTTAAAACAACAATTTTAAATGTTCTAACGTATGTCTTGATGTAGCAAAGAGACTATTCAAATCAATATGCATGTATTTCCTTAATTTTGATGGATATTTACAAAAATATATATTTTGATAGAGATTAAATTATTGATACGTTCTATAGTTTAAGGGATTAATTTGCTATGAAATTTGAAGGACTAAATTTTTCAACTATTACGATTTCGAGTACCAAAATGCTCATTTACTCTTAAATTATTCTTTCTTTTTCCTCCTCTTCACTTGCTTTTTCTTACAGTGCGTTGCTGTGCAATATCAACACATGGTGGTTAATTATGTGAATACAT
This sequence comes from Trifolium repens, assembly GCA_030408175.1. Lineage (NCBI taxonomy): Eukaryota > Viridiplantae > Streptophyta > Magnoliopsida > Fabales > Fabaceae > Trifolium > Trifolium repens. Next base: position 3,706,444 of record CP125847.1, read on the forward strand.
GAGGTGCAACAAATGCAAACATCAATAGAACATTAACTATAGGAAATTACTTGGATGAAGACATGGAAAAAAAAGAATTATCTGCACATTTTCCAATGTCTTGTAATCATTGTACACAACAAATAACTATAATAGTATATTATATCCTACAAACAGTTTTCTAATTCAAAGGTTCTGTAAACAAAGCAATCTCATGAACTAAACCTAGAATTCACCATCATTATGATAATCAAATCATAAAAAGGTGAAGGTAAAAATTGGTACTAAGAAAATTTTAACAAACTAAAAAATGAACCTGTCCTAGCACTTGTGTTCTCAACACCAAACTATATATTGATGACACATGCATGTGACCCTTTTATCTTCAAGGATTCAGTTCATTCACCAATGCCCATCAAGGAATCTTTGATGCACTAGCCACAATGAAAGACCAATAATAGTATATCCTTTCACCAACCAAAATTAGAGGACGCGTTTCTATATAACAAGACTCTGAACGTCAGGTCCAAGCCAGGACAGATACCGTGTCTGCGAAAACGGTAGGGGGTGGCATTGAATCCACCCACCATATGTCCTGATCACTTCGTCCTCTCAACCAATCTTCTACTCGCCGTGTCAAAATTCATCTTGAAGAAAATCTCAAGCTGCAAAAATTTTAGATGAAACCTGTATTTTGTACTCTTGTCCTTTTCGTAGTATCCAATGATGTTTTCAAACCATAGTGCATCTTCTTCTCATTGGCAGACTATGATTCCAAGATATGACAGTTTCTAATAAAATCATTTGAATAATTGACATACTTGTTCCAAAATGGTCTAAGATGTTCAAAACCAATGTCCAACCAAGGTTTTGACTGGCCATTGTAATGAATGACAGCGGCCATTTTCACAGTTTCAACACTTGTTTTGTTCTGATAACCTAAACCAAGCAAGTGCCAAGAAGGGTCAATTGGATAAACGTGACCTCTAAATGCAATCAAAGCTGGAGGTAGGGTTCCAAGCTTCCACATTGTCATATTTGACCTCAGATTCTGTCATACATAACACAAGCTGTCAATTATAAAAAAAGATAAATGGAAGCCAATGGTATGGATTTCCCAATCCCAACTTTCAAAAGAGGACAATTTCAAATAAAAAAGATACAAACAAAGGAAATGGAAGTTTGTGTGTGACCTCACTACCTACGTAGCACTAACACTTCTGATCGAAGATGTGTCTGGTGTCTAACATGTGTCAATGTTTAACCCTGACAGGAAAGGATTTGGATCCTCTCCTTCACTCCCTTCTACATCTCTCTCCTTCCTCTCTATCTCTCTCTCAATCTCACTCTCTCTCATGATTATTTTAAAAAAATTTATTGAAGAGAGAGAATGAAATTAAGAGAGAGATGTAGAAGAGAGTGAAGGAGAGGATCCAACTTCGACAGGAAACATGTATGTAGTATTCAATCATTTTCATTTTCTTAAATTATTATCTGTGTCTACATATCATTGTTGCGTCAGGTATCGATATATGTGTCGGTGCTTTAGAGAACACTATTACCTATGTAGCAGTAGCATTGACACTTTAGATCAAAGAGGTGTCTGGTGTCTGATATGTGTCAATGTCTGACCCTAACATGACACTTGTAGTAGTCAATCACTTTCATTTTCTTAAATTATTATCAGTGTCTACCTATCAATGTCTTGTCCGGTGTCAATATATGTGTCAGTGCTTTAGAGCACACTATTACACGCTAATTACCAAATATATTAATATACAACAAAATATTTAAGCAAGTACAGCAGCATTAATTTAAAATTGTATACCAAACCTGTAAAATTTCGAATGATAAATGATATTGGACGGGGATTTTATACCTCTTTAAGCCAGGAATGATATGTCTCTCTAATATTTGTCATTCTCCATGTACGAAGATCAAAGATATTCATCCCATAAGCCCAAGCACACTCGTCAGGATCCAAATGCTTTGCAATGACGGGATGGGAAAAGTTGAAGTAGCTCTTAAAATGCTTCGCCATTACCCACTTATCGTCACCTTTGCAAGTTTCCACAGCTCCATTAACTTTTCCATTCATATCAATTTCCCAAAGTGGAGACAAGTCGTGCTGAACCACAACATCGTCATCCAAAAAAAGAACCTTGTCAAGGCTTGGGAAAAGCTGTTCAACACACACAAGACTAAACACAATCAGCACACATAAGATTAAACACAACCACATTGACACGTTTCAAGTTTCATTTGATAAGTAAATATATTATAAAAAACAAAGATACTATGGTTTGAAAAGTTTCAACAATATTCCACAAGAGAGGGAAGGGAGGGACATATGGAGAAACAATACAGAAAGAGTGAGTTGATTGCTGATGAAACCAACTTACCTCAGGTATGTATATGCGGATATGGTTGAGTAAAGATATGTACTTTGGACTTCTCGCCTGCAACTTTGACGCAAATTTACGTGGACTTATATCACTGAGATTGGCTCCAATGACATGATTCCCGTGGTAGTAATCTCGTATTGCATTTTGACTTTCTACAGCTTCAAGTACTGGAACATTTTCTCTAGTTAACCAGTCAAACTGATGAATGCCTTTGACTTCAACTATAGCAGGTGAGGGAGGATTTAGTGCAAACCACGAGTGCATACCAGCATAAGTTTTTTTGTCGGTGATGACATGGAAGACTATATTTTCAGGTTTCTGAGAAGACTGAACAGTGGAGGCAACAACTACTGAAGCAGCCAGGATGTTATCGGTTGACAAAATAAAATGATGGTAAGAGTTGTCAGATAGCATGGGTAGTAACTCCGGAGGAGGCAATTGTTTGCGCGCATGTGCATTTGACGAATATTCATCGGTCAAACGCAAAGAGAGACAATTAATCCCTTTAGGGACAGAACTAGCTGCAAAGTGTTTATTCATCAGCTCTGCAAATTTAGATTCTCTGATTTCTTTCTCATATTTCTCCATCTGTCAAAGGAAGCATAGAATTGTAACAAAAATCAATAAAATTTATCATTTGCCAACACTATCAATACAAGAACTACAAGTTCCGTTATGATAAATGCGACACATTATTGGATAAAAATTAATTAAAGATATGAACATTCTATGTAGCACCGACACTTCAGATTAAAGATATGTCAAGTGTAAGTGCCAACATGTGTCGGTGTCATGGTTACTTCCAATTATTCCACTTTCTCATACATGTAAGTGCCGTGTCCGTCCGTGGTATAGCATAATACATGTAATTTTTTCTCAAACTCCTCAGAGTGATCCATAAAAGTAATGGATATCTATCAGAAATAATGAGGATCTAAGACTTTCAAAAATTCAAATTTCAGTGATAAAAAGTGCCTGTTGAGATATTGTTATTTATTGTAGTATGATTTGTTAGTATCTTTTGGAGTTATGATAGGATATCATTCCTATTTAGATATGCCCCTTCTCTTATGTATATAAATAGTTGTTTTCAACTTTTTTTAAGTTAATGAGAAATATTCATATTCAAGTTGGTATACAGAGCAGGTTTAGATCTGGGTTCAGCCGCCGTCAAGGCTAACCCTAATTTTTCACAAAACACTGTTCATACGGCATCACTGTTCACACGCGGACACTGTTCACTCCGCGAGTACTGTTCACCGCGCCGTCGTTACAGAAGCTGTGCTACTCTCCAGCCATCTGTTTTTGCCGTTGTTAATCTCATCTGACTCGATTTTGCTTCTTGGTTCTATTGGGACAACTTTCAGTGTGTGGGTCCCACATTTGATTCATGTTTTGGAGTTTTCTTTGTTGTTTTATCATCTAGAAGACCATTACTACAATATTTTTTGGTCTATCATCATTTTGACTGCACTCTAAGGCCTACTAGTTCAGTTTTATAGACCCTTGGACACTGTTTTTCATGTGTATCTGTTACTGCACATTTCTCGCAGTCGTTAGAACGCATCCTCTTTGGTTGTTTGCATGCGTTTTTTTTGTTTGGTTGATGGTCTGATTTGATGGCTGTCCAACAAACTTCCGCTGCAGCCACGTTGGCTCATATTGATAATTCTACAGCTTGTCTATCTCACTCCGTGGGATCATGGATTCTAGACTCTGGTGCTTCAGATCATGTCGTTGGTAACCCCTCTCTTATCTCTAATTTGTTACCTCCTAAAATACCTCACAGCCTCACTCTTGCTAATGGTTCTAAAGCACAAGTTACTGGTGTTGGTCAAGCTTCACCTTTGCCATCTCTATTGTTGAATTATGTGTTATTTGTACCTGGCTCACCTTTTAATTTGATTTCAATTAGTAAACTTACCAGTTCTCTCAACTGTTCCATAACATTTTGTTCTAACTCTTTCTCTATACAAGAGCGAGGTACGGGAAAGACTATTGGAACAGGATTTGAGTCACAAGGTTTATATTACCTTCATAATCAGTCATCCACAATTTGTGGTGTTTCTGCATCTCCAGATATCATTCACCGTCGTTTGGGTCATCCAAGTTTAGATAAGTTGAAGGTGCTGATTCCTCATCTTTCACATTTGAAGTCATTGAATTGCGAGTCTTGTCAACTTGGCAAACATGTTAGAGCATCTTTTCCAAGCAGTGCCAACAAAAGATCCATGTCTCCCTTTGATATTGTTCATTCTGATGTTTGGGGTCCTAGTCGGGTGCCATCTAATCTGGGATACAGATATTATGTCACTTTCATTGATGATTTTTCTAGATGCACCTGGATCACTTTATTGAAGGATCGTTCACAATTATTTGGTGCCTTTCAGACATTTTGTTCAGAGATAAGGAACCAATTTGGAAAAACAATTCGAATTTTGCGGAGTGATAATGCAAAAGAATATTTTTCTACACCATTCAACTCTTTCATGGCTTCTCATGGTATCATACATCAATCCAGTTGCCCCCACACACCACAACAAAATGGTGTTGCAGAGAGAAAACATCGTCATTTAGTGGATACAGCTCGAACCTTATTGATCAATGCACATGCACCACTCAAATTTTGGGGTGATGCTATTCTCACTGCTTGTCATTTGATAAATCGTATGCCATCTTCAGTATTGGATAATGAGATTCCATACTCACTTTTGTTTCCTAAGGACCCGCTGTACGTTGTCCCACTTCGTGTATTCGGCTCAACATGTTTTGTTCATGATCTCTCTCCTGGCCGCGATAAATTGTCTGCACGAGCTGTCAAATGTGTGTTCTTGGGCTATTCTAGAACCCAAAAGGGGTATCGGTGTTATTCTCCATCTACACATCGTTTTTATGTTTCAGCAGATGTTACTTTCTTCGAGGATACACCATTCTTTGCTTCACCCACTACATCTGATTCTACAATGGATGTTACAGATGTTACAACTTCCGAAGTGATGCCTATTCCACTATTTGAGCCATCTATCGCTACTCACAATCCTCCAGAGTCACAAGGTAAACCCGAGTTTCACCGCTATGGTATTGTTTATGAGCGTCGACACGTTGAAGCTCCAAAAATAACTCCTATTGATTCTAGTGATTCAGCTCCACAAACTATTGCTATTGATTCTAGTGATTCAGATACTGTTCCAATCTCTTCTCCTGTTGAGGTCCCAGTTGAACCATCTGATGACTTACCTATTGCTCTTCATAAAGGTAAAAGGTCTACAACTAATCCATACCCTGTGTACAACTTTTTGAGTTACCATCGATTGTCTCCTTCATATGTTGCTTTTGTTTCTGCTTTATCATCTGTCTCAATTCCTAAAACAGTTCATGAAGCATTATCTCATCCTGGGTGGAAACAAGCCATGATTGATGAAATGATAGCTTTAGAATCTAACCAGACTTGGGAACTTGTTCCACTGCCTCCTGGAAAATCTGTTGTTGGTTGCAGGTGGGTGTTTAATGTCAAAGTGGGGCCTGATGGACAAATTGATAGATTAAAGGCTCGATTAGTGGCAAAAGGCTATACTCAGGTCTATGGTCAGGATTACAGCGATACTTTCTCACCAGTTGCAAAGATGACATCTGTTCGTCTTTTTTTAGCCATGGCTGCCATGAAACGTTGGCCCTTATTCCAGTTGGATATCAAGAATGCTTTCTTGCACGGCGACTTGGAAGAGGAGATTTATATGGAGCAACCTCCTGGGTTTGTTGCTCAGAGGGGGCGTAGTTTGGTATGCAAATTACAAAAGTCCTTATATGGCTTAAAACAATCACCTCGAGCATGGTTTGGTCGTTTCAGCAAAGTTCTACAACAATTTGGGATGATCCGTTGCGAATCAGATCATTCGGTCTTTGTTAAATGTTCATCATCGAATAAATATATTTATCTTGTGGTTTATGTTGATGACATTGTGATTACAGGTGATGATAATGACGGTATCAAGGCATTAAAACAACACCTATTTCAAAACTTTCAGACTAAAGACTTAGGTCCTCTACGTTACTTTCTCGGGATTGAGGTGGCTCAATCAAAGTCAGGCATTGCTATCTCTCAGAGGAAATATGCCCTTGATATTTTGGAGGAGACAGGTCTTATGGATTGCAAACCAGTCGACACTCCTATGGATCCTAATGTAAAGTTGCTTCCTGACCAGGGGGAGCCATATTCTGATCCTAGTAGATACCGAAGACTAGTGGGAAAATTGAATTATCTCACCCTAACTAGACCAGACATATCTTTTCCCGTTAGCGTCGTAAGTCAGTTCCTTAACTCACCTTGTGACAGTCATTGGAATGCAGTTGTTCGAATTCTTAAGTACATCAAAAGAGCACCTGGAAAAGGACTTGTTTTCACTGATAACGGTCACACTAATATTGTTGGGTATTCCGATGCTGATTGGGCAGGAGATCCGAATGATAGGCGGTCTACTTCTGGTTATTGCATTTTTATAGGTGGAAATCTTATCTCATGGAAGAGCAAAAAGCAGACCGTTGTTTCCCGATCGAGTACAGAAGCCGAGTATCGAGCTATGGCTCATGCTACATGTGAGCTTGTGTGGTTGAAACATTTATTGCAAGAATTGCATTTTTGTGAGGTTGGTCAAATGGAACTTATATGTGATAATCAATCAGCCTTACACCTCTCCTCCAACCCAGTTTTTCATGAGAGGACAAAGCACATAGAAGTCGATTGTCATTTCATTAGGGAAAAGATTATCTCCGGAGTCATCAGAACTTCCTTTGTCAATTCTAAGGATCAACTTGCTGATATCTTTACCAAATCTCTACGAAGTCCTCGGATAACTTACATATGTGACAAGATGGATGCATATGATATATATGCTCCACCTTGAGGGGGAGTGTTGAGATATTGTTATTTATTGTAGTATGATTTGTTAGTATCTTTTGGAGTTATGATAGGATATCATTCCTATTTAGATATGCCCCTTCTCTTATGTATATAAATAGTTGTTTTCAACCTTTTTTAAGTTAATGAGAAATATTCATATTCAAGTGTGCCTAAAATGTATTTTTATTTCAATCCATGTGTTAGATAGCCTATAAGATTCGAAAACATAACAGAATTCATTGCAGACAATCCTCTGACGAATTAATACTAGTTAATCAAGAAATACACAATAATTAATGTAAACATAACATGTAACTTACCATTCCCTTTAACATGAAAGCGAATGTTTTCGCATCATATTGATTGTTCTTCATATCAGAAACCATTTGCTCAAATGAATCTGGTAGCTTTACACTAGATGGAATTTCCCCGGTCTTCACTTCGTTAAGTATGTTGTAAAAATCTCTAACTAATCTCTGCTGCACCATTATCATCAAAACCACAAGTATTCAGATAAAGTTGTTTGAATAAAACTTTCCTAAATATGATTATTTACATCGAAATCTATTTCAACATAAACAGAAAAAATTACCGCTGAATCGTCAGCCCTACCAAGTAACCTTGGTCCTAACCGCCTACCTAAACAATCTGAAGAGAAAAAAACCAATAGAAGGTCGGAATTAGACAAAAGACGAGACGTAAATTGTACACAACAATTAACCTTCAGAACCAAATATGAGTAACATAATGAAAGATAGATTAAGACACAAACATACGAGGCAACATTTTGAAATGACAAAAATTGATAAATCAAAACTATTTTATTATTAACAACTGACAACAACACAATCCAACTTGTATATCGGTTCTAAATCGTAAATCACACATCAATTCCTCAAATAAAGAATCAGTACAACAAGATAAGATACAAAATTCAGCATTACATGGTAGGAAAACATAACCATCATCATAATTATCACAATGACTGATCCAGAGCATTCAAATTGCGAATCAAAAGACTTATTTTTTGAAATGAATCGAATCTTATTATGAATTGTAAGATAAATTACCAATAAAAATACGACAATTTTGAAGTAAAAACCAATGACAGAAAAATTATAAGTTGGTATACCATATACGAACATAAAAATAATTCAAGATTCAAGTCATAAATCAAACCACAAAAGAAAAGTAGCTCGTTATACAAAGTTAACACAAAAAAACAAAATCACTACACTAAGTTTAGGTACTTATTCATTTGATTGATCCATTATAATGTATCGGTATTCATCATCCTAATTCGCAATTCATCATAATGAATCAGGACTCAATGAGATTCATATCGATTGAATTTAGCATTGCATCGAATTGAGATACGATTCATATGTATCATAAGTTACTCATAATAAGGATCCATATTTCAAATGAAGCTAATCATGATTCACCTAGAAATTAACAAAAGTTTTGATCCAATATTCAAATCAAGATCTATTATCTTAAAACAAACAAACAAATACATACCAATCCAAAATCATAATAAGAACAAAAACAAAACAAAAGAGGATAAAAAAAAGAAAGTACCAAATGAGGAACACTTGTTGACACCTTCAAGGGTAACAACAGCAGTGAGAATGAAGACAAATGGCAACAAAAAAGCAAGGATGAGAATAGTATGAAAAAGGGTTCTATAAGAAATGTGACAAGCTGCGACCTTGATCTTCATCAAGTCAATAAACCCATTGTTGCTTGATATCGTGATACTTCTCATGCTAGGCGAGAAGTGAAGCTGCATCGTCGTTTATGATGCAAAAGCACCACTAAGTCGTTGCCACCGACAACAACAAAAGATAACAACACTTTACTTGTTATTATTATTATTACACATGAAACATCATCGTCATCAACATTATTAATAATAACAACAACACAATCAACAATTTTCCTTTGACATTGTTTCACAAAACCCACCATCAGATCCAATATACACTATAATGACCCTTTGAATCTGAAGTTTTATTTGGTCTTTTCAAAGACCGCATTGAACTTTTTAGCCAAATGGGTAATCGAATCTAGCTGAAAGATTTCAAATTTTTTCTGGGTTTGTTGGAAGTTCTTCTTCCACCTCCATGGATCAAAGAAGAGAGAGAAAGTGAAAGAGGGAGAGATAACTATTTTTCTATTTACGGAAAATTATGAAAATGAAAAAAAGAAAGCGAAAAAAAAATTATGAAAAGCTTTTGTGAGACAAAAATTGTGTTTGGGTTAGAGAGAGAGAGAGAGGTGAGAGAAATGTGGGGTGGATGTTTGACCTTTAATTTTGGGGAGGTGTCCTATGTTTATGGACAATTCTTAAAGGATTATGTGGATAGCATTATGAGAGAATGGTGGTTAATTTTAGTTAATTATTAATCTTTTTTAACTTTGTATTAGTGAGAGGGGGAATGAGATTTTAGATGAAAAAGGTGGGAAAATATGGTGTGTGTGATGTAATGTTTGAGATTTGGAATATTTGGAGTCTTATTGTGATTTTAACCTATTCTTTTATTCTTTTTCATGGAAAATGAAACTATACTCCAATTATATTGGAGTGATATTGTGATTTTAACCTATTCTTTTATATGGAAAATAAAACTATTCAAATTATAAAATAAAACAATTCAAATTCAATGTGGCTAAAGTTAGCCTTTTCTATTTTAGCAAAGAAATTGACAATATTTATTCATTTAAATCGATAGAATATATCGATATTATATAAATTTAAAATAGTTAAAAAATGATAAATTTGTGAATAGAAACTCAAAACATCCATGTTTTTTTAACAAGAGCATCATCCATATTAATAACATGAAACGACAAATTGCACAAGCATACAAATATGATTGTATTGAAGTGTCTAAAATATTCATAATTCATGTCTTCAACCTAAAACAAATGAGAACGGCACCAAGATGAGAAATCAAAACAAATGTCGCACTAAGACGGCGAAAACACAAAACAATACAAAAGAAACACCAAAATATATGAAAATCATACTTATTTAACTATAAAATAAAAATTGGAGCAATGATTCTCAATGAAAATCCACCATAAACCATAGTTAATTGATTCCAAGTATTCCAATGGGTTTTGTTTTTGACAGAAATGACATTCCATAGTAATTCTAAATTGAATGCATGCACAATACTTAATTTTCAACATTTTTTCAATTGAGTATTTTTGCTTTCAAGAATCTTGCTCTTGTTTTTTTAGAGGTTGTGAAACAAGTGATTGAATTATGTTATCAAAGAATATGTGATTCATTATTTCTCATATTTTTAGAGAAGACAATCGTTGTGCAGCCAAAATTGTTTCCCTTAGGCTCTAGTATAATAGTGTTGTTTCGGTGGAATTCTATTCCTTCTTGTTTCTCATATTATTTATTTAATCAAAATAGGTAAGAGCTTCATGATTATCGATTTTGCTGATGTCTTTCAAGGGTTCACTTATTTGTTTGCTTTGCACTATTTTTTCTTTCACCAATATTTTATCCTGTTGAATTTTTTTGACAAGCTTTTAACAAGACATGTTGTTTATGCCCTTGATTGTTTACTTTAGATTTTTGGCCAAGTTCCCTGATATTTACTTTAGATTTGTTTTTTAAAAAAGAATAATGTATATTGACATATTCCATGTTTGGTGTTCCATCATAAAATATTAAATTAGTGACTTTTATTCAATATTTAAATTCATTATTATATTAACCTAAATATTTATTTAAAATAAAATATTTAAAAATTTGTTAAAAAATATTGTTAAAATATAAGTTAAAATATAGTGCTATTTCTTGTAAAACTTACTAAATAACTAAATACACTTTATTTTACTAAACAAATTTGTTTTTTTACGGGAAACAATTTTTTATGGTTTATTTAAAGATATTTCAAACATAATATTTTTTCCGAACAAATGACATTTTTGATATAGCCCAGAGCATATTTTTGTAATACTAGGCCCATGACCTTTTTTTTAACAAACAAAACATATTTATCTACTTACAATATATTAAAAGAAACTTATGTTAAAAAACCAAATTTGTCCTTGGCACTTTTAACGGTGTTCCAAGTTTTATGCCTTTAAATGTAATTTTAACTTTAATACGATAAGTATAGAAAAACAATTTACCATAAAAATAGCATTGAAAACTACATCTCTAAACTAATGAAAAAATTTCAAAATAAAAATATCAAATAAATAGATAAGTATGAAATAAACCAAATTGAACAAAAAAAAAGGCATAAACATAAAAATAAAATACGTACAAAAAAAATAGATAAGCATGAAATAAATAAAATTGAACAAAACAAGGCATAAACATAAAAATAAAATATGTAAAAAATAAAATAAAATAGATAAGCATGAAATAATCTACTTACAATATATTAAAAGAAACTATTATTTAACTCTAAACTAATAAAAAATACAAAAAAAATGAAAAGAAAGATAAGCATAAAAGAAATCTTCTCATAAAAATAGCATTAGAAACCAAATCTCTAAAAAAAAAAATAGAAAAAAAAATAAGATAAGCATTAAATAAATCTTCCCATAAAAATTTAATTAAAATAAATTTACACATAAAAATATGAATAAAAATCATATACGCTTCAAAAATAGTACTCCGACTAACTTTTTTTTTAATGAAAAAATAGTAACTGAATCTAACATATAAAAACGTATATATAAAAAATAAAAATAGAATAACCTAATAAAAGAAGATACTTATGTATGAGCTTAAAAATAAAAGAACAGAAAAATAGAAACAAAAAAACAATCGCCCTGATTGATTTGACTTATTTATGAGTTTATGCGAAATAATTTATCTAAATAAATAAATTTTTATGTATTATTATAAGTTTTTTTAATGTAATTCATGAAAACAATTTATAAAGATATTACTTTTGTCATCTTCAAAAAAGATATAATTTTTGTCAGTGAAAACTTATGAATTAACATCCTTGAAAAAAACTTATGAATTAACATAAAAGTTTATTTATAAATTATAACCATAAACTATTTTCATAAGCTTAAAAATAAGCCAAATTCAAACAGGTCCAATATATTAAAAGGTATTATATATTACTAAAAATTCTAATTTGTCCTCATCAATTCTTCAAAATATTTCAAATCTTCTATTTCGTAAAAAAAATTATATTTTTTAGTTTAATATATTTTTATATTAAATTCTACTCTATTTTTATTATAAAAAAATCTACTCTATTTTTGTTCACTCATATATATTATACAGAAGAAGTGCATTATTGATGAATATATATTATAATAATTACAGGGTAAATATTTGTCATTATACTTAAAACATCACAAGACAAGTGCTTATTAATAATTTTGTCAAAAAAAAGGTGTTGATCACTAATATATAAAAAATCATACACGGGACAATTGTTCTAATAATTTATTTTTTTAATCATACACGACACAATTGCTTTAATAAAAAAAATTAATCATACACGGGACAATTGCTTCAATAAAAAAAATTTAATCATACACGGGACAATTGCTTTAATAAAAAAAATAATCATGCACGGGACAATTGCTTTAATAAAAAAAATTAATCATACACGGCACAATTGCTTTAATAAAAAAAAAATAATCATACACGGGACAATTGCTTTAATAAAAAAATTTAATCATACACGGGACAATTGCTTTCATAAAAAAAATTTAATCATACACGGGACAATTACTTTAATAAAAAATATTTAATCATACATGGGACAATGTCTTTAATAAAAAAAATTAATCATACACGTGACAATCACTTTAATAAAAAAAATTAATCATATACGGGACAATTGCTTTAATAAAAAAAAGAAATTGAATAGGAAATATTTTTTATTATTAATTATAATTTATTACACAAAAATTATACACGGGACAATTACTTTAATAAAAAATGACTTAATTTAATATATTTTACAAAAAATAACAGAATGACGTCACTTATATTTTAACAATAATTTATAAATAAAAGTCAATAGACCCGTGCGAATGCACGGGTCTCAAAACTAGTTTAAATAATTATAATAAATAATTAAATATTTATAAATGGTGATGGCAGAAACCAATTGATTGAGCTAAAATAGTTAATCACCTTAATCAAAGTATAAATAGGTTGAAAGAATTCGAGTTCAATTTCTGAATGCAACAATTTTTTGCTAGATTTATTTTACATTTCCAACCAAATTTTAGATTACGCAACTTGTGATTCGACGAAGGAGCATCGGCGACTGTCAGCCACCAACCACCACCAATATTGATTCATTTTTAAAATTTAAGAAATAAAGTGAAACAAATTAATCAATAAAAATTAACCAACAAATATGGATTAATTATCACACATAAAGAACAAAAGAGACTTCCTTTAACAACATAAACAAGAACATCCAATCATAACATAACAAAAACAAGCCATATGAAAATCAAACAGTGTACACTGAAAAATACAAGATCTGTGATAAAATTACACATGCATATAACTTTTCTAAACAATACATTGTTCTTGGAAAAATAATGTATAAAATTTCACTTTAATCTAATTTTGTTTAAGCAATACCTCTTTAATAACTTTGTCCAAGTTCATGTATGAACGACCACCTTGTCTTGTGTCCTCCTCTGCCTTCTTCTTCAACTCCATGGCCTTTTTCCTCATCTTCTTTACTTTCTCTCCAACCATCAATTCATTAACCAACTTCTCCACTTCCCCTCTCTTCACATTTGTATTGATTTCGATTCCAATCTCCCATTCATTGCAAATAAATCTACAATTTGTTGACTCATCACCAAAGAATGGCCAACACAACATTGGCACTCCGGCACATATGCTTTCCGTAGTTGAGTTCCATCCACAATGAGTCAAGAATCCACCAACCGAAGGGTGGTTCAACACTTTCTCTTGTGGACACCAACTTACTATTAGGCCTCTATCAGAAATTTCGTCCACAAACTCAGATGATAAAACGACCGATCCACCAATAACAAGATCGGGTCTAATGATCCACAAAAAAGGTTTCTTGCTGTTGGCCAAACCCCAAGCAAACTCTAATAATTTCTCTTCAGACATAATTGTGATGCTTCCGAAATTTACATAAACAATAGATCTTGGTTCTTTTGATTCAAGCCATTCAAGACATTTAGTATCTTCTTTCCAAAGATTGGAATCTAAAGATGTCAATTGATTATGCAGACTTTGATTTAACAACGAAGCAAATGGTCCAATGGTGTATAGAGAAGGAAACATAGAATGAAGAACATTGATAACCTCGCTCTCAAGTTCATTAAAAGTATTTAAAATAATAACAGATGCTCTATGAAACATTTTTAGGGTTTCAATAATAAATTTTAGGTTTAATAGATCTTTAGGTTCCTGTATGTTCTCGAATTTTTGGTTTTAGTCTCTGTATTTTGTTTTGTTGCAAATAAGTCCCTGAATGTATAAATTTTTTTGGTTTTATTCCCTAAAGTCAAAATCCGCAGGAAAATTTACAGTTTTTGTTGAGATTTTTCTTCAGATTTTCCTGCGGATTTTGACTTTAGGGACTAAAACCAAAAAAATTTGTACATTGAGAGACTTATTTGCAACAAAACAACATACATGGACTAAAACCAAAAATTCACGAATATACAGGACCAAAAGATCTATTAAGCTTAAATTTTATCATCAAATCATTAGGATCTGTAGTCCTTAAAAAATGAGAAAGATCTTTCAATCTAAAGTTTTGCAAACCTGGAATGCAGTCTACTTTCGTGTCTAAATATCCATTTGTCAGATAACTTTCATCTGCATATTAGAATTGTACTTTAATAAATTTTTTATCACGATAAACATATAATATTTCATTTAATAAAGGAACATATAAATTGTTAATACCTTTGAATGGTATGAGACCGTTCTGAACCAAAGTCTGAAAGTGTAAACTAGACAAGAAAGAACAAGCACTAGATGTGTAAAGGAGAACAATTGGGAGTGAAAGTTGTTGAGCAACTTGTGTGGTAAATGACATGAAAACATCAGAAACTAAGCAAGTAATTGCAGGGATAAGACCAGAAGTCACAAAGCCATCAAGTCTAGCAAGAAGTTCCCGAAACGGGGAGATGAAGTTGTTTCTGATCGACTCACGAAGAGCGTGCACGTCTTGAGTAACATCACCATCACCATCCATTGGAGTTAAACCATCTGGAATAGTTTCAAAGTTAAAATCTGTGAAACCATCAAGAGAATTAGAACCTCTTGATTTGATCAAGCGTTTGTGATTGTATTCAGTGTTTACAAAGGTTATGTAAAAGCCTCTAAGATGAAGAAGTTTTGCTAGTTTGAACATTGGATTGATATGACCTTGAATTGGATATGGAATCAACATAGCATGTGGCTTGATACTCTCACCAAAGTTACTCATCTCTGTTTTTTTCTTATGCAATGTTTAAGTGGCCGTATATATAATAAATCAAAGCAGCGAACTATATCTGAATAAAATTTTGAGATGGGAGCTTCCTTTCGTTTCTGAATGGTGAATGAAGTCACACTAAACTCATGAGCTAGTTTATTATCTCAGGTCAGAACAAGTTGATAGGAGCTCCTCTTTTTTTCCCATGTTGTCCCATAGGGCGACATGAGGCAAAAAGGGAGAAAGAGAGGGATGGATATGACATGTAAGTAAACTATACAAAGATAAAGATAAAAAACAAACAAAATGAGGACAAAATGGATCACGTAAGGTTACATTTCTCTAATTATTATTTTGGTTTTATGTTTTGTCATGTAACAAAGAAATGCATAAAAAAATGCAACAAGCAAAGCATAATTTTTTATTATAATAGAAAATAATGGACTGTTTGTCAAAAAAAAAATAAAAAAAATAAATAATGGACTGTCAGCGGTTTGTTCCTATAAAAGAAAGGCTTAAACATCATTTCCGTCCTTTTAAGGTCATAAATTTTTTGTTTTAGTCCCTGTATCTTTTTTTGTTGCAAATTAGTCCCTGCATGTGCAAATTTTTTTTATTTTAGTCCCTAAAGCTAAAATCCGCAGGAAAATCTGTAGGAAAATTCGCTGGTTTCCTGCAGATTTTCCTGCGAAATTTAGTTTTAAGGGACTAAAACCAAAAGATTTGAACATACAGGGACTAATTTGCAACAAAAAGAGATACAGGGACTAAAACCAAAAAATTGCGAACTTACAGGGATGAAAATAATGATTAAACCTAAAAGAAATGCAACAAAGCAAAGCAATACATAGGAAAATTATAAACATGTTACCAAAACAGAGTTAAATACAGAGTATTCCATGTAACATTTTTTGAAAATTGTACTTGAAATATTTTCAATACCATTACAACATAAATGAATTTTCTAGTAATAAAAAAAAAGAGTTTAGACAGCAAAAAATGCCATGGTTAATAACACGTAAAATGCACTATTGTTTCAACTCGACTCACATGTATTTTGATCTTGATTTTTTAGATTTTATGTTTTTATGTTGGTATTTTATATTTATTTCAGATATATATTGAATAAAGGTTCTTGTGCGTTAAAACAATGAAAAACGGTGAGAAACCGCAAAATATTGCTAAGTCCTACAAGCGTTATCTTCATAATAAGAATAATAAATCTTAACTTCCGAATCCAAATTCAACTTTCTTCTAATCCCCTAAATTAAGTTTAATCTTGATCGTTGTCGTTGGAATTACTACTCACCACCGCTTTTGAGAATACACAAAGTTCTACAAATCTGTAGCCCTTGTCCAAAGCATAATTACTACGTTTATATCTGTGAATATTATGCCCAGATGTAAAAAATTGTGTCTATGTATTGTTTACTTCTGGTAATATTGAAACCAGATGTAAAACGTACTTCATATTCCCTTTCACTTCTGATATATTTTCCCCTGATGTAAAATCATAATTAATAGGTCAAATTTGTAGTTGTGTACTCCAATCCAATAAGCACGCCCCATAATTCTGCCTCGAAATTCTACACCTCTATCATTACCCTCCAATTAAACCTCCACACCCAGCTACATCTCTAGCTCCTTCTGATGTCGGCCCTCCATCCAATGTTGCAAACGAATTTTGACTTCTCTTGAGTTAAGTGTTGAATCCAGGGACGGTACTCTTGGGGGCCAATTTAAAAGTATAATTTAGAAAGGATAAAACAAAATTTAAAAAACATAACATATAAAAGAAAATTTAAGATAAATCTAAAGTTAATACTGTGATTCTGCATGTTATGAGCCACTTTTTTAAGTCGAACATTTTGGCCCCTCTATTTTTATATTAATTGTAATTTTGATCTCAACATACGTTTTGTCACAGAAAATTGCGACTTTTTGCATAAAAAAGTAAATTTTAGTGTTAAAAAAGATATTTTATCATTAAATTTAATATTGGGGCAATAAAAATAAGGAAAATGCTAACTAGTGCCCTTAAGGATACTTTAAATAGTATAAATGCATTAAAATATGTGTAGTCAATGCTTGAAAAGTAAAAAAAGCGTTACTTTCAATGTAAAAATTACTTTTTTGTATCTTTAACTAGTGCCCCCGGGCACTAGTTAGCATGACCCTAAAAATAATAGTTTTTTAGTAAAAAAATACCATTTGTTTTAGAGGAGGGGGGTGGAACCTCTATTGCGATCAAAGTTACAAACTATACATAAAGCTCAAAAAGTTAAATTAAAGAAGGAACCATTTTTGCGAGTTTAATAAAATTGGGGGCAAAATGCATTCAGCGGTCCTTTAAGTTTTACATTTGTAACAGATAGGTCCTTTAAGTTTTTTATGTATCAAATAAGTCCTTTAAGTTTTTTAAGTAACAAATAGGTCCTTTAAGTTTATAATTTGTAACATTTAGGTCCTATTTTTTTAAGTAATTGGAGGACCTAAATGTTACAAATTATAAACTTAAAGGACCTATTTGTTATTTAAAAAACTTAAAGGACTTATTTGTTACTTAAAAAACTTAAAGGACCAATCTGTTACAAACGTAAAACTTAAAGGACCTATAAATACATTTTGCCAAAATTGGGAGGATTAAAAGTGAAATTAAATCAATAACATAATGACATACTAATATAATTTTCTTTTTATAAAAATTAAAAGAAACTAGTGTGACCTTTGTTGGTCCACCTTCTAGCTCGATCCTTGGTTAAACTTGTGTTACCTTTATATACTAAATCATCAGGGTCGGCCTTGCACATGTGCAAGGTGTTCCATGTAGCTGGGCTCCGTCTTTTGGGGACCTCAAAATAAAATTATATATATAATAGTAGACTTCTAAAAAACTGGAAAAGCTAATTCATAAAAATAAAATAAAAAGACCCACTATTTTTTTAATGTCTTTATTGAAAGATAAAGTGTAGAAAATAAATTATTTTTACAATTTAAATAAGAAATATTGTTCTTCTTTTTTTTTTGAATTTTTTTTATAAAGTATCCATTTTTAACATTTGTGGCCCGGCTTTCAAATGATTGACAAAAAAGGTTTCTTGCTATTGGCCAAACCCCAAGCAAACTCTAACAATTTCTCTTCGGACATAATTGTGATGCTTGCGAAATTTACATAAACAACGGATGCAATTTCTTTCGATCCAAGCCATTCAAGACATTTAGTATCTTCTTTCCAAAGATTGGTCTCTAAAGACGCCAATTGATTATGTGGATTTTGATTTAAAAACGAAGCAAAAGGGCCAATGGTGTATAAAGAAGGAAACATAGAATAGAGAGCATTCATAACATCACTCTCAAGTTCATCAGAAGTATTTATACCTATTGCAGATGATCTATGAAATCTTTCTATGGCTTCCATCATAAATCCTAGTATCAAATCATTTGGATCCGTAGTCCTTACAAAACTAAAAAAATCTTTCAGTCTAAAGTTTCGCAAACCCGGAATCCAAACTCTAGACTGGATCTTTCAGTCTAACTTTCATCTGCATATCATAATTGCAAGAGTCAATAAGTTGAAACTATATATAGTGGTTTTACGTCTTGAGTAACATCACCATCACCATCACCATCACCATCACCATCAATTGATGTTAAACCATCTGGAATAGTCTCAAAGCTAAAATCAGTGAAACCATCAAGGACATTAAGACCTTTTGATTTGAGCAAGCGCTTGTGATTGTATTCGGTGTTAACAAAGGTTATGTAAAAGCCTCTAAGATGAAGTAGTTTTGCTAGTTTCAACATTGGATTGATATGACCTTGAATTGGATATGGAATCAACACAGCATGTGGCTTAATTTTTTCTGCAAAGTTACTCATCTTTGTTATTTCTTGTGCAATGTTAAAGTGGCTATAACTCTTTGCTTTAATAGAGAAGAAAAATAAACCAGTTATAAATAAATTATTACTATAGTTTCATTTTTCAAAATATTATTTTTGTTTTATATATTTTGTCATGTAACAATCAAAATAATGGACCTGTCATAGAGGGTCCTTTTATAAAGGACTGATCATGTGAACTTTAACACCCACGTTTTATCTGCCATTATAATTTGTTTTTTTTTTTTTTTCTATACAGGACCTTCTTAAATATTTTGGAGGACCTATTCTAATTTTAAAAAATGATACTCTAATAAAAATAAAAATAAAAGTTTTAATTTGTGTAATCAGCTACAATGATTTCAAAATGTTATGTATAGACAATATTAATTGTTCTTAAAGTCACACACTCGCACTTATGAAAGCGATTTCTCACTCATACGTGGTTTAAAATGGTTGCTATTAATTTTATAGGCGAGAGGAAGATTCTACCCAATAGTTCCGGGTTGATGCAAACTCTATTCCGCACAATTTTTTTTGACAAAAAAGGACCGTCTAAATAATAACCAGACATAGAATCAGGCAAGTCTGCGTCGACCCTCGAATTATCCGACATGTCCTCAGTTTATGATAGCATAATATTGTCATGTCCTTTGTTTGTTTTTGTCCTCACAACCACCAACAGTATTTTAATTATAATCTAGACACAAACCATAGTAAAACATTTCTCAAATGTTCTATTATATCATTTAATATAAGAACTTCACAAACGTCGATGCCAAGAATTGGTGAGTTCCACCATGTCTTAGCAAGAACAAACCTTCCTTGATCATTTCTAGAAAAAAGATGCATCAATGTTGCATTTTTATCTACCACTCCGAGGCTTAGACCAACAAGGAATAGTTCGCTACTGTGAATGTGTTGCTTTTCTATGAATCTGCACTCGAAATGAGCTGCCATTGACCAGTAACTTGCAAAGGTGGCCAAACAGCCTTGCATTCATTCACCAAGGTTAGCAAAGGTGTCTGAATTTTTCTTCTTCTGCATTATCGTTCAAACAATGCTCTGATAAGTGGTTCATTCCATTTCTTATCGTTTATCGAAGCAGAATTGAACTCAGAAAACATCAATGCGGATTACTTAAGCGTTACATTTTTTTGTACCATTGCAAAAAAAAATCTACAAGTAGCATAAATGCGACAACATTGTGAAAATCACTTATTAGTAGTGTAAAATTTAAAGTAGATTTTTTTTAAAAAAGTAACCACAGAAGATGCTCCAAGTACTAAAAAATAGAGAATTGCGAGTTCAAACTCGCGCTACAATACATCAAATTTCTTGCAGTCATTTTCACCATTTCTATTAAGCTTAATAAAGCAATAGTAAAGTTCTATAAAGCTTCACAAAATGGTAACCACTTTAATCTAATTTTTTTTAAGTAATATTTCCTTAATAACTTTATCCAAGTTAATGTATGAACAACCATCTGGTTTTGTGTCTTCTTCTGTCTTCTTCTTCAACTCCATGGCTTTTTGCTTCATCTTCTTTCCTTTCTCTCCGACCATCAATTCATTGACAAGCTTCTCCACCTCTTCTCTCTTCACATTCATATCGATTTCGATTCCAATCTCTAATTCATTGCAAATAAATCTACAATTTGTTGGTTGATCAGCAAAAAATGGCCAACACAACATGGGAACTCCGGCACATATACTTTCCGTAGTTGAGTTCCATCCACAATGAGTCAAGAATCCACCAACAGAAGGGTGGTTCAACACTTTCTCTTGTGGACACCAACTTACTATTAGGCCTCTATCAGAAATTTCGTCCACAAACTTAGAAGATAAAACGACAGATCCACCAATAACAAGATCGGGTCTAATGATCCACAAAAAAAGTTTCTTGCTATTGGCCAAACCCCAAGCAAACTCTAACAATTTCTCTTCGGACATAATTGTGATGCTGCCAAAATTTACATAAACAACACATCCCGGTTCTTTCGATTCAAGCCATTCGAGGCATTTAGTATCTTCTTTCCAAAGACCGGTCTCTAAAGACACCAATTGATTATGCGGACTTTGATCTAAAAACGAAGCAAAAGGGCCAATGGTGTATAAAGAAGGTAACATAGAATGAAGAGCATTCATAAAACCACTCTCAAGTTCATAAGAAGTATTGAAAACAATAGCAGAAGCTCTATGAAATCCATCTACCACTTCAATGATAAATTGTAATACCAAATCATTAGGATTTGTTGTCCTTATAAAATCAGGAAGATCCTTCAGTCTAAAATTTTGCAAACCCGGAATCCAATCAATTTTAGTGTCAAGATATCCATTTTTCAGATAACTCTCATCTGCATATCATAATTACAACAGTTAATGACTTGAATATATACACACACTCGCAATTCATACACACGCGTGCACATGCACACACACATACTTCTGTTAGGAGAGAAAAAAGAACAAAATTGTTACCTTTTAGTGGTATGAGACCTCTCTCTATCAATGCACGAGTGTGTAAAATCGATAAGAACGAACAAGCACTATAAGGGATAAGGAGAGCAACTGGAAGTGCAAGTTCTTCAGCAATTTGTATGGTGAATGACATCAAACTATCAGAAACTAAGCAAGTAACATGAGGTATAAGACCAGATTCTGCAGACACATGAAGTCTAGCTAGAAGTTCACGAAAAGGGTAGATGAAGTTCTTTCTAACTGATTCACGAAGCGAGGTCAAGTCTTGCTTAACATCATCAACATCACCATCACCATCACCTTTCATTTGAGTTAAACCATCTGGAATAGACTCAAAGCTAAAATCAGTGAAACCATCAAAGGCTTTTGGACCTCTTGATTTAAGCAAGCGTTTATGATTGTATTCGGTGTTGACAAAGGTTATGTGAAAGCCTCTAAGGTGAAGAAGTTTTGCTAGTTTCAACATTGGATTGATATGGCCTTGAAGTGGATATGGAGTTAGCACAGCATGTGGTTTTTTCTCTGCAAAATTACTCATCTCTGATTATTTGGATGCAATATGTTAAAGTGTGAATAGTCTTTGCTTTAATATTAGCTTTGATATGCAAGAAAACTATAAAGGATAAGATAGAGGAAGAAAAATTGAGAATATCTTCTATAGATGAATATTTGACTCTCCTCATATTTGTGTGGTGTGGATTAATTAATGGACTTGTCATAGTAGTAAGTAAATTATCTCACTCAAGAATAAAATTTGATGGTAAATTATAATAAATCCATTCAATTGGTTTTTTTTTTTCTAATTATTTATTTACTTTTTAACTTAATTGTACTATATATGATTCTGTTTTTATTTAACAGAGGTGCAGTCACTGTCAATTATGTCCATGCAAGAAGGTATGAACTTTTTTCAAACTTTTATGTCAATGGTGGACATCATGTCACATGTTCTTGGAATAAGAAGTGTAAATGGATTGGTGTGGCCACAATTATTTCACTGAGATTTGGAAAATTTATCTGTTTTTCACTACTAGAAACATTTAGAATATTTGAAAAGAAAAAAAAAGAAATATTTAAAATACGATCGAAACATGATAAAATTTGTCTCTAATTAGATTGCTAAGTGTTCGAGATGAAAAATTTAGGGATCACATTATTTTTTCTCTCTAATTTTCGTCATTATTTTAACTTTTTCTAGAAGTGTTTGCATCTTTATCAAAGTTCAAATTCAAACATGAAAATGATTTTATTTTACAAAGAAAAAGATCAATTACTGTCTTTATTATGAAATGTAATCAAAATTAAGATAATATATGAATTATTACATTATTGCATTGCTAAAAAACTCTTAAATCTTACTTTGTCTAAGCAACACATTCTTAATAACTTGATCCAAGTTCATGTATGAACAACCTCCGGGTCTAGTGTCTTCCTCTACCTTCTTCTTCAACTCAATCGCCTTTTCCTTCATCTTCTTTCCTTTCTCGCCAACCATCAATTCATTGACCAGTTTCTTCACTTCCTTTCTTTTCACATCGGAATTGATTTCAATTCCAATCTCCAATTCATTGCAAATAAATCTGCAATTCGCCAGTTGATCACCATAGAATGGCCAACACAACATTGGCACTCCAGCACATATACTTTCAATGGTCGAGTTCCAACCACAATGAGTTAAGAATCCACCGATTGAAGGGTGGTTCAATACTTTCTCTTGTGGACACCAACTTGCGATTAGGCCTCTATCCGAAATTTCATTCACAAACTCCGACGACAAAACCACCGAGCCACCAATGACAAGATCAGGCCTAATGATCCACAAAAACGGTTTCTTACTATTGGCCAAACCCCAAGCAAACTCTAAAAGTTTCTCCGGAGACATAACCGTGATGCTTCCAAAATTTACATAAACAACAGATCCCGGCTCTTTCGGTTCGAGCCATTCAAGACATTTAGTATCTTCTTTCCAAAGACTCGAATCTAAAGATGTCAAATGATTATGCGGACTTTGATTTAAAAATGAAACAAATGGGCCAATGGTATACAATGAAGGGAACATAGAATCAAGAATATTCATAGCATCACCCTCAAGTTCATTAGAAGTATTGAAAACAATCGCAAAACCTCTACGACATTTATTTTCGATTTCAATCATATATTTTATCATCACATCATTAGGATTTGTCGTCTTTATTACATGAATATGATCACTTAATCTAAAGCTTCGCAAACCTGAAATCAACTCAAGTTTCGTGTCCAAATATCCATTTGTCAGATACTTCTCATCTGCATATACATCACAATATCAAAAGTTAGTAGTTTTAATAATAATTGTAATCATATTGTCATTTTTCTATTTCGCAATCAATTACATTATTTGATGCAGTCTTAATGCGCGTGCGTGCGCGCACACACACTTCCCTTAAAGAAAAAAAAAATCTATATATATATAAATTGTTATACCTTTGATTGGAAGTACACCATTTTGAAACAATGTAGCAAGGTGCAAAGTAGACACAAAGGTACAAGCACTACATGGATTAAAGATAAGGGTTGGAAGTTCATGTTCTTCGGCAGCTTCTATGGCAAATGGCATGAAACAATCAGAAACTAAACAAGTGATTGGTGGTGTAACACCAGCAGTGGCAGAATCATGAAGTTTTGTAAGAAGTTCATCAAACGGACGAAGGAATTTCGTCATGATCGATTGAATAAGAGAATATATATCTTGAGTAACATCACCATCACCTTCCATTGGAGTTAGTCCATCTGGTATGGTCTCAAAGTTAAAGCCATTGAAACCATCAAGAGAATTAGGACCTCTTGATTTGAGCAATCGTTTGTGATTGTATTCAGTGTTAACAAAGGTTATGTGAAAGCCTCTAAGATGAAGAAGTTTTGCTAGTTTGAGCAATGCATTGATATGGCCTTGTGCTGGAAATGGAATCAATACAGCATGTGGTTTTGTGTTTGCAAGATTACTCATATTTGATTTTTCTTATGCAATGTTAAAGTGTGTGTGTGTGTGTATAATATATATATAAATCTTTACTTTACTAGAATACCATGAAACCAATTTAAAATCATTTAAATATATTCCAAATTTATATTTATTTAATAGAATAATAATTTTGACTAAAAATATAATATTTGTTTAATACCATATTATAAAAGTCTCTCTTTGTTGACCAGTTATAATTATTGGATTACTTATAAAGAATTTATTTATATTTGATATTGAATACTATAATAGTATGGTTTTTCCTTTATTTGGTGGGTTGATTAAAATAATATATAAAATATATTATATATAGTATCTTCAATTATAGAAAAGTTTTGAGACAATTTATGAGATATGATATCCTTATTTCAAAAGTTGTCATTAATTTGGTCAAAAAAAAGTTGTCATTAATTTGGTCAAAAAAAAGTTGTCATATTCTTGAATTAAAAATAAGAATTTCTAATTAAAATAATTTACTTTTTATGTTTTCTTTTTCTATAAATAATTATTTTCATTCATAAAATTCTTCCTTTCAATATAGTTTTTATTGAATTTTGCACTATATTAGTTGTTTTCATTCTAAAGTCTCAACTCTCAAGGATCATTAGTTTTTTTTTTTACTTCTATTCTATCCTAAAAGCAATAAAGTAAGGATAACCATAATTATTATTATATTTTTTGAAAAAATAAACAATATTTATTCATTCAAATAGATAGAGTACATCGATGTAATACAAATTAATAATCGCTAAAAACAAAAAAGATATATCTGCGAACAAACTCACAACAATTTTAAAGTAATTGCTTCACGCAATTTTACGCGCTAAATATTCCAAATTGCTGATTTGACAAAAGAGCAGTAACCCACAACAAACATACAAGGTAACAAGAAAAGTGGCCCTAATGCAACAGTAGGCGAGGATAGCCACAATCTCAAAACCACTGGTCTAGCCACTAACACAAAAGAGCTAAGACAAAGCAAGAATCAAAACAGATCTGTGAGGACACTAGCAGAAAAGAGGTAAGACAAAACACAAACAAAAGAAATGGAATCAAATTAAATGTAGTAACTACGTCACACAGTATAGTTTCTACGCTGTCATCTGATTTAAATTGACGTCTGAGATCGATTAAGTTGGATTTTTTTTAACCAAAACTTCATTAATAACCTTTTCCAAGTTCATATATGAACGACCTCCAGGTTTTGTGTCCTCCACCGCCTTCTTCTGCATCGCAATTGTCTTCTGCCTCATCTTCTTTCCTTTCTCACCCACCATCAATTCATTGACCAGCTTTTCAACTTCCTCTCTCTTCACATTCGTATCAATTTCGATTCCAATCTCCCATTCATTGCAGATATACCTGCAGTTTGCTGGCTGATCAGCGAAAAATGGCCAACACAACATTGGCACTCCGGCACAAATACTTTCCGTGGTTGAATTCCATCCACAATGAGTCAAGAATCCACCAATTGACGCGTGGTTCAGAACTTCCTCTTGCGGACACCAACCTGCTATTAGGCCTCTATCTGAAATTTCAGTCACAAACTCAGACGACAAAACCACCGAGCCACCAATGACAAGATCAGGCCTAATGATCCACAAAAACGGTTTCTTGCTATTGGCCAAACCCCAAGCAAACTCTAAAAGTTTCTCTGGAGACATAACCGTCACGCTTCCAAAATTTACATAAACAACAGATCCTGGTTCCTTAGATTCGAGCCAATCAAGACACACGGTATCTTCTTTCCACAAATTGGTACTTAAAGATGCCAAGTGATTTTCCGGACTTTGATATAAAAGCGAACATAGAGGCCCAATGGCATAAATACTAGGGAACACAGTCGAGAGAACATTCATTACATCACTCTCAAGTTCATTAGATGTATTAAAAATTATAGCATTTGCACGGTGAGCCCTTCTTACCGCTTCAAAGATATATTCTACTGAGGAATCATTTGGTTTTATATTCCTTATAAATGGAAGATCTTTTAATCGAAAGTTTTGCAATCCTGGAATACATTCTACTTTAGTGTCTAAATATCCGTTTGTCAGATAACTCTCATCTACATATCAAATTTACAAAAGTCGTTAGGACGAATTGAACTGCACTAGACCTATGAAGAAATTTAAGAAAGAAAATTAATTATAATTGTTACCTTGTAGTGGTATGAGACATTCATCGAACAATCTATGGAAGTACAAACTAGACAAGAATGTGCATGCACTGGCTGGACTAAAGAAAACAATAGGGAGTGAAAGTTCTACAGCAGCTTGTATAGTAAAGCTCATGCTAAAATCAGAAACTAAGCAGGTAACTGGAGGAACAAGACCAGCAGTAGCAGATTCATTAAGTCTAGCAAGAAGTTCACGATACGGGTGAAGGAAGTTATTTCTGATTGATTTACAAAGAGCGATCATGTCTTGGCTAACATCGCCATCACCATCCGTTGGAGTTAAACCGTCTGGAATAGTCTCAAAGCTAAAATCAATTAAACCATCAAAGGCTTTTGGACCCTTTGATCTGAGCAAGCGTTTGTGATTGTATTCAGTGTTGACAAAGGTTATGTAAAAGCCTCTAAGGTGAAGAAATTTTGCTAGTTTGATCAATGGATTGATATGGCCTTGAACTGGATATGGAATCAACACTGCATGTGGCTTTTTCTCAGCAAAGTTAGCCATCACTGTTTTTCTCTTATCCAATTGCAATGTCATACTGATGATAAATATTTGCTTTAATAGAGAAAAGAAAAAAAATTCAGCCTATGATATGTAAGAATATTACAAAGGTAAAAGAACAAAGATAAACAAACATATATATGTCACCGGTAGGGGTAGAAAAGTGGACCTGCACGTCCTATTTAGGCCCGCCCCATTTAAGCACGCCCAAAAGTGAGGCGGGGCGGACCAACTTAGGTGTCCGAGCGTAAAACTCAAGTCCATCCCGTTTATTGTTGAGTTGGAGGATATATATATATATCCTCCGCCGCACACAACTATAGGGATTAATCCCTCTTGTCTTATGGGACTTAAATGGTGGCGAACTCTCCAAGAGTTTTAGTGATATTGCATGTCTAACAAGGGCCCGACCATATTAGTAATAAAGTAAAACACGAGGAAAACATTACAATAATAGTAATAAAACTAATGGACCACCCATTAAGGGAACAATATTTTATGCTTTAAAAATCCATACTGTTTTAACACACTTGTTAATTATAACCACTTGTTAAGATATAATTTGAACCGACCGATTTAAAATAGATGGCTTGGATCTACTACTGTCTATAACAGTGTGATTCTGTTAGAGCAGGTAAGCATGATCCCATATAAAGCCTTTCACAGACAAGGACCCTTATAGGTTATGTTGGAACTTAATTAAATCATAAACATACACATATTTGAGAGAGTGAAAGCATTTAGAGAAAGAATGTGATTGAGAAATTGGACACATATTTTTCATGTTATGTCACTTTTTTTAATGTTCATGATTATGTCACTTATTTATATAGTTGTGCACATATTTTGAAATTGGGCTAACATATATGTCCAATAATCATACAATCCACAACTAATCATTCAATTAGTTCTAAAACTAGTTCTGTAAATCTTATATAAAATCTCATATTATTTTCATTCATAGTCTATGTTATAGTAAAACCAATTTTCAAGGTATAGAAAATCCTAAAGTTGTTCAATAATATAGCAAATCACAAGTATAATTTCATACTCAACATAAGTGAATGCTTTTGAATGTTATAGGAAAGAACCTTTAAATTCAAATGCTTTCAAATCAACCTCTGCAATAAGAATACAGAAATTTTTTAATTTAAACTAGGATACACAGAAAAAGTTTTTTTTTATGCCATAATGGGATCCTTCACATGATAATGGAATTCAAGATTCTGTCAAAGAATCCATACTCCAATAGTATCAACATTTTAATTGTTTTTGATGGAGGGAGTTGGATTTCTTTTAAGTAAAACTTCATTAATCACTTTTTCCAAGTTCATATATGAACGGCCTGAAGGTTTCGTGTCCTCCACGGCCTTCTTCTGCATCGCAATTATCTTCTGCCTCATCTTCTTTCCTTTCTCACCCACCATCAATTCATTGACCAGTTTCTCCACCTCTTTTCTCTTAACATTATTATCAATTTCAATTCTGATCTCCCATGTATCGCAGATGTATCTGCAGTTTGGTGGCTGATCAGCGAAAAATGGGCATTACAACATTGGCACTCCGGCGCATATGCTTTCGGTGGTTGAATTCCATCCACAATGAGTCAAGAATCCTCCAATTGAAGGGTGGTTTAGTACTTGCTCTTGTGGACACCAGTCTGCGATTAGGCCTCTATCTGATATTTCATTCACAAACTCGGATGACAAAACCACTGAGCCACCAATGACAAGGTCGGGCCTAATGATCCACAAAAAGGGTTGCTTGCTATTGGCTAAACCCCAAGCAAACTCTAACAGTTTTTCCGTAGTCATAACCGTCATGCTCCCAAAATTCACATAAACAACGGAACCCGGTTCCTTTGATTCGAGCCAACCAAGACACGTGATATCTTCTTTCCAAAGATTAGTACTTAACGATGCCAAGTTGTTTTGCGGACTTTGATATAAAACCGAAGATAAAGGCCCAATGGCATAAATACAACGGAACATAGTCGAGAGAACATTCATTACATCACTCTCAAGTTCATTAGATGTATTAAAAATTATAGCATTTGCACGGTGAGCCCTTCCTACTGCTTCAACGATAAATTCTACTAATGAATCATTTGAATCTGTAGTCCTTATAAAATCTGGTAGATCTTTCAATCGAAAGTTCTTCAATCCTGGAATACATTCAACTTTAGTGTCCAAATATCCGTTTCTCAGATAACTCTCATCTACATATCAAATTTAAAATGTCGTTAGGACAAATTGAACTGCATGCACTAGACCTATGAAGAAATTTAATAAAGAAAATTAATTATAATTGTTACCTTTTAGTGGCATGAGACCTTTATCAAACAATGTATGGAAATGCAAACTAGACAAGAATGTGCATGCACTGGCTGGACTAAACAAAACAATAGGGAGTGAAAGTTCTTCAGCAGCTTGTATAGTAAAGCCCATGCTAAAATCAGAAACTAAGCAAGTAACAGGAGGAACATGACCAGCAGTGGCAGAGTCATGAAGTTTAGTTAGAATTTCCCGATACGGGTGAAGGAAGTTCTTTCTGATTGATTTACAAAGAGCGGTTATGTCTTGGCTAACATCGCCATCCGTTGGAGTTAAACCGTCTGGAATAGTCTCAAAGCTAAAATCAATTAAACCATCAAAGGCTTTTGGACCCTTTGATTTGAGCAAGCGTTTGTGATTGTATTCAGTGTTGACAAAGGTTATGTAAAAGCCTATAAGGTGAAGAAATTTTGCTAGTTTGATCAATGGATTGATATGGCCTTGAACTGGATATGGAATCAACACTGCATGTGGCTTTTTCTCAGCAAAGTTAGCCATCTCTGTTTTTCTCTTGTGCAATTGCAATGTTATACTGATGATAAGTATATGCTTTAATAGAGAAAAGAACAAAATTCAGCCTATGATATGTAAGAAAATTACAAAGTTAAAAGAACAAAGATAAACAAACATATATATGTCACTGGTAGGGGTGGCAAAGCGGACAGCCCCTTAGGTCCGCCCCATTTAAGCATGCCCAAAAGCGGGACAGGGCGGACCAATTTAGTCGTCCGAGCGTAAAACTCAAGTCCATCCCGTTTATTGGTGAGTTGGTGGGCTGGCCCGCCAAACACTTTTTCTTATTTTCTAACGGTTTGATTTACTAAATAACTTACCAAAGAGACCAACTAAAGATATCTTTTAACAACGCATAATACAACTTCAACACACAACTATAAGGATTAGTCCCTCTTGTCTTATGGGACCTAAATGGTGGCGAACTATCCAAAAGTTTTAGCGATATTGCATGTCTAACAAGGGCCCGGCCATATTAGTAATAAAGTAAAACACGAGGAGAGGGGGAAGGGAGAAGCAGGGCTCGAAGAATGAGCCGTGCAAGAACGCGTGGATATAACAAGTAAGCAGCAAGTTCTCCCTTCACGGACCGAAACAAAATTCACACTGTTGTAACGCAGTTGTTAATTATAACTGCTTGTTAAGATATAATTTGAACCAACCGATTTAAAATAGATAGCTGGAATCTACTATTGTGTGTAACAGTGTGATTCTTCTGTTAAAGCATGTAAGTATGATCCCATATTAAGCCCTTCACAGACAAAGGCCCGCCAGCTGATCGACAAGACCCTTATAGGTTATGTTGGAACTTAATTAAATCATAAACACACACATATTTGAGAGAGAGAGAGTGAAAGCATTTAGAGAAAGAATGATTGAGAAACTAATCAACACTTTTTTTCATATGTCACATTGTTTTTTAATGTTCATGACATGTCACTTATTTATATAGTTGTGCACACATTTTGAATTTGGGCTAACATATACTAGTACGTCCAATAATCATACAATCCACAACTAATCATTCAATTAATTAGTTCTACAACTAGTTCTGTAAATCTTATATAAAATCTCATATTATTTTCATTCATAGTCTATGTTATAGTAAAACCAATTTTCAAGGTATAGAAAATCCTAAAGTTGTTCTTCAATGATATAGAAAATCACAAGTATAATTTCATACTAAACATAAGTGAATGCTTTTGAATGTTATATGAAAGAACCTTTAAATTCAAATGCTTTCAAATCAACCTCTGCAATAAGAATACAGAATTTTTTTAATTTAAACTAGGATACACAGAAAAAGTTTTTTTTTTATGCCATAATGGGATCCTTCACATGATAATGGAATTCAAGATTCTGTCAAAGAATCCATACTCCAATAGTATCAACATTTTAATTGTTTTTGAAGGAGGGAGTTGGATTTCTTTTAAGCAAAACTTCATTAATCACTTTTTCCAAGTTCATATATGAACGACCTGCAGGTTTCGTGTCCTCCACGGCCTTCTTCTGCATCGCAATTATCTTCTGCCTCATCTTCTTTCCTTTCTCACCCACCATCAATTCATTGACCAGTTTCTCCACCTCTTTTCTCTTAACATTATTATCAATTTCAATTCCGATCTCCCATGTATCGCAGATGTATCTGCAGTTTGGTGGCTGATCAGCGAAAAATGGCCAACACAACATTGGCACTCCAGCACATATGCTTTCGGTGGTTGAATTCCATCCACAATGAGTCAAGAATCCACCAATTGAAGGGTGGTTCAGTACTTCCTCTTGCGGACACCACCCTACAATTAGGCCTCTATCTGAAATTTCATTCACAAAATCGGATGACAAAACCACCGAGCCACCAATGACAAGGTCAGGCCTAATGATCCACAAAAAGGGTTGCTTGCTATTGGCTAAACCCCAAGCAAACTCTAACAGTTTTTCCGCAGTCATAACCGTCATGCTCCCAAAATTCACATAAACAACAGACCTTTGTTCCTTAGATTCGAGCCAATCAAGACAAACAATATCTTCTTTCCACAAATTGGTACTTAAGGATGCCAAGTGATTTTGCGGACTTTGATATAAAAGCGAAGATAAAGGCCCAATGGCATAAATACAAGGGAACATAGTCGAGAGAACATTCATTACATCACTCTCAAGTTCATTAGATGTATTAAAAATTATAGCATTTGCACGATGAGCCCTTCCTACCGCTTCAACGATAAATTCTACTAAGGAATCATTTGGATTTGTAGTCCTTATAAAATCTGGAAGATCTTTCAATCGAAAGTTCTTCAATCCTGGAATACATTCAACTTTAGTGTCCAAATATCCGTTTGTCAAATAAATCTCATCTACATATCAAATTTAAAAAGTCGTTAGGATGAATTAAACTGCACTAGACCTATGAAGAAATTTAAGAAACAAAATTAATTATAATTGTTACCTTTTAGTGGCATGAGACCTTTATCAAACAATGTATGGAAATGCAAACTAGACAAGAATGTGCATGCACTGGCTGGACTAAACAAAACAATAGGGAGTGAAAATTCTTCAGCAGCTTGTATAGTAAAGCTCATGCTAAAATCAGAAACTAAGCAAGTAACAGGAGGGACAAGACCAGCAGTGGCAGATTCATGAAGTCTAGTAAGAAGTTCGCGATACGGGTGAAGGAAGTTCTTTCTGATTGATTTACAAAGAGCGGTTATGTCTTGGCTAACATCGCCATTGCCATCCGTTGGTGTTAAACCATCCGGAATAGTCTCAAAGCTAAAATCAGTTAAACCATCAAAGGCTTTTGGACCCTTTGATTTGAGCAAGCGTTTGTGATTGTATTCAGTGTTGACAAAGGTTATGTAAAAGCCTTTAAGGTGAAGAAATTTTGCTAGTTTGATCAATGTATTGATATGGCCTTGAGCTGGATATGGAATCAACACTGCATGTGGTTTTTTATCAGCAAAGCTACCCATCTCTGTAAATCTCTTATGCAATTGCAATGCTATACTAATGATAAATATTTGCTTTAATAGAGAAAAGAAAAATTCAGCCTATGATATGTAAGAAAATTACAAAGGTATAAGAACAAAGATAAACAAACATATTGGAGTATGTCACTGCCTAAGAAGCATGGATACTCTTATAATGGTGAAGTACTCGTATCCGGTACGTACAAGGACCGAGTACGCGTACGATACTTGTATGGTACACACAGATCAGTACCCATTTCTATTTGGCATATTTGGGATGATGGATACAACAAAAACCTATCGACGTTCGAAAAATTTATTAACATATTTTTATTTTTTATTATATTTCAATTATCTCTCTCACATTTGTTAAAAATAGTGGAGACAGTGAACAAAAGAAGTAAATCTCTAAAGCTTGATGATAGTAATTCACTTATTATATTAAGGTATCGGTACACTAAATTTTCTAAATATATCATATTTCGTACCAATACTGGTGCTGTACCCGTATATCTATTTGGGCAACGTTGGTCACTGGTGTAATTTGATTACTTCTAAAATATTTGTTTAGTTTGGTTTATATGTTTTGTCATGTAAAATACAAACACGAGGAAAACTTCGCAATAATAGTAATAAAGTAATGGACCGGCCATCTTCAGCCCTTCATAGACAGCCGGCTGATCTACAAGACAAGACCCTTAGTTAAATCATAAACACAAACATAATTGAGAGAAAAGATTAAAGAAAAGAGAATCAAAGCATTTAGAGAAAAAATGTGATTGAGAATTGTTATAAATGATCCAAAGAAGCATAGGAATATAATATTAATGAGATTTTGAAGTATTGTTTTACTTTAATTTGATCCAGATGTGGAAGTGGAATCAGTCAAACATCACTAGAGGAAAAATTAGAGGTATGTGATACTTAGTTATGCAGAATGAACTTGATGAAATTGAATGCATCATTATTCATTACAATGGTCACATTTAAGAACATAAGTAGATGTAAAACTATAAATACTGTTTTGCAGGGTGAAAAATTTCACTTAAGTTGGATTTTGTTTAAGTAACACTTCATTAATCACTTTTTCCAAGTTCATATATGAACGACCACCAGGTTTCGTGTCCTCCACCGCCTTCTTCTTCATCTCAATTGTCTTCTGCCTCATCTTCTTTCCTTTCTCACCAACCATCAATTCATTGACCAGCTTCTCCACCTCTTCTCTCTTAACATTATTATCAATTTCAATTCCGATCTCATATGTATCACAGATATATCTACAGTTTGCAGGCTGATCAGCGAAAAATGGCCAACACAACATTGGCACTCCAGCGCAAATGCTTTCGGTGGTTGAATTCCATCCACAATGAGTCAAGAATCCTCCAATTGAAGGGTGGTTTAGTACTTGCTCTTGCGGACACCAACTTGCGATTAGGCCTCTATCTGAAATTTCATTCACAAACTCGGACGACAAAACCACCGAGCCACCAATGACAAGGTCGGGCCTAATGATCCACAAAAAGGGTTGCTTGCTATTAGCCAAACCCCAAGCAAACTCTAACAATTTTTCCGCAGTCATAACTGTCATGCTCCCGAAATTCACATAAACAACGGAACCCGGTTCCTTGGATTCAAGCCAATCAAGACACTTGGTATCTTCTTTCCAAAGATTTGTACTCAAAGATGCCAAGTCGTTTTGCGGACTTTGATTTAAAAGTAAAGATAACGGCCCAATGGCATAAATACAAGGGAATATATCCGAGAGAGCATTCATTACACCACTCTCAAGTTCATCAGAAGTATTTAAAATAATAGCAGAGGCTCGGTGAGCCCTTTCTGCCGATTCAATGACAAATTCTATCAGTGCATTATTTGCATCTGTAATCCTTACAAAATCAGGTAAATCTTTCAGTCGAAAGTTATGCAATCCCGGAATACATTCAACTATAGTGTCCAAATATCCGTTTGTCAGATAACTCTCATCTGCATATATCAAATTACGATATTTTAAGTATGCAAGATTACCAAACATATGTCATATGATATGAATATTGTAAGTATGCGCGCAAGATTAATTGTTACCTTTGAGTGGTATAAGGCCTTTTTCAAACAAAGTAGGTAAGTGCACGCCAGCGAAAAATGTGCATGCATTGGCTGGACTAAAGAAAACAACAGGAGGATCGAATTCTTCGGAAACTTCTACAGGAAAGCTCATGCTGCAATCAGTAACTATGCTGGTAACTTGGCGGACAAGACCAGCCTTAGCAGATTCTTGAAGTCTAGTAAGAATTTCGCGGAACGGTTGAAGGAAATTCTTTCTGATTGATTTACAAAGTGCATGTATGTCTTGACTAACATCGCCGTCACCATTACCTTCGGTTGGAGGTAAACCATCTGGAATAGTCTCAAAGCGAAAACTGGTGTAATCATCGAAGGCGTTTTGACCTCTTGATTTGAGCAAGCGTTTGTGATTGTATTCGGTGTTGACGAAGGTTATGTGAAAGCCTCTAAGGTGAAGAAGTTTTGCTAGTTTGATTAATGGATTGATATGGCCTTGAACTGGATATGGTATCAGCACAGCATGTGGTTTTTGATTACTCATTTTTGTGTTTTTGTGTTTCAATGTTTTGCAAAGTGATAAGACAATGGTTTAATAGAGATGAAGCCAATGTTTCTTGGATTTTTGGAATATAAAACAGAAGAAAAAGACATTGAAAAGGATTTGTGGAAATGTAACAAAGAAAAAAAGACAAGAAAACAAACTGAAATGAAAAGTCTGAAATGTTTTTCTTTTAAAATATGAAACAATATAAAAGTTACACAATAATTGATGCATACTAGTCAAAGTCACAAGTTTTTGATATGTGAGAGATGGATCAGAATTTTTTCATTTTTAATTAAAAAGTTTTTGTTTTTTATATACAATACTCTCTCCGATTCTATTTCTAAGAGCTAGTTTAACAAAACATGGGTATTAAAAAAGTGGATTTTAATATTAAATTGATTGACAAATTATATTAATTTTACATGTTTACTCTTATCATTAATTGTAGTGTTTTGTATCAAAAAAAAGAGAATTTAATGCTATTAAAAAAACTATGCAAAGTAAATAAAGGTAAGTTTGGAAAAAGAATAATTAATGTATTGATAATTGTAAAAGAGTCTTATAAAAAAAGACAATTATTTTTATCAAACTAGCTCTTATAATAAGGGGCGGAGGGAGTACAATTTATTTTAGAGAAAACTCATTAATCACTTAAGTATAATATTTTGATTAATTAAAAAATTGTTAGCGCAAACCCTTAAACGCGCTTTTGGTTTATGGTTGTAGGAATTGAATTGTATATAAAGTTAATTAAGTTCAAGATTAAAAATTAATTTTGGACATAGAAATTTGAAATTTTAATTAAAATTATTTTGAAGATAAAAACAATTTTACTTAAAAATGCACAAACATATTAAGGGTTCATTTGAAATAGTTTTTTTTTTTTTGATAAGGAAAGGAATTAAATTACTGAATCAACCGAGGAAAACTAACTTCTCTTACATCATCTTCTAGTAGAAGTTTAAGAGTAGAAGAAAAGACGTCAATAAAATTACAATTAAAATCTAAAGAGGTGTGTCCGAAATTTGCTAACAGATCAGCACATCTATTAGCCTCGCGATACACATGACATACTGAAGTGCTCCATCCAGGATGGTGGAGAAGAGTGATCACCTCTTGGAGAAGAGGGTGGAGGAAGGCATTTTGAACTTATGCAAAACAATTTATACAAATAAATAAATTTGTATGTTAATTTGTAACCCACTAATGAAAATTGTATTATATGAAGATAATTAACCACTTCAGTTCAATGTCTTGAACTAGGTTTACATAATTTTATTTTTGGTTTGAAATGGAATTAAGGATCGAATTCAAAACCTCTAGCATCCTACTCAAACTTCTCACCACAATACCAAATATAATGACTTAATTAAGCTATTTTTGAAACGGTCAATAAATGATATGTTCTATATAGTGATTTAATTAAAGGTAACTAATAGTCTAATACAATTAATTATTATATACACGTCCGGCCTGCACACAAGTGCACACATGTGCAGGGTGTGCGCGGGCAAAGGGCAATATTGGAGTTTTATAAAAAAAGAATAGCAAAACATGTTTTATCCTTTCTTAAAATTCTCAAACAACATTTTTCTAATAAAAAAAATAAAATTATTTTATAAAAGTGGGTTTAAATTAGCAAATGGGTGCACAACATTTAATAAAATTTACCTAACTAACCCTCAATTAAATTTCTAGTGTAAAATAACTAAATGTCAAGGGTTTTTGCCCAAAGTAAAAGGTACACCTTACTAATTTAGACCTTCATATTTTTTTTTTTGAATCGGCTAAATTTTATTAAAAAACAACTCCTCCACAAGAAGTGTAAGGAATTGTTGTGGAACATACAACGAAAGGTAACGTGATATAACACAATTACCAACACCTAATCAAACGCCCCAATCTACCCATACACCAATAATGATTCACTAAACCTACCAGAGAAAACCCCTATCCGACCCTAGGAGACAACACTAGACACTAACTTCCGAACTCGAATTAAAATTACTCGGCCCATCAGATCCAGAAAGTAGCCCCAAAAGTCGAAGGTCGAGGGACACCGGTAGTCAGAGAATCGACAGTCAACACCTGATGCAGTAGAGTTCGACCAGATACCAGAGACCTGCAAATCTCAACAGACTTGAACACCCCTCAGCGACTCCAAGAGTCCTGCAAATCTCACCAGATTTGAAAATGGTCAGAGACTCTCGTATCAGGGAGAATCCACTCACACTCGGCATTAACCATCCAACACCTCTCCGTCACCAATACATCCCGGAGGTACGATAAAACAACAACATCCGTCAACACGGAGTGTCTACATACCTCGCCCTTTCGGGCGCGCCAGGACAACTACCAAGACCAAGAAAAGCCTCAGCCAAACACCACCTCAGCCAACCACCACCACCACCACTGCCAAAACACCTTCAAGCAAACCCCACCGAAACCAACAACACCTAATCACAACGCACCACCGCCACCACAGCTGCCACCACAGCTTCACCACACCACCACCACCTAAACAGAGCACATCACCACCACCTAAAACAGAGCACACCACCACCGCCTAAACAGAGCACACCACCACCACCGACAGCCACCACGCACCACCGACCACCTCGAAACAAAACTCACAGTATCCAAAAGCCGGCCAACACACCACCTGAACAAAAGCACTAAAACCACCGCCGGAGCCAAACAACACCTCCCGAACCGTCGCCGGAGCAACAAATCACCACCAAAACAACCATCAGCATAGCAACAAACCAAAACCGTCGCCGGAGTAACAAACCACCACCAAAACTGTTGCCAGAGCAACAAACGCCTATCACCTAACTCCAACACCCACATCGTTGCCAGATCCGCCGCCACCAAGACCACCATGCAACCAACATAGCAATCGCGCCGCCGAAGCAGAAACATCACAACCAGAACCACAAATCGCCACTGAAACAGAACCACCCAAATAGAACACCAAAACCGAACCACAGAAACAAAGCAGGTGACAGGACCACCAAAAACAGGAACGGACCCGGCGAAAGAATCACAGCCACCACGAACCACCACAACACCTAGACCGGAGGAACAAAACCCAAGAAACAAAGGGAAAACACAGAAACATGAGTCCACGGCTGAAGAGAAACGCCGGCGAACTACTGGTGGTGGTACGCGTTACCTTCCGCCACGGTCGCACCACCTAGCAACGGTGGCTACATTGAATCGATTTGGTGAAGGAGGAAAAAGGAAGGATGCGGCGGATCTGGAAAAGTTGGAAAAGTTAGGGAGGAGAGAAGGCAGAGGTATTTTTTGTGTCACTTTAGACCTTCATATTTTTAAGTGGGTTTAAATTAACAAATCCATATATATATATAATTCTTTCATAATTAACAAAAATTAAGGATATTTATCTAATAACTGTTGTGAATTCGATTGATATCTCACACCAATAATCTTTAGTGTGTGGAGCAAACGATTAAAGCAACCACAAATTGAGAACAGACAATAATAATCACGAACAAGAAAGACAATGAAAGCGGTAAAGAACACAGACAAATTGTTTACCCAGTTCGGTGTTAATGAACCTAATCTGGGGGAGAGAGCAGCCTCTCCGTTCCACTATCAATAGAAACCTTGATTACAATGAGATTCTCCACAAGAGTTACAAGAATTAGAGTTTTCCTAATTCTACCCTAGTCCCGAATCTCTCCCCGTGACCAAGAGATTCAATCAACAAGTGTTTCCAAGGTGATAGAATGTTTCTCCCAACCCTAGAGTCTTCCCAAGATGTTCTCTATTAACCCTAGTATGTATGTTGGCCTTAGAAACCCTAAAAAACACCTTGTTACCTCAGAAAACGCAAAACAACACTATTTAAGCGCGCACCCGCCCCGGCGCCAGCAGGCAGTAGCCACGCCCTCACCAGGGCTCAATTGCGCCCAGGCGCAGCCTTTGCCTGCGCCCAGGCACAGCCTGCCTGCTGCCTGCTTCTTGCTGCCTGCTGCCTGTTGAGCCCTCACCAGGGCACACCAGCTTCCTGCAACAACAACATCATTTTCAAGGCAATATCCAACAATCTCCACCTTGCCTTTAAAACGATGGTGATGCCAACTTCCCACCAACCACCGTGCTGCTACACTTGTTTACACCACACCCTCTTCGAACCCCGGAATGCCTTCCGTCCTCTCGAAGAATTGTTTGCCTCCGACTATCCATGGAATTTTAGAATAGTCCTACAAACTCCACCGTACCCTCTTCAGCCCCCGGATTGATCATGTCCGTCCTCCTGAAGAATTGCTTGCCTCTTAACTTAACCTTGGAATTTTAGGTAAGTTCCACAAGCTGCAACTTCAAACTCTCCTTGTATCCAACTACCTCCAATAGCCCTACAGGTTCCCGAATTTGATTACCGTTGCTTCCAATTGCCTCCCTAAAGTTCTTTAACCTGTTTTGCACTTCTTCAGCCATAATCAGATAATAAACCACAAGGTGTCCATAGCTACACTCCTTTGATGCAACATTACCACTCTCCTCCCTATCTACTAGATAGCCAAGAGCTAATGTTGAATGTTTGTCTTCCTCTAGTCCAACTAGTAACAAACTCCACCTCAAACCGAGATTCCTCCACCAAAGTCTCACTATGTTTCCCACCTTGTAACCTGCAAAACTTAAGTATTCTTATCACCGCCTCTTCAGGCTGATGTTGAGTATTATTCCACCGCCTCTCCAGGCCGATGTTGAGTATTGTTACCACCGCCTCTCCAGGCTGATGTTGAGTATTGTTCCACCGCCTCTCCAGGCCGATGTTGAGTATTGTTACCACCGCCTCTCCAGGCTGATGTCGAGTATTGTTACCACCGCCTCTCCAGGCCGACCTTCATCGCAATCTCTTTTACCTTCTTGTCTTCGAGGCACCGGATAACCACACTCCATGTTTTATCCATCTTCTCGACCATTAAAATTGCTTCCATCTTAACTTTCCACAATTCAAAATTGTTTCCGGAAAGTTTCACCCATGGTGCCTTAATTTGATTGACCCTTGCCCCACGGTGGGCGCCAATTGTTGTGAATTCGATTGATATCTCACACCAATAATCTTTAGTGTGTGGAGCAAATGATTAAAGCAACCACAAATTGAGAACAGACAATAATAATCACGAACAAGAAAGACAATGAAAGCGGTAAAGAACACAGACAAATTGTTTACCCAGTTCGGTGTTAATGAACCTAATCTGGGGGAGAGAGAAGCCTCTCCGTTCCACTATCAATAGAAACCTTGATTACAATGAGATTCTCCACAAGAGTTACAAGAATTAGAGTTTTCCTAATTCTACCCTAGTCCCGAATCTCTCCCCGTGACCAAGAGATTCAATCAACAAGTGTTTCCAAGGTGATAGAATGTTTCTCCCAACCCTAAAGTCTTCCCAAGATGTTCTCTATTAACCCTAGTATGTATGTTGGCCTTAGAAACCCTAAAAAACACCTTGTTACCTCAGAAAACGCAAAACAACACTATTTAAGCGCGCACCCGCGCCCGGGCGCAGCCCGCCCGCGCCCCGGCGCCAGCAGGCAGTAGCCACGCCCTCACCAGGGCTCAATTGCGCCCAGGCGCAACCTGCCTGCTGCCTGTTGCCTGCTGCCTGTTGAGCCCTCAGCAGGGCACACCAGCTTCCTGCAACAACAACATCATTTTCAAGACAATATCCAATAAAAATAAGTCACATAAATAACTTGTATGTAATGCCTACAAATTAACTTTTACTTCACTTAAAAGTTTGTTTATGTGACTAATTTAATTTATTAGGTGTTGGATAACCTACTGGTAATTTAGAAAAAAACCATTTTAATCTTTTAGTAGGGGTGGGTTACTCTATCACACGCACGCATCCTAGCTTATCTAACTTCTTCCTTGAAGGTCCCACGGACTGTTCGAATCCTTAGCATCGGTCCGTAGAACTTATAAAAAAGAGATGGTTGTGGCGCGAAGTACTCTTGTGCACCTCCGTCACTCGGCTCGCGCGCAACCCCGCCCCGTTATGTTATGGAAGAATTGAACTTATTACCGGGCTGTTTCACCAGCAGGGATATTATCAAATTGTTGTTCAAACATACCAATGATCCTTCAGGATATGCAATTAATTCAATCTCGATTGAACCAGATGATAACATATAAATAAAAAGATAAAGAAATAATAAGCCAAAATGATTAAAAAGTAAAAAAACATAAGGTTAAATTGAACTTTTGACCCATAACTTGCGACTTTGGTCCCCTAATTATAGCTAGATGCATAATTTTTTATTAATAATAAGATAAATAACTTTTTAGATAAGTCAACGCTCATGTAACAAGTGACAAACATGCCATGTTAGCATATCTTGC
Organism: Trifolium repens; assembly: GCA_030408175.1. Classification (NCBI taxonomy): domain Eukaryota; kingdom Viridiplantae; phylum Streptophyta; class Magnoliopsida; order Fabales; family Fabaceae; genus Trifolium; species Trifolium repens. The sequence goes on from CP125847.1 coordinate 3,748,988, forward strand.
CACGTGGATGAAGACTCACATGCCACGTTAATAATAACATTTATGTCACTTGTCACATTTGCATTAACTTGGTTAAATCAGTGAGGGTTCATCCTTTTGCAAAAGGGGCCGGCTAAAGTTAGTGAGGGAATTGCAAGTTTATGAAAGTTAGAAAATAAAAAGTTTTATTCCAAAACTTAAGAGGTAAAAATTGCAAGTTTGTAAAAATTAAGATCCAAAAATTGCAAATTTTGCCAAAATCCTCATATAAAGAAGATTTCTCTTCCCACTCCCTGCTTTTCTTTTTCACCCCCTGAGTTTCTGTTTATACCCTTAAAAAAAAGTTCGGTAAATGCGAACCGAACTTTTTAAACGATTGAAAATACATGTTTTTATATATTGAAAAAGTTCGGTAAATGAAAACCGAACTTTTGAGGGGTAAAATTAGGGGTAAAATTGGTTTTTTGGGGGGTGAAAAAGAGACGTAGGGGATGGGAAGAGAAATCCTCAAATATAAAAGATGAAAGATGAAAGATGAAAACTAGTTGAACCAATTACGGTTCAACTGGCTCATTCAATTCGCTTCAGTAAGACAGACAATAATGTAACAAAGATCAAACTAACCAGTGTTAAAAGTAAAAATAATTAGACATTATTATTTAAAAGTAAAAGTAATTTGCTTCAATAAGCATACCTCTATTCTGTTTTTAGTACATATACTAAAATAATTAGATATTATTTGCCATTCTTAAATCAGCCAAATTTTGGACATCCCCAAATATGAGTCGCTTTCAACAAGATCTCAAGATTATCTCCAAAATCACAATTACAAAAAAAGACAAATTCACCTTTATTGTGCACAATGTGGTGCATGAGTTTTCACTTCATTCACGTTGTGTTTTATGCATCGTCCGATTTTTCACCATCAGTTGAATTTAGTTCGAGGGTCAGTTTTGATATCAAGTGGTTTCAATTCCCTTTCAATAATTGTAAAATTCAAATTTGTTCGAAGATAATTGTAAAATTGTCACTTT